>OX438857.1:5322898-6522898 GCA_949315895.1 Anania crocealis | reverse complement strand
TTCAAGAGTATGTCGCACGCTGACATTGAGCAAAGGAACAGTTCTCAGTGGAATTCTGCGTAGACCCAGATACGATATCGAGTGCCGTACCAGAGTGCGAAATCTAACGGCACTGAACGGAATCATTCTTGCGATGTCGCGCGTCGTTGACCCGCCGGCACACATTCGGCGACAACAGAACATAACGTCTCTTTGACGACAACACGAGTATTACCTATGTCGTCAAATTATTTTTTTCGTAATGACTTCTTCGTAGGTATCTGGGTTTTTGAAGTGATCGAGTCCATGATCACAGAAGTCTTGATCTTCCGTGTGATGGCTGATGCTTGCAACCGACTAATAGCAAGGTACAATGGAACTATAAAAACAATCATGATAGTGGTCTGTAAAAATTCATTTGTTGCCCTGTTGGCATAAATTATTATCGAAAAGCTCGTCATCATGGACTACAGTCTGACCTAATACTTTATGGTCTCTTTCTGTCTGCAAAGAAATTCAACAGATTTAACATAATATGTTATTTCTGACTTGATGTCGTATATTAAGAAAAACTTCCTTCTTTGGGATTTAAGGTTGCAGATAAAAGGACAAGAGGCTTTAGGAAAAAATATAAAGCACCTGAAAGATTCAGCAACGTCTTTTGTTCATTTTATCTCTCATTTCTCGGTCCCCTTCGATTCAAATCTTTTCGCTCTGTATCTGGCTGCTCTGTACTGTGTCTGTCATTCGAATAAGAAGGATGTTAGGAATCGTTTCCGATTGCGCTTACTACAGTATTGTTGACGCACCTTTTCAACAAAACTATAACAAGCCATGTGTAGAATTAATAATAATAACATTAATATTTAAGACATGCCTCACTGGGCCACACAGAGCCCTCTAGTCCCAAATTAAGCTACTATTAAGTAGCCTGTCGTATGGGGTACTAGACAACCGATAAACTTAAAAGTAAAAAAAATATATGTAAATATACTTTTTTTTTGTAAATACATACTTATAAAACATAGAAAGCACTCAGACCAGTACAAACAGACATGTTCATGCACACAAATATTTGTACTGTGCGGGGATCGAACCCGCGACCCATGGCTCAGAAGCAGCGTTTACTACCGCTGATCCAAATGATCGTCAAGAATTCACAGTAGAGCAGGGTTCCGATTTTCCGATACACTTTGACAGGTAAATTGAGGAATTCCTTTGTATAGGCGTCCAGTTTATCGTCTGAAATATTTGGTCACGTAAAATTTTAAGGTTCCAAGTAATTTCAGAATAATATTTACCGAGAATACCACCGGATGTTTAGAAGAAAGCGTCTAATGTATTTACATGTATCATTACTGACAAAGGTTCCGTTTTATTATCAAGACACGTATTGCCCTCTTTTTCGTAAAAAGTAGGTTCCAGTGACAGTTCCTTTTCTAAATAAATAAATATAATATCGCAGTTAAAGTCTCTGTTGGTGTTTCTACATAAAAAATCTAGGTTTGTTTAGTGTTCATGTGAGTGGGTCGTTTCTGTTTTGGCGTCAGCCTGATAAGGTAACTCCACATTCTCAAGAACTGGCTGTATCATGCAACTTACAATCTTGGGGCGCTATTCCTTGCTATGATGTTATTTGTATTTGATTTATTCAATTAAAGTTAATCGGAAAATGGATATGATTATTTATCAATGGCAAATATGTGTAATAATTGACATTGATAAATAATCATATCCATTTTCCGATTAGGAATTCACAATAATGTTATAGTATGGTCACTTTTTAACAAATTTCAAATTATAGTAGTGTTTGGCTAGATTAGCAAGTGCGGTATAATTTTTCGGCCTTATTCCTCATCATATAATGACATAACTACATGTATTTACTCTTCTAATAATCGTTTAACTGAGTCAACGTTGTTCTTGTGTTCAAGTTATGACGAAAAACATAGCGCACATTGTTTTTATACAAAGATTTTAAATCTGCTGTCTTGTCTTATATCGTCTATACGAACTCATCAATGATCAATATCGTTCTAAAAAACTTACAATAATCGAAAGGACATATTTGATTCTGGAATCAAATCAGGTTTTACCTGTATTGTGATTGTCAGTTTGTAGCTTCATCAACCATTTATAACTAAGCAACGACTGGACCATCTTTTTTTTTTTTTCATATGGAATAGGATAACAAATATTAAAAATACGACATTCATCAATAAAACAAAATCACTGATCTACCACCAACGCAACCCTTCCTATACGACAAAACAACGTTTGTCGGGTCAGCTAGTATAATATATTAATAGAGAACAAAATGCTGAGAGTGGTGACAGCAGTCGAGTTTGAGGAAACCCACAGATTCATATTAATATAGAAGGAACAAGAAAACTGAACTAAGTAGGTCGCAACAGTACCCGTTAGTTGGTATTGTAACCAATTGTAACCGTAAGGTTAATATATTATATTGCGTTTTCTGCTCGCTCGTTATATACAAATCTTTTATTCCAAAAAGTATTTCAACAACCTTCTAACGATCTTTGCAAATTAATATGCCTAACAAATTTTAGGTCGACTGTGAATAAAATAACGTATAGCTTGTAAACATGTCTAATGGTGTTCGCACAAAACTTATCAGGAAAACAAACAAGCCGACGGACCTGCCGAGGAGACTGGCCAATTAGGGCCATGACGCGCCTCGGGCTCGATAAAATAACTGCCCGCGTAATAACATGCATTGTAGGCTGTTAACAGATACCTTATCGAAAGCCTTTGGAATAAGGGGACATAACAGTTGCAAGATTTTCATACATAAACCCCTAATATACATAAACCCCTAATATACAGGACGTGTTAAAGGAAAGAACGAGCCAAAATAAAAACTAAAAGTGAAAAAAATATTGATAGGGCTGTCAACAGATTCCTTAACGAAAGTTTTATTAAAATAAGAAGACATAACAGTCGTATAAATTGGAAATAAAATTCTTTGATTAAAAAATTCAACTGGCTGACATGGAAATCGAACCCACAATAGCTCCTTTTTGAAAATATAACAGTTGTACCTATGATTTTATGAAAATGAAAATTATAACATTTAAAAGGGTGTTAAAAACAACAATCCGAAGTCAAGAGAAATGCAGACTCTTATTTGAAAAAATATCACAACAAAATATTTATAAAAAAGTTCCAACGGAAACAAACATGCATGGACTTAAAATTGAATTGATGATTACATTAATTTAAATTTCTATTTCCTAATTGTATTTAAGAAAATATATGAAGAGTTCGGTGGTGAGATGTGATTATAAAAACAGGATAATGTATTTAAACATATCCGCATAGCTTTGTTTTATTTATGTTAGGCGCTCTTGATATTTAAGATGTTTCTGAACATTTTGTTTCCGAAATAATTCAATGTTGGGAAAAATCAATATTCATAACAATTCTGAACAACCATTTGGTTCAGCGGTAGTTACCGCTGCTTCTGAGCCATGGGTCGCGGGTTCGATCCCCGCACAGTACAAATATTTGTGTGCATGAACATGTCTGTTTGTACTGCTCTGGGTGTTTTCTATGTATTATAAGTAGGTATTTACAAAAAAAAGGATATAAGTAAGTTTATGGGTTGTCTAGTACCCCATACGACAGGGTACTTAATAGTAGCTTAATTTGGGACTAGATGGCTCTGTGTGGCCCAGTGAGGCATGTCTTAAAAATTTAAAAATAAAATATTCGTATTCATCTAAGTGTGCGATATTTAGTTTAATGATTATTAACGATTATGCACTATAAAAAGATACATTAAGATAAGTTCTACTTTGATATCATATTAATTATTGCATGATAACATGATATCACTATCAATATCTGGCCCATTGACAAAATGATTTGCTATTAGGCGATGTGTAATTTTGTATTTATACCTTAATATGATAGAGCGTTCAGTCAAAACAGCAGCTAAATATAGAGCTGCTATTTGATCTGTCAGTCATGGTTGCGAAACTTAGCAAGCCCAAGCACACTGTAACTCTGGGAAGTAATAATAACAAGATGTTCATGCTGAATTCAATATTTGCAGCGTTCACTATCTGCGTTGGATAAGTTAACATTTGCATTGCCTTACCGCTCATGCTCTGTGGTTCTCACGTTCGGAGACTCAGTCTATAATGTAGAATTTTCTACCGTAGTCCGTAATACAGGGTGTAATTAAAACTACGTCACTATGACATGTTCTATCAATATTTAATTCCGCAGGATTAATGTTACGAATAACGGATTCGATGCTTGTTTCATACTGATCTTTTGTTAGTATGATTATCGTAAGCCTGTTAAACTATACTAAACGAGCATCCCATAGATCACCACGGCGAGTGAATCTAGGTCGATTGCATCAAATACGGCTACCCATAACCTTTTCTAGGTCGTCATACAATACAATACAAACGAAAACATAATAGATCTCACCCACGCTAACCCTTTAGTCGGTCCGACAGTGGTCACCAACTACCACAAAATGTCTTTACAAATAAAAACGCCGTCACTATTGAGATTCTATCAACATCAACAATGAAAGCCCATAGATATAAAAAACAAAAAACCGGCCAAGTGCGAGTCGGACTCGCGCACTGAGGGTTCCGTGCCAACTTTAACTGAATTAGGGGTCCACTAACTTCCAAAACACCACAATATTTAATTGACTGCAAAAATAACTTTGTTTTTCATAGTGTTCGTATATAGGACAAAGTTATATTTGCGGTTGTTAAATGTGCTATTTCTCAAAAATTACCGGTTTGATCTCGTTTAAACCAATTTTCGTTGTAAGTTTTTGTTAAGATCTACATTATATATTTTTTTCAAAATTTTCACTTCCTTAGTTTAAAAGTTAGAGGGGTACACCCATTTTACCACTTTAGAAGCGTCTATCTTCCAATCGTTAGACTTTTGGAAAAAATAATTTTAAGAACCTCTGTCATTTTACAAGACCTATCCATAGATCCCATACGCGTAGGTTAGAGTAAAAAACATTTTTTTGTTTTAGTTCTATGTATGGGAAGCCCCCCTTAAAAATCATTATTTTTTATTTTTTGTATGAGAATCGTAAAGCGGTCAACACGTTACACCTATCTATTAAGTTTCAACTGTGTAATGCTAATACTTTCAGAAAAAAGTGGCTGTGACATACGGACGGACAGACAGACAGACAGACTTGACGAATCTATAAGGGTTCCGTTTTTTGCCATTCGGCTACGGAACCCTAAAAAGAGTAAAGCATGTCTTTTATTTCTTGCGTTTAATAATAAATAAATAAAACGTTTATTTCAGACCGTTTAGATCCATATATTTTTGAGTTAATGACAATATACATACTTAAAATGATAACAATACTCTAAATTAGAATTAGTCAAAAAACCGGTTCCTGTATCCTTGCATATAAATATGAACCCAATGCTTAAAGATGGGACACGATGGCTTATCTTAGGCGCCAAGTGCGCCGAAATTTAATGTTGATGTAAACATGGACCTAGCATGTAAATAAGATGTCCGCAACTAAGGTTTAAAGTCTTACTTATTAGTGTTTCATCCAAAGATGATATATGATGAATGAAAAGAAAAGATTTAAACGCAATGCTTCAACACGTATATCTTTCTAAATTAAACAACGGTACTAAAGAATGAATGTGCAGTTTCCAGTGTTCGTACTGTTTTATATCAACTCTCGTGCACGCTAATATGGTTAGTTGTTAGTTACTGTTCGCGGGTACGATGACCTGTGGCGTGTCCCATGCCTATGCAGAAAGGTCGCGTTTCTCACAAAACTTCCAACCCACGGAACTGCTTGCACTAAAATACTGCCCACGAATTAATTTTAACATAAATATCGTCCAAATATCTGATCTCATTGGGCTTATTTAATAGGTTTTCATGGTTTTTTGTTTTTTTATTTTTTTTATTATTATTTATATTTGTTTTATATTTTTTTATCTCAGCTTTTTCAGCTGGTTTTCCGGATAGTACGGGCCAATATTATTATTTTATAATTAATGGGCTTGCTCTTGACTACATATTAACTATACGGTTAAGAAGAAGCCTAAGATGGAGCGAGCTTACCCAGACAGAGGTACTGGTTCTCCCACGCACTAGCGGAACACAGAAAAACTGTTTGGCGCTGGACTCCGGCAGGAGGGTGGTAGCATCCAGGCAGCCTCTTACAAAGCCTACCGCCGCAGAGGGATCTGTTAGCCGTCATCATTGGTTAGAAAACCAAAGATGCCGTTGCCCAGGGTGGACCACTAGGAGGTAGATCCCACCACCTCAAACGGTTCGAAAACATTTTTATACAGAAGTTCATATAATTCCCACTGTTTCCATGTGACCTCGTGTCTATTGCCATTAGTAATGAAATACATGCTATGAAAATGTAACAGAAATACTGAACCAGCTAATTTCATATTTAGAAATAGTTTTCTTGAAAAAAAAATTATTGAAGGCTGAATGGATTGTGCTGTGATGTTATTGTGTAATTTAAAATATCAATCACCTATAGGTATATTTCCCACGTCTTTCTTAGCCCGTCGCGTTGGGTTTTTTATCGTTACGGTCAGTTTCGTTACTTAAATATTTACTTAAGATACAGCCTGGTGACAGGCAGACGGACAGACAGCGAAGTCTTAGTAATAGGGTCCCGTTTTTACCCTTTGGGTACGGAACCCTAAAAATGATTTGGAACTCCTCTCCCTCTCTCTCTCTCTCTCACTCTTTTCTGTACTAATTTCTAGTAGGAAGAGCTTTTTGATTTTAAACTAGCTATATGAATAAATAAATAAATAAATCCTTTCTCAAGATCTCATCTATCTTATAACTAAATTTCAGACTTTCGTAACAAACAGACAGTCTATACAGAGTTACTTTCGCATTTATAGTATTTAATGGTTAAGTAGAGGTAGTAAGGATTTCAACTGTATTTTATAATTTACAAAAAACAGGAAAGTTAGTCGTTCTGGGTTCAATAAACCTCGACAATGTCTTTATTGTTTGCTTACTGGCAAAAAAATAGAAAGAAAACATAATTTTTAACCATCAATCGATAATCTGTAGATATATTGAACCTTAATCAAAAAGTAGAAGTAAAAAGTATACAGACATCCATTTTAATTACATAAAGCTAAGCGCCTTCACCTTTTACCTAACCAGCGAGGTAACACTCTATAATCAATTAAATCAAACGTTCCAAGTTCCAACTTCAATTTATTCGGTACTTCTCTTCATTTTGACGTTATAGTTGCTAATTGGAATATGAAATGGTCGATTTAGTTGGCGTTAGTTAACGAGTCACAAACATGTTTAGTTCTGCACAGGCTTCATGGCCATCTCGGTAATTTTTAGAGGAAATATGATACTAATAATTAATAGTAATAGATCTATACTTTGAAGTGGCATTATACATTATACCTTTATAGTTTGGGATACAAACGAGGTTTGGCTTTAAAAAAATGTGCACAATTTACCAAACAACTGTTTTTTTTGAACTGCCGATATGTTGGCAGCAATGTATAAGATAATGAGAGCAAATATTTTGATCATTTATTTTTTATTTAGTACAAACCGTCAATTTATTAATTTAATCCTTCATATTACACTTGTTTGTTTAAACCGGTATCATTTGTCAAAAAACCATTTGGGCGCTTATAGTTTTTGTGCTTCTCAGTAGCCCAGATGGTGTTTTAATATGTTGCGCATCTAATCATATGAAAGGCGCCGCGCGTTCCCTAATGCTCTCCGTAATTAGCAAAGAGGACCGCTCCGGAACTCTTTTATTGCGCCTAATGTCCGTCCACCCGCGCTGGAGGCAGTGGAAAGAGGCCCGACAGACCAGATGCCTTACTCTGCATACACGAAGCTCGTGTTTAAGGATATATCTGTCTCTTTCAGATACTTAAAAACATCGGTATGAGTCACATGAGTGATAGGGACAGATGGATTCGAATATACGGACATTGTGTTGCAGAGTATGGCCTTACGTCCGTATAGCGTGTCTTGTTTTACAATAGTTACTTACATGTTTCTGTATTATGATTATTGAAAATTTATAAAATTAGTCATCATCAGTGAATCTACCTATAAGGCCTGCGCAGACGTAGGACTTTTGTCCGCAGAAAAGAGTTTTTGTACGCCGTTCTTTTAATTCGTAGTTTGCGTTAATCAATACAGCTATAAGGGATCTATTTTAAAGTACAAAAAAGTACGCCGGGGATAGACCCTCATCTGCGCAGGCCTATATGTATTACAATGTGATTTAATGGTGAATTGTTAGAAATGGAGATAGCCTAAGTTCTTCTTATTCTTATATTTATTCCTAATACAGTTTATACAGTCCTAAACTAATATCCAACCCATGATTTCATTTACAATTCTACATATATTGTGAAATAACGAAATGTTTTTGAAACGAAGTTCCTTATCGCGCGTTGCGAAAGGGGGCTAGACGGAAAAAAATGTAACGACACTTTTTGCTATAGTTGTAAGCCGTGCGGCGAGAGAGAGGGAGGGAGAGGGAGAGGGGGGGGGAGAGAGAGAGGGAGAGAAAGAGAGAAAGAGAGAGAATTGAATATAAATTTAAAATTAAATTAAATTTTATTACAACTCCTTCACTAAAAATGATCTTCGTTCCATCCGAGTGTCCGTTGACACCTCTCAAGTTTTTAGGGTTCCGTACCCAAAGGGTAAAAACGGGACCTTATTAGGTACTAAGACTTCGCTGTCTGTCCGTCTGTCCGTCGCTCTGTCACCAGGCTGTATCTCAAGAGCCGCGATAGCTAGACTGTTGAAATTTTCACAAATTATGTATTTCTGTTGCCGCAATAACAACAAATACTAAAAACAAAATAAAATAAATATTTAAAGGGGGCTCCCATACAACAAACCCGATTTTTTCGCCTTTATGGTACGGAACCCTTCGTGCGCGAGTCCGACTCGCACTTGGCCGGTTATTTATTTCTTAATTAAGTAAAGTACAAAGGTCCTTACAGGCTCTAGAACTTAGTTATTCAGTTAGTACCTAGATAGGTTACCAAATAACTTACAGCAAACTTTTATTTCTTATTAGATGCTCATCAACTGTTGTTCATAAAAGTAAAGATTTAATGTAATATCCCCTTGAAAATAATCTACTAGTTATCAATCATAGTCATAAGTAAGTTTCCGTTTTTTAGTCTTATTAATTATTACATTATTATAAGTGATATTTCTAATATAAAATACTAAAGCTACTAAAATACTTTAACAGACGTGTTCTCTAATGGTAATTGGCTAAAAAATACGCTTCAACTACTTAAGTAGTAGATCCCTACATACAAGATGCACTCTCTTAGAATTGAACGTATCCAGAAAAAAACTCTTTCCTTGCATATAAAATGCGAGTGTCCCTGTGGATTTAAAATTAGTTAGTTCTTTAGAAAACCGCAACAAACTTGTGAATACTGTCATTGCATTGCAGTTCAATGTTGATTTCACAGGCAGGCAACTTAAATCTATATATACATACATATACGTGTTTAAACCAGGGTTGGCCTGGATAATTATCGTGATAATTATCTTGATAATAATCGTTGATAATAACGAGTAACTGTTATTGTACAAAACAAAACGAAATAATATATACGTGTATCCAAACGCATGTTTTTTCGTCACAATATCAAGCGTGTATCCAAACGAACGCCAAATGTCATTCATCTACAGGGGAATTCCCCTCACTGTCACTGTTATTTGTTTTCCTTTTCGTGAACTGTAGTTTGTGCGGTGCGAAATTAAATAAAGAAAAACATTATGCCTAGAAAACTTAATCCAATATAGTCAAAGTTTGACTGCATTAAAACTAAAAATAGTGGTTTATGGGCTAGATGCAAGAAATGTAAAAAAGAAATGCAAGGAATCTTGCCCAGAACTAAAAGTAATATCTAAATATAGAAAAAACTTTCATTTATACATATATACGTTATTTGATAGTTGGATAATTATCATATTATCAGATAATTATCGGATAATTATCAGAGAAAATAATTATCTTGATAATAGCCAACCCTGGTTTAAACTAGTATTGTTTCTGCGTTCCTTCTGAAGTTTTTTTTTTTATTTTTATTTTTTTTTTTAACTCTTCATAGTAAGTAGTAAGTTCCATGTTTATTCCATATTTACATTGAATAAGTTTAAAATGGTATTGGTAAATCCTAATGAAAATACAATTTAAATCGAGATTAATTGGGTGGGATAGCATTTTAATTACCCCAATTGGTTGACGATTCAATCGAGAACTATAATTTGATTTGGTGAGTTGGTAGGTACATCACAATAAAAAATAAATTTTCCCAACGATATCAGCGATTATCTACCCCAAACGTAGAGCTTATACTGTGTAGAGTCAATAACGAAATATCTATAAATGATTACATTTGATTAATATTCGATTAGTTTCCGCTTACGGCTAGCTTGAAAGACGGCCGTCATACGTAATCAAATATTTAACAAGATACCAAATTCATTCTGAGATTTAAAGTTATTTTCAGTTGCTTCGACCATAAGTCGTTGCCTACTTTATTGTTAATGAAAATATTCTCAGTAAACTGAAAACATTCCCGGCAATATTCTCAACATTCTCAACCGTTCTTACTTTTGTTGCCAGGAACGCTGCCGGCAATATTCTCAGTTTGGAGAGCGGTCCCGGGAACGGCACATCACTACTAGTGAGGCACTGATATCGTGATGGCTTTCTCTCCTGCCCATAATAATTTATAGTGCAAAATCGGCGGAATGTCATTTAACAGCCTTTTAGTCTGCGGACGGCAGCGCCCGTCACCGCTCTCCGTCCTCCCCAACGCCTCATAAAAATGTTAATTTGATGTCGGCCGACATTTCTCTCCGGCACACATTGCTTTATTACTCATCGCGACATTGTTATTCCTCGTAATACGTATAATGCGCACTCGTGTCTTAATGAAATTTTACACAACTTATTTGCATTTGTTTAAAAATTTGCATAATCTGACAAGACAACTTATCAGAACGCTGTCTGCTGCCAGTTCGAACAATACACGTTTCATGTTATTGACGCCGAGGTGATTGTCTTCACTTCAGATAAACCTAAAAAATACTGTTGTTAAAAAAATAGACAGTCAGTTTGGTGCTCTTGAGGTTACCTTGATGGCACTAATAATAGGGGTTAAAGTATGAAATTGCCGATTATTTTCCCACTTTTTATTTTTATTATAGCTCTTAAGTATAGTCGTATTATTGCGTAATTCTTTTTGTATTGTACCAAAAACTAAAAAAAGTAACTTTTGACTAAAAAAAAAATGCAATACTAGTGCCTATTACTTCAAAGGAAGTCGTTGAAAAGACCCCTTACAATGTGTCAGCTGACCTTCTTGCTTCAATTAAGTATATTTGTATTATACACTTTGATTTTCAGAAATTTAAATACTATAATGCGTAGCTTTATAACCATCTAACTTTCACCTTTAATTGCATCGAAAACGGTTCAGGCGTTTTTAAAAAAACAAAAAAATTTTTAGTATGGAAAAATGACTTTTCTCGATTTCGTCCATACAAAACGGCAATTTCATACTTTAACCCCTAATACCTATACTTCTTTTAATCTTTAACGAAGGTCATTAACTCTTGTAATCAAACAGTCGATCGTTTGTATTATTTGTAAAGTAATAAATACAATTTGTATAAGAGCTCTATCAATAGCACAATCTGTGATCAAGCGCGAAGCTGTTAATACTAATTGTGAGGTTATCTTGTAATGAGCATCATCCGCCCCTGACCGACCGCACAGCCCATTGTCCACCGTGGCGTTCGCTTAAGTCAATGAACTCCATCGACCAGTTTTAAGGAAGCCAAATAATCTAGAAACCCTCCACGAAAACAATGGCTAATCTATCACCCGAACGTTTACACAAGAAATATATTAAACCATTCTTTCTAAGGCACAATAATTTGTATTTTACTTGTAAATTTGTGTAATTAAAAATCTAATTCGGTGCGAAATTAGAGATAATTTTATACATTCGATTTTTTTTTGTTTAAACTATTTGTTTAATCTAAATCTAGTAAGTTTTATCTTTAACCTTTAACCTTTTACATGTACCACATGTAAAAGGTTGTAATGTATCACTCAAGCAACAGAATTATCACCTTGATAGCTATTACTCCCGCATGAAGTAGACGGCTAAAATTTCTCAGACGATCTCCGTTCCAGAAATGAGCTTGTTTATGTACCGAATCATGAATGTGCTATTCTTGTTACTAAACAGTATCAGCGTCATACCTACGCATACTTTAAGGGACACCCTATCCTCAAATAGGGGTCACATAATTTTTTTTTTTTTTTTTTTTATATTAAGAACAAATACAGAGTACAATCAAAACAAATTAAATTTTTAGTTCATATTAGATTAGTCTCAAGCTAGATTGTATTCCAAAATAGTGTTCCTAGCATGATTATAAAAGTGTTACAATTTGCTTATAAATTAATTAATATTAGTACATAATTTAAACACAAATAAGAGAAAGAAAAAGGAAACGAAAAGATACAATAACAAACACTAAAATCAACACAACAATTAATCTCAAGTGCTTGTCCAAGTAACATCAAAAAGATTTTTGAGACTCCTTTTGAAAACATTTGAATTAGCAGTAAAGATGTCAATTTTCTGCATTAATTCATTGCATTGGCGACACATGCGAACTAAGGGATTATAAAATGATGTATTATTACGATATATCTTAAGAGAAAACAATCTAGGGTTACGAGTTCTGCAGACAGTGTTGAAGTTAATAGACGCAAGAAGTGGCGGAGAATCGATGAAAAACTGCAAAATTTTATGCAAGTATAAAAGATCTGACTTCTTGCGTCTTGTCTCAAGGGACTCAACATTAAATTTAATTAATCTGTCTCTATAGGACGACAGTTTCCTATGAAAACCTACTCTGAACGAAAGGATTTTCAGAATTTTTTTTTTTTTTTTTGGACTGATTCAATACGATTACAATGAACGGCATATAATATGTAGCCATCGATCACACAGATACTGGCATGTACCGTCGCTGATGGCTTTTCATGTGCCATTAATGCTGTGATCTGAGCCGGTAAAGCCCGGTTAATTTATTATCGTAAACACCCAGGGTACGTTATTCAAACTTTACATGTGTTGTTATTTTGTTTAATAGTTAATATTTGGAAGATCAAGGTATTTATTATGAGTGAAAATATACAAAACAAATATATACAACGTGTTCCTTTTGATACCCCATAACTCTAGGGTATTAAACAGACCATGGTAAAGAATCAAATTGCATATGTAGCAGGGTTTGAGTGGGTAGTTAAATATGAACCAACGTTTAAAATAATTATAAAGATTTATTACTAGAATGAGGTATAATATGCAAAACAAAATGTAAGTACTTATTAAGTATAAAGCGGGTGGGCAAAACTATAATAATATAATAAATAGCAGAAGGCTATGGCGGCGATTTGAGACTCGTATACTATCCGAGCGCGTGCGGTTCGCTAGCAAAGCCAACACGCAACTCGTTTAACATACGAAGCGGAGTAGGGGCGCAGCCTAAGCTCAGCGGGAACGAGAGAACACGGAGACCGACCTAAGTCGATGCAGCGTATTGCTCGCGAGGCGCGCCGGGCGTAGACTACACTGGATCGGGGCGCGGCAGAGGCTTTTATATCCGTCGTGCGGCTTGGCGGGTGTGATGGGGGGAAGTAGGCTGAGCGCGTCGTCGTATAGTGCTCGGCTGACGCGTACGGTTGTGATGCGCTGTTACAGGCTCCCCCTCTGGACACGAAGACGACTCGGCGAGTAGTCCAGTAGAGGCCGGAAGTGATGTCATCTGCTTCTTGGGTCTCCCGCGTCTGCGTAAAGGTTTTTCAGGATTAGGTAATGGAAGATCTGAGCCACGGAAGGGGGTCAGTGCTGAACTATGATATAGACCCAGTGAGGTATTAGGCTCAGCTGGAGTGGCTACTTCGTAGGAGCAAGGCCCATGTTGCCGGAGTATCACATATGGACCATCTCGACGGGGGTGCAACTTCGATGTTTGGAAACGCGCTGAGTTGCTCCGAGCATTTGTCGCCACCAGCACGAGGTCACCCTGACGTAAGATAGGAGATGGTCGACGATGGTCATCAGTAGTCTTCTTTCTCATTTCTTCTTTGGTTTCTTGAACTTCTTGCGCTCTTTTCATAGTATCTGCCAACAAAATTAGTTTAGGCGTTATCTCGGGAATAAAGTTCTCGGATAAAGCTATTTGTTTCAGATCGTGACTCACATCGTCATAAGTTCGAAGTTCTCTACCAAACGTCAAGAATGCGGGGCTATAACTCGTGCTGGTGCATTTTGCCGAATTCATGGCATATCTTATGCTTGGCAGTTTATCCACCCAGGAGCGGTGGTCGTCATCCACTAAGACAGCCAATTGGGTTTTGAGGTCGCGGTTCCTTCGTTCCACCGGATTAGTCTCCGGATGATATACGGGCGTAAATGCGTGATGTATTTGTAGACAATATGTAAGCTTTTGCATAATTGCGCTGACGAACTGAGTTCCATTGTCACTGATCAATCTACGTGGAACACCATAGCGGAGGAAGACTTCATTAAGTAACAGGTTTGCACACGCCTCTGCTGTTGCATGTTCCAGGGCAAACAATTCAATCCAGCGGGTAGCAACGTCTTCAACGATAAATATCCACATGTGATTACTGGGAGATGGAGGCAGAGGACCAAACAGATCAAATGACAGGGTTTCAAACCGTTGGTTCATTACTGTTGTCTGTAATAACCCTGCTGGTTTCAAATTGCTTGGCTTATACCGTTGGCATTTGACGCAGTTCTTAATGTGATTCTCGACATCTTTGCGCATTCCTTTCCAATAATACCGTTGCGAAATACGTTGTAATGTTTTGTCTATCCCGTAGTGTCCAGCAGTTGCGTCATCATGATACTGTTGTAAGACGGTGATTTTCTCCTTTTGAGGTATTACGAGCGGTGCCGTCTCACTGTCATTATCCTGTAAGTAGCGGTATAACATCCCACTGCTCATGAAGTATCCTTTGTTAGACCAGTAAACTGCATCTTCATCCTTTACAGGCTTTTCAAGAGCGTCCATAATTTTCTTTACTTCAGGGTCAGCCATTTGTCCTTGTCGGATCTCTGCTCCAGAGCATCGCGGCAAGTCAATAGAAATCACACAAATTTCGTGGTTGGTTCTCGGAAAGTCTTCACATGGAGGTCTGGAGAGGCCATCAGCAACAGTGTTCGTCTTCCCTGGTATATGCTCAATCTTGAGGTTATAGGGTTGTAGTTGCAGGGCCCATCTTGCAAGGCGGCCAGTGGGAGACTTGAGTGACATCAACCACTTCAAAGCTTGATGATCTGTGGCAATTATTACAGAAGACCCCTCAATGTAGCCTCTAAACTTCGAGACGGCCCATATTACCGCCAGAGCTTCACGCTCCGTCGTCGAGTAATTTCTTTCAGCTTTAGTTAGCAGGCGACTTGCGTATTCTACAGGGTGCTCATCAGCGCCCTCCCCCTGGACCAAAACGGCTCCTAAAGCATAATCACTGGCATCAGTTTTAATAGTATACGGCTTGCTAAAGTCAGCCTGACATAAAATGGGTGCACTTGTTAGGCGACGCTTCAACTCATCGTATGCATTCTGTTGCTTTGTTCCCCAATCCCATACTGCGTCTTTTCTCGTCAACTGGGTTAACGGTTGGGCACATTTTGAAAAATCTGGTACAAATCTGCGATACCAGGAACACGTCTGTAGAAATGATTGGACTTGTTTCACATTTTTCGGTACAGGCATTTCAGTTATAGCTATTACCTTTGCAGGGTCTGTCTGTAAACCGGAACGAGTAATTATATGCCCAAGATATGGTACTTGTTCTTGGCAAAATCGGCACTTCTGCTTATTGACAACAACATTATTGTTTCTTAGAAGCTTAAATAGTTCATCCAGGTCTTGCAGGTGTTGATCAAATGTTGAGGACATCAGAATTAGGTCATCTAAATAAGCTAATATTTGTGCGTCTATTTGAATCCTAAGGCGATCAATAAATCTTTGGAAGGTGGCTGGGGCGTTACGCAAACCAAATGGCATTCGTTTAAATTCGTACAGCCCGAATGGTGTAACAAATGCAGTCTTCTTCCGATCCTCAGGTCGTACCTGTATTTGCCAGTATCCAGCTTTCAGGTCCAATGACGTCATATAAGGAGATGGCTTGGCTTCATGAAGGAGATCATCTATTCTGGGCAATGGATAAGCGTCAGGTACAGTTATGTTGTTCAACTGGCGATAATCTATACAGACCCTTACGTCACCATTTTTCTTAGGCACCATAACTACCGGTGCTGCCCATGGTGAGTTCGATGCTTCGATGACGCCTTCGTTAAGCATTTGATTTATTTCCTTACGCAGTATTTCTTTACGAAGTGGTGACATTCGATATGGCGGGACAGCTATCGGTGCATGGGTTCCGGTCTCTATGACATGTTCCACTAAGGCAGCCGGCTTTCCATTAGCTGTGAATACATCAGTATTTTGAGCTAAAATGGCTTCGAGCCTATCTTGCTGTTCGTTATCGAGTTGTGACCCATACTCTACTGACATCATGGCGATATCCAAGCTCGGGCCAAACATATTATTGCTGTGTGGCGAGAGCTCCACGTCGGTCGTATTGATTGCCATCTGGGCATCTCTGAAGATGGAACCGACGAATCTAGGTGAGTAACCATTCAGGCTTGACCTTTGTCCCACGGGTGATGCCGGTGGCGTTTCATAGGCAATTAGTGCCGGTGGACCGTAGGCACTCTCTTGATCAGTTCCATGTATTGAGGTAGCAGCTGGCGACGGAGTCATTGGCATTGGACTAATTAATGGTTCCACTGCCGTCAACTTAACTAATTTTGTGATCATTGATTCTTCGGATGGTGTTTCTGTTTGTACCGTTGCTACACAAGGTAAGGGAACCGGATCTTCTTCTTCGTTGAGGAGATCATATTTCTTAGTAGGCTCATCTAAGAAATGGTAAAGAAGTTGTGGTAGGTTCAGAACCATTTTTGCATCCTGGATAAAGTCCACGCCTAATAGAGTTCTATTATCTTTGGACTCTGGCAAGATAATAAAGTTTGTATTAATGGTTCTGGTTTTAATAGTAACGGGTACCAGTGCTCTTTTTATTTGCTGTCGTCTTTTCAATCCATCGGCGAGTGTAATAGTCGCCGTCTCTGTGAAGAATTGGACTCTTTGCTTCTGCAGAACTTGGTACAAGGAGTGAGACGCCACACTAAGTTTAGCTCCAGAATCAACATGAGCTCTTCCAGCGATTCCACCGATAGTGATATCCACAGTTGGTCGTAGACGAGAAATACATGCGAGACTGGGGCTTAGTGCATAAAAGCCCACGTCCACGGCACCTATTTTCGCGTTTCCATTACATTTAGCACACTTGCTTCTTATTACGCCGGGTTCACCACATCCGTAACAGGAGATTCTAGTCGTTAATCGATTAGTGTGTATTGGAGTACTTGTTTTTACAACCTGTTTCCTGTCATTACTATCCTTCCTTCGACAAACGTCCTCGCTGTGTCCGTATGCACGGCAATAATTACATCTTACTCTATTTCCAGATATGTGACCATTCTCACGATGACCTTTAGTTGTGCGTTCAGTCAGCACTTCCTCGAATTGGCGAGCTTTTGTTAAAAATTCCTCAAAACAGGTAACGGAATCTCGAGATATCTTGTCCCTTATGTCTACATGAAGAGAAGCGTACAATAAATCAAGACATTGTGAGGTAGTCAAATGAGGCTTGGGTAGCTCAGCCATCAGTGCACGCTTTTTTGCGACAAACAACTCTGTGCCTTTTGGTTGGATTTGTTTTGTGCAGACTATTTCCTCATAGACTTTATATGCTGGTCGTTTTGGCGCGAATGTGCTACGCAGCAGTGTGATGACTTCTGTCCATGACGTGACATTCTCTTTCACTCCGAGCCACCATGTTGATGCATCGTCCGTAAATAGGAGAGTGAGCCCTTCAATGGCATCGGCATCTTCTATGGTTTCTATTTTCTTATATGTTGTAATATTTGATATAAATGCCTCAACTAATGCTGCATCACGTGATCCGTTGTAACGGGCAGTACAAGATGCGAAACTGCCGGTCTTCTGTGGAGCAGAATTTCTGCTCGATAGTACTCCTAAGAGGTTTCGAAATTGGTCGTCGGTAAAGCTGACAGCCATATTAGGGTTGATACGGCGACTACGCCGAGGCAAGATGTTATAATAATAAGATTCAATTTCGGCGGCGAGTTATTAAAGTAAACGAACGCATAGACCGACCTAGGCCGATGCAGTGCGTATATTTATATAAAATAAAATAAAATATTCAGACTAACATAGGACCTCCTTCTTTTGAAGTCGGTTAAAATAGCGAGTCTAAAACTAAATAAGAGGGCATAAAAATAACATAAATAAAAGTAAATACTGACTTGCAAAGAGGTAGAGGACAAATTAAAATTTTAATATATATATGTATATATTTAGGATAAGCAAAAACAATTTAATGAATTATGTAATAAAGGCCCGAGTTGGGATGCCAAAATTTGTAGCAGGGTTTGAGTGGGTAGTTAAATATGAACCAACGTTTAAAATAATTATAAAGATTTATTACTAGAATGAGGTATAATATGCAAAACAAAATGTAAGTACTTATTAAGTATAAAGCGGGTGGGCAAAACTATAATAATATAATAAATAGCAGAAGGCTATGGCGGCGATTTGAGACTCGTATACTATCCGAGCGCGTGCGGTTCGCTAGCAAAGCCAACACGCAACTCGTTTAACATACGAAGCGGAGTAGGGGCGCAGCCTAAGCTCAGCGGGAACGAGAGAACACGGAGACCGACCTAAGTCGATGCAGCGTATTGCTCGCGAGGCGCGCCGGGCGTAGACTACACTGGATCGGGGCGCGGCAGAGGCTTTTATATCCGTCGTGCGGCTTGGCGGGTGTGATGGGGGGAAGTAGGCTGAGCGCGTCGTCGTATAGTGCTCGGCTGACGCGTACGGTTGTGATGCGCTGTTACACATATGAATTATTTTTCAATTATTAATTATTATTTTTTATATTTTTCATACAAAATAATTCTAAAAAGTCACGACTGTTTATGTAAAACATCCTTACCTTGTTATGAATGAACTTTTGAATGAAAACGATTTACTCGTGCCTACTTATCAATGAAACACCCACACCGTCAATGTTTTTTACAAGTTACGCTCTCCCGCTACTTAACTACACTTTAGTGTTAGTTTACCAACTTCTCTCAAAATTAAGGATTCGCCATACTGGTTACATTTTTTTACAAATTTCACTATAATTGATGCTATATTCGAAACTATTGATTTTTGAACCATATGTTCTAGGGCGTTTTATAATTATTATTTTTACCTATAGAACATAACCTTACTTAGAGTTATGGGATATCAAAAGGAACACGTTGTATACATATAGATCAACTTATTTTTTAGTCTGCGCAAGTCGATCATCTTCACTTTTTGGCAACGAATAAAAGTTAGTTCATTATTTTTATGCTTTTCGTCGGTTATTTCGTTTTTTTTGCCTTATCATTCCTATTTCTGTAGCGATACGAATTAAATTTTATTTTTCGAAATATAAGTAGACAATAATAAATTTAAAATTAAAAGATTTATTTCAAGAAAAACGTTTCATTTAAAGATCTTATTATAAAGTCATTGCACAATGTAAATGTTTTAATATCTTGCCGATAGATAGCCAAGATTTAATATTAAGTTACTCGATTTGATCGATTTCAATTTTTAGGCTTTACTATCTGAGTATTTATAAATACAAGTCTTAGCATTACTTACCTACATTTTACGGTGAGCTTTTATATCATATAAATTGTGTCCTAACTATAAGTTCTTGTAGTGCATTTAAATAAAAGAGTGTGTTGAATTATTTTTTACTTTTACTGGACTAAGAATGATATCAATTTATTTTTCGAGTTACATATTTTCTTTCAGTAAGTTCTTGCATCGAAATTATTAGCTAGATTCTACCAAAACAAACAAATCTATGACGTTCTTTTTACAAGCTTTTATTCAACTTGTAATGTACGTACAAGTTACTTAAATGGCAAAAAAACTAGAAAGCACTAAATAAAAAAACATCATATTTGAACAATTCCGTTCCTTCTTGTCATTTGACTAACCATCCAATTTGAGATCCATATAATTGTACATTTGCCTATTCACCAGTCCTATTTTGAATCTTGAATATTTTTTTATTGGAAAAGGTTAGCTTATTATACTCGTATTTATGGCAATTGTTACCAGTCCCATTTCTATGCCCAAGAATTCTGTTATCCAAACTCATGAAAAGATCTCTTCGAAACTCAAAAGGGTAAAATTATAATAAGGGATGGGATCATGTAACTTTTGTAATGTATGGTTTTTACCGACGAAAAAAAGGAAGATATTTTTTTCATGCATTTACCGTCTTCGTAACTTTTTACTGGATTTTTGGCTTTAAATTGGTCCCATGTTTATATCTATCTAGTCTATCCACAGGAATTCACTGCTGAACAAAGACCACTCCTTGTATAAAGAAAAATTACATTGCTGAAAAAGATGATATTACTTAATTTTGTTTTTGTTTTGTTTTTCTTTAAACAATTAATACCAATCTATGATCCATTCATCGATTGGTATTGATTGTTTAAAGATTTTTTTAAAGATTTCATGATTATTTTATACTGTTCGATAATTTAGTCGTAACATAAAATACTCATTTCGTTCAGCAATCACACTGACTGTAAAAAAAAAACTAAGCTTATCTTTTTGCTATTACCTAATCGTATAATGAATAACTTACTTGAATCATACATTTTTTAAGAAATTCTTAGGAATTTCAGAAAGACATTTTAGCTTTTTTTTTCAATTGGCTTCTATTGTAATGAACATGAAATATCACCTGGAGACAAGCAATATTTTTTCAGGAAAATATTGTCAAAGTACATAATACCATTTTAATCATCTACCATACCACATAGCTAGATCAACATCTAATGCCTATTACATGAACCATTAGCTCCTTGTGGGATTCGAACCCGTTATTCCGGAATGGAATATAAGTCGCCGTTGTCCACCACCTGATCTAGGCTTCGGACTCCAACGGAAACGGAATGCAACGTTAAACTGTGTTTAAGACTTTCATCATGAGCCTTAAATGATGATGATGATTATAAATGTATTAGGGGTTAAAGTATGAAATTGCCGTTTTGTATGGACGTAATCGAGAAAAGTCATTTTTCCATACTAACAATTTTTTTGTTTTTTTAAAAACGCCTGAACCGTTTTCGATGCAATTAAAGGTGAAAGTTAGATGGTTATAAAGCTACGCATTATAGTATTTAAATTTCTGAAAATCAAAGTATATAATACAAATATACTTAATTGAAGCAAGAAAGTCAGCTGACACATTTTATTTTATTTATTTATTTATATTAACAAATATCTTCATTACATATTATAGGTAAGGTCTCGCAAAACCTTTAAAAAGGTTTGACTTCGAGTACATAGTTACATTCAGAATATAAAATTGTAAGGGTCTTTTCAACGACTTCCTTTGAAGTAATAGGCACTAGTATTGAATTTTTTTTTTAGTCTAAAGTAACTTTATTTAGTTTTTGATACAATACAAAAATAATTACGCAATAATGTGACTATACTTAAGAGCTATAAACAAAATTAAAAGTGGGAAAATAATCGGCAATTTCATACTTTAACCCCTATTATGTGTCTCAAATGTGGGCAGAAGCATTTGGGAACGATTTTGGTTGCCCGATAAGTAAACGTTACGGAACCTGCTAAAAATATTGTGTACGAATAAGTTGTGATAGTGTCTCTGATCGAATCTCCACTAGTCTACGTGTCGATAGCAAACAGAAGTTTTTAAACAAATAAAGTATTTTTGATATGATATATTTGTTTTATTCATTTAAGCTCGTTAAAAACAAGATGGACAAATACTTACAATATAACAAAAAAAATCTTGCAAATTAAAATAAAAACAACAAATGAGGCGACCACAAATAAAGACTAAAAACTAAAAACTAAGTACAATAAAAAATTTCATTTGTATGTGGCACTCATTAGGAGCGTTAAACATTAAAGCTTAGAGAGATTTCTTTTGTTTTAAATTTGTTTAACAGTCAAGTGAGAAAACTAAATGTCTGCTTTGTTCTGTTATGTTTGTGACGGACTGGGTTTTATGGAGATTCGAAGTGTATTTTAGCGCCTCGAGTGCTTTTTTAAGACTCATCAGTGCGGGGCCAGCGTATCGCTTATCTGGCTCGTTTGTTTTGAGGGAAACTCAACCCGATACCCTTCATGTCTCCGTTGCTATCAACTTGAAATACCTACCCACATACTATATGGATAGTTAGGAACTCACTCTACTACCGTATTTTATACCGGTTTTTATCACTTACTTATATGTATCAAGTTTTACAGTTTTAAGTACCTGTTATGTGTTTACCAAAAAATTAAGATAATAAAACTTGTAGAGAAATACCTATGTGGCAAATGGAACCCATGTCTCCGTTTACCGAGAGACTGCTGTATTGTATATACGAGATACTAACATGTAATTGCCAGAAAAACAAATCCAATTATTGCTAGCTGTAGACACTAGACAGATTGATACATTCATGATACAGAGGATAAAAGTCTTGATGTTTTTTGTTGGACAAACGTTGGATAACCATGTTTTACCAAGATTTAGAGCAGTTTCAAGCTTACAAGCAAGCCACGTTATACATATAGCTCGTTTGTACTTTAGAAGCTTTTTGGCCCCAGCTGCCTTAACCTAGATATGACTTTAAGACCTATTGCATTCAGGCAGTATGGCCTTTTTATATGCGTAAGTAGGTAAAAAGGATAATTATTTTGACAATATACCACTAGTAAATGTCATGATTGTTTTCAGCATCTCATTACTTGCATTCTAAAATTAGTTATGGAAGTATATCTTAGACTGTAGTGTTTCGAACAGTCACAACCGCCCATGATTGCTCGGGGTGGCAGAGGCGGTATTCACTATCACGGTATTTACAGTGCACTATGCGGTCACATGTATAACTAAATCTGAACTTTACTATTTGATTGAATCTATGACCAGTGATTGCAGTAAGATGGTGGTAGGTGTCTAGCTCGTGTAGAAAACTCTTAACCACGAAGGCGCGAACAGCCTGTAGGTGTTCAGAAAAACTTTTACAAGCCAAAGGAATGTTTTAATAGTAGCGAACCACTTAAAAATAGATCGAAAAATTTTTGTATAATATCGTAAAGCTTTAACTTTCATCTTTGTTTTGGGCCCAAGTTACCGTTTCATTTGTTGAACTGAGAACATAATATCTCAAAACGCGCAGTTATACATTAAATATAAACCAGACTATGCAAACGCTATCAGCGCGGATGCAGCATTAGACAAATTAAAAGAAACACTCTTGAGGCAAGTGAGTAATATTTGTCGAAATCTTCAAACTAAGTGCGGTTTACGGCGGCCCGGGCGCAGTGCCCCGCATTATCTAGCTCGTTTGTCCTGTGGGAAGCTCTTTAGCTCGATACGCCCGCGCTGCATCGCCGCTCGCCGAATATCAACTTTACGACCACACTCATGTCTGATACTGAGACGTTATGGAGACGTAACCTTAAATATTCAAGCGTTCATTTCGCGTGCACCGAGACTATCCACCCTAAGGTCGTTGCGCTTACTCCATTTATACTGATATAACTCATAAGAGTTTTTTTTTCTATTTGCATAGAGTATAAAACTATTGACCAGATATTTTTCAACACTGACACGAAACTGCACTAATCTGAAAACGGTTTTCAACTTGGAAACATTTTTATAATGAAGCCGGTTTTATACTCTTGCATTACCATATAATATTGTTACTAAGTCTATTAACGGGTCGTTATCGCGTATAATATTTATAAAGGTATATATTAACAATATTTTGTGTTCAAATCGCAAGAGTTAAAAATAATTTATTAGCAATATCTTCTTTTACCAAAACTTACCCAAAAAGCCGAAAGCAAATCCTACACTATTGATGTACCTAACTAAAACAATTATTATTACATAGCTCTTCAACCATTAACCCACTTTATGTTTCGTTTCCGGAAGCGAGATGAGTAACGTTTAGCTTTATTATATTGTTACTAAATGGTTCGTAATTATGACACATTTGTGCGTGTTGAGTTACATAATTGTTAAGTAACATTCATTGTTTTGAAAATACAAACCAGGAATGTATTCATTGATTATGCTCATCTAGGTCACTTGCTGACCATAGTGCTACGTAGCGGTTTATAACTTGTTATTTTTGTAGTAAACATCTCAATTTAAAAATTAGGTCATTTTATCATCATCAGCGACCGTTAGTTGGCGTGTCAAAAGTAAAATGTAATACAATTTACACACATTATATAAATAGTAAAAGCCACATGTTTTCCAATAGACTTGAACTTATGTCAGATTTTTTTTTGCAGATGGTATGATCCGATGACGTTTCAGAAAAATTTACCGAAAGTCAATAGTTTCCGTTCAAGTTAGTCAGAGCTTAATTTTAAATTGTGAATTAAAAAAAAATAGTTTCACAGTTTCTTAGATCATTTTAACACCTTAGCTTTAAGCTCTGTCTAGCTTGAACGGAAACGTTTGACTTTCGGTAAATTTTTTGGAAACTTTGGTTAGGCTTAGCTAGCTGATAATTTTATCTTAGTAAGTTTAATTTATAAGGATCATACTGCAAAAAAATTCTGACATAACATAATAAAAAGTGGAGAAACCATTTTTTAAAACTGATTACACCGAAAATTCTGAATCATCATCATCAGCGACCGTTAGTTGGCGTGTCAAAAGATAAAATGTAATATACAACTGACACACATTATAAAAATAGTAAAAGCTACATGTTTTCCAATAGACTTGAACTTATAATTCTTGTTAAAATAGTTCACTTTAGCACGCAGTGATGTGTGTCTAATCGGATAAACACGGGTTCCTAAGCGCCTCCCAAACTGCATGAAAACCGTTACCGTCCCGTTAATAGCAAAATAAAGCGACCATTTAGATAACCTCGCCGACGAAAAAGGTGCTGGCATTATCTACGGCTTCTACATAATCTGTTTCGTTCACTTTCATAACAACTTTGAATATGATTTTATTATCATACATAAGTAACACTAAAACGGCTGTGCTAATTTAGCATTGCGTGTGCAGGCAACTTGTGCGACTTGAATGTTTTGCAGTAAAATGTAAATATTATCCACGTGTTTTACTGCTAAGTACTTTCATTTGTTATGGTCCAGTGATTAATCTCCACTTTGCTTTTGTTTCAGGTAAGTCGGTGTCACAAAGAACGCGAAATCTCCCCAACAATAGAAAGCGGACCGCACGCCACGGCCCGTGAAAACGGTATAATTGGTTTCAATTTGGTTTATGCCCTATTTTATATTTCATCGCTTTGTACTGCGTTATTGAGGCGTTTCCCGATTTGCTCTCTTCCGCTGTATTTTTGTATGCTCCATTTTACGACTAACATAAAAAACAACTCAACAAACGGTTGTACTTCCATGCAGATACAAAGCTTCGTAGGGGAGGGCCGGCTTCCCTTGAAATATGAAACGCTGCGGTACCTAATTCCTTCGTCCATTTTCCGAATGGAAAAATTCACTCAGCCAGCAGCCGCAGGCGATTACTCCTCTTTACGTAGTGACACGCGGAGCGGAGGGTCGGTGCGAGCTCGTCCACATAAATAATCGAAAGCTTACGAATTCAGCCGCGAGCCGCTCTCGAATACCAAGGAAACTGTAGCAATTGATCGCAAGACGCGACTCTCTAATGGCTTCAACGACCGATAAAAAAAGGGAAGTTCATAATACGTTTCGACATTATCTTTATCTATGGTACGGACTTGTGTCTGTAAATCAATTGTCAGCGTCGAGTGTAAAACGGCATCGATCATAGTACCTCCCGTAATGAATGGGGACGGTAAATAAATTGATTTGGAGAACTAACCAAACGGTGAGTCGAGATCGTAAATTGGGCCGTGCGGATCCCCGGGGCAGGGATTGAATAACCGAAAAAAAAAGGTTAAATCGGTTAACGGTATGACGTCATACCTTTAAATTTCGATACCTTAGAATAATGGTACCTTTAAATTACTATACCTGAAAGAAACGGTACCTGTACAATTTTGGTATTGTAATATTGCGGTATCATTATTTTTTTAAATATTGAAATTATGAAATAAAGGTTTTCATTGAATTATACCGAGGGCGCCGCCCCGTGTGGGCCCCATCAATTTGAACAAAAAATTTCCTGCCGTTCGTGCCACGCAGGTTATTGGGATTGTGTGCCCCGTGTGTTTATGAATCTATTTTGACAAGACGTGTTGTGTCGTTTGGGCGCGATTGGTCCAATCGGGTAAAAAATTACAAATTATATTCTCCTATATTGTCTTTGTTATGTTATATCAAATAAATCAATTAGGCAGTTGATAGAAGGGAATGCAATCCGGATTGTTTGAAATTCAAAAAAGCCGATTAATCTGAATTTTCAAGGCATTTTGTAGATCCGGATTTTTATATTGAAATCCGGTTTTTTCGGATTTCATTTACAATTTAAAAACTATTGATGTAGAACTAATACTTTTAATAAAATTACGCGGATAAATGTCAGTGTTTTATTAAGAACGAACAGAGAGACAACTTCTTAGCGTTCCATGGATTCACCCGGCACCCGGGTCCATCGTGTGGCAGAAAAATAAACTCCGAGTAGTTCCCGGGACTTGTGACACGAGTGTAGGTTTTAGGGGCCCCTTTCCGACCTACATCAACACTCACCTTCACTACTCGTGTTTCTCTTCCTGCCCAGCCAAATCTGGTACGAACCTGCTAATGCAGCTTTAGACACTCGCTCTAGTATAGAACTTACTGCAGTTCTGGCCAAGCCAAGATCTTTCAACAGGTTATAGAGAGATTTTGCTGGTATACCTCTTGCTCCTACTTCTACAGCATATAGACTAACTATATAACCGACAACCGTTTTTAGTTAATTCATTTAGGAGATCATAATAATTTGGTTTTCTTTCATTGCGTGGTCTTTAGGTATGTTAGTATCCCACGGCACGGTAAGCTCTACAAGTACGATCCGTTTTGTAGCTCCAGAAAAAAGAAAAATGTCCGGTCTGGATGATGAAACACACACATCTTCTGGGATTTTATAGTGCTTTTTATACGTATCCATTAAAATGGTCCAGTCAGGTGCTGTACCCAGGATTGAGTAAGGCTTGTTCTTAAAATTTCCAGTGGAGCCTTCTTTAGTAAAGTTAATTTGTCTTTTGTTTGTCATTTTTGGGCCCTAGCCACTGAAAGGCTTATAGCTTCACGTATGATTTTAAGTACTCTGTCATGGCGATGTGAGTAGTGACCCCTATTCAAGAGCACCTTGCATCCCACCAATAGGTGTCTTGCTGTTCATATCTCCTCTCCACAAGTATAACAACATTTTTCAGAGGCTTTTCCCCACCTTACTAAGTTACTCTGGTCAGGGAGGGTCATTTGGAAGGCATTCAGATAAAATTTTAACAAAGCAGGAGACCAACCATACAGCAAGATGCGCCACTTCATAGCTAACGGGATACAAAACTCACCAAAAGTTATCCACTCGTTTTGCATTTCTGAATTCATAGCGTGCACTTTGTAGCTGTCAATTTCATCTTGTCGTAGAAAGTTTTTTACTATGTCTCGGTCTTCTTTCTTCTTTGTCGTACCTAACCCAGCTCTATTTGATTGTGCACCTGCCATGAATTTTTTGTGGAATTGCAGTCTTGATTCAAGTTCTGTGGCCTTGTTGTCTTTCGGGAGGGATAAAATTAATTCGTCTTGTGACTTCCCCAAAACATACGTTTTTGTAACTCTGAGATGTTTTTAAAGTTCGGATGGTTTCTTAAATTTCAGCCCAAAACTATTGTTATCCCTAAATAGAGTAGAGGGATCAGCCGAATGTGCTAGACCAAACCATGACTTCAATATCTTTATGACATTAGCATCTAGCTTTGCCAAGAGGGTTTTACCGATATCATATACTAGGAAAGGCCAAGTGAAACGCGATGTGAGATAGTTGTCGTATATCCACGCTTTTTTAATATTATTGATTGGCAGTTGGTGTACCTTGTTGAGGTCATTCATGAAATTTTGGTCAACCACCTAATGATGGTTTGCGTCCTTTGTAGTCTATCTTTCTACCGAGAAATTTAAAAGGCACTGCTTCTGCAACAGTGGCAACTTTTGGCCGCTTATAGAGAGTCTCGGATCATAAGAAGTATACTTGGTATTTCTTCTACCCAGACATAAACAATGACATTGACTTGGTTTTGCCCTCAGTCCGCACGTCCACGTACAAAACTCATCAACCTCATTTAATAATTCCTGACACTATTTGGGAAACTATTTGGGGTCGTCAGCAAAGGCTAATATTGACTCAGTGTACTTGTTGTTGATTTTAAACCGGTAGCCCCATTTCTTTTCATGGCTAATTAATTTATGCTTAACTAGTATATTAATAACTATATTAAATACGTTGTACTGTAGTGGTTTTGTGTATTCCTTGTTTACTGCTACGACAAAGCACTGATTGAAGGCTTTCGACTTGACGCATTGTGGGATCGATGATGAGAAGAATCGACGTAGTTTCCCAAATTCTGCCCAAGTCAACTGAATTCTACTGTTCACCTCATCCTCAAAGTTGTTTCTACCTAACTGCAATGTCTACCCAAGGTACACATATTTTTGAACAACTTCGAGGACGGCGCCGTGCACCGCTATCGGCTCCGGTAGTACATGCTCATTGAACGTAACCTTCAATATAAAAATCCGGATCTACAAAACGCCTTGAAAATTCGGATTATTCGGCTTTTTTGAATTTCGAACAATCCGGAATGCATTCCCTACTTGTGGATTTTTAAAGATGGCACGATAATCAAACTAACAAACAATACGTTAATAATGCAATAGTGAAAATAAATGTAGCATGAAAATCGCGCTAATACACTTCTACTTCTAACACCGTTCAAGCAAGTCTCGACACGATCGGTAACAACGATGCCAGAAGTCCCCACCCTGCTTGCCCCGATTGCCCCGCCGCATTCGCTCCCTAATTTTTTCGGTACCGAAAAGATTTCAGTTATGGTACCATTTTTAGCTGTATCACAACCGTAATTATAAACCGTTTTGGTTCTACCTTTAAATCAAAGTTGTATCGTAATTTTATACCGGTACCATACCCTTATACCTTTACCGTTTTCAACCCCTGCCCCGGGGGATAAATCGGCAATTGTCCTGTCGGCGCGGTGCTTGCAGCCGCGCCCGCCACCTCAGGCAGAAACTTACCTGTACATTTTCACCAGTGTCGTGTTAAAAAATTAAAGAACAAGTTAGTTTAGTTATATACAGGTCACCAGAAAATATTTTTGCAATATTTTTTTCAATTTTTACGGTCCTGGGCATGTTAAGGTATAAAGGGAAAATCAAAAACTTATGATTAGTATCGTAATGAATGAATGAGATGCGCATCGCGTCAAAAAAGTGTTGCTAGGCGGCCGTATCAAAAATTTTAGATTTTTGGCGAACATTTTCTAAGTGCTTTATCTTGACATTTTTGTAGTGGACTATACCAAAAGAAAAAATACGTAATTGGTTTTTTGTCTCGTAGATTCATATATTAAAATTTGAAAAGTGGTTAAAATTGTATCCTGTATATGAAAGGGAAATGAATCTTTTAATGTATCTAAATTTTTTCACAAAATTGTTATATTTTTTGGCAATAAAAATTACTAGGAAACTAAATCTGAATATCATAGATTTAATCACGTTTAATGCTTTGTTAGACCAGTAGACGTCACTACATTAGATACAGTACATGATTTTAGATGTGCACAGAACCTCGCATCTTTGCAATAGTCCTCGGGAAGTTGTTTGCTTCGGAGGAAGGGCAAACAAGAATATGCGGGCGTAAACAACTGTGCTACCCGCCCCCGAAAGCAAACAAAACATCTTTCCTATCTCTTAACCTTTCACATAACCAACATCAGCTCTGCAAAAAATCTCCACAGATAATACGCCTCAAAAACCCGTGTTCTTTAGCAATCCTATTGTCGACTTAACTAGCGGTAAACCTATTTATGCCCCGTCATGACGGCATGTTGACTAGGCGCGTCTACCAAAGTTCATTAAGCTGCTAAGTTGATTTTCTTAACATAGTAACATTTACAAACTATACATAAGGCGTTCTGGGTCTTTATTGAATCCATTCAGCGTCCTAAGCCTGAAAATAATCCGCAACTTCTAACGTTGTGAGTCGGTAAGGGATGCCGCGAAAATCGTGATAAGCGTTCAAAGGCTCATACATCGACCGCAACGATTCGACTAACGTTCTCAGAAATCCCGATCTCGTTACGATAGTTAGTTCCCGTATTCGGCACCCCGAGGCCGGCCGAAACTTATCGTGGGAGATAGCCAGGACGATGCCGCCTCCGTGCGAAGAATTAATTTGCCTCCCGCCATTATATAAACTACCTAGATCGTAATAAAGATATCGGAGGGCCCCGGTCTCCGCCATAATGTGACGTATGTCCTGATCGTTGACGACGCATCAAAAGTACGCCTGCTAATTTTCGGTCAATAATATATTATAGTTTCATGCAAATTACGTAAAATTTTACAGAAACGATTCCGGATGAAAGTTTATTTATCTGAATTCAGTCAATAAGAGATATATAAAATTATTTATCTCGTTTGCTAAATAATCGCTTAATAATTACCAAATACAAAACTGAACCACTTTATGGTTGGTGGTCAAGCAACAAGCAACATCGACAACTAATAGTCGTTTAGCCAAAATTACGAAAATTCTTAAAGGAAAGCTTCTCTCATTTAAATAAATAACAGATAACTGTGTGTCATTTAGATGCAAATTTTCGAACAGGCTGTCGTCAATACAATATAGGTGAAAGTGTTTCTGTTTACGCATTTTAATGACTGCAACGTGTTCTTACGCCGCTAAGTATTGTTTCAAGTGTTACATTTGTTACGGAACACACGTTACATTGTTCGCGGAACCCTGCTCTCGCATACGTGTCTTATCCCATTAGTAACAAAGGTTATAATTGAATAAACGCGAAGGCAAGGTAAAAGTGGTTATTAGGTCTATTACGTTGCTTCCATGTATGCTATAGTAACGACATAGACATCTCTCGAAATGTGAGAAGGGTACGTAGGAAATGGGACAATATGTTTGTGGACACTCAAAACCACCTTAACTATAGACTAGGAGACACGGATTAATTACCGGAATATATTTTTTACATAATTTTTGGTGTTTTGTTCACAAAGAGTACATAAAGCAAGATCAATATCTTTTTCCACCTTAATCCCAAAATATACATGTCAGCGTTCAAACCTAATGTTAATTAGTGTACAAATAATGTACAACTAATTGGTTTTTTAGTCTTTTGTTATGCTAATCGAACAAGTTTTAGCGGAAACTTGTGAAAACAAATTGATAATGATTAGTAGTCATGTGTTTTCTTTATCTACAAAAAAAGGAGAACATTCAGGCTTCATACGTTTTTGGGCCGTTTTTCAAAGAAATTGCTACGTAAGTTTAGAAGTAGCTATTTGGATAAATAGTCACTATGGCACTAAATATGAAGGATTGATGTAAGCCAAGTTATACAAGTCAGAAGATTCGTTATTTACATTCAATTGCTCATTTCTGAAAGTTCTGGAAAACAGAAAATAATGATAGATATTGCGAAAACTAATGATCTGAAGAAATTGACATTATGGCACAATTATTATTATTATTATTTAAATTATCATTATTTTCTGTTTTCCAGCACTTTCAGTAATGAGAGATTGTATGAAAATAACGAATCTTCTAACTTGTAAGTATAACTTGGATCACATCAATCCTACAAGTTTGGTGCCATAGTGACTATTGCTTCAAATAGCTACTTCTAATACGTACGTAACATTTTTTTTTATTGGCTCATTTGAAAAAAAGCCATAAAAAATGATGTCAAATTCAATTAAGAGACGGCAAAGTAAGTGTTAAGTTTAAGGTAAAAATAGTATAATTCTTTTTATCTTTTTCTTAATTTCATTAATTTTTATTCAGTTTATGTGTGACTGTGTTTTGAAACATGTCAGTTTAGTTATACGGTAGACTGGTTAATAAATACCACATGTCGTGAAGTTTTTACTGTCTTTATTACTGATTTTGATTTTAATTTCTAAAAATATACTAAATTTCTAATAACGAAACTGTTAATAATAATTAACCTATCTACAAAAAATTATAATCAGTATCTGAACAATGAAGATGGTAAATCAGCCTCGATAAACATAATGCGTTGAGTTGAACCATCTGATACGCGGGCTCCTGGTCTGACCGGTGATGGATGCCTGCCGCGGCCGAGCCGATACGTCATGTGGCCAGATGCCGCTGCGGATGTGGCGCTTTTTGCACGCACTTCAGCGCACGCAGGGTTGGCAGAAAGAATTTAAAATATAGCCATCGTTTAGCATGTTTATTATTCGTCTATTGATTATTTACTTTTTATTCTCGATCAGCTAGATAGTGTAAAGAAGTAAACTTTTAACAACTTGCAAAATGGCTGCATATCGCATATAAATACTTACGTGTTAACTGCCAGGTTATATTCGCATATAACGCATAATAATATATAAAAGCACAAGAAAAAGCTTTCAGGATTGACCCAAAAGTCTTACTTGATAGGATAACCGATATTTGGCTATACTGGTCTCTATCACTTTCCCTGGAAAATTAACATGAATAAGGCCAGAAAGTCTTTCATTGATCGTCTTTTCCTAAGCTTCTTTAAACCAGATGCCTTACTCCGCAAGTTCGTGAAGCTCGTATTTGTACTACTATACACTCATGCCGATACTTTAAGACGTCGGCATGAGTGATAGGGACAGATAGATAAATATACGGACATTGTGTTGCAGAGTAAGGCCTCAGTTCACTTCTGATCTAAAGCATTTGCAGGACTGCCCGTTTCTGCTGGTCTGACCTCCTTGGTGCAAACTGCACCATCTTTAATGCAGTATAAACCGGTCCGAACAACATGCGAGGAGACTATTCACAGCTCACGTCAGTCCACTGCGCCACATAAACCTATTCAAAAGCAGGATTCTGAAAAAAAACGCCATTGCAGGCTTAGAAACTTGGCATTCGTTGTTCGCAAAATGTGGAGAGAAGACTGTGATGCCCGTCTTCTGTTGGCAGTAGGTACTTAGTCCTTCTCGAGACACTCATAGGATAAGATGGTGTGGATGTGCTATTGTATTTTACACCGATACTATACAGCACAGTACCTCTTAGTTTCACCTGCTGCATCTAAAATGCTGCACAGCAAGAACAAAGCCCACGCAGGTAATAGAACTAACAAGACTGTCAATAGACCCTACCTATAGTAGCATACTTAGTTAATTTAATACGAGGGCGGGTCAATAAGTCCGTGACTTTTTGAATTTCTGACCTCTTTACTGAAAAAGCAACACTTCTCCTGTCAACAGGTATCTGTCAGTTGATTCCTATCAAAATTTGAACTTGCTGCGTCAGTTAGTTTGTGTTTGACAGCTATTTTTATCAGACTTCCCAGTAATTTGAGGAAAAAATGAAAAAAGGTGAATTTCGTGTGCTTATTAAGCATTATTTTTTGCGAAAAAAACCATTACCGAGACCAAGGCTAAGCTTGATAAATACTATGGGGACTCTGCACCATCGATTTCAATGGTAAAAAAGTGGTTTACTGAATTTCGTTGTGGCCGTAAAAGCACTGAAGATGCCGAACGTCCTGGACGCCCAGTTGAGGTCTCTACACCCGAAACAATCGAAAAAATTCACGATATGGTGTTGGCCGACCGAAGATTGAAAGTGCAAGAGATTGTGGAAGCCGTAGGGATCTCGCATGGCTCAGTGGTTTCAATTTTAAAAGATCAATTGGGCATGAGAAAGCTTTCCGCAAGATGGGTGCCGCGTTTGCTCACAGTCGACCACAAACGCAATCGTGTAACAACTTCACAGGAAGGTTTGGCGTTGTTTAATCGCAATATGGAGGAGTTTTTGCGCCGTTTTGTAACCGTGGACGAAACATGGATCCATCACAACACACCAGAGACCAAACAACAGTCAAAACAGTGGGTTTCTAAGGGTGAATCGGCGCCAAAGAAGGCCAAGGTGGGTTTGTCAGCCAATAAAGTTATGGCGACTGTTTTTTGGGATGCACGTGGGATAATCCACATTGACTACCTTCAAAAGGGAAGAACAATCAATGGGGAATATTATGCCAACTTATTGGACCGCTTCAATGACGATTTGAAAAAAAACCGACCTCATTTGGCCAAGAAAAAAGTTCTTTTCCACCAAGACAATGCAAGGGTGCACACATGTGCAGTTGCCATGGCAAAAATCCATGAATTGGGCTATGAATTGCTCCCTCATCCACCCTATTCTCCAGATTTGGCTCCGAGTGACTACTTTTTGTTCCCAAACCTGAAGAAATGGCTTGGTGGAAAAAGATTTGACTCCAATGATGAAGTCATCTCGCAAACAAAGGCCTATTTTGAGGACCTCGACAAATCATATTTTTTGGAAGGGATAAAAAAAATTGGAGAAGCGTTGGACAAAGTGTATAGAGCTCAAGGGAGACTACGTTGAAAAATAAAATGATTTGTTTATCAAAAAATCTGTGTTTTATTCCAAAAGTCACGGACTTATTGACCCGCCCTCGTAATAAAAGATTTGTTCTTGCATTTTTTTAAGAAACAACTAACAAACGTACGTAGTTTGTTAGTTCAGTTTGTATTTAACTGAAAAACAAAATAATGTTTTCTTTTAATTTTTCTGTTGTAAAAAAAATATCAATGGCGAATTGGTTCAGCCGTTCGTCTCGAGTTTTTAAGTAAACAACAAACGCATGTAACAATCGACGAGTACACAGACAAGTTAAATACATTGCTATTTTCGAAAAACATCAACCATCCAAACAACTTTGTACAGTACCTATGTATACTTAAAGAACAACGCTGTTCAATAATTAAATTAAATTATTATAAAAAATTCATAACAGATAGTTTTTTTTTAATTGTCACATAAATAGTTCATGTATCAAAAGTTGAAGCTTAAGAAAATTTTCAGAATATTTTTTTTTGCATCCTTGATAAAAATTCACTGAGAACAAAACAATTGCATGTTTACTTACATGTATTTATTGGTTGAAAACCAGTCTACTGTTTTTGTGTCAATTTGTACGTGATGCTATATGAGCAGATTTTAAACAGAATCGTTTGATAAAACCAGAAATGGTACACTCTTATGGGTTAAGCCGAATTAAAAACACTGAAAATCAGCGTCGCAGCGTGCCTTTGGCTTTTGCTACCAATGCGGAGTGGCACATTAATTATTATCTTATTTTCTTTTTGTTTATTTTATTAATGTTTGAAGTGCCAAATAAAATAATAAAAGTAATTCTATTCTATCAGTATTTTAACTTGAAAAATTATGTCTCAGGCGGGACTCGAACCCGCATCTCCTCGCATGCCTCATTTTAAGTATTTAAATAGCTGTTTCATCTTAACTGACTGTCAAACATCTACAAAGATGTTTCTTTCGGGTGTTAAGGGTGCAAACTCCTAACATTTGATGAAGCAACGCTTGCTTACAGCGTTAAGAATATGCTTGAAAAATTTACGCCTATGACGTAGTGTCTCGGTGGCTGAATGGTTAAAGCGCCGCGCCCGGCATGCGAGGAGATGCGGATTCGAGTCCCGCCTGAGACATAATTTTTCAAGTTAAAATACTGATATTAAAATATCATTTAAAGTAATTCTATTCTAAATATAAAATACTAGTGGATCCCGCAAACTTCGTATCGCCTCAGAATAGTATTTGATTTTGACCTCAGAATTGTATTTTGACGTCTTAAATGTCATTGTCTTCAAAATATGGCGTGGTTGGAAAAAAATATCAACAACACGAATAACATTTTACTTATTTTTGTAACGTTAACTTTCCAACGTTTTTAATATTTATTATCCTATTCCCGGCGAAGACGAATCCAAAAACACCAAAATCATAAAAATCGGTACAGCCATTCTCCAGTTATAAGTGGATAATGGTGTAACTAACACGACTTTCTTTTATAAGATGAGTTTTTGGAAACACTTTTATAACAGGTTAACTTGATCTTTTCAGAAACTACAACACAGAAAATATTTGACTTTCACAATTGTTTTTTGAGAGGAATATAAAATATTTTTGTATTGACAGTTGATCGGTTTGATACGTTGGTCTGTTTTTCACCCATGAGGGAACGGAGAAGATACCTATATCCGTTCAGTTTAGAAGTTGTGTGTGATGTTCCAATCTATCAACATAACAGCTTGAACGATTGACATGCAGTTTTCCGCAGTATAGATTTTTAATTTATCTGTGATCGTTCTTAGATAGGCATTATAGTATTAATCCGCCAGGAGTCGCTGCAATTACCATTTTTATTCAGAAAGGTGTAAGCGAAATAGATGCAGTTTTCTGTTGTTTTTTATTACCAATCGTAGGCTTTTTCAAAATATTCAATTTTGATTTTTCATCTGTCACTATTCGGGTCGTAAGTTCAATTCACAGCAAGAAACCTATGATTTTTCCGAATCTAAATTCGATTGAGAAATTTCACATTCATCATCATCATCATTACCGTCTTATGTAGACAATTGTAAGGAATTTAAATTATTAACTCTCGAAGATAGACGAAGGCTCATGGATATTAGCTTATTGTACGATATCATCAATAGCTGCGTAGATTGTTCCGAACTAGTTGCAGGGGTGACTTTTAGAGTGCCATCTAGTCGTTCGCGGCGTCGGCAGTCGCCGCTTCTTCATGAACCGCACAGCACCACTCGGTACGCACGAAACGCTCCTCTGTCACGCTTGCCACGATTGTATAACAGGGTCTTTAGTGAGGTTGACATATTTAACTACAATAAAGCGGCATTTAGGGCTCATGCCATTGAGGCCTTGAGTCATTGATGTCTCATTGATAAGGAACACACACACAAACACACACTCACACACACACACACGAACGCGGGCACACACACACACACACACACACACACACACTTTGTTTTCGTTTTTTGATTATTTATGTTACCTTTCCTTTTTTAATTTTTTCAAGTACCTACCTTTGTTGTGTTTATGTAACCCGTGGAAATCTGTAATTAGCTGTACGTATTCCATTAAGTTATTCAAATGTAAATTAGTTTCTGTATCGCCGTTGATTTCCTGAATAAAAGAAAATAAAATAAATCTGTCGACGTGCTATTTACTGCTAAAAGCACCTAATTAATAAACAAACTTTAAACCAATATTTTTGTAACAATTTGAAAATAACTGATCTGGATAAGACTGTCGTCCGTGTCGTATTCCCCAACTCCCAAATTTACCAAAATCACGTGTTCTCGCACATTGTTCATTTTCATTATGTCAACTTTTTATTTTGACAAGAAAAGTCAAATAGCTGCGCATCATGCCAGCAGCCTTGCATAAAACATGACCCCCCGTCGTCACACGTCGTGTTTCATTTATCGTATTATCTCAAGTCGTCGACTGAAATTCTAATTCGGCATTTATCTTTTTAAATGTTTCGTTTGGTGTCCGTGCCGCGGGTTGAATTTGTCGCGTGGCTTTTTGCGTTGGTTTTTAAATGGCGTTTGTTTTCGTCGCGTCGTTAAATAAATCATATTTAGAGTTCGGGGAGCATTAATCATGTTGCATGTCCGCGTGGAGTTGTTTGGCGATTCCATGGTGGGCTGCGGGCTGCGCGGGAGATGACGGGTTCGTCTGCGTGCGGTTTTTGCCGGCCGCCCATCGACGCACTTATTGTCTCGCCGGGCGGTATATTGGACTCGTTCATGAGACATAATTCAGGAATTGATAATAACCAGACCTTTCGTAATATAATCATGCCATCCAGATTCACACATGACCGAGTCCACAATAATCGTTTATTGATTATTAAATTTACAAAGCTCATTAATTACTAATGACTAAATACCTTTGTTCGTGTGTGATAATATAAATAAACGGTGCATGTACATAGTTATTCTCTTGAACTGTGTCACTGACTCCGCGTGCTAGATAGTTGTAAACTGTGTAAACGATATATTCAAGCGATACCATAATAGACAGTGACATAATGCTCGCAGAGTACGCGTCGTTGACCGGCACTCGCAGCTCAGCGCTGATAGATTACATAAAGTAAAACCGCATTCGTGTCTTCATGGTCGTAAAGGCGGTCGTCGTTACTTCGCCGAATCTCTAGAGACTCGGAGAAAATTGGATTTTACATTGTTCCTGTCACACCGGAGATTTTTGTGCTCGTACTCGTAACGAAATTTTTATTCCACCTCCAGCAGTCAACGTTTATGAACCTCCATAAAAGCGATGTCGCGAAACACGGCCAAACTGCTAACTGAATGAAATTCACCGAACTCATACTGCGAATCGTGCTAGTTCTTTGTCCGTTTGAACACGTTTTCAGGGCTGATTTATAATCGCATGAGCGGCGCATTGTTTCGAACAGCTGCGGTACCATTCGCCGGCTGTGATTACTGCACCAGATATGTTGATAGCTCAATTAATGAGCGGGAGGCGCCGTCGCTGAGCGCATATTGCCTGCGCCCGGCCGGCTCCGATTGAATTCTTGGCAAACACTCCGACTCTTATCCTTCTAGCTCCGACCATTTTCTGACATCATTGTGAACATTAATTACGTTCCTTCACATCCAACACCGAAGCACCTCCTAAAGCCTATATACAAGCTAAAAAGATTAATTTTAAAGGGCCTTTTGTAAGATTTTCACGAGATAAACTGTTGTGAAAGTTCCGTTTTATTGTTGCACGACTCATCCCGACGGCGCGGCGGCTAAGTTTATTGACCATCGCTAAGTTAGCTCCCACCGAAGTACGCCACTTTGAGTAAGTTTAACTCGGTAAAAGCTATGGCCCGGAAAGCCTTTTTTTCTCGTTTTATTGCTAAAGTTCTTTCATACGTGTCTGGAGGAGTTTAAAATGGTTATTCTTAGATTTTTTTATTAGGACTGTGAAGTGAAGCCGATTAGGATTTTTTTGCTTTTTTCGTGAAGCTGTAAAGTGCGTACTTTGAAAGTGCTTAACATAAGAGAGGCGAAGCAGCCGTTTGGCAGAGTGCCTGCTCGCGAGGCGGCTGGTGGGGGCTGGGGGCGCGACCTCACGGTGCTACCTCGCCGGCATTTCACTGCGACTGTCCTCCGCAGTCCGCACCAACTGGAGATTATTTATCTGAATTGAGAACTGTTCATGCCAAGCACAGCGTTGGCCCGCCCATTCAAAATGTCTAGTAATCTTTTATACTCATGTTTTATTGTAACTTTTTCAACGTTTTGCCTTTAAAGTAACATCCAGAAAGAGCATGCAACAACCAAAACAACTTAGTAGAAAATAATGCAACAACAGACCTATTCATTGGCCTATAGGACCTATAGACGATAGGCCAATTTTAAATCGACATAATATGCAGTAAAAGTATATTCTATAGTATGTAAGCACATATCTTTAATATATTGTTGTTTTTCTTTAAATCATTAAAATGTTTAACTGGCAACACTTAACTTATCTATCGCTTACTATTGTAGTCAAAATCAATAGTCGAATACTTACTAGCTTAAAAGGTTGGCACCCAGAACCGTAAAATAGAATATTTAGAAAGCTTACTATTTTGGACCGATTGGACGCACTGTCTCTTCGATCAAAATTATTTAGTGAATGAAAGTAATATTATGGTTTTAGAGCAATATGGAAATAGTTTTTCACTCAAAGTCCCCCATGCGTGCTCGAGATTAGAGTGTCGGATATTGACGTTGGAATTCGTGCGAAGTTTTGTTCAAACTGAACTGCGGACAGACATGGCGAGTAGCCTCAGGTGTGCCAAACTGCGACGGATGGAGTTGCAATTGTTGCGTAAATTGTACCGTTCAAAACTTCTTGTTTCTCTTTTAACGATTCTATCAGACTAGTTGTTAAAGCACAACTTTTTTTTTGTGATATTGTTAAATAAAATCTCTATTAGACTTTCCCAACCCTTGTAGTTTCGTCATGTCCGCAATCGGTTAAGTTCTACTCGTAGTAAGCTATATTTAGGCAAGGATAATTTAATATGAAGCACATTGACAAATTGGTGAAATAAAATATTTTTCACATTTACGCATGGCGTGGAAATCGTTGAATAAGACTTTCAAAAAGTACTTTGGTTATGATGATTTTGTTAATAATTATTATTTTCATATATTTTAACTCTGCAAGTAAATTTGCGTTCACCTGCAGTATTTCATGTTGTCGCTGGTCGTTGGCAAGACAAACACTATATATAAAATAGTAAAGCCACGTGCTATATCGCAACTATACTGCTGCCGAATTACTTGTGCGAAGTTTTGCGTCTGAAATCTAACGGTAGGCAGACGTAAGTAGTGTGGTCCCGAGGCTCAGGTGCACGGAAAGCGCTGCGGGCTGCTCCTAGATTTCTCAAATTATAATAATAGTGTTTCTAACTTAAATGTCCTTGAGTTTGCTTCTAGAATTAATGTTTCCATCATTTTAGGGTTTCATACTCAAATAGTGCCAACGGGACCCTATTAATAGGAAGGCTTAGGCTTTTGCTGTACGTCAACTGACTGTATCACAAGCATATGGTTTACCTACTATAAATCATCACAAAATATCTATTTCAATTGCTGCCATAAAGCTAGTAAGGTCATAAGTTCTGTCACATGTGTAATATGAAATAATTTACACATGTTTATTATTTATGTAACCATTTATATAGCAAAATGAACTTAATAAAACCTAGATTCATATGGTAATAAAGTTTATTCAAAATGCCCCCCCCGGTTTTGAATACAGGCCTTCAATCTGCGCGGCCAGTCGTCTATCGCAGCACGAACGAGGTCCATGTCAATATAGGCGGCTGCCTTAATCAAGGATGCCTTGAGTGACTCCAAATCAGGATAAGGCTTTGAGCAGGCCTTTTCCTCCAAGTGTTGCCATATCTTGTAATCTAACGGACTCAAATCTGGACTGGAGGAGGGCCAGTCTTCGTGCCGGATGAAGTCGATTTCACGCGCCGCCAGCCAGTCTTGTGTGCTTTTCGCTCTATGCGCTGGCGCAGAATTTTGTTGGAATACCCAGTGCCTGTTATTAAACATGGTATGAGAAACAGGTTCCACAAGGTTCTTGAGGACTGTATTTTGATACACAACTGCATTCGTTTATACGCCTTTCTCACAAAAATATACCTCAGTTAAGCCCCAATAAAAGACTCCCAACCAAACCATGAGCGAGGATGGAAAATGACCTCGTTGGACACGCGGAATACGGTTGCTCGCTTCTTCACTGCTGAGTGCGTACACCTTATCATTTTGTTTGTTGTAGCTCTCTTCCAGGGTGAAAATTTTTTCATCCGAAATTAGAATTTTCCGATGCTTTTTTCCCGCGTACCGCTTCTACAAAGCACGGCATCTCTTCGGTCTCAGGTCTATTAAACGAGCATCCAAACGATGCCCTGTTTTTCTTCGATATGCTTTAAGCCCTAAGTCGTCATTTAACACCCTTTTCACCGTGGTGCTGCTTAACCCCATCTGAAGGGCCAACAGTTTCTGCTTACGTATGGGATTTCTTTGAATTCGCGCCTTCACAGCTTTTATCACTGCTGGAGTCCTAACAGAGCGAGGGCGACCACTTCTTGACCTGTTATCTACACTAGAGTTTTCATTGTATCGTTTTATGGTACAATAATAAACGAATCTTTTGGCTTTATTAAAATTTTTCAGTAAGTCGAAAATCTGAATAGGCGCGTAACCGCAACGATGCAACGCAATAACCGCGGCACGGTCTTCTTTAAGTATCCACTCCATATTTAAAAATGAGGAAAATTCTACACATTTTTATTTTCATGAAAAATTCGAAATTAGAATTCAATAAACTTTTTTGTGGCCTTTTTTTCTAAATTCAATAGTTTTTATTGTGTGACAGAACTTATGACCTGACTATGTATAATATTTAACCCCCGTATTTATAAACAAGTAAAAGTAATTACTTGACTACAAGTAATTACTTGAGAGACAATTTGTATGCTTTAATCAAGAAATTACTAGAAGTTATAACTACTAAAAGTTTGCATTTTCAGCCAAATAATATGACTACGAGTATTAATGGTGACCAATTTCTTTCACTTAAGCACTAGGTATGAACACTATAAGTTATGACTTTCTTAAGCAAAAAGTAATTACTTCTTTATAAATACGGGGGTTAGAGGCCATTTTTGATGTTTTGCTCAACAATTATCGTTGACAATGTTAATTAGTTACTATACAATCTAAAACAATGTAGTAAATAAATACTTCATTCAATTCGACGACCATTTGGATCAGCGGTAGTTAACGCTGCTTCTGAGCCATGGGTCGCGGGTTCGATCCCCGCACAGTACAAATATTTGTGTGCATGAACATGTCTGTTTGTACTGGTCTGGGTGTTTTCTATGTATTATAAGTATGTATTTACAAAAAAAAAAGTATATAAGTAAGTTTATCGGTTGTCTAGTACCCCATACGACAGGGTACTTAATAGTACCTTAATTTGGGACTAGATGGCTCAGTGTGGCCCAGTGAGGCATGTCTTAAATATTTATTTATTTATTTATTTAATTTACATTATTTCATGGTGCAGCCCAAATTATTAAAGTTCTTATTAAAGTACCAAGTTTCCTACTTCATGACTGTGAAAAATCCCTGCTGTCGCTGTTTGAGAAATCTGTTCATTGACTGCTGATATTTAATCAAAATATGGTGTGTACTTAGACATACCTGAAAAGCATTTGATTTCCGCCAGTTTTCTATTCAAAACGTGCAAATAATGCTAGTTTTCAATGGGTTGTGATAATCTTTGTGGTTTAGTTGTGCTCGTTCAAATCATCCTCACACGACTGGTGTATACTTATTTGCCGCCAGCCGATCTTACCCGCTGCCTTCACTGACACGTACTACATGAATTTTTAACGCGACGCCCATGATTTTTAGGAGCATGTCGTATGTAGTAGCGACTAATGTTAGGTTTAGTTTCCTACCGCTTTAAATAGAAATCTACATTGTAAAACAGCTGAAAAATATGCAATTTAAAAAAACTAGCTTTTCTTGCTAGAGGCGGTTACTTACTTAGCTATACCTATTTATACTAAGCATTTATAGATAAGATGACCAACAATAAATACTTACGAAACTTTCATTATATCGAAACGTGCTAAGTGCAAACATAATCTTGCATGACAACCAACTTTGAACTGCACCGATCAAAAAACGAAACTTGTCAACCTGGGGAAAAGATTTGCGTCATGCCGTGTATACATACATATTATGACCTATATAAAAAAAATATGTACATACAAGTACATACTGCATACATATACATACAGTACTGAATCACACCGACTAGTCGGCTTTGTGGGTCTAAAATGTCCTAAAAACCACTGTAAACCTCGTTTTTAAATAAATAATGATAAAATACGCGTCGACTTGCAAACCACCTTTTTTTTGTCGATTAAAAAAAAGACAAGATGGCTGCAGTTGTATTTGTTATATGTACTTTTTTTTAATCGGTGTAGTTTCTTCAATCGATCGAATCGAATTATAACCGACTTCGAAAAAACCATAAAGGGACAAATCTTTCGTAAAAAAAAATAATAGTGTGTTATTGTGTTTATCATAAGCTTTTGACACAGGCGGCGTTATAAATCAACTAGTTTGATGACGACGATGTGTAACCGTTGTTTACAAGACGGCAACATACATGAGATAATCTATTATGCGTTTGTTTTGCTTTTCCACTAGTCCCGCCATTATGCAGGCTCGCTCATACTGGTCCCTTTACACGTATCCTGAATTTTTAACGAGACGATTTTACTACTGAAGCCTTGGCTACTAGCCGTAACGGGTACTTAAGATAGAATAACGATCGGCTTCATTGCACCGGGGCAGCGCGGCGCGGCGTGGCGGAAATACAGATTTCGGTAACTTTGTTGGTATGAGTTTGCAGACACACGCAATGTTTGCTAAGTCCATGGTTAAATAAAGGCATTTGCTTACTTTATATTATAAAACTGAATGTTATCGTTTATGTTATTACGTAGGTATTTACAAACGTTTTGTAGTAGGATAACTAACTACCTACTTGCAATGGGCTTTTTTTTCGTCTATCAGAAACTGGTGTAACCAAATTACTACAGATTGTGCTAGCTCCAAGAAAACCAATTCACCCGTAATTGCAATTGGACTACGTTACGCAGGTCCCACATTAAATCGGAAATCCAGGTTTTATTTAAAGAGTTAGGGCATAGAATCAGTACTGTATAGTAAACTTCAAACAGCTCCGAATGCCAATGTAACGTCGGTTTTCGCAAACTTTAAAGATATTCAGTGAATGTCGGAGCGCGCGTCTCCCAGGGATAGTTACGTGCGCCCGTACTGCGCACGCGTTTCCCGGCAGTACAATACTCACGATCCGATGCAACGACCGATGCATCGGATACTCGCCACGATCATACTTATATTTCATATGCTATATGTATAGGTACGTTTTGTTTGCCTAAATTGATCTAATATGGTTGTGACTTAAACGTTAAGCCTTTCCGCAAGCGATCTCTAGTCATCAACCAACAGTGTGTCAACTTTGGTCAACGATTGGCTACGCTTTGACTGCTACTTTACAGCTACTTTTATGAAATTTATGAATTGCTATTTACCAAATTAACCTTCAAACATAACGCGAACATTTTGATTTAAATGCCTAATCGGCGGAAGATAATATAACAAATCAGGACATACAGAAGTATAAATATAGGAGTAAATAAAATTTTTGTTCGTAATAATCTTTAATCGAAACGTGTGAACTGCAGTTTCTAACAGAAATTCCTTCGTGAATTGACGCACTTAGTATTCCTTAACTATATTAGGAGGGATAGTTATTGTTCATCATATGCATGCGCTATTGCGGGCAGGTTATCTATCCTGGTACTGCTATTGGAATGATTTAAAAAAATACAGACGCCCGACTAATAGATAACAAAACAATTATAATTGAACGATGACAATGATGGATGAATGACGCATGATAATGCGATCTGTATTTCAACCGCAGTATGAGTTAAAAAAAAAACATTTTTATTCAGCTACATGTGTGACTTTGCTCGTATGTCATAAATTACTCAGATGGATAAATGATTTAGGATCGCATGATACGGGAAAAACAGATAAGTTATATTGTACGTGTGGGAAATGCGTCCTTAACTAAAATAAAATTTTGTTTTTACAAAAAAATGTGTAAAACGCTGCACTGCTCCATCAATGATTAAGGCGACAGTAATGGATTCAATTTACAAGCTCGGTCGCAAATCGCTGAACAGCGAAAATCTACGGAGAAGAAGGCTCTGCTCGCAGTACATCAAGGGAACGCTGACAACGACACGTTCTAATAGAAAATTTTCATATTCATAAGGACGTGGGTAATTTGCATATAAAACGAGCAACTTCGCCACCCCGAGATGGTTCAAGCACCCTGTTTTCCATTCACCCGCCTTGTAAGAAGTCAGAAAGACTTTAGTTTACATTTAACACTCCGCAGAATAATTCTTCAGTGCAAGAATAATAATCGTACGGGTGCGCCGAGTATAGCCACATCGCCATTTGATCAATCACATTTTACAGGCGTACACCTTAAACAAAGCTAGTAAAAATGTATAAATAATAAAACTATACTAAACCAGCAAAATAAAATCTCATATGTATTCCGTTTTAATTTGTTTGTAGATCAGCAATTCAATAGGCCTCCATGTTATTACACTTTACTAGCATAATTATTAAATACCGATCAAACTTATCTATGAATGCTAATGTTTTTTCAGTTAATATTTACTAAGGTACGTCGTCGTGATAGCCACTAGTCACTAGCTGTCACGACTAATGCTGAGCGATTTATTTGTTTTCAATTATTAGTTATTGAATGTTTTGTGCATTGTGTTATTGTTATTTATTATCCATTATTGTGTCAAATAAATGTATCCTTCTGTCTTTCTTTCTTCCTTCTTAATTTAATTATTATACAAGGTGAAATTTTAATCACCTTCCAAATTTTAATATATCAATCTACGAGACAAAAAACAAATGACGTATTTTTTCTTTTGGTATAGCCCAGTACAAAAATGTCAAGATAAAGCACTTAGAAAATGTCCGCCAAAATTCTAAAATTTTTGATACGGCCGCCCAGCAACACTTTTTTTATGCAATGCACATCACATTCATTCAATACGGTACTAATCATAAGTTTTTGATTTTCCCTTTATACCTAACAGGCCTAAAACTGTAAAAATTGAAAACTATATCGCGAAAAATAAAGTGGTTAAAATTTCATCCTGTATTTTACTAGACAATAATTGACCATGCAGTTCAAGATGGTTCATATAAGGACAATCTCTACATCTCAGCTTATGACCACCTTTTGCCGATGGAAGTGCTGACTTCAAACAACTTTTTTTCTTTCAAAATGTCACCTTAGAAAATAACAACTTTACTCGCAAAACCTAGGCAGTTCGTGCTTCCGCAAATGTTTTTTAGGTTACCATCGTTATACTCACATACTACATCATCATTTGTTGCATGAAGTTTTTTTTAAGTATTTATTTCTTAATTGCTGTTTGCTAGAGGTTCGGCAACTTCTAGTAGCTTTAAAGTAGTCACATAATAACTAATTTCAGAATGGGCAAGAAAAAACCTTCATGAAATAACGTCAAAGCAAATTATAAGTTTTTCCGCTGTTTGACATTCTGTAGTTTAGAGACGATAAAAGAAGATACTGATAGTCAATTTACAATTTATGTTTAGTTATGTACCTATAGGCTACTCCTCTAGCGCCCTCGATCCTTGATTACGGTGTGGTGCGAAAACTTTGATTGCTTAATTTGAACTTCGATATCATTTCAAAGGGAGCCATTAATTCGTCCCGCAGGTTTTTCCTTTGCAACGGAATACGCAATGATTGGCGGTGATGTGGATTGAGTCTAACACGGCGGATGATGGATAGCTAAATAATTATGAATTAGTTCTTTTTCTTAAAAATATTTAGGTATTCAACTGCCTCCTTATTGTATTTGATTTGAACCTACTTTTCGCTTATCGGCCAAATAATATACCATCTCATCTAGACATTTTGTTGGCGAATTTATTAAAGTTGATAGCGCATTAAGCTTTTTTGTTTGAGGAACTTCTAAATAACTTTAAAATATTGCCAAAATATGAGTGACGTGTAAACAAATTGATGAAGACCTGCTGTTTAAAAATTTCACTCAACAGCGTCAATAAGCGTTATAAAAGTTCCTATACTACTATTACTACTAGTGTTATATTAATAACTAAAACTGAATGTGTAAAATAAATATTTTTGGGTAAATATAAATAAAAAAACGTTTTTTTTTAAACACGCGACGCCGTTTTAAAATGGGATAATTAAAAATGCACAAAATCCTAATTAATGCGAGTTAAATACTTAAATAGAATAGGTTTCTTTCATTTCGATGTAGGTATAGTGTTCGCGTAAATTAGGAGCTTATTCGTAGTTAAACATAAAATATAAGAGCCTAGCGAGTAAGTAGGTACTTAATATCAAGTGATATTAGTTAAAGGCTTTAAAAGCTTGGATACGCTATCATAATATTAAATGTCATCAAACATGTAGTCACTTGTCCGCCAACCACTACGGCATAGATAGGTCTTCGACTTAGCCGCTATCTTCCTTGAGCAACAAGCAATACTAATGTTATTGTTTTCAAAATAAATTATTGAATTGTGAATGTCATTTATTGTTTTGAATTAAAAAACAATAAGCACATATCTCATAGTAGTATAAGCCATGTTTACGGTATCTACCAACAGTACATTTGCAATTGCTGAGACATCTGTATGAGATTCTTTTATACGATTATACTACGAGTATTGTGGGAAATATTTCATTTATAAAATTACCCGTACTCTGTATTGTAGGCATACGTTTAAAGTTTCCAACGCTTGAGCCTTAAAAGCTCATGACGTATTATCAACTAGCTCTAGCACTTCGTAAAACATCATTACGACTAAAACATTTTATGACTGTGTGATTTTTTTCAAAGGACTGCTTTTTATATCATTCTACCAATTACACTTCGTCGAGAAACTTTTATCCGTCGAATATAATAGAGTGTGGACTGAACAACACGCCGACAGTCTGATTGGAATTGAAATGAATTGTTTGCGAAGTCAACTCGGCTCCGATATATGCGGTTTGATTCCACTTCCAACTAAATTGGATCTCGAATGAGACGTCTTTTTCCGGATCGTTTGCAATGCTTGTCTTTAACCAATAGCTGCAACGAGGATTTGATTAAAAGATGATTAAGTTTGCCCGATCGGTTTTATGTAAGCAATGCGCGTCCAATTTCATGCCTACCAGTTCGTTATGTCAAAACTGCGTCGCAAGTAGGCAAACATTATATTTTGAAAATCTTGTAAGTATATCAGAAATAAGCCTTTTGTATCGATATCTTACCTTGATGTGAAACTAAATGGAAAGTGATCATGTAACATGTAACTGCTCAGTCTTCAACGGTGAGTTCAAGAGCAAATACGGTTATAGGTTTCGTAATAAGTACAACCACATTCTAGGCAATTTGAAGTGTTAAAGCATGTTTCCAAACACCATCAAATTTTATTAGTGTGAATTTGATAATTTGGGAGACATTTAAGTAATTGTTACTAGTGATATGCAATGTTTTGCTAAAATACCTTGCTGAGACTGAGAGACCCTAGGCGAGATTAGTATCTATTTAGTTATGTGTTTAAGACGACATTCGTTGTATGTATGCTTGTTTATTTCTTCCTATTTAGCCGGTATATATGTATAATATTGAGAAACGAACTAAATCAAGATGAAAATGTAAATAATAGCCCTCTGTTATACATAGGTATTGCGACTAGCACGCTCGACCGTCGTGTGAAAATGTTATTGCCTACAACAATGCTCCTCGTGACTTTCCAGTGATTTTGTCTACCGATTAATACTCAGACATAAATTCCCTTGTATTTATTATATCGATAAGGAAGGAGAATCTAGCTAACCCATAATTTATGTAGACTCACCTGAGAAATACGGCCTTCGATTATCGTAAATGATTCAAGGAGTGTTTTTATGCTCATGTGCATTGTTAGAGTTGTGGAAATAATGCTGTCTTCGACTGCAGTTGGCGCTGCACCGAATGTTACAAATAAAGCAATTAGCGACTTAAAAGTGAATAAATAAAGAAGAAGCACTCGTTGTGTAATTGCATGCGAAGCGGAATTCCAGGAAGTACTCTCCGTCGAGTGGCCCTGTCGAGCGCGGCCCTTACTCATTGCTGCTGAATGGATAATGTACGTGCTAAATGCTAACTTTGCCAATCTGGCCAAAGCCTACGTCATTGTGGCGCCCCATTAGCTCGCACCTCTCCAAAAGGCAATAATTGAAACGTTATGTAAACACTGCTAAAGATTATTCAAACTTTGTTGAATTAAGTCAGATAAAAATACCGAGTCTCATAGTTTGATTACAATGCTATAATCATAAGTCAAAAAACCAATCTACAGCTCTGTGAAGGCGTTAAAGTCTCATCGTATAATCTGTTGTCATTTGAAATATTTGCACCGCAAAAAACCAGTACTTCAGCCAAACAACGGCCGCTAAAACATACCTACAGGATATTATGTCCGTCAAAAATTCGCATCGATCGTGGCGGGTCCTTTGACGCGTTCTGTACAAGCAATTAGTTTCTTGTAAAAGACAATTTAGCTGTGCCAAATTGTCTCCGTCCGGGTTTTAAATCCTAAAATTTTTATTACCTCCGCTATCCAAACATTCTCGGTTAACTTTTGAGAGCATTTTTATTTAGTCTGTAAATAAATCACTGACTGGAAGCATAGTGTGTGCGTGTCAAAGAGAAACCCTACATGACATAAATCAGCAATTTCTTTGAGTGTCGCGGAGTCTTACACCGACGACTTTGAAGTATCCCCTTCCCCTTTAACGTGAAAGCTAGAAAGTTTGCGGTCTTTTTCTCTTCTGAAAGCTTTGTCTTAAGATTAATACGATTTAAAGGCTCGGCTTTTAAACCTATTTGATATAATCTTGCTTAAATGTACTCTCCTTGCCTTTTATGTGTTTTTGTCACTTAGATTTATTTCAGAGCTAAAAATAAATATTTTATTTATTTGTTATTATTGAAAGCAAAAATATTAGTACATCAGCACCATTTAATAATCCTCTCCTCACCTCATAAACTTCCATCATCAACTCGACTTCATTTACGTGGAAATTGACGTGTATGTGACAGTGAGAAAGCTTATGGATAAAATACAAAATCATGTCGATCCCATGCTGTCTAAAGAAAGGTCTGCTCCACGGGAATATTTTTTTAAGGGGGTAATTAGCATATGGCCTATTCCGTATTTTTATGTTTGTTAAATTTCATCCAAATCTACTAGCGGGATTGATTAACGACCATCCATCCTAAATTTCGCATTTATTAAGAATGATAAGTATGCAGTAGAATTAGTATGATTCAAAGTAAATAGAATCTAGAAGAGAGGAATATGAAAATGTTAGTACAACAAACGTTAGTTCCCAAACCTGTTTTAAGATTCAGCATTCACAATCAAGTTGTGGAGCGTTTACTTGCGTTTCACGATGTAAATCGTTTTCTTCCGAGTTACAGTTCTGCTTGTGCATAGGGATGTACATTACATTCTGGATGTAATAAAATAAAAGTAAAAAAACTTTTTAACAAACAAGCTTTTATTGAAATGCGCTTAAAAGAAAAAACCCGCCAACTGCGAGTCGGACTCGCGCACTGAGGGTTCCGTACCAACTTTAACTGAATAAGGGGTTCACTTACTTCCACAAATTTTGCTATAAATAAATTCGGTTCAGTACCTTGGAATTCAATCGCGGACAAACAACATGACACGATTTTTTACATAATTAATATAGCGTTAGCTTCTAAATGTACCCTGAATAACCCTCAAACTTCAAATTAATCAATACAAAATTATGCCTCCTAATAGCCAGCAAGTTGCTGGCTGAAAACTATTCTAAGTAAATCATACTCCCGAACAAGATTACTTGAGTAAAATAAGAGACAAAGTTGTCAAATTTACGCTAAGCGCGATTCCCTGACTAGCAGCGGGTCGCCGCGTGTTCCCGGTCCCGCCACATTACCACTGGGAATATTAAACTTGCCGGGACGTGCAGGCCGCAATATTCACGTCTCCAATGCAGCCCGACTACTTACCTACTTACTTACAGAGCGTCTTCCCGACTCACACCCGTATTGATGTAATCCCAAAGTAAAAATTGCGGTACGTTAATAACGAAATCGATATTAAGACTTTTATTCTTACATATCATTTGGACAATACAGATCTCTACTCAAAGTTTAAAGTTATGACTTATGGGGACTTCTAGCAGCAATTGTTTTTATTTCATGTTATACAGGGTGTTCGGAAGAACTTTCAACGTACGAAAATGGAGGGCAGGTGGGGTGGTCTGGTAACTAACTAGCCCTAAAGATTTATCCTCGGCCTCAAGATTTTTTTAAATGTCTGTTAATTTCCACTTTTGTACCTTTAAACCCGTCTAACTTTTGTTTTATGACTAGATTTTTTTTCTTTATTAAAAACTTTGTGGTTGGTAGAGCCTTTTAAAATTAAAAGTAGCATTTTGCACATTGCTAAAAACAAAGTTTAAACAAACATTTTTGACGGTTTTAAAGGTACAAAAGTGAAAAATTCCAGACATAAAAAAAAAAGCTTGAGACCTAGGTAAAATCTTTTGGGCTAGTTAGTTCACAGACCACCTCACCCGCCCCACATTTTTGTATGTTCAATGTTCTTTTGAACACCCAGTATATTTAAAAAGTAGTCATGTTATAATATAAGTCACTCTACTACTAGTATAATAAGTTATCTTGACTATTGTTACAACTCGAAAACAATGTGAATATAAAAGTAATGACTGCAACTGAAGTCCACAACCCGAGCAGAGCTGTAATATGCACTTGACGTCCATTGTCATTTATTTTTTCCCTAACCCTCTTTGTTTTTAAAATCTAAGTAGCCATTCATTACAGTTCTGCCATTGGCTCATCTAGAAAGAGTCGGATGCGAACCCGAGTGCTAGTAGAACGACCGAGTACTAAATTTTAACAGCTAATATACAGGACCTGTATACCTATTCGAAGGCAGACATATCGATTGATGGTAGGTTGAGTCACATCGTTTTCATTTATTTATAGCCGCTTCCGCCAGCGTCCCAAAGGATGATACGCCATAAGGTTTTGTACGAAACTAAAAGAGTTCTGCGGGAGAAATTATGACTATATAATCTATGCACTACTAATATAAAAATACAATAAATAAAAACTGTGAAGTTAAAACTGTGTAGTAAAATAAAGTAGTTACGTAAATTTTGTCCAGCATTTATGGCAATCATCTGTCACTCTTAAAATATAATAGGATCGAACGTGTCATTAAAAACAATGGAGGATGTGGTGACAGTTAAGATCCGAATGGCTATGAAATTGCGAATCGTAATTTTTAATGCTTCCTCAATTATTTTAGTTTGATGAGCTAAAATGAACTAGGATACTAAAATAAAACAGTCACGTCACTTAGTGCACATTATTACAATTTAGTAGAAAATAACGTAGTTTAGTTTATATTCTCCATCAGATTTGAGCCTCAGCAAAGAGATTTTTGGAATTATTTTATTTATAATAGGATATTTGCCATTAGTTATAGGAAATGGCTCCATAAAATCATTCCAGGCACTCTTGAAAACTCTTGATACTTGCACTCTCCCAGCGTCAGATTGCATCTGGCCCAAGTCGTCGAAACGCCTTTTCCGTGTACAGGCACCACCGCCGTTCATGTACTTTGCGACAAATTGACTTTCCTTCGCAGATTCTCACTTCACCACAAGGTTTAATACGGTTTTTTTGTTACCTCAGTTTGGAAAATAAAAGTACAAGTATTTAGAAGGCGAGCGATGCAGAATGATTTTTGTGGATGTATGAAGGGCCAGTCCTCGAACCGCCTTTTCCGTGTACGGTGCCATCGGCGCCCTCGTTAGGCCCGTCCGTCCGCACTCGTCCACTGCGACAAATCGAGTTTCCACAGCTTCTTATTGTCATTCGGCTTACGCGAGACACGTACTCGGACAGTTTTTATACTTACAGACGCCCTGTACGTAACAAATCGATTTAGTTTCGGGTGACTCTAAAAACCCAGACGCTCACTAGCCCGAGCTGTGTCGGTTGCTACGAACTCTGAGAAATTTGTCCATCATTCTATTAAATGGAGGAATATTTTTTTAAATCTTTCTTATAATAATACTCGCATTATGTTAGATCTCTATCGCAGATATTTTGGAAGACGCTTTTGTACTGTTCGTATTACTTATTGGTTTGAATTTGATCTCATCATTGCGAATAGAATGTGGATTCCATCTATAGTATCTGGTCATTGTCTCGGCGGTCGGATTGAGTCGAGCGCAGCCTGCACTCGTAAAACTCTTGATATACCGGTGGTAGACGTCGAACTATGCACCAAGAAACCCTTTAAACTTTGCCAATATCCACTGTCCTGCTTCACCCGCGGACTTGGTGCGCGTTGGCTGACTATGTAGCTTAGCTTATTCAGTTTATTTTGCAGTTTGTATTGTAAATAATTACCATTAAATTCTAGTAAGGCAAATATTATATTAGCACTATTCATATTTGAAAATAGGACACAGTATAGCTTAGGTGGTAGGTTGATACATTTATTGAGAAATATTATATATTTATTAAATAGTTGCTATTTAATAAATATATAATATTTCTCAATAATAAAAAAAAATACAAAATATTTTATTTGTGATTATAACATTGAATGCCTTTGATATATTAATCAAGTTAAAATTCTAATTCCAATCCAAGGAAAAGAATCCGTTTCCAAGTTGCCTCCTAAATTGTGCTGCTAGAAACACTATTTCTTGTAGGTACTATATATATATTTTTGTGATGTACAACGTTAACATGATGGTTTTTTTTAAGTACGTCTAGGTGATTTTGTCCTAGTAACTTTATTCTCTTATTGAGACAGCTTATATTGAAATCCATCCTATTTCGAGAGTAAGAGACATTTCCATTGGCACGGCTCATTTTATGTTTGTTCATATTTGTTTATTTTTATTACACTATCCACGTATTTTATGTCCCTCGATTTTATTCGATATTTGACATAAAATTTATTAGGCGACTTACATCCGTATTATTATTATTATTTTAATTGAAGAATTAAGAATTATTATTATTAAAGAATGGCATCTCCCCACCGGGGTGAAAATCTTGTTCAAGTCCCACATACTATTACATCCAGTTAGAACTCTTAAAGTTATTGTACCTATACATATACAGAGTCGTCATCTGGATACTATAACCTTTTTTTTGATAACGTAAATCGTAACTTTACAGCATAGTTTATGTAATTTGTATTAGAATAAGGTAATGTTTCTATTTATACCGAGTATGTAGTAACGAACCAATTAACATTATGTTTATCTAAGTACCTATAGGAATATGTATGAGTTGAATAATAATAATATGTGTTATGTTATGTTATAATAATAATAATAATATGGGAACAGGGCTAGTGAATGAATGTGTTATTTTACAAACTACGAAAAAAAAGTACGTTTATTTTTTAACTAAAGAACCGCACATAGCTTTTCACGAGATGGTCCGATTTAGATGTTTTTTCATTATTTATTTGTTATGTATGGCAACGACAAAATATCTTTGTCTTCGATTGTTATTCCAAATAAATTAAAAACAGACGGTGGCAATAAAATAATGCCAAGAAATGATTCTATAAATTGTTTTGACACACATTGCAAGCTAATAGGTATTTGTAGAGTCAATTTTCCAATCCATAAATGCTCAATTTATTCAATCGATTATTATCAACCCCAAGCGTATGAGTAATTTCACATTTAAATAAGCATTGAGACTATTTGAGACTGGTGTAGGCAAATTGAAAACATATAGTTTTTCATTTTAATTTTCCACTTGTAGTGCTTTGCATTTCACAAACAGAGACGACACTTAGCCAAGGGTCAGATGGCTTTCTCTTTTAAATTAACAAAACACAACCCCTTGATGTATTCGGAGTGGCTTTTACCTTGGCCGTGATTAAAATTGTGCCGCGTACTATTCAAATATTCAGTTTGTGGGAATGTACTGACTACTAAGCAGGCTCTCTACCTGGCATTGTACTAGTTTTAATCTTACGGCCATTGATTCCTTTGCACGTTCCAGTTTTTAATCCTTTTTTTTATATTAACTATTGCGCTTCAAATTGAACTCGGTCTGTCAAGAAACGTAAACTGTCAGCGACGTCGGAATTTTTATTGAGCGCAGGTTTTATTCGTGGGATTAATTTGAAATACCTAAGTTATGATGATGTAGCTTTTTTTAGATTGAAACTCTACAATGTACTTTTTTACGAAGTCTAACTAAATACTTTAAATTGTTATCATTATCTATGATAACAATTTAAAGTATATGAGATTTGCGTTATTCAACCTAGTAGCAATACACCGATTTTACATAATACATGTTTCAATAAATTACCAGTAAAATAAATTAGTTCATAGATGATGTACGAGCTAGTTTCAGTTGATTCTAGAATTTAGTATATATAACAAACCTTGCAAAGCGGGATAATCCAAATCATATCGTCGGCTTTGTTTGCTACAGTACTGTTGCATCAGTTATACTAATAGCAGTAGCAAGTGCTTATTAACATTTAGGCTGCCTGCAGTCAAATATATACGCGATCAGAGTCCTTGCTGCGGTGGCGGTCGCACGTATGTATGTAGAAAACTTGTTTAAAATCAACTCATTTGATTGAAGGTATGTGATATTATTTGGCATGATGTCGATATGATCTCATGAAACTATGGATGAAAATTATTAATAAGAAGTTGTTTTAGATGTCTCTATACAGGATGACTTTCATCATCTTCAAAATTTTTTATGAGGCGTTCAGTGTCTTATGTAGAGCCCATTCATGAAGTAAAAATGTAAATCAAGTTTACTCCCGAAAATATTTTTTGCAACATAGTTTTCAATTTTAAGGTCCTAAGCCTGTTAAGGTATGAAGAGAAAATCTAAATCTATATTTTTTAGATGGTTTGAATACACAATCGTAAAACATTAAGGATGCTATTAATTTTAAAATATCATAGTTAATGTGGTGTTGCTTGGCATTGAGACATATTACAAACAACAAAGTTAAGGGCGCATTGGAAAATTCCCGCTACTTCATCTGCGCAAGTTTCATTTCAATAAAAGATTCATTATATTTCATTAAATTTTACGTAAATGAATTAAAAGAATGAAACATTTACGGTACTAACGTTTTTGTTAAATGTCCATAGATATCTACTTTAGAACTTAGTTTTATCAGAATTACGACGTACTTTTTCCCGCAAGTAGATCGCGACCGCAGATTGACCGCAAAGGCTTGTCCGTAGCTTTAGGCGTTGCGCTGTTGTATAACTTACTGAGTTTTCGCTGTGCATCGTTGATCTCCGACGAACACTACATTTTACTTTAGTGCATCTCGAGAAGGCGCCGCCTCTGAAATGCAGTATGTAGTACCTCCAGGCCGAGACTTAAATCCGCGCTTAGTGGCGCCGAATGAAAGTTTACACAAAAGATAAACTCGCCGCTTCCTTTGCCCGCCTCTGCTCGTATAACGCAGATTAGCCTTCAGCTTCGCATCGCCAAATTTACTGAAACTGCAACATGATAGTTATAATAGTTTTATGTAGCTTAAAGAAACACAATTTCATAACGATATACTTAATACTATGTCTATGTTCATTACGTATATACGACAAAGGAATAAGTCATATTTGTATTTTTCTGATAGGTATGCTTTTATTGATTTATTGACATTGCGTTACAAATAATAGCATTTTGCATTGGACAACATAAATCACACAAATTTACAATCGGTAGTCACGAAACACGATGAATTATAATAATGCAGGCTATTTCTGAACTACCTGTTTAAAAACATAAGTCGTATGTTAAAATATTTTTTATGAAAAGTGGTTAGCATTAATATAACTATTTAAATATAAATTATAAATATTTAAAGATAGGCTGACACGAGCCTATAAACTTAATGTCCCGAAGCAGTGGTAGAAGCCTGTTTTCAGAAAACTGTCAGCGACATATTAATGAATTATTCCGTTGGGGACTGTGTATTGTTCTTATATTTATTACCCATGTGTTTCAGAACTACGGAAGCGTAAAAAATCAGAAATTTGATCAAAAACTCATATTTAAAAAAAAATGGCTTTGGCTTTGGATCAGACTTCAATATACCAAACCTATTTCAATGCACACCGACGTGATTCTATTTACAAATTTATCTAGGTTTGAAGATAAATGTCACAGTGGTAGTGTGTTTCACAACAATGCCCTGTTGTGAAGCCCATTGTGATACTGATACTCGTACCTGTGTTAGGTTATTGAGTGTTTTCGGTGCATCGGTGGCCGGTTCACTGTTTATTTATATTGGTGGTTTGCGTAGGTGGTACGTTGTTTACAATCGCAACCTTCGAATAACCTGAAAATAGGCAGATGATTTAAAAACTTGTTATGACAAAAGTGGTTTAGTGTTAAAAAGGTACATTTAAAATGTATACTAGCAATTGCAATGCATAAAAATCAGTTTTAAAACAATAAAATCAATACATGTAATACGTTGTTTCATCTTGACTGATTTGATTGTTAAATGATTGTAATTTTTTTTTCATAGTAATAGTATTTTCAACCATCGAGCCTGTATTTATTAGAAATATATATTTGATACTAAATAAATATACTGTAATATATTAATTTATATAAGAAATTCAAAGTATTATTGCCAGACAATGAGTCAGTACTTTATATGATATTTTAGCAACTTAGTTGCAATTATAATATAAATTTTTTATTTATCAATCTAACTGACTATCAAACATCTGTAAAGATGTTTCTTTTTTGGTGTTAGGGGTGCAAAGCTTCTAACATTCGATGAAACTACGCTGGCTTACAGTGATATGAATATGCCTGAAAAATAACGAGTAAGTGCTTAAAAAACAGTGCTTTTTGACAATAATCTGTTGTTTTCATCGATTTTCATTAACAAAACACTGCGTCCGGCTTTAAAACAGTTTTAAAAAACTGATCTATTAAATATATGTTTCCTTGCACATAGTCTACCTGCAATAACCCTACAGATATCATATCACCTTTGTTTTCTATATCGGCAAGTTTCTCTTCGCTGATTTAATGTCTCTATTTAAAGTAGTGTTCTCTGTTGGATAGTTAGCCTAGATAGCAACATACCAGTAATAGAACTGTATGTATTCCTGACTATCGACATAATAGCTGCTTGTGTTCAACGCTGGCCACACTCGCAGCGTAGATAGGCGGAGAGCGGCGGAAACGCACCGGCGTCGGCGATCCGCGCCTACACGAACTTCCGTCTGTGTCCTGAACAAATAGAGCGGTGTTACAGCGCTGCAAATGGGCGGTTTTATTGCCCGCGCTTACATGCATGCATCCATTTATAAATTTAAATGAACGCGCCCACCGCAATACCGCGCCGGCCCTGCTTCTAACCTCGATTTACGTGTTTAGGGTTCCGTTGCCGATAGGTGCCAAGGGACCTTGTATGTCTTGTAATTATGCCTAGACATCTATCTGCCTTACCTCTAGACCGGTCAATTGTAAATTTATAAAACCTATAAATTGCTTTTCAGCAGCATTTATGGTACGTTTAAATACGTTTTGTTTTTATATCAATGTAAGATAATAAAAACCATATTTAGGGGAAAAAAGTCTTTACTACGATTGAGCGGTTACTTCAAAGTAAAGTATCATATTACATAAATCCGGGAAAGTGTATAAGCTCATGTTAACCCGCGGTGCACAAATCCGTCGCGCGCTTGGCCGTTTTTATTCTGTAAGGACTAATGCTACTGACGGCCTTCAGAATGTAGACCAACTCTTGTTTGTTATGTTAAATTGTAGGAAAACTTGTGGGAATTCAAAAAGCGCGTGCCTGCTCTGCTAAATTGGTTTGTAACCTAAATACTGTGCGTATTTTACAACACTTATTTAATAATAGCATTTTCCAGTGAATTTTCTCGCTCGCGTAGAATACATACGCTTCGTCACAATAATATGAAGACTACCTACATCGGTTTTCTTTCCTTTTGTTATTAGAATATAGTAATAATTTTGAAAATATAAACTACTAACCTTTATTATACTATACTTATAGCAACACAAAACCTTTGCCGGATTAGTGAGTAATCAATAATAGTCCTCTGAATACTTAATGAACATGTTTAGTTCGTAATTTATATTAATATATTTGAATTTAGTATTTGTTATTCCATCTCCGTTTATTTACCCAAAAAGCAATAGAATAGTACAATGAGACATCTTGATTAAAGCCTTGATCAGGTTCAAAACAATGACTGCCAATTTTCTGAAAAATAACAGGATAATGAACTGGGCTTCCAGAGTTTCTCAGCATTGTTTTTCGGGAATGGGCCACGTTGAATCTCCAATGCAAAATAAGGTCCTTGACAGGAATAAGTAATGAAGGAGGCTCGATTTACTTTTTAGGGCCCGTCATAGTCGCTAGACGAGATATTTTACGGATGATTGTTTTGCCATAGCGCACGTGAATATTTTAGAAACATTAGCATTTCTCTCATGATTATTTCTCAAAGGTAAACCTGCTACCTGAATTGTTTCAGTCGAAACTTTCCCTCTTGGGTTTCATTTAATCGCGACAAATATTGATGAAGTGCGTCGTTGCTATTGATTTATCTTTTAGTAGTTCCGCTTGTTTTGGGTGCCCTTTTTATACGAAGCCGGGTGCGGAGCTACAGAAGTGTGAAAATATTTCCTCGCGCACCTGCCGGCTCGCACGCTAACTACTCACCTACATAAATGCCCTCCAGTCACATTTTCCTTTTCTACACGACTGGAGCGTTTCCTCTGTATTATTTTATTGCTCTTTTATGTACTCCTAGTCCCAAATAGAGACCGTTAGTTTCTACTGTTCTTTACCTTTTGTTGTTATTTGTTTAAGACAAGCGAAAATAAATTACCTATCAATGTTTATTTTGAAATATGTTTTTATAGATACATACAGGCAAAAACGACAAAAGCATGATTCACTGAACGGACTTGAGTGGTTCCTGTTGGCATGTCACAACTGGCAAATTTTTTGATTTATACGCAAAGCGAAGGTGCGGCAAACTGCCATGGCGTCGATGTGATAATGATAAATGTGGGGTACACGAGCCTCTATCAAATACATTTTTCCGATTCCGCCCCTCACCATGCCCCAGCGGGATTTCAAATAAAAATAAATTTGCATTGTTCTATTCATAAAAGGAATGGTGTTTTTACGATTTATAATAATATTACTTTATTCATTCTGAAACGGATTGAAAATCCACGAAACACACGATGCAATGTAACGTTAATTACTTATACGTTCATTGTTCTCGCTCGTTCCCATGTCGTATTAAATATTTATCATGTTTACCGGAATGATTATGCGATTGGATCTTGGCGTATCGTATATCAGCTGGATTGAACCTGGTAACAAATCTTTTAGACCGTGTGCCCCCTAATGGTCATAAAACACGAGTGCGCTCAAGGGCCCAACATTATTGGATATCGCTTACAAGGGTTCCCATGTTTGCCGGAGAGACAGCCGCCTATCGCTCGTTTTATCCTCATGAAAGGAAGCTAAGTCACAAAGGCAGCCACTTGCGAGTTCATTTTGCAAAAAGAAAGCAAAACTGTCGTCTTCCTAAATGTAAAAACTGAGCAACTTTTGATTTTGCTCGGACTTTTATCTTATTCGAATGGCCAAATCGATCTATTCAATTAAATGGCTCCCAAAAAATGACAGCAGTGGTCTGTTTGGATTTTTACATTTGTGTCATCATATCATCAATCTTGTTCAAGCCCAAGTATCTCTTTAGCAGAAAGTTAAAATTATAAGGTCGGTGAAATATCCTACAAATTCAGTAATCCTATAGTCTACTGTGGACGATATTTTGACTCAAAATGTTTGAGTTTGAAACTTATCGAGTATGAAAATAATCGTTTCTGAAATCGCTGAGCGCATCACTACCGTACAAATCAAATCACTAGAGGGAGTGGTCCATTATGCAGATTTACCATTAGTAGAAAAACTCTAACGATGCCCGTCGCGTTCTGTACGATACGGACCTTATCGCGATGTCGCCTGCTGATCCCTGATCACTGCTGATCTCCGAGTTGATGGCCCGTGAATAAACGCCACTCTGATGTTACAGGGACTCAAATGAACACTCCTTGTCTCTTTTTAAAGGATAGACAGTCAAATCAGTACTGTCATTTTGAAGTGGGAGATGCGGATGCTCAAAATGTTATTATAATGTTTAGTAGGTAGTGCTTGAAATTAAACCTGTATTAAGTACCTAGACAAGGTTAGAATGTTATGAGTGAAAACTGATATGCGTAGTTGTCGCAAAAGATTCAAACAAGCAATATTTTAAGTTTTTGTTATATATTCCATAGGGCTTACCACACAATCAAGGCATGATATATTTTTTAGGTACCTGGGAACATTATTTTTGTATAAAGTAAAAAAAAAAGGTTTCTTAAACAATTTTTTTGTGATACGTAGTATAAAACGTGGTTTAAACGTTTTAGCAGCAAAATGTAGAGTCAGCCCTAAACTGTCTGAGATAGAAAAATCTCGCCTTACGTTTAATCGACGTCTTTTCCCGGCGAGTTTTTGTGCTCCTATCTTCGTAAATTTTAATTTTACGGATTGCTAGTTCTCTTTTTGTGCCGTCAACGTCACTGTAATCAAGATAAACGTGTGTTTACGCCAGCGAATATGCTGCGCAACACAAGAGTAAAATAGGCGGTCGTTGTTCAGGACGAAGAACAATCGATCACTGACAGCTCGTCAATTGACACCGAACGCTAGCATCTCTGAATATCATTGGATATCACACTTTAGACTAGCGGATGGTCGTTATGACAACTTCATCGCAATTCTACGCGTAGACGCGTCTTTTTATTTATAGTGGATGGGACTCGCCATACGAAAATAGGTATATTATCTACGTCATTTTAAATTCCTGAAATAAGTCAAATGAAAGCCGGACGCGTCAATATTTTTTTAAAATTTATATATTTTAATTAAACTTCGAATCAATTAATAAGCACATTTCCACTTAAAAATAATAGCATTTCGTAATTAGTAGTATTTGAGTATCATTATTCTTAACTGCTCCCTGACTACTTGTAATCTTCGCATTTTTATATCTATTAATTAAATTGTTTTTAGGAATACGTTTTTATCAAGCTGGAGTTAAGTGTGATAATAATATAAATCAGTGGTACGCTAAAATGAGCCGACAGGCGCGATTTGTTGCGATAAATAAGGCGAGTTAGGGCATCGGTACACGTTTAGTGGCGTAGCGCGGCAGTTAAGTGATAGTTTGGAGGACCGCACGGACGATAAGTCACTCTGAAGATGTGTGTCGAGGAAACGGTCTTACGGCCGCTGTGCCGGCTATAACAGTAAATCTGGAGAAGGCTCAGATTTACGCTGGCCCGGAGTGCACTCGCCGCGGCCGTCCGCTCTCACACTTAATTACAGACGGCCGAGATTACCCCGCGCGCTAGTGTCGGCATATTGCCTCTAACTTTTCACTATCATCCACTATCCGGATTACTCTCGATTTCGGTTAGCGAAAAGACGGTGCCTTTCCCGGAGAATTTTCTTGCGTCGTTCTTACGCGCTGTAAATACTCGTACATACGTCGCTTCATATAGCCTTTATGACCTGACTGAGATGTCTGCGTTTCGTTCGGTAGAATTCTATTGTTATCTTTTGTATTATTATTTCTTAGGATTTTTGTTTTGTTTTTGAAAACCTTCACAAATTATGCGGAAAAAGATCTTCGGTCTTTGGTTCTTTGCAAACATCGATAAACTAACACATTTAAAATACTGAATCGAACGTTTATCAGCTTAATATTTATTCAGTCTTTCCTTTCGAATCAGACTATTGATTTTAATGAATCTTTAATCACCGTCATCATTTCTTATTTCCCTGACGACACCAAATTTATTCGACTTCGTTTATTTATCGCGCTTTGTCCTTCGGTATCCTGGTAGCGTTACAAATACGAACAATATTTCGTAATTTTCCATTTCAGTATGAAAAATGATTTCATTTATACCAATACAAAATAAACATTAAATTTATTCTCCTATAACTTTAATACAGTAACTGATAAGTTTATTTTTATATTTTAAAATCCATTAAGTGTTACAAATGCACCACGACACAGTAGACGAAATAATCTTTTTTATTTTTATTATTCAGCGTTCCAGTGCCACCTGCATCTATTTCACACAACAAAACTAAATTATTTTATTTAGTTTTTATAGTAAAAGCTTCTAGATGATTGATCACAGATTATTCAATATTAAAAAGACTTTGGCGTCTTGAACGTTAGGTAATCTCCGTTGTCACGACCAGAGGTTATCAATCTTCCGAGAATAAATACAAGATGGTTTAATGCCAATTTTTTTTTCACTAGTTTATTATATGCCGTATTTATTTTAATGATAAAACATTCTAGGTAATGTATAGACATCGGCAAGGTTAACCTACCCAAAAAGTTACAGGTTATTGAATTGATTTACAACTTTAAGTCCAACAAGCAGAGATCAATATCGATTGAGAAAATTTGACGATTTGTGGTAGGTTGACTTGCTGTTGTCTGTACCTAAAAGTGGTATTATATGGATTCGATCGATCGATCAAGATTATGGTTAATGAGAGTATTTGTAAGGTACTTCCATCATGATGTCTCATTTAACGTAATAGATCTAGATTTTGTTAAATAGCTTTTCCCGGTCCGTGTTACGATGCAAATAAAAAATAGATCATGTTTGTGTCGCAAGAGGCGACTGAAAAGTACCTACCTAAAAAAGAGGGTGAGCGAGCAGCGTTTTAATTCCTTCCACCATCGGCATCAACCGCCTACCTGCCAGAAGAAGCGATTGTGGGTATCATAATCCTTTTTTTAAGTAGTTGAATATTGTAGGCATATCATAAAATAATATAAAAATTCGATTTATTGATTGATTGAGAAATTAGTTATTACTATTGTTCGGTACTATAGTACCTTCGTGACTCGTACTTAAACGATTACTCAGAAGCCCTCATCCTAATTTTCACATTTACCGGTCTTGTACCCATCTTATCTAGTCTAAGCCTTATATTTAACCTTATACTATCTATAAGCAAAAGCCGGTAATATGGATACCAACATAGATAAAACATTAATATTGCACTTACCGGGAAAATCTTACCCCTTTTTTACCACGCTTTTATTAGCTTGGGTTGTATCTATCTATGTATCTATGTATGTAATGGAATCTTTGAGCTTAATTTTCACCGATTTCCAGAAGTTTGATTAATTTGAAACTTTGCACATGTATCAAGGGCCGATGACAATGCAATAATTTAATAACAGTTTTCCCAGTTTTCCTCTGTAAGAGGGAGTAAAAGAGATAGAGCTAGCGCGCGATCTGTATCAATTATGTTTCCTGCATAGGTTTGGACTTACAGTCGGTAAAGGAGGAATCAAATCTTATAAACTAAACTAAAAAGTAAAAAATAAATTATAGTTTAAAAAACTAAAAAAACACGCTTTTAAAACAGATTGAACTAAAAAATTAAAAATAAAACTGTAGTAATCAATTGAAAAATTCATATTATTGTACAAAAAGCGTGGGGGGCTTGATTTAGATTGTTGTAAATATTTTATCAATAATTTACTATATCTGTGGATATCATAACAAGCACCCCACGCTTTTTGTACAATAATATGAATTTTTCAATTGATTACTACAGTTTTATTTTTAATTTTTTAGTTCAATCTGTTTTAAAAGCGTGTTTTTTTAGATTTTTAAACTATAATTTATTTTATTATTATACAATATTTTAATTTAAAGTTTCTAAAAGTTTGCTCCTTATCGTATTATTCAACTATTCGTCTGATAATTTAGCTCGTTATAATAGGGCAACTACGAGTACCTACCTCAAGCTATTGTAACAACAGGGATTAAATATTTAATTGAAAAAATACCATTGCTACTCTACACAAACTGTACTGTTGCTATGCTAATATTTTAGAACTCTAGATACAAACAGTTTTGGATTAAGGAAAATTAAAATAATAACACTGAGGATGCATAATGTATATTTTGAATCAATTTGAATATTTCAAGGTAATACTAAATTTATTATTGTTGTTTAAGGCATAAGATGTCGCTGTTGCTCGAAATCCACTCCAGGAAGCTAAACTAAGATAGATGTTAATTGAACTACCTATGCGAGTTGATGAGCACGAGCCGTAATTGTTAGCTCTAGTGTTTGTAAACTTAATTGGAATTTGTGTTGATAACAATGTGTATTGCTCGGTTAGTTGGCACGCGGCGCGGCGGCGTCTAACGCGCCGGCTCTAGGCAATAGAAGTCGTATCTGGCCGGCCAGGCTCACTGGCGAATACGTGTTTATCAATCATCAAAGTTTCAGACAGTGCTCAAACGCCGCGGCGGGAGCACGCATCTCCCGGTCCGTGTTTAATTTTATAATTTTTTTATAAAAATCTGCAAATAAATTGAATACTTTGAATATTATCTTTCTAAATCAAGTGCATTGTGATAATTTTGATAAGTATTTTAAATAAGCGACGGGTTCTATCGGTCATCATGCGTAAGCTGACACGTTTGTTGATAGCAAGTGTGACCTTCGGATTGACGTTTCTTTTTGTGCTGAGTCTGACATATGTTGGGGGTGGGGGACAGCACCCGGCCGGCGCCAGTGCCCGCGCTTCGAGGGCCTCGCGTGCTGCAGACGAGGCCTTGGTGCCACTCGAGCAAATCACAGATGTGAAGGAGAAACAACTCTATGTAGCTCAGGTGGGAGAGAACTCTTATTACTTAACGTGTTTTTTAAATCAGCCGAAATGTAAAAGGTTCTGACTCGTATGGCTATTAATTATCTAGTTTGGATAAAGTAAATATATTAATAAAAACGCAATTGACTCATATAACTGATCTACCACAAACCACATGACGGAACTGCCTGAAATGTATCATGCAAATAACTATTCCGGACGTGGGAAACGCTATAAATTAATTTAATCTTTAAAAATGGATAAAAACGTGATTTAAATTTTCATGAAGGTGTCGAAGAAATAATCACGACATTGAGTATCAACACAACACCGTCAAAAGCTAGTAATTATGCAATTTAGCAAAGTTTGAATTTTTAATACAGATCGAAATCTTATTACTTATATCAAATAGATGTTTCCCTAATTTTTGCGTTACGTTAAACTATTGACAGCTAATTTTATAATAAATCATCGTAATTATTTTGGGATAAACAGACGGCCGTCTAGCCTTCTTAAATTTCTTGCATGCGTTGAGCAGCTTACAAAAAATAAAAACAAACACGCAATCGTCAGCACACCACACAACGAGCCCGTATCGACTCCATGCATGTCAATAGTTTATTTTAAATCTGACCGCATTTTACAAAATCCACAGATGCCATTCACATTATCTGGGTTTTTTTTGCTATAAATTGTGGCAAAATCGTATATGTGAATTGAGCAACAGGTAAAATATTACTCTCGGAGTTGTCTGATAATACAATGTGACTTAGACTATGTCAAAAATAAACGTTAACAAAAAGAGGAAACGGGAAAGCGTCGATGATTTTTAGTTTACAATGACTGTTGCTCATTGTACTAAAAATTATCTATGAAGGATTCAACTAAGATCAATTGTACCATATTATACGAGTACCGAATGAATTCGTAGTACTTAACTAACGAGAGTTCTGGTATGTGTTATTTTAATTAATTGGATGATAAACACAAGTGATAATAATGACCATGTTTAGGAAGGATATGATAATTACTTAATTAAAAGAAGTAGTATATTTTAATTACTTTATACCCAATATGGTTTATCAGAAAGTAATGTCTTCTTATTAAATCAATATATAACAAATAATTTCTCAATCGTTTAAAAAATATGAAAAGATAATAAGCATTTCGCATTTGAAGTTTGAGAGAAATAGCTTCTTATTATAAGTAACATTATTTAAACATCGCTGTCATTGAACCGTCTACTTAGACGCCTACTTGCGAAAGCAGATCGTTAAGCGACGTTTACAAATGTAAATTTTCGTTTCTCGGTCTATTTAAACTGTAATTGGTAAAGTCCTCAGTTTTTCCAAGTCATTGGTGATTTACTCGCGAAGTTCTCGGGACCTAATAATAATTAATGGCTCGACGAAAGTCCGATATCCTTTCATTAGAGTCCCGTCTCGGTCCGGCCGAAATTAAAACTTGTTCCCGGCGAAGGCTTTGCGGGCGCGCTTTAAATAGACCCGTTCATGCTGCGCCTTTGAGACGTGAAATGTCGCCTTTGCTTTATGAAAATATTATGGCCACATTTGCAGGAAAAACATCTGCAGTTTTTTTAGGGCTGCGAAGATGAATGAGGCAGTGAGGCTTGCTTTAGTTGTGTAGACCCGATAAACTAGCGCCAGAAACTTTAGATTTTGAACTCTAATTAATACACCACTCATCACGGTTTCTTTTTTGAAAAGCTTTCACTTCATATTTTGCTGTTTCTCTCAAAGAAAACTTTTTAGTATTGTTAAAGTAACACTATAATGTATGAGCAATTTAAGGTAAATGATCGTGTTTAATTCCCGTTAACGTTCAAATAATATGCATTTGCAATTATACAACGTGTTCCTTTTGATATCCCATAACTCTAAGGTTATGTGCTATAGGTAAAAATAATATAAAACGCCCTAGAACATGTGGTTCAAAAATCAATAGTTTCGAATATAACATCAATTTTAGTTAAATTTGTTAAAAAAATGTAACCAGTATGGCGAATCCTTAGTTTTGCGAGACGTTGGCAAACTTACACTAAAGTGTAGTAGTAAAGTAGCTTGAGAGCGTAAATTGTAAAAAAAATTGACGTGTGTGGGTGTTTCATTGATAAGTAGGTACGAGTAAATCATTTTCATTCAAAAGTTCATTCATAACAAGGTGAGGGTGTTTTACATAAACAGTCGTGACTTTTTAGAATTATTTTATAAGAAATAATTAAACAAAAAAAATTAGTAATTGAAAAATAATTCATATATGCAATTTGATTCTTTACCATGGTCTGGTTAATACCCTAGAGTTATGGGATATCAAAAGGAACACGTTGTATAAGTTGATAAGTAACATCACCTGACCTGTATCTGGGAAATGAACTACCAACGCCAAGCACTTTATTTATGTTTACCCATACTAAATTTATATACTAAAACCGGGTTAGCTTAAAGCATTTTTATATGTATACATTTATGTATTACTTATCATGCATTATTTTTTAGAAATGTCTGCAGGTTAATAATTGAGTTAATTATTAAGTAAACAATTATGTTATCCCTATTTCTAGTTTTTCAATAAATTATCTATAATTTAAAATGTTTGTTCTCAGATGATGCGTCACGCCTGGAATAACTACAAGCTATACGCGTGGGGTAAGAACGAGCTGAAGCCTATATCGAAACGGGCGCATCTCTCGAGTGTGTTCGGTGGGGGGGAGCTCGGCGCCACTATCGTCGACGGACTGGACACCTTGTACCTGATGGGCATGCACGACGAGTTCCGCGAGGGTCGCGACTGGGTCGCTGAACATCTGCACATCAGTGATATTGTAAGTAGCTGTTGTAAAATTTTAATTAAAACGGAGTGTGGTCGCCAGATGTGCATAGTTACCATGAATTTGCGTTACCTCTTGAGTTAGGTCATGCTAATTCTCTGGCATGTCGTCATCTTCTTCTTCTTATAGTATAAATTATTGACTGTCACAGTATTCTGACTCTTCTGGTTTCTGAGCAGCCTATTATAGGCCTCTAACATGACTTATTATTACGGCTTCAATCTTGCGACAGAATCCAGGACCCAAAGGCTTAATGTGCCTTCCGAAGCACGTCTTCTAGACCAAAGCAAATTTAGAAAATATCTATAAAGATCTATATTCCTAGTAGCACTACTGGGGATTAGATCCGGCACTTTTGCGTAGTAAGCGGACCACCTAGTGCGGTGGTCCGCTTACGAGCATCGTTCGTCGTCTTTCTGTTCTGCAGAAATCAAATAAATTTTCAGTATATTCAAAAAGATCAGCAGTAAAAAGGTTTTTCCTTGCTGTTTATTGATTACCAGTAACCGCATGTTGTAATTGTGATAGAGCATGTTTACAATATACGTGGTGCTGGCTCATCATCATAAAATAATATCATCAGTCATCACCCCTTCTCGTCCTATCCTTCTTTTGGAGACACCTGTGTCCATCAGTGGACTAATCTATGCTGGTGACGATGACAAGCTCTAGACCACCTTATTTACTCTATATCAGTAGATTAGAAGTAGATTTCCCTGTACCCAGAGCTCAGTTTAGTTACATACTTATTCTCCCGATCACTAAGAAGTTTAGGCCGAAGTTCAATCTAGTTACCGACTTAACACCTGCAAGATTTAACCCGGCGTCACGTCCCACAAAGACCCACGCCGTCTCTCTGTCGTAGTCTATTACGTGTTGTTATTAGAATTATTCATTAGTCTTTACTGTTTGAATCACCCAAATGTGATTTTATATTTTGGCGTAAAAATTCGGTTGCGATAATTTTATTGCGGTTTGTATTTATTTAAACCAATCTAAAGGCAAACAGCACTTTCGTAAAGTGAATCGCCATTCCAATTCATCAATATTATTCTTACGTCAATTGTTTGTAAGTACCTATTAATATCGAATTTCTTGAATGTTGTGCATGGCTACAGTGAAACATGAATACAAGCGACAGGTTTTCGAATATGATATTTTCACAATCAATCACTTAAGTGTAGGTCATATTTCTTTAATCGTAAATCTTAAGAATTCTGCTGAATCGCATAAAATATGTTTAATTGTTTAAGTTTTACTTTTATGTGACCTGTTGCCGCAAAGTCAAAAACGCTTTTAGCAATTTTATTTTGCTATTAACTTTAGTCACTACAATATATCGCCGCTAACTCCTAAACAGAACACTTGTGCTGAGTGACCGAGACCTCGGAGACCCTCGGAGCCCCACTCTCCGATCTGGGTCACGTTTGTGTTATCACGACGATGAGAAGAGCCTGGTGCCCTTTAACCTCAACTTGTTGTTAGCGTTTGAGTCGTAAATTAGGCCGGCTCAATATATTGCGTTAGTATGATAAAATGTTAGTATAACGAATAACCTTATCGCTATTTGCGATAAATTACGAAATTAGGTAAGCTGTTTTTACCATTGGAATATACGTTATTATAAATTAATGTATGCATGATAAAATGTTCTAATTCATTAACTTAAATATCTGAGCCCGCGAACTTCGTATTGCCTCAGAATAATATAATTTCATTATGACGTCTTATATGTCACTATCATCGAATATAGCGTTTACCTTACCAAATTACTTTACACTGCCATTTTTAAATAATACAATAATACGACTATAAATTTAGTTATATGCTATCATAATAATGTTACAAATTGTATTAGGGTAGCTACACACTTAAGCGAGCCGGTATTAAAAATTCGCTAAAAATGTGGGACGAATAGTTAAATGTTGTTAGTTTCTGCAAGTTTTGTTGTATTGCTGGATCTTTATTACGAAAACCCCGAAGATTTTGGGTGCGAATTGGCCATCGTTTTTTTCGCTCCACCGATGCCGAACCGAATCATAAATGTCAACCCGAATGAACTAACCGATCGGCACAAGCCGATTAAGTGCAGTAATTACTTCGGGTCGGCTTTGTTGTTCGATAAATACTGCCGAACTGAATATGCCTGTTCGTGTGTGTAGCTACCCTTAAACTGCACACAATGTGAAAAATTTGATTAAAATCGGTACAGTACCCTAGGATTCCATCGCGGACAAAATAACGTCACCGTTCACACGAACTTTTTATAAAGATAAAACCGACGAAATGTAAAAAATAAGCTTTAGTCGCATTCCGCACGTTGTCAATCGTGAGTTTGGCACCATGTCAAAATACTTATGTTACGTTTATTATTTCTCAAAAAGTAAACGTATTTTTTTTGGGTACAAATACAGTTTAAAGGAAATTCTATTCTAATATTTAATTTTGTATGCTGCAACCCTGTATTTGTTTTCTTTGCATTAACTCACTATAAGACCTTCCATATCGAACAAAATGGGTTTTAATAAAACTATCCCTGGATTTTATTCGTAGTCACTAACGGCCGGTCCCAATAATCTATCTATCTTCAGTTTTGGTATATCGGAGATAGAAAACATCTTCTGTCTCTGATTTTGCCGTCCAGAGATATAAAGACAAAAGTTGTTTTCTATCTCCGATATGCCAAAACTGAAGATAGATAGGTTATTAGGACCGGCCGTAACTCTGTCTGTTCTGTTATTAATAAAATGTTCTTAATTTTCCCAGGACTCCGACCTATCTGTGTTCGAGACAACCATTCGGTTTGTCGGCGGTCTACTGTCGTGCTTCGCACTCACAGGCGACACTATGTTTCGCGACAAAGCCACAGAAGTTGCTGACGCTCTATTGCCGGCCTTTGAGACTCCGACTGGCCTACCTTACGCACTTATCAACCCATCTACGAAGGTGAGTGAACACCTTGCTGGGCCCAAGAACTCTTGCTACTGCTACAACTTTGCGTAGTGCTACGTGCTCGCCAGCCATTTTCTCGCGAGAATTCAGCTGAGTTAAGGTAACAACTTTTTATAAGTACTTACTATCACTATTTCTAGCAATGTTGCTGACGCCTCGCATTAGAGATGCATATAGGCCGTTTTCATCAACTCGCACATTAATTAATTAAGTGTTATATTGTATGTATGTCAGTCTGTAAGGTATTTATTTTATGGAACTGTATTTAATAATCTGTCGACTGAATTAAATAAATAAATAAAATAAATAAGTTGAAGTAAATTCCCTCCTTTGAAAGTGGTAGATTTGCACTGCTACGATTTTGAGGGATGCAACGGGATAATCAGTCTCAGCTATATTTCTCAACAAAGCCTCATGTTTAGACCGTCTTAAAGAGCCCACCCATGGTATACTTATTAATTACTTGTCTAAGAATATCAAGGAATAAGTTACAGAAATAACTATGTTATTTGATTCATGTAAATTTTAATTATATGGATTTATTTCTATATACTGCTTAGGTACTTACTATGGTTAAGTGGCCATAATGTAAGCGTCATTAATTAATCATGCTGAGTGCTCTTATACCCTAATGGGAACTATTTCTTACAGATAATATAGATATAAGCGTACTTACTAAAATATATTCGATTACATTATTGGTTTTAAATACAATTAAAGAAAAGAGGAATCTGCCGGAAACGGCCATAGCTGTGTAAATTTCAAACAGCACACCAGTATTAAAGTAGTCCTACTATTCTAAGTGTACCGTCACTCGTTTAATTAAATTTCATGTCTAACAAGGGCCGCTTGCATGTTATTAAATAAGGCTTTGTCTGAGGAACGCGCTCAAAGGTAAGATATTTTTAATAATGTAAGCTTAGGGTACACAAAGAACCATCAGCAAAACTTGTGTAAGAAGATTGTGAGTTGGGCGTTAAGTAACTTGGTTTCTCTCTTGTAATCACTTCGAAATCGTATTAAGAGTTGATATAAAGTTAGCGGTCTCCCGTTGTTAGTAAAATAAGGAATCACAACAATCGTTTGATAAAAAAAACTAAACCACTTTTGTGTTACGCGTCATCTTTAGGTACCTATAATAAATCCCTGTTACACATACGCCAAACATATTTTTGAAATGATATATACTAAGTCTAGAGGCAATTTAGATCTTACTTATTGGCCCAACTTATCTGATATAAAATGTATATTTGTTCTAGTACGAATATTGAATTGGAAAAACAACTACACCACCCCTCACACTAATGTACTACGTGGACAGGTAGCGTACAATTCAATAATATTGTTCCTAATTCCAGGTGAGCCGGCAATACCACTGGGCTGGTCCCAACAGCATTCTTTCCGAAGTTGGCACACTCCACATGGAGTTCACATACCTTAGTGACGTCACCGGCAAAGATGGTGAGATTTGTTTCATTTTTAAATGTAAAATTTTATTAGGTAACTTTTTTTGAGTAATTTTACTGTTCGTATACAAAAAAGCTTTCTTTTCGAGATAAAAATGAAAATAACGTAATAAAATTGCAAATTGTATACTTGAACTTTTGCTGTTGAATTATATCATTTATAGGTACCTATACATATTGTATTAACAATGTTTCTGTATTATTTTTACTCCGCTTGGCGTTTTAATTGTATTAAGGAAATAACGTTGCTTTATACGTTTCTATTTTAAGGAAAATTATGTATTCTGACTAGTAGTTTATTAAGCTATTGCATAGCTTCTATTGCGGGCCTTGAGCGTGGAGACCGAATCCAGAAATTCCGTAACGAAAATAACCTAACACTCCGACCGGCACAGCGGTTATACTTTTTAGTTTTATAATTGCATAAGTTGATAAAAAATGCTATGCAATAGCTTTACCGCGGCAGTCTCCGAGTGCCACACGTCTTTTTTTTTTAATAATTTTGAATAATCATTTGCGTTTAATGTTGACAAATTTGAATATTTATTGAAAAAACAACGTTGATTGAAATACATTTTGTGCAGTACGCAGTGATATTTAAATAACGACTCGATTATACTCAGCAATTCTGTTAACCGGATTTTTTAATAAATTGTTTAAGTTTCCTGTTTGTATTAAACTTATGTATTCCTAGTTAAATTGCGTGAGTATGTAGAATTATTGTAACTTTTAGACACCATTAACGGTCAATCGATCTATAATTTAACAATAACGAAAGATATGCATCGAAATGGATATAACACGAATTCAAGTCAGTGTCGTGTATGTAAAGCCCGCAATAAAGATTGAGTTAAATATAATCTTTTAAAAGAAAAGCTTAAGTTAAGTCAATAATTTTGCAGTGACTTCGACACATTACGCGGCCAATTAAACTGCAAATGAAAAAAAACAGGATGTTTTGTTAGTGGTATATCATGTTAACATATATGCTGGTTTCGGCTCATACTATTTACCTAACACGCTGTATAGGCTACCCAAAGAAAAACGGCCTAACATTAATTTGTTTGTACTTTCAGTTTACAGACAGAAAGTAGATCGCATTCGCGAGGTGCTGAACAACGCTGAGAAGCCCAACGACCTCTACCCGAACTTCATTAACCCGCGCACTGGCCAGTGGGGACAGAGTGAGTAAACATTTTATGATTATTTCTATGTTGTCACGCCATCTTGCATACTAAATCGTCTATATTGATATCTAAAACTGAAAACAAGCTGATTCGTCTTAAAGCCAATACTAGCGACAATCAGCTCTACTACTACTGCGAAAAGCTTTGAAACAACAACAAGCGACAGTGAAAAGAAGAAGGTTTACTATTTAAACGTACCTATTTTTAATGAGTATATTACCTAACTAATTAGTTTCTTCGCTAAATATGAACTTATTTGTATATTTTTAGTTCATTTTTCTCTTAATTACCTATTATTTTAATAATAAATGAATAGAAAAAAACATGATGAAAAATAGAGTAAGAAAACGGTTACCAGCCTTAACATTGCAGTTCAAATATGTACCAGGACAAGTTTTTGTTAATAAATAACCAACCAAATTTTAAAGTCGTTTGTAAAATACCGCGTGTGATCTTATAACCTATCATATATGCAAAGGGTCGACATAATTAATGATTTAACGATGTGCTTGCGAGTTCCAAGGTTTTACAAATAAAGTCTTTCATTGTTACTGTGCGCAAACAATTCACTCGTTCTTAAATATAATTCCGAACGTATGGCTTAAACACGCAAGTCTTAATTTAACTTCTCTGAACTGAACTGCGTTGTTATTTTTAGATCAATCGTAACAGCAAACCAATATTGATAGGTAAGTATATAAAAATTACATAGTGCGCATTAAAAAATCAGTTTACTTTTCCCAATAACTGGTTTTACTGATTTTATATTTGATCGTTTCACTGTTTTTATAATTACTTGTTGGGTTATTAATTTTAAGATTATTAACATTACAACTTAACTAATCGAGATAAAAGCGCCTCAATGTATTGATGTTACGAACCTTAAGATCACTAATTCATCTTTGTCAATGATATTTTCTTTGTTGCTGTACAAAAAACATGTAATCATCATTTAAAAAGCTGTGTTAATTCGTATCGAATATTCAATATTTTGTACTAGCTGATGCCCGCGACTTCGTCCGCGTCAACTTCTGTTGTTATGATCGCGATTAATATCAATATTTTTCCCGTTTTTGCAACAACATTTTTCAGTTATGCTTCACTTCTACTGGTCGCAGCGTGATGTTATATAGCCTAAAGCCTTCCTCGATAAATGGACTATCCAACACAAAAAGAATTTTTCAATTCGAACCAGTACTTCCGGAGATTAGCGCGTTCAAACAAGCAAACAATCAAACAAAATCTTCAGCTTTATAATATTAGTATAGATTATTCAAACAAAGGAGACGATTTTTTATTAAAAGACGACAATGAAAAAACGAAATCCATTTTAAAAATATGTAGATTAAAGATAGGTATAAATAAAGAAATATAAGTTGGTAAACGCCCCGTTGGTCTAGTGGTTTAAATACAGGGCCAAGATCTCGGGGTCCCAGGTTCGAATCCCGGGTCGGCAACAAAAAAGTTTCGAATGTTCGAACGTTGCTCGGGTTTGTGATCACCAACCCGCATTTGGCAAGCGTGGTGATTAAGCCAATACACCTATCCGTGCTCTGGTAACTTGAATTCAATGATGGAGTTTTCCCAGCAGTGGGATGATTATAGGCTGTCACTTTTTTACTTTAAGCCGGTAAAACCTATAAGCAAGACAATAATTTCTCTTAAGCCTGTAATAGAATGGCAAAATATAAAAAACCGGCCAAGTGCGAGTCGCACTCGCGCACGAAGGGTTCCGTACTAAAAAGGTCAAAAAACGGGTTTGTTGTATGGGTAGCCCCCCGTAAATATTTATTTTATTTTGTTTTTAGTATTTGTTGTTATTGCGGCAACAGAAATACATGATTTGTGAAAATTTCAGCTGTCTAGCTATCGTGGCTCTTGAAATACAGCCTGGTGACAGACAGCGAAGCCTTAGTAATAGGGTCCCGTTTTTACCCTTTAGGTACGGAACCCTAAAAAACAGCTATTTCCTCAACATGTCCAATTTTGAGTGTGTGCATAAAGAATCTCCGTGATTTTTTAGTTCGGCAGTACGCATATTAGTTGGCCTATTACACGTGCATATTGTCTGTACAACTTTTTGTAAGACTAGTTTTCTATTGTAGGTTGAAAACTCTATTATAGTAGAATTTTCAAATAAAATTGAAACAAACCTTTTGCTTCATCCTATTAAAGAATGAAAATCGGAACCTGTACGGTATACTTTGCATGAATTTATTATACATAGATAAAATACTTAATTCAGATAAATTACATCCATATTTGTTAGAACATAGCGTAAAAATAGTAAGACGTAATATATTATTATTAAAATTATGTGGAAAGGAGAACCCCATTTTTGGGCCCGACGTTACAACAATGGAAATTATTTCGAAAAATTCCCTTTTTGTTTACTTGGCTATTTCTCTAAAAAATAGTTTAATTGGCAATGGACAAGTAGATAAAATACATATTGTTTTTCTAATACTTAAATAGTCTCTGTAAACCGTTATACACACATTTAAATAAAACGTGACTATCTCCGTAAACGCTCTGTCACTTTATAGAGCGGCGCTTTTAACGTTTTAATCCATTTGGAATAAATCGATTCATAGTAATACTTTTTTACAATTGCATTTTTTAAGGAATAAGCTAAATAGTTAGTTTTAAAAGCCTGATAAATATAAAAAACTTAGAGAATGTAATTATTTTTTTTATCCACGAGCTTTGCAGTTCCTAAAGTAATCATTGATAAAACAATTGAACATTTTGAATAGTTCCATTCCTGATGTAACAGGTTGCACTATTATTAAGAATATCAGTTGACAGTGACAGTTAACTGTCATTTGTCATTCACTCAATTCACTCACATTTCGTTTCGTACATAGAGTACATTTTAACACGTTTCGTACTCGTGCGCAAGTTTTGTATTTTTCTCACTGTTCTGCTGAAGTGCTCTGTTTACTACTATATCTCTCTCCTATAGATAGAAAAGGACCCTAGATTTTATCCAGTTAAAGTACCGAAATGGTAATTTTTAGTAAAATAATACATGATATAGGTTATAAAATAAAATAAGTTCATTGCTTTATTTAAGTAACTTTCCCATTGCAGAAAATTTTGAAAATAGGGCTTATGAATCTTTTCAATATGCTTTAATTTATGGCCAATTCCCAGCCTTGTAACATCAGGCCCAAGATTGCATGGAAAACGGGTTTGTCCTTTACGGGTTGAATTGAGAACTTTCTCTTTTATGTTCTGTGAAAAGCTATATAAAATAAAGCTGTTTATAAAATCTAGTAATGTTACTAATAGTACTGTAAAAAGACAAAAAATAACACAAGCTAATGCAATAGCCCGCGACTTCATACGCGTGAAGGTTAGAACTTCAAGCTATCCCACGGGAATAGTATTTTTTTTCCCGCGTACCTATTCTCGACCCTGCTAAAAAATAAAATCGGTCAAGCCGTTTCGGAGGAGTTCGATCACAAACACCGGGTCCTTGACACGAGATTTTTATATAATATACATATTACATAGAAAAATACACATACGTAAAATGTATCTAGGTACGAGTACCTACCTCAAAACAGAAAATTTCTCAATTGATAATGAACGCTAATGCTTTCTATTGGCTTGATAATCTGTTGAACAATGTTTCTGTAGTCGTGCAGCAATGCCTATATCATCTCTACGTTTATTGCCTCCACAGGGCACATATCTCTCGGCGCTCTGGGCGACTCGTTCTACGAGTACTTGCTGAAGGCGTGGCTGGTGTCCGGCCAGGACGACTCGCAGGCGCGCGTCATGTTCGACACGGCCATGCAGGCCGCCCTCGATAAAATGCTACGGATGTCACCGTCAGGCCTGGCTTATTTAGCTGAAGTGAAATACGGCAGGGTGTTTGAGGAGAAAATGGACCATCTGTCATGCTTCACAGGTAACATACACATATTAATGGCCTGCGTAGACGACGTAATTTTCTCCGCGGCGGAAAAAAAAGTACGCTCCACGAATAAAAAGTCCGCCGCGGATTTACCGCGAACTCAACGCACACGGTGTGCGATCATTTGTTCGTTTATCGTCGTGCATACGTACGTCACTCTCGAGCGCACAACGCGGACTTAAGTCCGCCATGTGCGATGCTTCGCCTAGTTATACAAGTTCTATTTTTTTTCGGGGACTCCCCCGTCCTTTTTTTTCGGTCCGCTCTCTGCATGTCCTTGGTAATTTGGGGGACTTTTTGTACGCGGTACTTTTAATCGCTCGTTTGCGTTACTCGATACAGCTGTAAGCGATCTATTTTAGCGAAAAAAAAAATCCGCGGACAGAAATTCCTCACCTGCGCTGGCCATAATGGTTATTCGTTGTTACCAACAAATCATTGATTAAAGTCAACCTGTGATTGTGTATCCGCGCGAAAGCTGTTCGCTGTGGTTAATTTTTGCATACTACCTACTTAAGTTTTGTTATTTTAATAAGTGTATTTTGTTTGTCAACCTTGTTCGACAATTTTATTTATTAAAGTTCTAAAATCTTAAAAACACAATTAAGTAAATTTAAATGAACGAAAGCTGAAAAATTGTTGAAAGTAAATAGTAGTCCCGTAGACTAAATGAAGATGGCGCTACTGCTCATCGTGATATTATTTTGATTGCTATAATACACGAAGTTAAACGTCTTTTCTATGCCACGTCAGAAGTCTGTAATAGGCGGCAAGTCTGGTGGACAGTCGTCTATGAAAAATAATAATAACACAATAAGAAAAAAAAAATTGTTTAGTTTGGTTCTATAGATTAGATTACGTTACTTGACATGTTCCTTTAAATATTTCTTACCGTATGCATACTAGAGTTAAATAAGGCAATATGCAAGTTTAGTGCCATCTGAACCCTCCCTTATTCTTGAGGTGTCTACAGAGATTAATTATTAATATTGAAATACATATTTCCTCTTGCCTTTACAGGTGGTATGTTCGCGCTGGCATCGACTACCCTCGAGAACTCTCTGTCGGAGCGCTACATGGACGTGGCGAAGAAACTCACGAACACTTGCCACGAAAGCTACATACGCTCCGAGACTAAACTAGGCCCAGAGGCTTTCAGGTTAGTTAGTCAATCATGTAGGTTAGGGACATAGTACGAGTATTGTTGTTTTTAAGATTTCCTTTCTCTGCACTCGCCCATTTTGAAACAATGCATCCAAAAACTGGTTTTTGTTATCCGATGATAGATGGTATATTCCCAAAAATGTTTTTTGCAAAATCAAAAGTTCTAATGTGACGCGAGTCAACTCCGACATGCGTTAGGCTTAGCTACGAGACGTACACTAAATAGACTAAAATTAACACAAATCAAACAATTCTGACAACAGTTCTTTTTCCACACTAACAAAAACTGGAATTTTTGGAACAAGATGTTAGACATCCTTTAGTTAGACTTGAAACGATTGGTCGTTTGACACCGCGCACGAATAATTCTAAAACAGCATTCTTTTGATATTAAGGCGAGAAACCGGATTGATTTCATGTATTTGTTAAATCAGATTTGTCAATGCTTTGAAATTAATTAACAATTTAACAGTAACTTATCCGACTAGGGTAACTCGTGACGTCATAATTTCATCATCAATTCAACATCGTCAGAGTTTTGACAGATCATACAAAGGATGACAAGTAACCAATTGTAGTTTTGCGCGGTAAACGAAAGGCGAGAACGGACTTTGTTTCTCAGCTTTTTATATTAATAGGTCTCGTACAAGGCAATTACTGTGATAATGTGATGGTAATATTGTATTAAGATGTCAGTGATAAAGATTAATTAAATGACTGTGACAGATAAAGTGAGCTTGGTCGGTCTGATTGGATCGACATTCCCGCTTAAAACTCCATTGGTAATTGTAATGCGTAAACTATTATCACATTTTAATGTGTTAGGTTTATTTAGGTTAGGTTAGGTTATTTATTATGTTTATCTCAGTATTAGGTTAGGTTAGGATAATATATGCATTATAAAATATCATTTTTACTAAAGACTAGGCTGTATGGACTCGTCCGAAGCCGTTAAATTTGTATGAAAAAAAAAATGTGTTGAATTGTGCTTACAGGTTCAGCGGCGCAGTGGAGGCGCGCGCACTCAAGAGCAATGAGAAGGTGTACCTGCTGCGGCCCGAGACCTTCGAGAGCTACTTCATCCTGTGGCGCCTCACCAAGGACCAGAAGTACCGCGACTGGGGCTGGGAGGCCGTGCAGGTACACCACCAGCTTTCAACATAATAGCTGCTCTTGATATTTCAGTTTGTTTTAAAAATATCAATCTCGAAGGTAAATAATCAAGGTTAAAAAGTTATTTATTTACCTGGACGATATAAAGTATTACCTAAATATATTAGTCTATATTTCTAGGTTTGATGATAGTTAATAATAATTGTCAATATCAACAAATTAGAAATGGAACTGTAACATTCTTGACAGACTACAGAAGAATATAATATAATTTGTTAGGTTATATTTTTGTTTGATTTTTGTAACAAAAATTTGAGAAAGGTTGGTTTAACCTTTCTCAGATTTCTGTTATAAAAAGTCAAACGCAAGCTTGGTCGATTGTCGGTCTGTATGTCGTTATCCTAATACGGTTAAAAGTAACAGCCTATAATCATCCCACTGCAGGGAAAAGGCCTCCATCGTTGAATTCAAGTTACCACTGCAATGATGGGAACTGGCATACTCACCACGCTTGCCAAATGCGGGTTGGTGATCACAAACCCGAGCAACGTTCGAAAATTCGAAACTATTTGTTGCCCGACCCGGGGATCGAACCTGGGACCCCGAGATCTTGGCCCGGTATTTAAACCACTAGACCAACGGGGCGTCGGTTATGATAACACTTATTCTTTATTTTTAGGCCCTCGAAAAACACTGTCGAGTTGAAGGCGGCTACACTGGGCTAGTAAACGTGTACCACCAGAACCCGCAGGGAGACGATGTGCAGCAGAGCTTCTTCCTCGCTGAGACGCTTAAGGTGCGTTTTAATTAATTACATTTTAGTTTCAAATCCCTCTCGAGAGACCAAATCTATAAAAAGTTTTGAAAGAAATCGATCAAAAATATGTATAGATATAGTGACTTAAACGGTCGTTCGCTTACAGACGGATTTGGCCCGTATGACAAAATGTTTGTATTGTGTAAACAACTTCATCATATTGGGCGGTGCTTTTATATTTAAGACTCTGTACACGGTACGTTCTCGTCACAAACAAGCTCAAATATTATCCTTAAGTCATTCAATGATTGATAATTGTATTTCCAGTACCTGTATTTGCTGTTCGCGGACGACAGCCTTCTGCCCCTGGACGAGTGGGTTCTGAATACTGAAGCGCACCCGCTGCCCGTCAAGGGGAAGAACCCGCTGTACCGCGCCGCCCCCGCCCCCGCGCCCGCGCCCGCCGAAGACAACCGCGTCTAAACGCTGCCGCCCCCGCTCCCGCTCCCGCCGCCGCCACGAGCGGCCCACCGAGCGGGCCTGCTCACACCTGCGGTAAAGCTTAGGCCACCAACTTAAAGCCCCTTCGAGATTCATTGCATTTGGCAACACAACGCAAGTGATAAACGTTGACTAATAATCACCGGGCAATTTACAAATTTTCTCGTATTTTAGATTTTCTCTTTTGCAGAAACAAAACTTTGATATCATTAATGGTGTGGATCACTCGCCTATTGGTGGGTAGGTTTGAGTGGAAAAGCGGCGCAATTGAATTAATAAATTTTTTATCTTTTGAAAAGTCCATGTAAGATTGTGTATTGGTGAGTGTCGAAAACTAAAGATTTCACAATACTAACTGAATGGCGCTCTGAGTCGTCGTCAGCCCTAACGTTGTAGTATGACTGGTTGCTGGTTTTCGCATCGTGATAATAGTTTCTATTGCATCGTTTCTCAGTCTGAAATTGACGTTTAGAAATTTTTCAGTGCGATACTTCATGAGAGCAAATGTATGTGTAAAATTTTTATAAACATAAAACTCAATTATTTTGTGATGGATCGTAAGATTTCTTATTTTTTGCACATGTGAAACTAAAAAGGTTAGAAAACGATGCTCTAGTCTAGTGAAAATTATCTACTATCTGGAGTTTGATTGGTCTACGCAAACTTTGCGCAGAAATATTTCATTTACATAATATTTAATTCAACCACAACTAACTAAGTGGTTTATCCCAAATTTTATACAATTTTTTCAACCGGTGAAAAAGTAAATATGTTAATAGCAAAGTTTGTAACCTTTCAGTGTGTGACAAAACAAGCTTAAGTTGATAGCTATTTTCTTTCAATTAGGTAAATGAAATGCTTATTTTCTTTCTTTCTTTTCTCTTACTTGTAAAACTAACATTTTTATTAATTGAACTAAATTCCTATATTATACATTTATACTTCTAAAAATACTGTTTTGATTATTTGTTAAGCTACTACTTAATTGTGTTTGTAGTACAAATCTTTTAGAAGCGTAGAAGGTTTGTGACATAATTGTAAATATTATTTAGTATTTTTATGTGCGAATAATGAGACGATGAATTAGTTTGTTTTTATTATTTCGAAAAACTTCAAGACCAATTTTTAAAATTTTCTATCGATTTAACGGCACTTGAAAACATACTCTTTACACTATAAACCACAACGTAAAACAAATTCACTTAACAATACGTCATTATTGAATTTTATCTAATCCTAAAATTACATGATACATTATTCTATTGATCTATAAAGTAAGAATGTATGTATAACCTACCCAGTATACATTTGTAACCCAACTCAACATTTTTAAAATGTAGTTTAGATAATTATTCTAAGAGTATTAGTTTAAATCATAACAAGTATATCGACAGGACACCTAACAAGTCGTGACTAATTTAGGTGTAACAAAAACGCTAGATCAATGATAGAGCATATAGTCTGTTGTTGAGATAATTCAAAGCTATCATTATTGCTCAAGTCAATTACAGAAAATAGTAAAACTAATATTTTGGTATGTTTTGTAAAAATCATATCAGTCTACAGATTTCTAAAAACTAACGTGGAACGAAACGCGTTTATTTTAACAATATCCTTCTTAGCCCTGACCGGTTTTTGGCGGTAGTTAGCCAAATATTACCGTTTTTATTCATGCCTGAATCAGTCTTAAGGAAGTCTAAAAATTTTATAATTTATTTAACTATTCGTTCTTCAATAATTCTACCAAATAATCTTCCTCTTACTTTATATATATTTAAAAGTTTGTATCGCGTATCAATAACACTACGCTCAGTACTAACGACCAATATAGTTATTACGGGCATTATTACCACTGAGCACAAATCGTACTCAGATGTTTTTACAAATCCCTTATATAAATACACTGTCAATAAAAATAAAACAACTTTTATGATTCGTGATTTATTATGATCTAATAATACTAAAGTAGATGGAGAATCAACAAATTTTAATATTGTTAAAAACGCCATTCAAACGTAGTACGTGTAAGATCACGAATCGTAGAATAGTACTAATAATACATAATCGCGATCGTCGTTTTAGTGTAGGTTAACTTTGAGGTATAGTTAAACTTAACTTAATAAAAAATACAACAGAATATTTTTTTATTTATTAATTTTATATTATCTGTGTTACTCCGCGAACTGTAGTGGAATTGATATTAATCCCTCGATCGTGGGTTATTCCAGACACAATTGAAATCAATTGTTATCGCGGTACCCGGGTACCGCGTGGGGTTCGAAGCGTTTCTATCAGATCTCGTATATTTTGTAAACTTTGGGACATTACGGTGTTTTATTAGTTTTTTTTTTATAGCGAACATATCCTTATGCATAACGTTTTGTAGTAAATACTTGTAAAGATGTAGTTGGTAGAGATCTTCCGACCGCGAGGAATAACTTGGTATCTTCACCGGCCTATATGATAGGATTTTTTTCTCAATTCTTATATTATGTTTGAGTCGATTTGTTGCTGATCAGTAAACTTGAAACTAAATCTAAGTCTATTTCCCAGAATTGAGTATCATATCCATCTGATATTCAGTTTTTTGAAATATTTGTATAACTTATTACAAAACTAATGTAGATAAAGTAATTTCTAAATATATTGTAGTTTCAAATGACCTGATCAGAATTTGATGGAGTGGATGTTGGTTTGCTTTAAGTATGTATGTGATTCTAATACAAAGGTACATAATTATGTTTATTATTTAATAACTGCACCTGTTAATGAAGCATTTAAATAAATAATTTACCTTTATTACTACTTTGTTTTATAATTTTACAATCGCTATTGAAACAGATTAAATAACAATTCTGTAACAGATAACAGACTCGTCGACGTTAGACAAAGTAGGTAAATATTTGTAAATTTGTATATACTAGTAATAGACAGTAAAATATTATAGTTTTAGGTATTTTGTGTGTAGGTATATTGTTATTTTCTAATTTAAGAGTTGTGAATGTGCGTTGATGTATGTATTTGTTTATAACTAAACTAATTTTTATCGTGAATACTGCCAGTCTGCCACAAAAAATTGTTTTATAATTTAGATCCTGGCGATACCAATTACTTAGCAGTGATCTTTAATAGGGTAATTAATAATATCGATCCCGACTTTGCCATTCCGTTGTAGTTTTACGATTCGCTTGTACTGCCAGTTTTTGTTTTTAAGTACATTTAAAATTTTATCAGGCTAATACAGAACGTCAATTGATATTAAACTCAATTTGTTTGATATTATGTAGAAATGCATAAGGAATGTTAACGTTGTGTGCTAGACTACTGTCAAGAGCAAAAAAATGTTTGCCTTTATGGCGAAGTAATTTAACTATTTTTACTTGACATGGCGTATCCTATCCTAAATCAGACATTTTAATGTAAGTAATCAAGAGAAAAATACTTATTCCTGTATTAAATTTAGTATCACCAATTTAATATCGGAATTTGCATAATAGAAATTGTGTTTAAACGTATTTATTATATGTTACTCTGAAATAATAAGGTCAGTTACATACGAGAAATATTCGTGCTGATCGGCAAACTACGTGTGTCAGAGTTGTTACTGGATGTACTGCCTGCTATTTATGTAATTTATGTATGTATGAAGTTGTAGTATTTTAAATGAATAATGTACATTTTTCGGTTATTAATAAAAACATGTTTACATAACTCTGACGTTTTCTTCCTACCCCTGCATTTTTGGAATATTAACCCTTTGTATGTGGGTAAAGCCAGACACAATAGAAAGCGCCAAACCTGAAATACGTAAAATAATTTTGCTACTGAAATATTTTTTTGCGGATTACTTACGAAGATACTTTTTTGTTTTCTTGTATTTGTTGCAAATTGAAAAAATCTATATTATGCTAGTGCGACGTTGCCGCTTCGCGTGCCGTTGCACTTTCAGTTTGCATTCAACTGAGCAAACTCGGATTGCAAGACGTATTGCAACGCTGCCGCTGGCTTGGCGCCGTACGTAGTTAATCGTACAGAGACAATGGTGTACTTTAGAATACACAATCCGATACAAAAATGTCACCTTCTATCCTCGATCGTATGACGTTTATTATGTCAGTGTTAACTTTAAAAAGTAGTAACAGCCTATTAATTATCCCACTGCAGGGAAAAGGCCTCCATCATTGAATTCAAGTTACCACAGCAATGATGGGTGTACTGGCATAATCACCACGCTTGCCAAATGCGGGTTGGTGATCACAAACACGAGCAACGTTCGAAAATTCGAAACTTTTTTGTTGCCCGACCTGGGATTCGAACCTGGGACCCCGACATCTTGGCCCGGTATTTAAACCACTAGACCAACGGGGCGTCAACTTTACAACCTGGCCAAATCATGTCGGCATGCAATTAAATAGTATGGTGGATATTTATGTCATGTGGAACAATTCGATTGATAAGTAAATTTACATACAGGATGAAATTTTAACCACTTTCCATAATTTTTATGGGCGTTCAGTATCGTATTTAGAGACTATTTATGAAGTAAAAAATGTAAATCAAGTTGTCACCCGAAAAAATTTTTCGCGATATAGTTTTCAATTTTTACGGTCCTAGACCTGTTAAGGTATAAAGGAAAAATCAAAATCTTATGAATAGTATCGTAATGAATGAATGAGATGCGCAACGCGTAAAAAAAGTGTCCTGTATATGTAAATTCCTTGGCATGAGTAGGTTAGCAGTATAATGTAAATAATTCAGCCGCTTCTGTTAAAAGAGTTTATTAAGAAAAAAATGTTCTAGGTAATTTGACCCCTATTTTTTATAAGTGGAATGGATTCTACTCACGATTCTGAACAAACTTATTACAGGTATTGCGCTTTTATATTAACACCTTCCATGGCCCTGCTTGCTTGCCTGCATGCAGGCTAGCTTGTGTGCGTGCGTGCTTTCTTGCATGCATAAGATAATAGTTATTTTATATTTGTTAACATTATGCTATTTTACATGTATGAATGGTAATCTCTATGTGATGCCAATAATTGTTATGATCAAATCAATCAAAAGCGCTTATCTAGTTAGTAGGCGGAGTTAGGAGTTGCAGTTTGTCGTTTGGAAAATAATGTTTACTTACTGTCACACTGTTTTTATCTCAAGATTATGCACCTACTTTGCGGCAAACCTAACCGCCCTCACTTCTTACAACTATAAAAGTGGGCAGATAAATGTGCCCGGTGAGAATATTTTTTACATATGATTTAAAAATAAACAGTTTCAATTAATTAAAAAAATAACAGCCAATTTTAACTAGTTTTCTTTATCTATTTCCTCAAAAGATTTTCCCGTGTCATCTGCTGTGCCATATGAGCTCATCAATGGCAGTAAGTGAAAAAGAAGTAAATAAAATCTGAATAAACATTTACATTCTTATGAATCAATCCCTGATTATTGACTTTTAACAAGATTATCTTATTTATGTGATTCCTTACAGTTTCCTTCTTCAAATTGTTAAGTTGACATTCATTTGAGACGCTAAATGTAAAATAACATCAAATTTCCCCGGAAACATCAAAAATAGAATACACAATCCGATACAAAAATGTCACCTTCTATCCTCGATCGTATGACGTTTATTATGTCAGTGCTAACTTTAAAAAGTAGTAACAGCCTATTAATTATCCCACTGCAGGGAAAAGGCCTCCATCATTGAATTCAAGTTACCACAGCAAAGATGGGTACTGGCATAATTATCGCGCTTGCCAAATTCGGGTTGGTAATCACAAACTCGAGCAATGTTTGAGAATTCGAAACTTTTTGGTTGCCCGACCTGGGGATCGAACCCGGGACCCCGTGATCTTTGCCCAGTATTTAAACCACTAGACCAACGAGGCTTTAAGCGGCACTTAATGTGATAAAGTGTCATTGTTATAATAACGTGTCGGGTAGTAGGATCAAATAAAAGTGAGAAACAAAGAAAGGCACTCGCTTCTTTTTAACTCCGATTCACGTTCTTGCGTAAAACTCTTGTGATTATTGAAGTGTAAGTAAGTATTTATGATGTTTTATGTATAAGAATGTAGAATTCCTACTACTGACATGGCAGCATGGTTTCAGATCTTAGCCGGTTCCGAAAGGAACAAATTGATATATCAAAAAAAAGGAACAAAAAACAGTTTGAAAACTCTAAAGCCGGCGCCAGACATGTGATCAAATGCGCAAATACCTACAAAGTCGCGAAGTATGGCACTGACATTTGCGTATTTGTGCAAAGTTTGAACACATCTTTGTAGTTTGCCATAACTTGTCGGTTTTTCCGCGCACATCAAAGTAAACAAAGTTCAAAGTAAAGAAAGTTGAAAACAAGTCTGGCAGATACTATTTGTGCACATAAAGTTTATTCAAAGTTTGGAAAAAGTGTGCTCAAACTTTGATCACATGTCTGGCGCCGGCATAACAAAACAACTCTTTGGTTTCACCTCACAGGTGTCAAGAGTTTTTGGCGGAAGTTCGTGAGATACGTTTGGAGTCCGTTTATTTTATCGATTTTTTTTGTTTTTTTTTGTATTGAATTTTGGGTCGTAAAAGTGGTGTTATTTTGCGAAACAAAGTGTCGTGCGAGTGGACAATATACAGTTCGGTAAAATAACATGGTGTATGGGTCGTAACCAAGAAAAGTGGACCGTGAATTTTGCGCGGGAACGCAAACAGTTCACCTCTTTCTTGGGGACTTCTCTACATGCCTTCAATCTTTCGACTGTCTCCAAAAACTCCATCGAAGCATTAAAACGTCTAACATCAACGTTGTAATGAAAAAATAAAGAAAATATTACTAAAGTATTGGCTGTATGGACAAGTATCCGCGGCCGTTAAACCTACTAAAGTAAAAAAAAAACAATAGTGGGTGTCATCATTTTGTATGTTTGTTTGTAAACAAACACTAAACATGGAATTTGTCTTGATAACTTGATAAGAATAAATGTATTATATCTATCTATGTAGTCTCTATGAATGTATTGCTTAGTTAGTCGGCACGCGGCACGGTGGGTGGCCTCTAAACACTAACACGCTGGATCTAGGCACTGTAAGACGAATCTGACCGGCCAGGCTCACTGGCGAATACCTAAGTTTTTATCAATTGAATATTATCGTTTAAAATCAATTACATTGTGATAATTGAGATAAGTATTTTAAATAAGAGACGCGTAATATCAGTCATCAATCATGCGTAAGCTGACACGTTTGTTGATAGCGAGTGTGATCGTCGGATCGGTGCTGGATCTGTCATATGTTGGAGGTGTGGAGCATCCGGCAGACACCGGCACCAGGTCTGTAGAAGTGACCATGGTGCCACTCGAGCAAATCGCAGATGCAAAGGAGAAACAATTTTATGTAGCTCAGGTGGGAGAGAATGCTTACTACTTAACATATTATGGTTTTAATTTTTATCAGCCGAGAAATAAAAGGTGTTTAAATTGTATGGCTATTTATTATTTACTATTCAGTCGACACTCCCTTGTAAGAAGCTGTGACATCAAGCCAGTCACTGAAAATACGATTATTTTAGTAGCAATATAGTCTACATTTGAATAACCATTGACTTCAAGAAAGACCTGCGGATCATTACCAACATACAGAATCTTAACATTTTATAAATTATACATTTGTTACGTGGCATGAAACGCTTCTACTTGATCAGGTTTATGATTACGTCACCTGCTTGTAAACTTTGTTTCAACATTCTACATGTGTTATATTAGCTTTCCAAAATGTTTAAATAATATTTTCCTAATTATTATTTTTTTAAATCTATTGTTTTTGTGTGATTTATTTGCAATATTTTACAAATTCTGTCAATTATATTTACCATGGACAATGATTTTGTAAAAGCAGAAAGCAGTACCCATTCATTTTAAATCTGTAACAAACAAACTAGTTAGTCAGTATCTTTAAGTGTCATGTTCACAAACAGGCAAGTAATGTCTCCGGACCGCTGTCTTGTCATAATATACCTAGGTAGGCATAATAATACCACCCGTAAGTAAGAGGCAACTGAAGGAGTACTGCTAAAAGAAGACGAGCAGCAGCGTCTTTACGTAATGATGATGATATGAAAAATCACTGTTACTACTTTAGCAATAAACTTGCTTTAATTTAAAATGTTTGTTCACAGATGATGCGTCATGCATGGAACAACTACAAGTTATACGCGTGGGGTAAGAACGAGCTGAAGCCTATCTCGAAACGGGCGCATCTCTCGAGTGTGTTCGGTGGGGGGGACCTCGGCGCCACCATCGTCGACGGACTTGACACCTTGTACCTGATGGGCATGCACGACGAGTTCCGCGAGGGACGCGACTGGGTCGCTGAACATCTGCACATCGGTGATATTGTAAGTAGCTGTTGAAAAGTCTCAATTAAATCTGAAAGTGGTCGTCAAATGTGCATGGTTATATTGAATTCGCGTTACATCCTCAGTTTGCTAAAGCTTATCTTCTGGGATGTTGTCACATCTGATTTCATCATCTTCTTATCGTTATGACTTATCCTTCCAAAATAGTCTCTCTCTCTCCAATCGATCCCTCATTACTGAGGATCGCGATCACCGGTTTTCATTAAGTTTCTCCACCGGTCTCGGTCCATCGTTTCTCTTACCACCTGATGAAATTTGCTTGAGGAGGTTGCTTCTTTCACTTGGTAAAATAGTCTGGTGACACAGTTTTCTAAGCCACCTATTAGAGGCCTCTAACGTGACTTTTTTTACCCCTTCCGTCTTGCGACAGAAACCGGCTATTATTGGCGATATTATTAATTTCATAACACATAAGTGTAGGTAATTTAAGCTTTTTGGGTATTTATTGAAACTTTCCTTGCATTTCAAATCTTTGTAATGTGCTGCTATATGTATTTGTTTTTTTTTGTCTTAAATTTGACTATTAATTACTTAATCTTTCCCTGGATTTTATTAGTAGTCCTTAATTATGTGACTTCAGTTATTAATATATTATTATTTTATTTGTCCCAGGGCTATGACCTGTCTGTGTTTGAGACAACCACTCGGTTTGTCGGCGGCCTACTGTCTTGCTACGCACTCACAGGCGACACTATGTTCCGCGACAAGGCCACAGAAGTTGCTGACGCTCTATTGCCAGCCTTTGAGACTCCGACTAGCCTACCTTACGCACTTATCAACCCTAGATGGAAGGTGAGTGAACACCATAGTAGCCCCAAGAAGTCTTACTCCTGCTACGAATTTGCGTAGTGCTACGTGCTCATTAGCCATTGTCCCGCGATAACGTCGCACTCCGCGACCCTTCAAAATGCATTATCAACCAACTTGTATGCTGCCTAAAGTCACTACTACTAGACTACTAGCAAAGTTACTGACGCCTCGCATTAGATATGCCTATTGGCCTGCCTTAGCAAACTAATCAACTCGTACATAAAGGTGAAGTAAATTCTCATTAGCCTTTCAAAGTGGTAGGTTTGCACTGCTACGATTTGAGGGATGCAACGAGATAATCAGTCGGCAATGTTTCTCAACAAAGCCTTTTAATGGTGTGCCATACAAAATTATGCCCTAACTCCGTCATAATAAGAATCACACTATTAATACTTTTGACATGATTAACATTTTCACTGCATTGTTTAATGGTTTATTGGCTCAGCGGTTTAGGATGGCGACATTTGTTATAGATCCGACGGACGCAAGTTCAAATCACGTAGTTCCTCCACAAAGATCTTATTTTAGTGTTTTTTTCTGAATGATCGAAGAAGTTTATTATAGTCAAAGGTAATGAAATCACAGGCATCGTTTAAAATTGAAAGTTTAAGACCCAAGTTCACCAACACTAAGAACATAGCGGTCATTGCGGTTTACGGAGTGTCAACCAACGGTCGTACCGTGGTCGTACCTATGCTCGATATCTGGCCATTTTGATGTGCGAATACCGACATTTGAGAATATTAAGGTAACGTGATGAAAAACTGAAAATTAGAAGTGATATGTACCGAAATTACTGTATTCTTTTGTGTTTAGTGAATGCATAAAGGGCCTTTGGAAACGCCCTTAGAAGCACTGTGATCAGTGTCCTGAACCTAACACATAGAAATATTTCTCATATCTGTAACTCATCATAATAAGGAGAGAGATCAGATAATCACTGTGCCGTGTGCTAGCCGGTTACCAAGGAGTGGAAGGGCTCCACCATCAACATCCGTAGGAAAACCCTCCTGGCGTCCAACAATTACAATTAGTAGTAGGAATTAAATTTAGTTAAGGAATTAGCATTGAGATAATAAGTAGTTAAGCATTAAGTTAAGCAGTTATGTTTATATTGATATGTAGTGGGCTTAGTAGTACTTTAGGACGTGCACGTCAGTAACCTTCTTAGTCAAAAATATGCTCGTTAGTTTGGCATTATAATAATAAATAAATGTAATTATTTAAGTAGCACCATAGGGAAAGAAATTTCTTTCCCTATGGTAGCACTCTTTTATTGATTTGGACACATTACAGCCTCATGCATGATTATAGCCTGTCGTAAAGGGTTCTCATGGTATACACTTATTGTGTGAATTTATATAGAATTACAACAGGATACAAAAGTTTAAAGTGAACATAATGTGAGCGTCATTCATTAATCATGAATCATCAGTAAAATCAGTGATACATTGCGCTTAAATAGATCATATTATTAACAGTAAATTTTTTTTAGAACAAATTTTATATCTGAAAAACAACTACATAACCCCTCACACTAATGAACTACTTATACTAGGCAAGATTCAATAATATATTGTTATTAACTCTAGATGCGGAAGCTATACAGCTGGGCTGCTCGCGCCTGCATTCTTGCTGAAGTTGGCACACTCCACATGGAGTTCACATACCTTAGTGACGTCACCGGCAAAGATGGTAGGACGACTTTCATTGTAATAGGACAAATTATACTAGTGAACTTCTTTTTAGATGTAGTTTATGTACATACGAAATCAAAAAAACAAGAAAAAAAAACGCAAATTGTATGTTTGAAAATTTTGAAATTTTGATTTTGAATCATAATTCGTTAGATACCTTCTAATTTATTTTAGTAGGCCCAGCGCTACCCAAAAGAGGGCTCGATATTATTATTTTTGTATTCTCAGTCTACAGACAGAAAGTAGACCGCATTCGCGAGGTGTTGAACAACGCTGAGAAGCCCAACGGCCTCTACCCGAACTTCATCAACCCTCGCACTGGCCAGTTTGAACAGATTGGTGAGTCAACCTTTTATGATTATTTTCGTTTTGTCACGCCAACTCGCACACTGAATCTAATTGACGACCATTTGGATCAGCGGTAGTAAACGCTGCTTCTGTGCCATGGGTCGCGGGTTCGATCACCGCACAGTATGAATATTTGTGTGCATGAACATGTCTGTTTGTACTGGTCTGGGTATTTTCTATATATTATAAGTGTGTATTTACAAAAAAAAAAGTATATAAGTACGTTTATCGGTTGTCTAGTACCCCATACGACAGGATACTTAATAGTAGCTTAATTTGGGACTAGATGGCTCTGTGTGGCCCAGTGAGGCATGTCCTAAATATTTAAACTGCAAACGTAAACTACCATAGTTTTCGTTTGAACGCTAAACTGTCAGTTTAATGTATAATTGGCAGTATGAGCAATAGTTTTCTTGAACTATTTCGACCATCGTCTCAACGAATGACAAATACTTTTGTCTCACTTTTACACCATGTAATAGATAAAGACGCAAGACTCAGTCACTTTGACGTTTTGCCGATAGTCAAATGTAACGGACTCGGACGAGTCCATACAGCCAAGAAATAAGACTTTGCCGTCATTATTAGATTTTAATTAAACATTATCTTGTATACTTACATAAAATTATCATTATGTCGCAAACAAACAAGTTCTTCGCAATTTGAGATCATGCTTGAGTTCACAGAAAGATAATAAACAATCTTTGTATGTACAACTCCAATATTATTAGTTTTTGCATTTAAATCTTATTTAGTTTTCTTAAAACGTTATCTCGACCGGGAAAATTAATCTAACACTGTATAATTATGACCGTAGCACAAAGTATACGCGATTCTGCTGGGGCCGAATAACGTGCTGCTCAATGTTGTGGGTTTTTTTCGCCTCTCACTTCGTTCTACGTCTTTTCTTGCCACGCGAATTACCATCGAGCAGACACTTAACACATTATATTTTCACTTTACACACAATATTTTCTATGAACTCTCTAAGTAAACTTCAGTGACCAAGAAAAGTTGACCGAGTAAAGTTTTGCATTTCGTGCCCGCTTACTGTATATTGGTATATTAGATATCAAACGAGTACTTAACTCATACTACCAAGTTTTACAAAGTAAACGAAAACTTCTAATCGATTGAACTCATACTGCCATTTTTAGTGCAATGCAAAATTAGAAATTTATGGAAACAAAACGTAACGATCAAACTGTTCGAAAACGTACAAAGCTTATACTGGGCATGTTGGAAACAGGCTTATTCATTCAAAAGCCACTACCAGACCAGCGTCAATCAAATTTACTACTGTAGAAAAGGTTTTTTCATACGACATTGAAAATGCGAAGATTTGCTGTTTACCTAAGCTGTGTAAATTGTCTAACTAATTATTTATATTCGCTTGACATCAAACCACTAGTAATATAAAAGAGAATAATATTCCTAAAAGAAAATAACATTTCAGTCTAACGCTTGATCATGTTTAAAAGCTTTTTAAATACTATAAATTTTTAGATTCGTTGTAAAATACAGCGTCACGTGCTCTTATAACCTAACATGAATGCAAAGGGTCGTCATATTTAATGATTATCTGCGTGCGAGTTCCAAAGTTTACAAATAAACTCTTTCATAGTTACTGTGCGCCTTCGTTGAATATCGATTGAAAAATAATGTACTTTAACTTGAGTGTTTTTTACATTTAAAATATAAAAATCTCGTGTCACGGTGTTTGTGGTCGAACTCCTCTAAGCGGCTTTACTGACTTCTGTTTTTTTGTACGGTTAGTTACTAGTTATTATTCTGTGGTAGGGTCGAGAATAGATACGATAACGAAATGTACGGCTCCCGTGGCGTCGTGTTGGATAGCTTTGTATGTTGCGGACTAGTGTTTTATAAGTTGTTACATTCTGTTTTGTTAAAACAGATTAATTCCTATTTGACGACCATTTATGATTTAATCTAATTTTTTTTTAATTTTTGTGCAGTCTATTATCAAAAAATCAATTAACCAGTTAAGTTTATTATTTTCACCATTAATTCAGTCAGACTAAGAAATATGTAGAATATAGTAGAACTTGTTTATTAAATAATGAATGACTCGGCATTAATGTAGATATTATTGATATAATTTCAAGTTATTTGTTTTAACAAATGATTAGATAACTTGAAACATATTAATTTTATAGAATAGCGGCACATTTGTGATGTAGGTATGTAGTTTCCTTTAAATCGTGAAATGGAAATTATACAGATTGATTAATTAAATATAACTAAAACGCCATAACCAAAAATTTGATTAATGTGAACTGAAAGATCAATGAACAAACTTTTTTTTTACACGATTCTGCTTAACATATTTTATAGTGGATTCATCATAAACAAAGTACTACCAAAAATATCCGTACAAAAAGGTCGTGAGAAAGATACGGGTCGCTTATACTTCTCGAATTCGATTTCTGGCCCATTTATGCACAGTGTTGCGGCTGCGGCACTCCCCGGCGCTATTCTGCTGCGTTGATTGGTGGTCTGCTGCGTGCCGACCAATCAACGTAGCGCTACTCCGCGTCACATCTATTGGTTGGAATAGCAACCAATAGGCGTGACACTTGCACGCGTTCATTCAAGATTTCTATCTTGCTCACTCAAACATGGCCCTACGAATACTTGTTGAAGAGAAAATGTTGAAAGAGTTACACAGAAAGTTATTTTTGACGCTTTTTCGCTCTGAAACAATCACAAATAACAGAGATACATATCTGTGGCTGACCTATTGGGGACTGGGGGCTTACCATCAGCTTATAGCAAGCCACTTAATTTCCAGGCAGTTCAACAGTAGGGCTGCTTTTGCCCTGCTAAAAATCATACCATAACCGCTGAAAAGCTGAACGACTTTAGCATCGCTAAACCAAAAGGTGAACAGCTAAGCTTGTTTATGGTCTGTTTGTCTGCAGATTGCATGAACGAGACAGAGCTATACTGGTTCAGATAAATCTGTCTCTTTTTAGTTGAAAACGTTCAAATACACAAATACATGATTTATTCCAAATTACCGGTTTTTGAAAAACTTTCTACTTATTGGATTTTAAAGAGAAAAAGTCGATCTAAATGTTGCTATTTTGCAGGAGATTAGTTAAAATACTCAATTCTAGTAAAATTACCTTCTTGGCGGGTTATTGAAAATGTGGATAATCATTTTAACGTGATCATGATTGGAACGGTTCTGCCTGCATTTTTGGCGGTAACATTCAAAAATTGAAAAAATATTCCATTTTCCCGGAGTAGTACGTACGTTCTAAGACTATTTTATATTTACAGTTAAACATTGAGTTAAACCATATTTTCACAATGTCATACTTGTGTTTAATTATTGAATAAAGTAAAGTGGAATTGTAAGTAATTTTATTAAAATATTAGTATAAAAAAGTGATCATCCATTGACTTTCAGTGAAAACCAACAAAAAAAAAACGCCTAGTTTCTCACACCCAACTGTATAACCTTTAGGAATAACAGTTAACAAATCTTTAACAGCTGGAGACCACTTCAAGCGAATGGCAAGGGTGGCAGAAATTTAAATTCTGCAGGCGATGTAGTCATAAAATTAGGGTTTGAATGAAGTTTCTGATTCAGTTACACTGTGTAGTAAAAGACTACTACTACTTTTTACATAGGTATTATAATAATCTATTCTATTTTAGTATTGACTGGGTAGACTAAATGCAAAAAATAAAACAAAATAATTAATGATTCAAGGAGAGGAAGAGGAAACAGAAAATTATATTACATATTAGGTATTTTCTGCCAGTCGAGCATTTGGTTAAGTAGACATGTTTTGCAGAATTTTTGCAATAAAAAAAACAAACACATGATTTCATATATGTAATATAATTACAAAAAAATATATTTCAAACACATATTAAAATAAAAAAGACATACTTAATATGAAAGTACTTCAGTTTTAACCCTAAATTTAAAATCTAACAAAACAACCATAACTTAGTATATGTATTAACTGGTCGGCTACCGAAGTTGTGGAATCGAGCCATAAGACAATTGATTAGTGTCTGGAATTACTGGTATAAAAGGGGTTAAAAAAATACATCAATACATAAGCTTATTGGTGAACCTCTTCATCTGTGAGATAAATTTGTTGATCTGTGAGATAAGTGATTAGCTGCATTGCAAAATGTAATGTAGGATTACACATGCTTTTACAATAAGGCCAGCTACCTGAGGTTGGTAATGTAACATTGAAAAAGAGCCTGTAGAACACCTATTGATCTCTCTCTGTCGTTAAGAGTTTTTACATGTCTCTGTATAGGCATAATAGGCTTCAGAAAAATCTAGTTCTGCTTTAACAATTGTTGTCATCATAAATTTGAGCAGTGGATATCTAGAATCACCTACAATAAAAGGAAATATTCATTAATTTTATCATCTTAGTAAGTCTGCTGCAAATGTGTTATTTAATCCCTCAACCCCCAGGCGGCATGCGCGTGCCGCGATAACAATTGATTTCAATTGTGTCTGGAATAACTCACGATCGAGGGAATAAGAACTAAAACTTTGTTGTCTTTTACACCCAGGCAATATTTAAACAAACAAAATCAGCAACATATTCATAACACAAGGGTTTTAGGTGCTATAACCTGTAAAATATGTTTCTTTATCTTTTCTTTTTACTCAATTGAACGGAAAGGTCATATCTTTAAAGTTAAACTAAAATGTTTATTGTATGTTTCCTAAAAGCCATACAGATGCTATAGTGCTCAGTTTATTCAAGTGAGACTACAAAGGATGATTAGACCATATTTTATTGTAAATTAAATGAATCATAGCCATCATTTACACTTATAATTTCCATGTATTTGTTACAAATCTGAAAAAAGTAGGTATTACACATAAATATTAGTAAGAAAGAAGAGTTATAAAATTTAAAACTACAGTTTTTTCAATATATTGTATTGTATATACCTATTACATCACAAAACCATGCTAACAATTTTGTCGAAATTGTATTTTCATTTTGGTAAATGATGATATAAACATTTTATACAAAATACTAATTCAAAGACCTTCAGGTTTCTTTACACTGTAATTAGGTTCCTTAATCTATAATGAAACATGTAAATTTTCACAAAACTGCTGAAAAAAGTCTGAGAAACGCTTATAATACTCGTATGTCGAAAAAGTTAGTCTCATAGTAACTTTTTCAAGATGGCTAGGATGACATTAGCTTCGCTCAAAAGGACGTTTACCTGCTGTCAAATTGAGTGTCATGGTATAAAAAGATTGAAAAGTTCATAGTAAAAGAAATGGTGAACGATTTTGAAACGTCGACGTAAATTGGCCTGCCACAGGCCTGCTAAAAACGATGTCATAGTACAAAAGAGCGATGCAGTCCAATAGCAGTCCTGCTATAAGAGCTAATAGTAAGGCCCCTGAAGCATAGTGTGACAGTTCAGATTACCCGTGACCTAGCCGAGAACGCAAGTGCCGTATCTTTCTCTTTTTAATCTACGGCGCACGTTTTCTAGTCGTTTGATATCCTGTTCATTACAGTGCTTATATCGTCTTTACGTTTATTGCCTCCACAGGGCACGTATCCCTCGGCGCTCTAGGCGACTCGTTCTATGAGTACCTGCTGAAGGCGTGGCTGGTGTCCGGCCAGGACGACTCGCAGGCGCGCGTCATGTTCGACACGGCCATGCAGGCCGCCCTCGACAAAATGCTACGGATGTCACCGTCAGGCCTGGCTTATTTAGCTGAAATGAAGTATGGCAGGGTGCCTGTGGAGAAGATGGACCATCTGTCGTGCTTTGCTGGTCAGTATTGTAATAGTTATTAAAGCATTGGTCTAGCTAGATCAAGGTTGTCCAACCTGTGATTATGTGTATCCGCACAGACGAGCCGGACGCTGCAGTTTATTTTTTGCATACTACTTACCAATGATATTATATTCGAACGAAGCAGATAGGTATATATGTTATAAGCGCGCGCGTTGTGAAAACTCAAATACGGCCTAATATATTACGTTTTTTACTTAGTCTGCGTAGTTATAGCCATAACTTACATTTGCGTGCTATTTCGCAACATTTGTTCTGCTTATCAGTGAAACTTGTAGTTTTGGATTGCTCGGAACAGATTTAATACGCGAATTACTATGAACGTAACGTATCTATACTTTAAAATATCATTTCAAATTTGCAAGTTAATTTGACCGTTATAAACGAAGTCTGATAAAAACATTTCTTAATTGGAGTACATTAATAGTTCCAATGAATGCCAATGACTTCTAAGTCACCAGTTAGTCTATGGGACGAATTAAAACGAATCGCTCTGAAGTTACTTAGTACATAATATGTACTAAGTAACTTCAGAGCGAGACTAAATGTAGATGTCGCTATTCGTCCCATAGAAGAAATGTAGATGTCGCTATATCGATTCCTAAAATGTAATACACTAGGTCATAATTAAACTCTTGGTAAAACACGTCAGAGGTCTGCGATAGGCGACTAGAAAACTCTTGACCCTATATTATCTATGAAGGGATAATAACACAAAGAAAAAAGATTTTATTATTATTTATTTCGGTTATACAGATGACTTAGAAGTCATTGGCATTCATTGGAACTATTAATGTACTCCAATTAAGAAATGTTTTTATTTAAACCTTACACAAAAGGGATCTATAAAAATGTTGGCAAAATAAATTCTAAATATGTTAAGTATCAGAATCGTTTGAGCAGCGAGTACTGCTTGTAAACTACATGCCTACGCGCACCAGCGCTGTGCCGCCCGCCCCGCGCGCCGCCTCCGTGAACCTATGTGACCCAATAGCATACCTAACAGCTGACTGATAAAGCTATCGATCGAGATAGGCACGACCGTCATGCTGGTAGTAGAGGCCGGCAAGATAGGAGATAAGTACATCGTCCAATTCTGGTAAAAGTGCATCCCGAAGCAGTGGTAGGTTTAAATTGTGACGTGTAAAAGCGCCTCCTGGGGCCTATTTGCAGAAATAAAACTGATTTTAACTGATTTTTAACTGATTCACCTGCCCACAAAATATTAAATTGGACGAGATGGAATTGGCACGTCTGGGTAACTGTGATGAAACATTTTGTTGTGTTAGATCGTAGAAAAGGTACGGTTCCGATAAATTCCATGCGTACGAAGTCCCGGACAACAGCTAGTTTGTTATAATATCAATCCCTCAACCCCCAGGAGGCACTTGGGTGTCACGATAACAATTGATTTCAATTGTGTCTGGAATAACTCACGATCGAGGGATTAAATTGTGAAGTATTTGACGTGATGTTTCAGTGTTTTTATAATATCGAATTTTGTAGCAATTGAATGGGCTCATATTTGGGGAAAGTGCTATGAATCAAGAGTATGGGTTCTTTCTTAGTCTAAAAGGTTGCCAATGATATCAAAGTCACCTTGTATAGCTTCGAATACGTCACTCGTTACGTTCCTTTGAATCTTTCTTGGCATACTTGAGTTCAATAAGGCAAAAGTTCAGTGACATCTGAACCCTCCCATAGTAGTAGGGATTAGTAGGGATTAATTATTAATAGCAGCAAAATCTCTCTGACCTTTAATAGTAAGTATTGTGATTGTCTTCACAGGTGGTATGCTCGCGCTGGCATCAACTACCCTCGAGAACTCTTTTTCGGAGCGCTACATGGACGTCGCGAAGAATCTTACGCACACCTGCCACGAAAGCTACATACGCTCCGAGACTAAACTAGGCCCAGAGGCTTTCAGGTTAGTTAGTCAGAGACATGCAAATATTGTTGTTTTGACGTGACAACGTCTTAAATTAGGTTGCGGCTGGGAGTCACTTATGAAAAAGTGTAACGCTCGGTAACGTTACGATGAGTCACCGAACGAGAGAGAGGCCCGCCGAATGCCTTGCGTCTCTCTCCCACTCAACTATGATCGGTCTGCCGCGCGCGCAGCACTAGAGAATTAGGCGCATTGAATCGGCGCATGCTTGTGTCTCTGTCTTTGTCTTTCTCGAACGTTCTTGGCGTTGGAAAAACAAGAAAGCGTCATAATACAAGTTCACACGTGTGGTTAAAGTATCGTCAGCTGTGTCTGTAGTGAAAAGACGTTGTCACGTAAAATCTTCGCCCGTAAAACCGACTTTGCAGGCAACCATTTTTTTTTTAATTATCACTAAACCCACGTATTATTGCTCTGCACTAGTATTTTGTTGATTTCATCTACATCCCGACTCATTTTACGATAAAAATATGTATGTCACCGTAAAAGTGTAAGAACCGAAATGTATATACCATCGCATGAGATTATGAACTAACGTTAAGTAGGTTAGGTTAAGTTAGTTTATAAATTTCCTAAAAAAATAATAAATTTGCGGTTCTTTTTATTTTTCGGTGACATATACATACAATAAGCTAGGTAGTTGAATCTTTTTAGGGTTTTGTACCTCGTTATAAGCCAACGCAATTAAAAGATACAGCCGTTTATGCCGCAAATATCCGCAAATTTTCAACACTCGCCAGGGAATCAAAACCTACAGGGTACTTCCCGTAAACTCAGAATCTTGAGATTTGGTACGAAGAGACGTCTTATAGCACAGATAAAGGAAAAATTGCGAAAACCGTAAATGTTTAGTTACATCATAAAACAAAAATAATTTTAATAATTTTAAACTAGACCCCTTTTATAAAATTTGACATCCTTTTTAGATCATAAAAAGTATGTCAATAAAGTGTCCTAACCTAACCAATTCTTCTATGCCATGCAGGTTCACCGGCACAGCGGAGGCGCGCGCACTCGAGGGCAATGAGAAGGTGTACCTGCTGCGGCCCGAGACCTTCGAGAGCTACTTCATCCTGTGGCGCCTCACCAAGGACCAGAAGTACCGCGACTGGGGCTGGGAGGCCGTGCAGGTACACCACCAGCTTTTAGTGTTCAAAATAACAAGGTTAAATTGTTTAAAAAGCGAGTCTGTTAATCTTTTAGACTGTATATTACACTACTTTAGCTTCACTTATCGGAACAATTGAAATTAAACAAAGTAGCTAGGGAAACCATGATAGTATTTTACAAAACTTTTCCGAAATCCCTAAATCAAACAACCAGATCGACTGAATTGTATGGGAAATTGGTACAATAAGACGGTCTTATCGCTGAATAGCGATCTCTACTAGACAACCTTAGGGTAGAGGAAAACTAATATGAAGAATAGGGGTAGAGCAGTGCAAGAATAAAGACATTACAATATACATACATACATTCTAAAAATAAAAATAAATGGTACCTACTTAACTTAAAAATAAATAAATCAATAAAATACAACTATCTACGCAAACCTGAACCGATACACAGCATCAACGTGACAGGAATAGTGACTTGAATCTATTTTTATTAAAGATTGGAAGGGACTCTGATTCTCTAACAGCAAACTTTTTTAATGTATATATGACGTTTGAAATAACATTGACAGAATGCGTGCTGCAAATATTGTCAAATCGGGGTAAACCATTTCGTAATCAATATTTATAGTTAAGACAGGACAACGTCTGTCGGGTCCGCTAGTTTTTTAAAAAAAAAATTATCAACGTCAAATTAGGTAATAGAGTAATCAAATTCGTCAAATCATAACAGTAGGTTATGATTTTTAACAAAACAATGAATCTCAATTTTTGTCGATCTATATGTCGTTTACGTTATACTGATATGTTAAGACTTTAATTTTTACTCTGCAGGCACTTGAAAAACACTGTCGAGTTGAAGGCGGCTACACTGGGCTAGTGAACGTATACCACCAGAACCCGCAGGGAGACGATGTGCAGCAGAGCTTCTTCCTCGCTGAAACGCTTAAGGTGATTTTACATTTTAGTTTATCGTCTTAGTATTATTATAATCCCTCTAGAAAGACCGATTCTTTAAAAAGCTCTGTAATATTGTTCGAGACCTGACTCAATAGCTCACTCGAATCGAATCCGGAATGAATTATTTTATATAGCGTCGAATACTCAGCTATCTTGCGTCTATGAAAAAGAGACTTCATGGAAAAATTTGAAAGAGAAATTTATTAGAAAAAGAATTTATTAAAAGAAAATTATTAGAATTAAATTATTAGAGAAATATTTGAAACTCATAATAAATAAGATATGTACATGCTAATTCAGTTAACCAAATCGTATCACAATCGTAATTGAATGGCAGGTTTTTGACAGTTCTAGTATGGGCTATATGTCAAAATCGCCCAATTCAATCAAGATCGAACTGCAATTGAAATAGCTGAATAAGGCCCCTGGCATAAATCCCGAATCACTTAATTTTGTTTAAACTAAAATCAATTGGACTAACGATCGACTACTCTAATGGTTGTTTAAGCTATTGGATGTTTCAACTAACTGGATTTCCTCGTCTCCGGCGCTGCGAGAAGCGCAGCCTCTCCGGGCAGACTAGTACCACGGCGAAGGACCACGGCGAGTCGGGGTTCAATCAACCTTAGTTTCATTAATTGTAGTTGAATCGTCCGTAAGCAATTTCGTCCATTAGTTAAAACGTTATACGCCAGATAAATGGCGTATAAAGGTTAATCAAGCAAAATCCGTCCAAGTTACTTTTACCCTGAGAAAGAAAACTTGTCCCCCAATAAGTCTCCATAATGAGGAAGTCCCTCAAGCTGAAGATGCCCGATATTTGGTTATGCATCTCGATCGAAGACTTACCTGGAGAAAGCATGTCTGGACCAAGCGTGGAACAGCTGGATACGAAAGTCAGATCAATGTACTGGCTGATAGGTCGCAAATCATGCCTGTCACACGAAAGCAAGATAGCTATTGACAAGACCATCCTTAAGCCAATCTGGACCTACGGAATCCAGCTGCAGGATTTCAAAGCATGACTTTGAGAGCCATACTAGATATACCCTACTACGTCAGCAACAAATACATACACGAGGACCTAAAGATCACTACCGTCAAACAATCGCTAGATATAGTAAAAGCTATCAGACGAGAATATCAACTCACGCCAATGAACTGGCATCAAAACTAAAAAGGCACAGGAGGTATTACACATTCCCGATTGAAACGGGCATAGCGCGTCTACACTTGCCGTGAGATTTGGAGACACCAGGTGAGAGGGATAGATAGTTATTCCCTCTGCTAACAAAACATAAATCGAAACCGAAACCCCAGCTGAAAGACTTATTGTGTTTGCACCGATTGCCAAGTTATAGAAATCATAAAAGAAAAAAAAAGTGAAACGGTCTTTTTGCATATTAAACAGTAGGTCTTCCGGCCGTAGTTATTTTGAAAATAGTTATAGCAAGTGTAGTTGTAATGATACATGACCGTAATATTCGATCAATAATATGTAGAGACATAGTGGAACTAAATCGGCCGTGTGATCAAAGAGGGATCTGGCCCTGTAACAATACATTTACCTATATCGTGTCAGTAATCAACCGCGTAAGGTGTTGATAGTCACTAAAGTGTCTGCTCGTCTCTTCTAAAAGCAAATTTTCAGAACTATAAGAAAATCGGAGTCCCTTCACATTTTTAATAGTAGAATGTTGTGAAAAATGTAACTTATAAGTACCTATCTATATTTATCCAATGTAGGAGAAGTCATTCTCATGAGATCTGTTAAGCTTTATTCGTCGTCTTCTCCACACTGCTGGGCAAATACTTTAAGGGTTGGTTTATCATAGTGTTTTTATTTGTAAATGAAAAAAATATTTCAATGCACAAATTTAAATTAAAGAGTAAAACATTTCGTTTGTTATCATGTGCCGCGCTTGGCCTTGTCCTTTCCAGATACACTTGCCGCGACCGACGAGCGAGTGAGACGGAGGCGATGACGTAGGGATCATTGAGAATAGAAACGAGTCTCTTTAAAATAATTATTTCTTTTGTGAAAAAGAAATAAAACAAAAACTAGCCAAATTTAAAAATAAATCGCTCGTGTGAATGAACGCATACTACGTTTTATGTAAATTTTTTAGGGTTCCGTGCCCAAAGGGTAAGACTTCACTGTCTGTCCGTCGGTCTGTCTGCCTGTCACCAGGCTGTATCTCAAGAGCCGCGATAGCTAGACAGTTGAAATTACAATAACAAAAAATACTAAAAACAAAATAAAATAAATATTTAAGGGGTGCTCCCATACAACAAACGCAATTTTTTTGCTCTTTTTTGCTCGATATTAATAATGTTAACAGGTAGGCACTTGAAATATTCACAAAACCCTCAATTGTATTTTAACTTTAATAATAAATAATAAAATTTAAATAAAATGAATATTTTTACATACAAAAAACGCCATTTTTTGCTCGATATCAATAAATGGTAACAGAAATTAATGTAGGCACTGTTGTTTACTTAGCCAATGGTACGGAACTCTACGTGCACTAGTCTGACTCGCACTTGGCCGATTTTATTGCTATCCTTTGTTTTTCATTTTCTACGTATGTTCTTACATTACACAACACCCAAATGTTTCATTATTCGAGCCAAATTCAAATTCAAAATCAAAAGTTTATTTGCCAAAACAATTAAAGAAGTTGGCAAAATATTCTAAATAAGCCGTCATCATCACCAGGATTCACCAGTCTACAGTCTACTGCTGGACATAGGACTCTACTAAAAGTGGAATTTGCCGTAACCGTGACGCTTGGAAGGTTGATTATCGCAGTATAGTCAATAATTGAGTAGAGACGCTGCTACCCGTCTCCTAGTAGTGCTCCTTTAATCTATGTACTTTTCTGTTTAACACCCGGCATACGGCACATTCTTGCCTTATATGATCTGAATCTGAAGGTCATTAAACGATCCATAATTGTATTCCAGTACCTGTATTTGCTGTTCGCGGACGACAGCCTTCTTCCCCTGGACGAGTGGGTTCTAAATACTAGAGCGCACCCGCTGCCCGTCAAGGGGAAGAACCCGCTGTACCGCGCCGCCCCCGCCCCCTCGCCCGCCGAAGACAACCGCGTCTGAACGCTTCTCCGTTTTAGCGTGAACCCAACTAGAGGTGAAACGTATTTACTAGAACAGTTCCACGCACTAGGAATTTAACAGTGCTAGGCGGCACCTATTCTAATTTTCAATGTACCTAATCCACCTAGTATTTTTGTAAATTACTCGATTTCCGACCCTAAATCAAAACATTATTTAGAGCTATTATTCGCATGCACACGTAGTCGCGTATCATGTACACCTAGTATTTCTCTCTATTTAAGGATTTTCGACTTAACACCACTGAATAAGATTCCATAGAATAAGAAGTGCAAGACTAGATCCTAGAGGTGCTTGAAGTATTGCGTAATATTGAGGTATCAATTTCATTTAAGTTTAAATTATATGCAGATAACTTTCGAAATGATAAAATTATTATTATTTCTGCATTTTGTCATCTTGTTTACTAACCAGAAAAAACATGTTTTTACATTGATTTGCACTAGTCGGCGTCTTGTCTGACCAATTACTACGTAAAACTATTAATACTGGTGGATTAGGTGGAATAGGTATTTGGATCGAGTATCAGATAATACTAGGAATAGGTGGACTAAGTGTCAAATCTACCTAGTACAACCCATATCTTTAGCCCAACGATACTGATAATAAATTGCTAGAGTCAATTGAAAATACAATTAATTGAATAAAAAAATTCGGCTGCCGGAGAATGGGACTCGAACCCACAACTTGCTTATCGGGCGACTGCTCTAACCATTGAGCCAGCCAGACAAGAAGTGTATCTACAGTTTTTTTAATTCAAGACTACGCTGTAAGCCAGCGTCGTTTAATTCCATGGATAATACCTCCAACATCCGAGAAAAATCTTTTTACATAATACGAGTATTTATACAACGAGGGTAATTAAAAATATCGATTCCGATATGCCATTCCGTGGTAGTTTTGATTTTAACCTAAAGAACAATGCCTATTTTTCACCTGAGTATGTATAGAAATGAAACAAATCTTAAAATTAAGCTTTTTTTATTGTAAACTCATTACGCTTATCATTTATTAATCAGAAACGCAGGAAAAAAAGATTTTTGATATTCTCCTAAACTTTTTAAAAAATGAAAATATGGTTTTTGAACGTTACTTGTACAGTTGTTACGTTCCGTTTTAGTTACTGACGAGTGCCGACTGGAGACTGACTTTATCTATTTAAACTAGTTTTATTACTTATTGTTTTATTTTTAGTTTTTTATACTTTCTATATTGAATTAATATAAAGATTTATTGAAGTCCATTATTACAAATAATACGAACATTATCAGTTGAAAATAAGTTTACGTTTAATTATTCTAATAGAGTGAAACGGATTTTTTTTGACGTTTGACAGCTGCCTGTCAAATTCGAATTGGCGCAGTCTCTTTCGTTTTGCGTTTGCATCTCTTTGTGTACTACTAACACACCTACACACTTTTTGGCACTTTACTAACATACATATTTACCTTAGTGGAAGTTCTCTGTAATCAGTAGGTCGAATGATTCAAAGTTATAGTTAATTAACTTTTAAACACTAGGTAGAGGTACATATGTACTGCCGGCATATTTCCATAGATAGTTTTGACGATAATTTGGCCGCGGAAATTTCTAACCTATAAGGTAAAAATTCGTATTTTTTTAAATTCCTGGCGTTTAACTAGTAAAAGTGAAAACAGGGAATTATTCCCTAATCTAGCACGCAGTATTCCTGCTATACTTGCGGTCTATACATAAACTTTCATTATCAGGTTTTCAAATGTATGGAAAGTGGGCATTGATCTTTGAGGAATGATGAAGTTATAAAACGTCAACAGGTCTACTTGTATAGTAGGTTGATAAGTTTTGACTGATTGTCAAGTGCAAAAATGTGATCGCCTTCATGACCAAGTAATTAACTAGGTACCTATTATATTTTCACTTGACATGGCATAATGATATACCCATAGGATATACCATCCAAAAGGGAGATCTATACAGGGTGTGCGGAAGCCTTGAAAAAAACAATTTAGACGGGTTAGGTACAAAAGCAAGAAATTCCAGAAATTAAAAAATAATAAGATAATTTTGAGTCCTAGGTAAAATCTTTTGGGCTAGTTAGTTAACAGACCACCTCATCTGCCCTTCATTTTCGTATGTTTAACGTTCTTCCGAGCACCCTGTATATTTTTAATTTGACCCAAAGGTTGTCTGGAAGGGGAATAAACATTCTGAAATTGTTCGAAAATCTTCGAAACTTTTATATTCAGAGGTTTTAAAATCTTTTTTTTTTAATTTCGGAATTACAAATTTCGGAATCTTTGAATGTACTGCCTGTTATTGATGTAATTTATGCATGAAGTCGTTGTATTTTAAATGAATAATGTACCTTTTCCAGTACTTAATAAAAATCTATTTACATAATGCTGATGTTTTCTTCCTAGCCCTATAGCTTATGAATGAAGAATATTTATAATTCAAATAAATGATGTCCCCGCCGCGCCGTAAACATCTGAATATTGCCCGTTTACAATAATGGCGCTTGAGATAATAATATGCTATTGGTATATTAGGTTAGGTTGTAATCTTTCGAACGTTAAATTGTAAACTGGCGGCGTTCGAATTTTAGGGTCACGTATACTTCATTTTCGAGCTCTGAGGTCTTGGACTATTTTTCTACATTTTTCGGGTCTACGTGTCTAAGGTACCTTCATTATTATAACAAGTGTTAAGTGTAAGTAGGTAAGTACTTCAACAATTCAACAACAAGTGCTAGATTAGAACAATGTAGGTATATGATGTTGACCACATTATAAGTAAAACACCAACAAAAAATTGAGTTTTATTTCAATTCCAAAGAATTTTTACAGGATCCAAAATCTATTGTTGAAACATAATGACCGTCATTAATGTTTGTATGGCACTGACTCAAAATTAGGTACCTACTTACTTAGGATGTGACTCATGTAAAAATCAGTTCGTTTTCTGTTTTTCTTTTAATTGATTGATCGTTATCCCTATTTATCTTACTTTCATATTACTTAACAAATAAAAATACGAAACCGAAATCTCACAACTTATCTGTAGCATTACTAATTAACACATTTATTATCGACAAAAATTTATGTATAAACTAGGATATTGCCCCAGGAATTTAGTTAGCATTTAAGAATCACCCCCGTGTATTCTCCGCGATCTTCGAGTTACGACGTTTTACGGATTTTTTGTGACCAATTCAAAAACAATCTAAACTAAAAAGTAGAATAGCTATAGAGTATGGAAAAACAAAAAAAAACAACTACTCAAATCTTTGTAGCCAAAGATTTGTACTTTTATGCATAAAATAAGCGACTTTGATAAAAGTTTAGAAAATATTGGCCTTAATAGAAAAGTTCAGTACGATCACAGATAAGATAATACTAAAGTAATTTACGGTAAATAAATACGTAGTTCCAAATATTTATGACACTATAAAAATAATTTGGTTATTCTGATACCCCACGACACGTAGAAACTAATATTTTTTTTGTCGTCATTTTTCGTGCGTGTAGTATATTTTTTTCAAAATGAAAAAAAAAATTAGAATCTAAAAGTTATTTAAGTTGCCATGTACCAAAATGTGTAACAAGCGCCACGCGTGCAAAGAACGTGGCAATCCAGTGGAATTAGTGCCAGCCAATTATAATTTCAAGTACTAAAGTTTTCTTCTTAATTAATTAACTTAGGGGCATGTGCACTGTGCAGTGCATGCAGTGCAATTCTGTCAACAAGGCAAAATAGCGTGATATAGATAAAAGCAGTAGTTTTAACTCCAATAATTATTATCTATATGTCAGTCTATCTTGAAGTAGAACTACTGCCCGTCATTGATTTCACCGACATTAAAAACAAATTAATCTTACTAAACTTATTAACATTAAAATACGTACGTTTGGATGGATGTTGGTTTACGGCCGGTCCCAATAACCTATCTATCTTCAGTTTTGGCATATCGGAGATAGAAAACAACTTCTGTCTTTGTTTCTCTGGACGGCAAAATCAGAGACAGAAGATGTTTTCTATCTCCGATATGCCAAATCTGAAGATAGATAGATTATTGGGACCGGCCGTTAGTCAACCCGAGCTTAACGGCTCTGGATGAAAATTGACACGGAAATAGGCTATAGAAATAGCACATATTCTCTTTGTACCGGAAAAGTACGCTTCCAGGAGGATAGTTTTTCCAGGCGCACGAAGTCGCGATCAAAATGTTTCGATGGATTTATGTTACTAAATCATGTTAGAACGGATTAAGTTACGAATCTCGATGAAATTTAGCACAGACATAGATTGTAAACTGTAATATAATACAGGGTGTAAGGTAAAGGATATAACAAGCCGAAACTAGCCTATGTTAACACTAGCTGTTGCCCGCGACTTCGTCCGCGTCAATTTCTGTTATTATGAACGCGATTATTTTTGCAACATTTTTCACTGATGCTTCGCTCCTATTGGTCGCAGCGTGATGTTATATAACCTAAAACCTTCCTCAATAAATGGATTATCCAACATAAAAAGAATTTTTTAAATCGAACCAGTACTTCCGGAGATTAGCGCGTTCAAACAAACAAACAAACTCTTCAGCTTTATAATATTAGTGTAGGGACACATACACCTAGGTACATCGTGTTGCCTAGTGTAATATGAGGAACATACCGGTCGTGTATGTGTGCCTGTCACCATGCCTATGCTTATGGGAATGTCTTTGTGTGCATCGCGGCGGCTGCGCCCGCCGCTGTTTTATAAGGGAGTCGAATATACACCATCTCAAGAACTGGTTGTTTTCCTTAATCGCAAAACCTTCTGATAGATAAATTAGGTAGTGAGTTTCAGTTGCCTTCAGCACAGTTAATAATTAATACATAAAATTATTTATTACCTAAAGTGGTGACCTTTTTTTTTGTGAACATTATTGTGAGGAAAATATGCAATCAGCGTCGACCTCTGCGTTCGCGCCGCCCATACCAGGTGCGCCGCCCGCGCACCATCATCAGGCGAATCCAACACAGGTGTCGAAGGCGCCGGAGGCCTGTGAGGACAGCGAAGGCGTGTTGGCGTCGATTACAGTGTCGTCGCGCGTACCAGATTTTTGGGCGGACCAACCTCGACTCTGGTTCGTTCAATTTGAAGCGGTGGTGGAAAACCAGAAACTGGGCGACAATGCAAAACAGAATCTGGTGGTGACTAAACTCAGTAAGTCAGCCATACAGCAGGTCAGTGATTTAGTTATATCCCCGCCCGCTAACAATAGATATCAGGCTCTGAAAACTAGACTCCTGCAGGTTTTTGAGGAGTCGGAAACACGCCAGTTCCAGAAACTGCTGGACGAGATGGAGTTGGGTAACCAAAAACCCTCCCAGCTCCTCAGGCGTATGAAGGACCTGGCACGCAACAAAATACCGGACGCCACGTTGCAGATGATGTGGAACAGGCATTTACCCCCGGCGGTGCAAGCTGTTTTAGCGGCCACCGAGGTAACCGACCTGGACAGATTGGCAGAGGTGGCAGATAAGGTCACGGAAGCGACGAGGCCGACGGAGATAGCAGCAGTAACGGACTGTGGTGACAGTAGCGGGTTAGCAAGGCAATTAGCGGAGCTGCGGGTAGAAATTGCGGAACTGCGGAGGGCGAGACCAGCACAACGGGGGCCAAGAACTGGTCCCAGGAGTTCATCGAGGCACTCAACTTCTCGTCGCCGCGAAAGCAGCATGTCCCGGAAGGACCCAAGGTGGTTGTGTTATTACCATTTCCGGTACGGGGTCAAAGCATCTAAATGCGTCGAGCCCTGTAACTGGAAGAAGGATAAGCCGCCCACCCCGATACAGGGAAACTAGAAGCGATACAGCCGCAAGCGGAGGTCAGTATCGGACGCCACAATAACCGCTTATGTGTATCTGATAGGAAAAGTGGTTTATCGTTTTTAATTGATACAGGCGCGAGTGTTAGTGTCATACCGGTGAAAAGAAAGTTTTCGTCCGTTCCGATCGCGAGTGATAATAGCTATAAACTTTACGCGGCAAACGGATCGGAAATAAAAACGTTCGGTTTACGTACGCTAGTTTTAGACTTAAATTTAAGGAGAGCATTTAGGTGGACCTTTATCGTAGCGGACGTGAAGCAGCCCATAATAGGAGCCGACTTTTTAAGCCATTATGGACTGCTTATCGACCTAAGCGCGCGAAGATTAAGGGATCAAGTTACACACCTAAATGTTCTCGCTTCAATTGTCTTACAGGAAAACAGTGAGTCATCTATTAGGACTGTAGATCGTACTAACGAATGGCATGAATTATTATTGAAATACCCGGATTTGACTAAACCAATTTCGTATAAGGAGACGCCTAAACACTCCGTAAGTCATTACATCGAGACTTCGGGACCGCCGGTTTACGCTAAGGCCAGACCTTTACCTCCGGATAGGTATAAACGGGTGAAGGACGAGTTTAACCTTATGTTAGACCTAGGTATTTGTAGGCCATCTAAGAGTGCCTGGGCTAGCCCATTGCATGTGGTGCCAAAAAAGAACGGCGATATTCGACCATGCGGGGATTACAGGAGATTAAACGCCGTCACTAAGCCCGATCGTTATCCTATTCCGAGGCTACAAGATTTTAAGTATGTGTTAGCCGGTAATAAAAAGATATTTACCCGGTTAGATTTGAACCGGGCTTACCATTTTATTCCGGTTGTAGAACAGGATATAGAGAAGACTGCCATAATTACACCCTTTGGACTGTTTGAATTTCCGCGCATGATCTTCGGATTACGCAACGCAGCTCAAACATTCCAAAGATTCATGGATACAGTGGTTCTCAAAGGTCTTGACTTTGTATTTGGATATATCGATGACGTCATCATTGGGAGTAATTCTGCCCAAGAGCATAAGGAGCATTTAAATACGGTTTTTAAGCGATTTAACGACTACGGAGTGACAATCAATGTATCGAAATGTGTGTTCGGTCAGTCTAAACTAGATTTTCTAGGTTTCGAGGTGTCATCGGAAGGCGTTCGCCCGCTCGACGATAAGGTGGAAGCTATTGCAAATTTTCCGAAACCTGAAACTGTTGAACAGTTGCGCCGATTCCTAGGTATGTTAAATTTTTATAGGACACACATTCCCAAAGCAGTAGAGTACCAATCGGAGCTTAACAACTATTTGCACAACGCCAAAAAGCGGGACAAAACTATTATTAACTGGACTGATAAGGCCGACGAAGCATTTTTAAAGTGTAAGGAGAGCTTAAAAAGCGCCGCTACACTTTTCTATCCTTTGCCTGATACCGATTTAGCGCTGATGACAGACGCTTCAAACACTTGTGTTGGTGCAGTTTTACAGCAGAAGGTAAATAAAGTTTGGCAACCACTAGGATATTTCTCTAGGAAGTTATCTCAAACAGAAGCTAAGTACTCAACTTACGATCGAGAATTGTTGGCAGTATTTATGGCCATCAGACATTTTAAAAGTTTGCTTGAAGGACGCGTTTTGACAATTTTTACAGATCATAAGCCTTTGACATATGCTTTTACGAAAATAGGTACTGACAAGGAAAGTCCGAGGCGAATTCGACATCTTTCATACATTAGCGAATTTACTACGGACATTCGCCACATTACCGGTAAACAAAATATCGTGGCAGATGCATTGTCAAGAGTAGAAACGATAAATTGTCCCACAGTTTTAGATTACATAGAAATTGCGAAACAACAAGCCAATGACGAATACCTACAACAAGCGTTGCAGGCGTCGGATAGCAAGTTGCAATTTAAGCAAATATATTTGCCGGACTGTGAGAAACCTATTTACTGTGAGTTCTCTTCAAGTAAAATTAGACCTTATTTACCCAGTGAATTTAGGAAATTAGCTTTTCACTCTGTACATGACCTTAGCCATCCCGGCATAAAAACCTCAAAGCATTTAATTAAGCAAAAGTTCTTTTGGCCGGACATGGATAGAGACGTAGCATGGTGGGCTAGATCCTGTATACATTGTCAAAAGGTGAAGGTCACGAAGCATACTATATCGGGTGTAGGACAGTTCGAGCGACAAGAGCGTTTTCAACATCTACACATAGATATAGTCGGTCCGTTGCCTACTTCAAGCGAGGGTTTTAGGTACTGCGTAACAATGATCGATCGTAGTACCGGTTGGCCAGAGGCCTATCCCGTGCACAACATTACTGCGGAATCTGTAGCAAGAGTAGTGTTTGAAGGCTGGATTTCTCGGTTTGGATGTCCTTCGAAGCTAACAAGCGACCAGGGCAGACAATTCGAAAGTGATTTATTCAGTCGGTTAATGAAGTATTTAGGTATTCACAAACTGCGCACGACACCTTATCATCCGCAAAGTAATGGCATGATTGAGCGCTGGCATAGAGCACTAAAAGTGGCTCTTATGGCACGCTTGAAATGCAACACTTCCTCTTGGGTGGACGAGTTACCGATTGTATTGTTAGGTTTGCGTACCGCCGCTAGAAGCGACAGTGGGGTGAGCGCAGCTGAGTTAACATATGGCAAGTCGTTAAGATTACCAGGTGACTTTTTCGAAGATGTTAATTTTACAGGTACGGACTCGGAATATTTGCAAAAGCTTCGCGACTTTATAGCTAGTTTAAAATCGAGACCACCAAGTCATAGTAAATCAAGACGTTTATTTGTACCTACTGATTTAGATAACTGCAAATACGTATTCGTTAGGAATGAACTAATGCGTAAGTCTCTGCAACCTCCTTACGATGGCCCTTTCAGCGTCATAAGGAGGAGAGGAAAAACATTCGTCATCAAAGTAGGAGATACCGAAACCACTATTTCGATGGATAGGTTGAAACCGGCGTACATACTTAACGAAAATGATTTAGGCTGCGAGTTTGACCCAAATACGTATAGCAGTGACCGTGATGTAAGTATGGAGCATAATAGCCGATCAAATTTCACAGACACTTCTAGCGATGTTTTAATTAATAAAACAACGCGAAGTGGCCGCGTTATCAGGCCACCGGTGCGTTTTGCCCTGTAAGCATAAATACAGTCCAAGTAGAGCGACTCACGGTTCATTAGGATTAGTTGTTTGTATTATAAATGTATGTTACATAGTGAGGTTCGATTACCGAACATATTTTTTTCAATAGTTTGTCTTTTGTTTGAAATTGAAAGTACACTGTGTACCTATTATCATTATGTACCTATGTTATTAATTTAATTGTTATGTAGGTATGTGTATACACATTGAGACATTATGCATTATAGTGGTACATACGTAATGCGTAATGACTCAAGGTAGAAAGTAATATTTTTATATTAACTGTGTTTGTGTGTGTAATTGCGTGTAGGATGGTACTTGTGCATCATTGTTATTGATATTTTATTTTTACTTGTAAATTGTGTTTTCTCTATTTTTTCCTTATAAGGAGGGGAATGGTGTAGGGACACATACACCTAGGTACATCGTGTTGCCTAGTGTAATATGAGGAACATACCGGTCGTGTATGTGTGCCTGTCACCATGCCTATGCTTATGGGAATGTCTTTGTGTGCATCGCGGCGGCTGCGCCCGCCGCTGTTTTATAAGGGAGTCGAATATACACCATCTCAAGAACTGGTTGTTTTCCTTAATCGCAAAACCTTCTGATAGATAAATTAGGTAGTGAGTTTCAGTTGCCTTCAGCACAGTTAATAATTAATACATAAAATTATTTATTACCTAAAATTAGTATAGATATTAAATTTCTGACTTCACTTTAGTATTTATAGTATACATGTTAACATAGGCTAGTTTTAGCTTGTTATACCATTTACCTAACACCTTGTATAATATGAAAAAATAATTTCCATGTGATTAGTTCTAATTTCAAAATTCAACGCGTACGAAGACGCAACACTAGTAAATAAATAAGTTACCATTTATTAGTGCTTTTTGTCCGTTTTTATCTTTCGTTCCGCTCATTAAACGGTGTTAGTAGAACATAAACCATCGGTTTGTGCAAGATATTTACAATAAAACCGTTCAATGGGGTTAAAGCCGGCCGCAGTGTCCCAGCCGCCCTAATTGGACGCCTCAAATGTTAGCGCGGGACAATCATGCCGCGGCATTTGCGTTATGGGCTTCGTTACCTTTATAGCCCCCTTTATAGGCCACCACTGGACGTCTACCTCGTAACACCTGCTATAAAGCAGTTGCCGGGTCTGATCTGAGGCGCCATCGTGATTTGATTTGTTGAATTAACCTTGTACGTCTGCTATTTGTTTGTTATTTAGAACAGACCTTTATATGCATAATGTGAACTATGGAGGTAGAAGTACCTACAACAATACTAATGTTAAAATTTTAAAATGAAAAGGTCATGTATATTTGTTGATAACTTTATTTAAAATTAGCTGTTCCCGCCAAAACGCGTGAAATGCAGGATACCAGGATACGTAGCATGTCCTGTGTCTTCTTTTCAACCGATTTCAAAAAAAAGGAGGAGTTTCTCATTTCCACTGTATGTTTTTTATGTTTGTTACCTCGGAACTTTTGACTGGTTACACGGATTTTGTTTTTTTTTTATTCAAAAGCTTATGCTTCCCATGTGGTCCCATTTCAACCAAGTCATAATCTGATGATGGGATTCGGGAGAAATCGAGGGAAACCCTCAAATTTTATATGAACATGTGACGTTTTTGCATATTTTTCTAAAGTTATTTCAGTATTCGCGACTGGTACTTATCATTTTTGGTCTAGTGATTTAAATACCGGACCAAGATCTCGGGGTCCCGGGTTCGATCCCCGGGTCGGGCAACAAAAAGTTTCGAATTTCCGAACATTGCTCGGGATTGTGATCACCAACCCGCATTTGGCAAGCGTGGTGATTATGCCAGTACCCATCATTGCTGTGGTAACTTGAATCAACGATGGAGGCCTTTTCCCTGCAGTGGGATAGTTATAGGCTTTTACTTTACTTTACTTTTACTTATCATCTCATGTTGATGAGCTGATGATGGAAGGTAGAACTCCTTAACGGTTAGGAGTAGGAAGATAATTCTTTTAATATCATAGGCACGTATCAGATAGTTATCTTCTTTCTGGTTATTCAGGTGAGCTGATGATGGAAGGTCAAAATCCTAAGCAGTTAGGAATGAGAGGATAATTCTTAAGATTCTATAGCGTAGTGGGGGTGAAACACAAAATAAATAAGGCACTCACTAAACTTCTGGTACTCATCTTCCCATCTTGATGAGCTGATGATGGAAGGTACAACTACTTAATGGTTAGGAGATGGCAGATAGTTCTTTTAATATCATAATGTTGAGTTTAAGCGTATAGAAACAGATTATTCAGGTGATCTGCAGGTGAAAGGTAAAACTCCTAAGTAGTTAGGATTATAGCGTTTCTTAAATAAGTCATGCATTTTCATAGGAAAGTCGTCATCACTATATTTATGTACCGTTACCGGCCAACTGACTATTAATAAGTGCGTAATTTATGTAACACTAAAAAGAGAAAAATAAATTATTTTTAATAAAAAATTAAACCAACTTCAAAAAAACTCACTAAAAAGCAAAAAATAATACGAAAAAAAAACGTTTTTATTTTAAAACCTATTTATATATTGACAATATTATTTTAACTACTCGTACTAACAACGGAACAGATTCTCCGCGATTTACGTTTTACGTTTACAAAATATAGGTAGATCGATTTCATTCACAAGACAACAAATCTTTTACACCTTGCTCATCAATTTGCAAAGTTCATTCCGTCGAACACAAATATTGTTTCAATTAGAGTAGGGAAGACAATTTTCTTTATAGGCACGGGACGCGCCCTGTCCCCATTCCGTGGCACCACGGCAAAGGGTGGTGGTGGGGTTGGGTGCCGGAATCTCGCCGAGCCTTCAGGACTGAAATGGTGCCCCGACTGACTCACCGGCGAACGCGGCCCGCGGCTCTCCGCGAATTGCAATCTATCAATTTGCAAACTAACTAAAAAAAACACCAATTGTTTTTAAAACAAGACTTTTTCGATAACCTTTTGATAAAAAGCATTCATGTTCGTTTGAGTTCCAAAGTTTTGATAAGCGCTCAAAACTTTAGTCGGTTAATATGAACTTGTGTGGTGTGGAACTTTGAATGTGCACGGAAGCCTAATGAAAATGGGGAACATCCGTGCTGTAGCTGTGGTGGTCCTGGCAGTAACCGCATCAGGTAACAGAACTTCTTTTTGTCGTCTTCTAAAACTTTTTTTAAGTTCTATAAGAATAGAATTAGTTCGATAAGAATTGACAGAATAGCCAAAAGTTGGTCCTTCAAAAAAAATTTTCATAATGCCTTTAAATTAAGTTTTATTTTACAAAAATTAAACCAACGAGTGTAGTATGTGAATCGTTAAATAGCCACCACTTTTGATTTGGCGATTGTTAATTGTCAGTAATTCCTTGTTTGACATCAACTAAAAATTGGTGGCTTGTATGGGATAGTTATTTATTATTCATTAAATTTTAAAAATTGGTGAAATTTGTTGTTTATGAGCAGTAAAAATAATAATTGTGGACAACGTACATCGTTCTATGCCGAAAGTAAGTATTAAAGTAGGTACCTACTACATTGACCTGTCTGGGAATCGAATCTCGGAGCTAGCGACCATGTAAACCGCTGACCAGGCCACCCAACGACGGAGGAGAATAAAGTAAGCCTAAAAATGCATCAAACAAATGAAGGGATCATTCATTTGTTTGATTAATGTAATACATGCAAACATAAAATAAATATTCTTAAGTTTGTACACGCGATTTGAAGCCGGGAATCGTAACGGTGTATTTTTTTAAATATAAGTTTACAAAGTGCTGTTTTCTCAATTTTTACGCAAATTAAGTTGCAGTTTGATCCGCTTAACACAACTACGCTTGAGCCATAGATAATACATGCTTGAGGAAACAGCAATTTTTAAACTAGCGGCATGTTGGTTATGGTGATACTCGCTAGATGGCAGCAGTAACATGTCAAAGCTCCGGCTTAGTTTAAAAATATCCGGAATCTGAAAAAATGGTTTAGGCCTTAATTAGTCTTTCTTGCCAAAAGACACATAGATGAAAGATACCATGATGAATTACACTAGTCGACAAAATTTAACTTTTTTTATGCCACACAATCAACTTATTGTTTTTTTTATTAAACAATATTAGCAGTAAATGAATTAGATACTGGAGTCTTTATTTCAGGTCTCATTTCAGAGATATTTGCTTGTGAGCACACAAAAATGTGCCATTATAGCGTTGTTTACGAATTTTTTTCAGACATTCAAAGCCATCGATTACTAGAGATGTTATATCTATTCAAAAGTCATAATTCTAAAGTTTTATTTATATGCTTTTAACAAAAGTTATCTACAACTTTTCAATGCAAAGATATTCATAACTAAGTTTCACTACATTTTTTTCCTTACCCTCCAATAAAAGCCTTTACATAAACTTTTTCTTTATGTGATTCAAATGCGATTATTTTTTCGTCCCATCATTATAGAAAATCAATAACATAAGTGTTATTTGAAATTCATTCATTTACTTACAAAACCAGTAATTAAGAAAAAAAACAAAAAGAATTTTCGAGTTTATTTATTCATTTTGAAAAAGGGTCTAAAAGCCATTTACACTTTGTTCTCTTACATCTCTAAAATGAGACCTTACAGATAAATTTGGATAGTTGAATCACACCCACATAAAAATAGTGCGAACTGGTATGGGCTGGTGATGATAACACTATCATCACCAGCCCATACCAGTTCACTGCTAGGCATAGGCCTCTCCAAAAGAGGATTTTGCCATAACAGCCACGTTTGGCAGGAGAGTTGCCGATTTGATTTTTATTTGGTACCGACTCAAAATAATTGACTGTGTTATCGATTTTCAATTTCTTTAGATCAATTTTTTTTAGTGAAAATTTTGTCGTTTTTATATTTTGGAGTGTGTTACCCTTATAGGTAATAATACAATTTGGGTACCCTAAATCCTTTCCATCTAGGATCTACCCTACCCTTCGTAGTTCGGTTGAAAATATAAAAGTACCAAGATGCAAGACTAACTGACGTATATATGTATAGCAAACAGACGACACTTCTAATATAGCACACTTTCTATATAGGCGAGTAGTAAAGGGTTTTCGCTATAATTTCACTCAATAAGTAGAGTTAAACACTAAATATTTGTTCTATTACTATTCTACAAAGATCTATCACTAAATATACTATTCTACAAAGACTCAGCAAGAATGCTATGAGAACTTTGTACCCTTAAACACTTGAGAACTAATCAACTTTAGACTACATGTATCATCTATGGCTTTAGTCTGTGGCCTTTGTTTTTTGTGTATAACAAAAGGCTGCGTTGCATTTGCCTAACATTAACAGACTAAACGATAGCTTTAGGGAGCTTTTAGGTCACGTCCTGTTTGGATCCCGTCACTTTTTTGCGGCTGTAAAAAAGGTGTAGCCTACTTTAGAGACTTTATTTAATCTTTAATAATATTACGATTTAGACTAGAGATGCGCCGAATAATGGTTTCACCGAATAACCGAATACCGAATACTATTCGTTTTAACCTTTACGGAACCGGATATTCGGCCGAATTATCCGGTTTACCATAATTTCATTGCTATGCCGCGTAAACAAGTTCTTACATGTCGCTACGGACAACATGACTAGCGGACCGTATGTCATTGGCTGATATAAGATTTTAAAATTAAAATAAATGTTGACTACAATACATACCTAGTTTAAGAAATATTTTCATTTTTGGTATAAAATAAATGTTGAGATGAAGTTAAATTGATTTTATTTTATTAGCTTTATACAAAATCTAAAACTCTTGTTACACGTGAAAATGAACCTAACGCGAGAAAATTTTCGGTCAATGATTTATTATGACTTTCGTTGTGGGCTTACTCAACAACAAAGCTGCGATTAGGATTTCTTAATGAATCCCCATCTCGTGCCACTATTTACAATTAATTGGTTTAACGAGTTTAAGCGTGGACGTTCTTCGGGGTAAGCTCGCTTCATCTTAGGCTTCTCCTTAACCGTAGAGTTATGTATGTAGTCAAGAGCAAGCCCATTGAATATATAAAAAAAAAACGTAGCGATCTCAATGACGATCCGCGTAAGGGACGTCCTTTAACAGCGACTACTGAAGATAACATCAGTGCTGTGTTCAAAAAATATTACACGAACATTTAGGCGTCAGGAAGCTTTGTACCAGAAGGATTCCCCATAATTTAACCGACGACCAGAAACACCTTCGCATGGACATGTGTCAACGGCGGTGACTCAAATGCTATATTTGACATCGTCACAGGTGATGAAAGCTGGATATATTGCTACGAACCCGAAACCAAAAGACAATCAGCTCAGTGTGTGTTTCCTTTCGAGGATCGGCCAACTAAGGTAAAGAAAGGAAGAAGTGAAGGAAAAAAGATGATTGCCTCATACTTTCGTCGGAAAGGGCATTTCGCGACAGTTGTGCTAGAAGATGAAAGGACAGTTACTGCAGACTGGTATGTCAATCGCTGTATGCCTGTTGTCTTGGAAAAAATTCGACAGCAGCGCCCTCGAAGCAGGATCCTCCTTCACCACGACAATGCTTCAGCGCACTCCGCAAAACGGACTGCTGAATATTTGACTATGGCAGGTGTCGAGATAATGAATCATCCGCCATACAGTCCTGACCTGGAGCCCTGCGACTTTCATTTATTCCCAAGAACTAAAGATAAAATTCGAGGTATTCGCTTTACGAGCCGTGAAGATGCGGTGAAAGCGTACGAAAATGCCATAGAAGAGACCCCTAAGGAAGAATGGGCCCACTGCTTTTCTTAGTGGTTCCATCGAATGCGACGATCTGTAGAGAGGAACGGAGATTACTTCGAAAAACAATGGTATTGGCAACTTTCTACATTAGGCCGTTTTTCATTTTCTAAACATTTTCAGTGTTACCTAGGTGTGGCACCACATTTTGGAAGCTTTATTTTGTTTACTTGAAATGGTATTGTGCTTATTTAATTAAAGTCGTAATAGTCGACTTTTTTATATTTAACCGACTTCCAAAAAAAGGAGGAGGTTCTCAATTCGACTGTTTTTTTTTTATGTTTGTTACCTCAGAACTTTCGACTGATTGAACGGATTTTAAAAATTCTTTTTTTGTTTGAAAGCTGCTGCTTCCCGTGTGGTCCCATTTTAACGAAGTCATGATCTGATGGTGGAATCCGGGGAAATCGAGGGAAACCCTCAAATTTTATAAGCACGTATTACGTTTTTGCATATCTTTCTTAAGGTTTTTCAAAATTTGCGTCTGGTACTTATCATTTGATGTTGATGAGCTGATGATGGAAGGTACAACTCCTTAACGGTTAGTAGTAGGAGGAATATTCTTTAAATATCATAGGCGCGTATAGTTGTCTTCCTTTAGGTTATTCACGTGAGCTGATGATGGAAGGTCGAACTCCTAAGCAGTTAGGAGTTGGAGGATGATTCTTAAGATTCTAAAGCGATGAGGGGGGGAGTATCTCAAATAATTCATACATTTTTATCTAGAAGTCGTCATCACTTTTTTTTTGTAGGGTACTGTTATCGGCCAACGGAGGATTAATAATTGTGTAATTTATTTAACACTAAAAAGAGAAAAATAAATTATTTTAAAATATAAATTGAACCGACTTCAAAAAAAACTCACTAAAAAGTAGGTACAAAATGCTATGTTGGCAAGCGGCAATCAATTCAGTAGTGATTAGGTATACCTACTCCTATTCTATTTAGCTCGGCAACGACTTCGATTTGTTAAGCTGTTAGTAGTTAAAATAATATTGGAAGTAGGTAAATAGGTTTTAAAATAAAGCATTGTTCTTGTGTTATTTTGTACTTTTAATGAGTTCTTTTTGAAGACGGTTAATTTTTTTATTTAAAAATATTTTTTCGATTGTATTATAAAGAATCTAAAAAGTCGATTACATATTTAGATTTAAATTTTACATCACAAAATGTATCTCTATTTAGCAATTGTTGCAAATTGCAAAACCTTATTTATGTTATAATTTTATTTTATCATCATCGTTCAAACCTGCTAATAGGCCTCTCCAAAAGAAAGATTTTACCACATTCAAATTATGTAGCGACTCCTACGATTAGAAGTGTCATGTTGGCAATAGCAGTTTGGCCATTAGAGGTGAAATATGTTACTTTTTCTGGCTCGATGTCTTCTTTTAACCAACTTCTAAATCTTGTGACACCAATAAGATGAGAAGCTGGAGTGGTGCTATTATATTTTTTAACGGCCGGCACCACAGGGCTCTATCTTTACAAAGATAGACCTTTGTCAATTGAAATTGATTTTAAGTCTACAAAATAATTTTGTAAGTGTTTCATCATTCCAAAAAATACTTAAGTAACTTGTATTATTTTCAGTAGAAGAAAAGTTTTTTATTTGGATGTCGAGGCTGCGTATATTGCAGAATACCTATACATTTAATATTCATCAATGTACCACCTAAACATAAAAACATTATTTAATTTTGTAGTAACTATAAATGTGTAGGTATTGTCGCGGACATGCTAGATGTTTCGAGATATCGCTAGAGGAATGTACATAACTACCTAAGTTGAACCACAAAGTAATAACAAGATGTTGGTGCAAGCGACATTGGACTTTAAGTATACAAATTAAGGCGCAAAATGGTATAGCTCACTGGAGTTGTTTACGTTTAAACGTCCTTGTGATTTATCTGGAAAACGAACATTCTAGTATGTACGACCGGCGTTGATGTTGAGATATATAAATAACAGGACTTGAGACGCCGAGTCAGTTCATTCTGAGCTTTTGGTGCGATACCTGCGAAAAGTGATCTAGTGCGAAGTAACGACGACTTTAGCGATACCAACGGATTAAAGTACTACTCTGCGGATTGGCTAACAGTGTTTGGAACCAACGACCTCAACGACCCACCGGACTACGATTCTTGTGATTTGGCTTGTGTTTGCGACCTGTTCATCGCCTAATAAATTCTTCTGATAAGTCAACGGTGTTTTATCCAAATCCCGAACCCCACGTTCGTAACATTTGGTGTCAGAAGTGAGATTTGGAAATGCCAGTGACTCCGAGGGAAGATACTGCTGGCGTCAGAACCAGGGCACAGCAAGCTGCGGAAGCCACGGCTGCTACCCGACAGGCCTCGGACAATCGGGATACACCCATTGGCTCCACCTACCAAGCATCGCCCATCGACCAGTCCTCGCCTACCGGAATGGAAGGTTTACCATCCGCGTCGCCGGCCTCACCTACTGTCTCCGCTCACCGGGCTACTACGCCATCTGCTCAAGAGGCCAGAGCATCTGCATTCGACTTCAGTCGGTTGATGCAGATGATGGACTTCATGTGCCAGAAACAGGACACAATGCAAGAGGAAATTCAACGCAAACAGGATAAAATGCAAGAGGAAATTCAACGCAAACAGGATAAAATGCAAGAAGTAATTCAAGGAAAACAGGAAGAAATGCAAGGAAAACAGGAAGAAATGCGTCAAGAACAAGAAAAATTACTGCATGCTGTAAGTTCTGTGGGTGATATGGTGCAGCATCTACAGAAGAATGTCGACCTGGTAGAAGAAAGGGTAACTAATCTGGAGGCCAACATAGACAGCGTGAAAGTGAACCTCGCTGGATTACAGAAAAAGGTTCTGAAACTGGAGACCGCTGGACCCCTCGCGCCGAGTGACGTCGTATTTACCAGCCCGGCACCCAGGGTGAAAGTACCATCCTACGACGGCACTACGTCCTGGAGCGCTTACCGCCAACAGTTTCAGGCCGTTTCCTCTGCTAACGGATGGACAGAGGAACAGAGTCTAACAGCTCTCACTGTTGCTCTGCGGGGATCGGCTCTTTCTGTTTTGGAGGCGCTACCATCCTCGGGTAGCACATTCAGCGATCTGATGGGGGCACTCGAAGCTCGTTATGGAGAACGCCATCTGGAGCATGTCTTCCGCGCTCAACTACGGGACCGGGTTCAGCGTTCTGGAGAAGGACTGCAGCAATGGGCTTTGGAGATTGAAAAATTAGTCCGCAAAGCATACCCATCTGCTGATGCAAAGATGGTGGACTCCACCCTACTTCAAGCATGTCGTCGATGGGATCAGGGACATGGAGATTAGGGCTGCAGTAGGGCTGCGCCACCATGCCTCACTGAAGGAAGCTCTAGCGCACGCTCTGGAAGTAGAAGCCCTGAGGACAGATGTTCAGCCAACTTATAAAATACGAGAAGTGCAAGAGAAGAAGATGTCGTTTCCCCCTAGGAAAATGGCAACCAGACCGATGTGCTATAAATGTGGAGAAAAGGGCCATCTGCGATTCACCTGTCCCATGAATGAGAGGCAGACAGCTAAATTTGCTGAAATGTTTAGCAAAAAGTTGGAGGAACGCCTTGAAGAATTCTCGAAGAAGGAAAAGACCCTATCTTTTGCCTGGGAGCTACGGAAACAAGAAACAGACAGGCCTAAGGAGCGGGTGTTGTCAGGAACGGGAAAAGCCATCGAACATCGGAGTGGAAAGACACATGGGAATGCAGACGCCCTCTCAAGAAGACCGTGCCCAGAAGAGTGCAAGCACTGCATCAAGCTGGAGTCTAAAGAGGACTGTGTACAAATAACAAGGACAAGTCCTCCGAGATCCTGGGAAGATGAGTCCATGAGAGAAGTTCAGGAAAAAGACAAAGACATACGACTGATCATTGCATGGAAGAAACGCGGTAACGATAAGCCGAGATGGTATGAAGTTGCGCCTACGAGTGCTACGACTAAAGCGTACTGGGCTCAATGGGACAGTTTCATTTTGCAGAACGGGATACTTTACCGGAAATGGGAAAAACCTAACGGTAGAGAGTTCCATCTACAGCTGGTCGTTCCAAGGGAAAGGATCAAGGATGTTCTCCGAGAGGTACACGATGGCATAACAGGAGGACATCTGGGTGTAAAAAGGACCTTGACAAAGCTACGGGATAGATTCTACTGGCTTAACTGCAGAGCTGATGTACAAGATTGGTGCCGGAAATGTACCACTTGTGCTGCAGTAAAAGGTCCATCCACCAGGAGTCGAGGACACCTTCAACTTTATAACGTTGGTGCACCATGGGAGCGGATAGCAGTGGATGTTGCCGGACCGTTCCCTGTGACAGAGTCGGGGAACAAGTACTTTATGGTCGTCATGGATTACTTCACCAAGTGGCCAGAAGTTTTCGCTATACCTAATCAAGAAGCTACGACTGTAGCCTCTAAATTGGTTGAAGAAGTCATATGCCGATATGGTGTACCCCTGGAAATTCATTCCGATCAGGGCAGAAATTTTGAGTCGAACGTGTTTCAAGGAGTCTGCAAAATATTGGGCATGCACAAGACGAGAACCACTGCTTATCACCCTCAGTCCGACGGCATGGTAGAAAGGTTTAACCAAACACTAGAGAGGCATTTAGCAAAATTGGTCGACAACCATCAAAGAGACTAGGACAAGTACATTGCACCATTCCTTCTCGCCTACAGGACTTCGGAACATGAGAGCACGAAAACGACCCCGGCATATATTAACTTCGGACGAGAGCTAAGGTTACCGGTAGACCTTGTAACCGGAGGAGCGCCAGACGATCACGTCACCGTACAGGATTATGTCTCCGATTTGCAAGACAAGATGCGGGACATTTATGCCATGGTGCGAGAAAACGGCTTGCAGTCGAGTGAAAACATGAAGACTAGATATGACCGGAAAGCGAATACCAGTGGCTTTGACGAAGGAGCACTAGTCTGGCTGCATAATCCGACACGGAGAAAAGGAAAGTCGCCTAAATTACAGACAAGATGGGAAGGGCCGTACAAAGTTGTCACGCGAATAAACGATGTTACATACCGGATCCAACGGCCACCGAGAGGAGCACTTAAGATAGTTCACATCGACCGCTTGGCACGTTATAACGGGAATAACGATGACGCTCGGGACGAGCATCTCTAAGAGGAGGGCAGTGTCGCGGACATGCTAGATGTTTCGAGATATCGCTAGAGGAATGTACATAACTACCTAAGTTGAACCACAAAGTAATAACAAGATGTTGGTGCAAGCGACATTGGACTTTAAGTATACAAATTAAGGCGCAAAATGGTATAGCTCACTGGAGTTGTTTACGTTTAAACGTCCTTGTGATTTATCTGGAAAACGAACATTCTAGTATGTACGACCGGCGTTGATGTTGAGATATATAAATAACAGGACTTGAGACGCCGAGTCAGTTCATTCTGAGCTTTTGGTGCGATACCTGCGAAAAGTGATCTAGTGCGAAGTAACGACGACTTTAGCGATACCAACGGATTAAAGTACTACTCTGCGGATTGGCTAACAGTGTTTTGGAACCAACGACCTCAACGACCCACCGGACTACGATTCTTGTGATTTGGCTTGTGTTTGCGACCTGTTCATCGCCTAATAAATTCTTCTGATAAGTCAACGGTGTTTTATCCAAATCCCGAACCCCACGTTCGTAACAGTATTATGGCAGTTTGACAAAACCGGCAAAGTGCGTGTCTGTGTTCGCATTTAGGGTTCCTTAGGTAGAGTCTCTGTACCGCTAAGTGCCGCCCACTCCAATGTACCTTCATTATTACATTCATTTATATTATTAAGAATGACTATCCATGGTTTTAAGAATTATATTATTTTGGACCTATTTAACATAATTAATAAATTTACAAATGGAGTTTCCCTTTTTACTTCTTTAAGTAGGTACATACCTACTTTTTATAAAATACTACGTCAATCTTACGACGAATGTAAACCATAGTTTTTAAGTTTAGCAGGCTGCGAGATACTGCTTTTTATAATTTTAAAACATTACTTTGTTTGGTGTTTATTCAATCTTGTGCTTTTAATAAAACTTTACCTAAAAAAGATTTTAAATAGCTTTTCTAATGTCTAAAACCGAGAAAGCTTTTGTGGTATGTTCTAAGATAAAAACATGACATCAAAATTGGTATGTTATGCATCTAGTTATCTACATCTGTCTTCAGCATGACTTGGTCTGCTAACTCCTACAGTATCATAAGACCGCCGGCGGTCGCGATAACAATTGATTTCAATTGTGTCTGGAATTACAAACAATCGAGTCACAGTCTGTGGTCGCATTTTTTAACGTAGACGAAAAAACCCTTTAGCTGGAAAATGCTCTAAGGCTGGAAAAGACTTGTAAATATTTGAAACAATAATTTTAATAGTGTACCTACCTACTTGGACTTAAAATTTTGCAAACGTATACCGGATAAAAAAATTGGCCTTTTTGGATTTTGATTTCATTTTTAATTACCTATTAAACGATACTTTAGTACATAAGGATAGATAAGATAAATTTGAGTGAAATCACAATAAACGTGAAGAAATTATAAGGGCTCGTTATTAGCTACGGAACCCTAATTAAATAAGCAAAACAAGATTACCTTTGATTGCGTCTACAAAAGGGTTAGCTGTAGTAGTTGATTTATTTCACTGTAAATCCTCAACTTTTTCCTTCTATGAGTGCAAAGGGTTGAAAGCTCCGGGAATCAACAAGCTACAACTTCATACCAAAGTAGTTTGTAAAAATCGTAAAAAAAACTATTAGTTTGCGTGTAAAAACTAGCCATCAATATGCATTATTAACGATTTTAACGACGAACTGTACAAAAAGCCGCCGTTCACAACATCCGTTAATTTTCTCACAATACAACCTGCAGGTAAGAGCAGCGCATCCCAGGGAATTAGACAGAGACAGCAACAGATCCTGGGGGCGCGATGGGTGCGAGCGTGAGAAATATGGGATGCTGATATTCCTCAAACATTAGGAAAACATGAGGCTGCAGGAGTTCTTCAATTAAGGACAAAGGTTCAGATAAAAGCATTTAGATAGTATCGCTTGCTCTGTCTAGCACAGGTTTTGGTTTTTTTAAGGGTGCTATGGAACCGGGTTTGCTTAAAAGTTCGTCTTATAGTTGAGGCAACAAAAGTGGTTATTCACTGTATACAGCGATAAATTATCAATTGTGGGTGTGACGCGCAGCTGCATGTCATTCGCCACTTTAAAGCAACGAATAACAAAAAAAAACAACTTGTTCGCTACAAAAAGGTCAATTCAGTAGTAAAAATAAAGTCATCTCTTAGCTTTAACGATAGGAAAAGCAGCCCTGTTTTATCGTACGCGTAAAGCAAGTCATAACGCAGGAATGCCCTAGGCGCGCCCGGCACTCCCCTGACATTTATCCGTAGCCCATAAAAAGAAATATCTACCAGGGAAGCATCGCAGGCGAAGGCTCACTTTGTAAAGGCCTCGCCGCACCCTCCCGTTTCGCTGAACCATCGGCCCACTAACCTCTTTCAGTGTAACTCTTCGACAAGAATTATATTCGAAATTTTAACCCTTCTCACATCAAGCCGAAACCAGCCTACGCAGCTACGTTAATGTATTCATTTAAATACTTACTGTAGCGACGTTAAAAATTTGACTTTTGAAGATTTTCATTTACGTATTAAACTCATTGATATCAATAGTATAAACATTATTACTATCAAGATACCGTGTCTTGCTGGTCTCATAAAAATAAAAAAAATCTAATTATGCATTTCTACTTTGTGCTTAATACTTATTAAATTATTTACTTTGACCTAAATATAAAGTACGAGGACAAGCTAAAATGTATCTATCTAATCAAGCTGGGCGTAAGCAAAATTAGGAAGGCTACCAGAAAGTCGCACGGCAACGGGGTCACGCTACCTTGGCCTGGGGAAGGGGGTGATAAATTACTCCTATTGTCTTTATTAGTGGAGGGTGACAAACTATGGAGCAGCTCGATTATAATGGCCAACGGCCAGTCGCTTTATTTGGGCTAAATTTACCTTTTGCGAGATTTTTTATCGATAGTTTTAACTTAAGATTTGCTTTCGACGACCGTTTGGATCAGCGGTAGTAAACGCTGTTTCGGAGCCATGGGTTGCGGGTTCGATCCCCGCACAGTACAAATATTTGTGTGCATGAAAATGTCTGTTTGTACTGGACTGGGTGTTTTCTATGTATTATAAGTATGTATTTAAAAAAAAAAGTATATATACCTAAGTAAGATTATCGGTTGTCTAGTACCCCATACGACAACCCTGTCCTGTCCCACTTCTAGGTACTTTTTTTATTTTATTTTATTTATTAGGTTCTCCAGCGTTTGTTTACATTAAATCATTCACAATACAACTTAAATATAAATATTTTAGCTAAATGTAACATACTTTTAAGTCGAACACAACATGCAAAAAAAAAAGGCTTACTAACAGAACAATGTGCTAGATATTTATATTTATACAAATCAAAATACTAAACACAAAAAATAACAAAAACACTAAAACATAGACAGCTAAACTATTAAAAATTTTAGAATTTAGACGAGCCAGGCTTTACATAAGATTTTTTTAACTTTAGTGAATGAATCGGCGTGCACGTCAACCAAGTCACTGTGAGCATTGAGCAATTTACCCAATCTAGGGATTGGCGAATTTTTTCCTAAAACTGTCCTGCGCAAGGGGGGACAGAACGGTGCAATAGGAGCGCGAGGATATCTAGATGGAACTCGTAGTCCGAATTTTTGTAGTAAAAACGGGCAATCAATTTGATAATTAAAAATTTTGAACAAAAATGACAAGTCTAACAATTTTCTTCTAGTCTCCAACGAAATTATTTTAAAATGACGTAATCTTTTTTCATAAGCCCTAATTTTTTTATGTATACCATTTTGAAATGCCAGGTTTGATACGAATCGTTTCTGCAGCCTTTCCAATCTTAATGAGTGTGTCGCGTAATGAGGTCTCCACACTACGCTACAATACTCTATTATGCTTCGTACGAGGCTATTGTATAGTAGGATTTTCACATGATTCCCTTTAAAAACCTTGGCATTCCGCATGACAAAACCTAGCATTCTATACGCCCTTTTTGTTACATTCTCCATGTGAGGAATGAAAGATAATTTTGTATCGAACACAACCCCTAAGTCTCTAATTTCCTCCGTTTTCTTTATAGGCGTGTTGTGGATCTGGTAATGGCTTTCCAGTGATTTGAGTTTTCTACTGAATTTCATGTGGTAACATTTGTTTGTGTTTAACTCCATACCGTTGTGATGACACCAATCCACTAATCTATCGATATCATCTTGAATTTTTTTTGTGTCCTCTAGGTTGTTACAGATGCCAACCAATTTCAAATCGTCTGCATATAATAATGGTGTGCAATACAAAAAACAACTAGAAATGTCATTAATGAACACATTGAAAAGCAGGGGGCCCAAATGTGACCCCTGAGGTACGCCCGATGATATTTTGCGCTGAGTGCTATTAAACCCATTAAGGACAACATAGAATCTTCGGTCGTATAAATACGATCCTAACCAAGCCAGCAATGAACCAGTGAGACCATATGCACCTAGTTTAGACAAGAGAACATTATGCGGTACTCTATCGAATGCCTTACTAAAATCAGTGTAAATAACATCGGCCTCCTTGCCTCCATCCAGGGTTTCCCCTATGGTTTCAGTAAATAAGGTTAAATTTGTGCATGTAGACCTGGATTTCACAAAACCGTGCTGATAGTTAGTAAGGTGATGTTTTATGGCTCTGCATAGTATGACAAAGAAGAGACTCAAAGGTTTTAGCCAGCGTAGATAAGATCGATATGGGTCTGTAGTTTTTTACAAGTTCGGCGTTTTCAGCTTTGTGTATAGGCACTACCTTTGCCAATTTCCAGACATCTGGAAATACCCCAGTTTGCAGTGATGTTTCATATATCAAGGATATGGGTGTTATTAGTTCATCTGCACAAGCAATAATGAGTATCGGAGGAACGCCATCCGGACCCGCACCTTTGTTGGGATCCAGGGACGGAGAGTTGCGGTGCCGTGAGCTGGAGACTATGGCTAGCTATCGCTTTACAGTGGCCAATGTTTGATTCCAGGTTAGTTTCTTTAGCATCTCCATAAACCGATTCAAAGTGGTAGGCAAACAAATCACAAATATCTTTACCATTTGATGATACTTTGATACCATCAGTCATAGTATGAGGATAATTACTCCTTCCACCTTTCTTGGCCTTAATAAATGAAAAATGTTGCAGAAAGAATCGCGTTCATAATAACAGAAATTGACGCGGACGAAGTCGCGGGGAACAGCTAGTCATGTATAAGGTTGCATCCACATTTGGGTGGGTGTTTTCTAAACATGCAAAGAAAACAATACTAAGTATAAGCAATCGTGGACAGTTCTGGAAACATAATTTTTGTATTTTCTTTGATCAAGAATACACTGAAGTCTAGTTTTTAATTGTACCTACTAGCTTTTTCCCGTACATCGTCCTCATGTAGCGTTGCCAGGCGTCCGGATAAAGCCGGACATAGGTAGGCTTTTTAATATCGTGTCTGGCTAAAATAAACGGTGTCCGGCTTGTCCGGCTTTTGTTAGGCTTTTTACATTTCGCAAACGAGCGAGCGCCGAGCCGACTGTCCGTAGCTCTCGTATTTACAAAGATTTATGATAATAATCAAAAAAGCTTGATTTTACATACAATTTTCTCGTACCTATTAATACTGAGACACAAAATCCTCAATAATGTAGGGTGTCCGGCCTTTCTACCCAGATGTCAGGCCAAACTGGCTGGTCTGTCCGGCTATTAGGTTTGGCGACCTGGGCCCCAATTCTTCTAATTTACAAATGGCTCAATAGAATCGCAATGTCATAATGTACAATTGCGATGCCATTGCGATTCTATTGAGCCATTTGTAAATTAGCAGAATTGGGGGCCTGGCAACCCTATCCTCATGGAATTTGTTTATGGGTTTCAAGAGAAACGACTGTTCGCTTATATAAATAAATAGTTTAAAAACTGTAACCCGACTACAAAAATGCAATGATTTCAAAGTCACATATTCGATGTATTGTTTAAACATTTTTGTACTCAGAATTTTGTCTTCTTTCATAAATGATTGTGCAAAAAAACTTGTGTCTTTTTTTTAACATAGTAACACCCAATATACATAGTCAGGTCATAAGTTCTGTCACACAATAAAAACTTTTGAATTTAGAATGCTTGCCACAAAAAAGTTTATTGATTTCGAATTTCAAATTTTTCATGATAATAAAAATGTGTATGTACTTTTTAGAATTTTCCTCATTTTTAAATATGGAGTGGACGCTTAAAGCAGACCGTGTCGCGGTTATTGCGTTGCATCGTTGCGGTTACGCGCCAATTCAGATTTTCGACTTACAGAAAAGTTTGAATATAACCAAAAGATTCGTTTATCGTACCATAAAACGATACAATGAAGACTCTAGTGTAAATGACAGGCCAAGAAGTGGTCGCCCTCGCTCTGTTAGGACTCCAGCAGTGATAAAAGCTGTGAAGGCGCGAATTCAAAGAAATCCCATACGTAAGAAGAACCTGTTGGCCCTTCAGATGGGGTTAAGCAGGACCACGGTGAAAAGGGTGTTAAATGAAGACTTAAGGCTTAGGTCATATCGAAGAAAAACAGGACATCGTTTGGACGCTAGTTTAATGGACCTGAGACTGAAGAGATGCCGCGCTTTGTTGAAGCGGTACGGGAAAAAAGCATCGGGAAATTCTTTTTTCGGATGAAAAAATTTTCGCCGTGGAAGAGAGCTACAACAAACAAAATGATAAGGTGTACACACACAGCAGAGAAGAAGCGAGCAACCGTATTCCGCGTGTCCAATAAGGTCATTTTCCATCCTCGCTCATGGTTTGGTTGGGAGTCTCTTATTGGGGCTTAACTGAGATATATTTTTGGGAGAAAGGCGTAAAAACGAATGCAGTTGTGTATCAAAATACAGTCCTCATGAACCTTGTGGAACCTGTTTCTCATACCATGTTTAATAACAGGCACTGGGTATTCCAACAAGATTCTGCGCCAGCTCATAGAGCGAAAAGCACACAAGACTGGCTGGCGGCGCGTAAAATCGACTTCATCCGGCACGAAGACTGGCCCTCCTCCAGTCCAGATTTGAGTCCGTTAGATTACAAGATATGGCAACACTTGGAGGAAAAGGCCTGCTCAAAGCCTCATCTTTATTTGGAGTCACTCAAGGCATCCTTGATTAAGGCAGCTGCCTATATTGACATGAACCTCGTTCGTGCTGCGATAGACGACTGGCCGCGCAGATTGAAGGCCTGTAATCAAAATCGCGGGGGTCATTTTGAATAAACTTTATTACCACATGAATCTATGTTTTATTAAGTTCATTTTGCTATATAAATGGCTACATAAATAATAAACATGTCTAAATTATTTCATATTACACATGTGACAGAACTTATGACTTGACTAGGTTACTGTCTTAGCATTCACCATACAGCATTTTTTAACAAAAGGTAGCAAAAGTAAAACTACTTTTTTTTTAAATCAACTTCAAAGTTTAGCTCTGACTAGCTTGAATGTAAACTATTGACAGCTACGGTTAAATTTTTGGAAACTATTGTTAGTCTTAGCTACCTATAATTTTATTTAAGTAAGTTTAATTTATAAGGATCATACGACAAAATAAATTGACATATTACATACTATAAAAAGCGAAGAAATTATTTTTTAAAGCTGATTAATTTGAAAATTCTCAAATTTTAAGAATAAAATTAATATCTCGAAAACTTAGAGCATTGTTGGCTATATAATCAAAGCTCGAAAACTACGAAAATTCGGCAAATATACATTGGGTATATTTGGATAGCCCTGAATGTAAAGAATCCAAAAAAAAATGTTTGACGTCACATTGTTTCACCAACCTGTATATGTATACATTGACTGCTGGAATCTTTATCCTTCCTGTTGGCTTTGCCTAGTCGGGTAAAAATACACGGTAACCAACTGGCAGCGCCATCTATCGTCTGAGTCCCCTGAATTCACACAAAATACAAAAGTGCAGCAGTCCCGCGGTAACTATACGGAATTGCTGAAATGTTTCATCAAAATCCATTCAGTAGTTTTTGCAACAAAAAACCCGACTGTAAAAATATAACTGCAAAGTAAAGATATAACTGAAAAGTTAGAAATGTAGAGCTTACATTCCTTATTATTACATAACTATGTGAATCAATGTTATAAATGTATTGCAGGCGGGAACGGCGCAATATGCTATGTCAAGCGAGTTTTACATGATTTACTAAATAGCTATAGCTTGTTCCCGCCTGCAATACTTTTTTCTAACGTCTAGTAACATTTATTTACATAGTTATGTAGGTAATACTTTACAAAATATTATTTGTATCTTTATGGCGCAGAATAGTAAAATAGTTGTAAAATGGTGTGATGAATGAAATAGATATATCAGAATAGTCCTTATAGGGGGAAAGGGGTTTTTGGGAAATGGACATACATACATACAAAACATTACCCTCCTTTCTTCGGCAGTCGGGTAAAAACATGCAAATCTGCATTCATACAGCCATACAAAATGTCACGTATATAATATTAGTTAGGAAGTACGGATGTCGCTGGTCAATTAAATCATGACTGTGCATATTAACCCCCGTATTTATAAAGAAGTAATTACTTATTGCTTAAGAAAGTCATAACTTAAAGTGTTCATACCTAGTGCTTAAGTGAAAGAAATTGGTCACCATTAATAGTCATATTATTTGGCTGAAAATGCTAACTTTTGGTAGTTATAACTTCTAGTAATTTCTTGATTAAGGCATACCAATTGTCTCTCAAGTAATTACTTGTAGTCAAGTAATTACTTTTACTTGTTTATAAATACGGGGGTAAGTGCATATTGAACATGGTGTAGGTATTTTAATTATTACTAGCTTTTGCCCGCGAGGGTAACACGATTCCCCTTTCCTGATTTAGAACACAGAATAGAACTCAGAACAGAATATTATTTTAATACGCTACTGTAGACGATATTATATGTTTGGGGATAGAATGAAAAGATTCTGGGCATTGGACACACGCGAACATGTTCGCGTCTTTTCCCATGGACAATAATTGTCCATGGGAATGAACCTGTACTAATTTTGCGGAGAGTCTCACACAAATTTCCATCCCCTATTTTAGGGGCAGGGGGAAGATTTCCAAAAAAAATAAGACAGGTATTTTTCGTTGGTAACAAAAAGTCTGTGTACCGATGTTTAGCTTCCTACCTTGAAAACTGCGAATATTCCCACGTAAAATTTCACCCCCTCTTTTTTGTAAGTTACAAATAGTCCGCATACTAGTTTTTAGATTTGTACCTTGAAAATTGCGGAATGCTCCCTACAAACAACCACCCCCCATTTTAGGGAAGTGGGGGGCTTAGAAAAAGACAAAAAATAGCCTATGTCACTCTCTATACCTTCCACTATCTCCACTTAAAAAGTCACGTTAATTCGTCGCTCTGTTTTGCCGTGAAAGACGGACAAACAAACAGACACACACACTTATCACTTAAGTATGGATGTTGTGGTAAACTCGTTTGAGAATACTTTTTGACCTTCTTAGTTTTCATAAGAGTACTGTATAATAAGTATCGGATTAATATCAACTAGTTCTGATACCAGTCGATTGTGAAATTAAAATCAGAACACCAGAGTATCGAAATTAAAAATACATGAAAGCATGGAATTCAAGTAAGATTGCTTACATCAGGATAATCAAACAATATTTCGATAAGAAAACGATAGCCACACTGAGTTATAATAGCGACCAATTTAAACAATTCTTTTGTGTGCTACGGTATTATAGGATATTATGCTTTAAAATTAATAGACTCAGGCGTTACTTTGCGGAAATCTATAACTAATTATGGATTGAGAACATTATTTTGCTAATGATTTCCGCTTTTAACACCGGCCTAGATACCTTCACCATTGCACTAACACTGATTGAGCAAGCACTATTTCATGCAGGAAAACCGCCCGCCCTCCCTCAAAAATGCATGCAGTACAGTTGATGTAATGGGATAATGGTGTGTTAATGCAGTGTTGGGTACTAATAATTTTTATGCTGTATGCAGCACAGTCTCTCTATAATCAGAAATCGTTGAACGATACTAATCTTTTTTAAAGATCTGATCACAAAAAAAATACGATCATTGGTTCTTATCAGTCACCGGTGCTGGTAACTAAGGTATCTTAAAATAGTTTTTGACAGTATACGTCTGACCTTATTTCGTCATGCATCCTATTTATCTACTACCAGCTGACCCCGCGAACTTCGTATCGCCTCAGAATAATATAGGTAATTGGATTTTGACGTAAGACGTCACACGATGTCATTGGCATCAAATATGGCGTTTACCTTACCATGTTACACAGAAAATTTGCAATAAAATAATATTGCGACTATAAAGTGAGATGTAAGCTATCCTATCTTTCAAGTTGGATCAATCTGCACACGGAGTGCAAATTTGATTAAAATCGGTTAAGTAGTTTAGGAGTCCATCGCGGACAAACATGTGACACGTAATTTTTATATATAAAGATTAGTGGGCCTATTACATAATCTTAACAGTTTCGGGGTTATTTAGTAATTATTGCACATTTTTAAAGACAAATCAAAAATTGGAGGCCACTATGAACTATTAAAATAAACAACACTAAGTTTGACTGTCATTACAGGAGAACGAATAAGGAATTATCATTTAATAATATCTATTTTTTTGGTACTCTTAAGTTAACAAGTGATTTTCTTATAATTGAATGCTCCATAAAATTTACACAACTTGTGTTAAAATGTCAAAGGAATATATTTAGCTGTGGTGATTTTGTGGTTTATTACGGCCTCTGATTTTCTTGTAATATCCGTCTTAAATTTTCATTCGTTCCCAACAAGCCTAATATTATTTTTATCGAGCATATTTTTATCTCTGGACTGATTGGTGGTACTTTCATATTCCCTCCAATATTGGTACTTAAATAAAAAGTAATTTTATTTGCAAGTCTTGCAACTCTACATTTTCAAAATGTTATGTTTCTTTATGAAATATTATTTAGTGTTATTGTTAATAAAAGTTCCTCGTTGATTTATTTCTACACGATATTAGTGTACAATAAATAAATTATAGATTTATATAATAGATTTACCTACGATAACCAAGCTAAATAAAGCGTAATCTCTGACTTGTCAACTCAGAATACACAGACACACTGCTATTCATGTTGTTAGAGGTCAGTACCTACGCAGTAAGTTACGATTGAACACTGTATTATTTCTACTTATTTTAGTTAAATGCAACGGGCTATACCTATTTATTTACATAGTATAATGAAATAAAATACAAGGTAAAAGGCTTTTTTGAACAATTCACAATGGTGAGAAGAACAAAGGCGTTATTTTTTTGTAACTGTACAGCGCCTGGCATGTTGCCGGTGTGGTAGCGGGCGGTCGACTGCTGTTATTAAGCGATGCAACGTGGTGCATAGCTGCAGCGCCACCGCCTGCGTCCTATGCGGACCTGGTAGCGTGGCCGCGCGATGCGGCCCGCCGCGCCGGCCACTTGGCAACGGACGGACAAACGCGGCCATGGCTTAGAACCTATGCTTAGAACACAAGCTGACCGCATCACATGAACGAACTGCACCGCTTTTCATAAATTACATCCAAAACCAACCCCGAGATAAATTCCTTCCATAATACATTGAATTCCTTTCCGTGCACAGACCATTTTCACTAAATTTTCTTTTCTCAAAAAAGTATGTATAAAAAATATTCATTCGAAAAATTTTACTACATTGTTTGATTTAAAAATTTCTATAAAAATACACCCGTATACCATCGGTTAGTATAAAATTTCTAAAAAGTCTATTCCTGATGAAAGAATTAAATGGATTGTGAATTCTGATTATAAATAATTGCTGAAAATTGATAAGCTTAAGGAACACATTTTGAAGTCTTACGTGTTTACTCAAAGGTGTTTACAAATATATACAAGTAAACCTCTGTGTACAAAACTATGTAACGCGCTATTTTCGCCAAAACTAAATAAATACGACGGAAATTAAAGGCAATCCCACAAAATATTTCCAAAAAATCACTTCTATTTAAATAATAGAGATACTTACTTACTTAATTAAACGTTACTTATGAATAAAGAAAGTATAACTTCAACGTAAAAATATTCGTAAAAAATATACAAATTCAATAATAATTAATAATCATGCAATAAATTAGCCACTTAAATAAAAAACTCATTAAATGCACAAAATATAAGATACAATATGTAATATCTCACTTTTAATTAAAAAATGAGTCTTACACGTATTTTCTGTTACTGGCCGCTTGGACGCCTAATAATTAGAAACATTTTAAAAAAGCATTCATAGCTCGTTCTTTTTTTGAAATTGGAGAATAACATTTCTTTCTTGGCTTTTTCTATTATTTTGGCGGCAATTCAAAATTTAATCTGAAATTTATTTTGTTCAAAATGGGCAAAAATACAAGTTGTGACGCGTCAACTAAGTAGGTAAATAATTGTTAATTTACGTGGTGGATCATAAGTGGGCTACAGAAGAATAGCTGAGTATTTAAATTGTTTTGTTAAGAAAGTTTTTAATGCAATTTATTAACACATGGAACTGTTGAAAATGTTCTTAGAAAGGCTCGGCCAAGAAAAACCTCTCCCAGAGAAGATACGCTAATCGTTCATGTTGCTAAAAAAGACCCAAGTAAAGAAGCTGATTTTCTCGTTGCTCTGACGACGTCAAAGTCACACTTTTTAAGGCATATTGCCAAAGCATATACACGGGAAACCTGTGGGTAAAGCACACTAAAAAGTCGTTGGAGACCCTGCGAATCCTTTATAATAATGTGTTCAGGATGTTGTCGGGTCTGCCTCGTTTTTGCAGTGCATCTGGCATGTTTGCCGAGTATCAAACTGAAGGCTTGTTACGTAAAAAGATCGCTGCATTAATTAGCAAAGTGCGAGGCAGTCAACAAAACAGCATCCTGAAGACCCTGGCAGATCAATACACTTTCCCGCTGTAGAAGTGCTTTGTTCAAAAAGTGACAGCCACCGGAGTTTACCCCTCCCTCTAAAAATGGGTACTACTGTGTATGTGTGTATTTAATGTAATGAATGATAAATAAATTTGAATTTGAATAAAGAAATATATTTAAATAATATAATTTCATAATATAATTTAATAATATAATATAATTACTATTTTAACGCAATGTACTGACAAAGTGATAAATATGGATGTAATTTATCTGAAATAAAATTTATTTATTTATTTATTATTTATAGGCTCCCCCTCCAACCAGATTAAATATGAAGTTTTTTGCCTGATGACCCGAGAAACATCTCGTCAAGACTGATACGCCGAAGATTGGTAGAAGCTTTAAAATTGTTTGAAAGAATCTCTCGAAAGGTACCGCTTCTAAGCAAGCAACACCGAGAGAAGCGATTATTCGCTAAAAAATATGTTAAATGGACGGTGTATGAGAATGGAAAAAAGTGTTATTTTCAGCTGAAACATAAATAAATATGGTATTTCCGATGGAAAACGCTATGTTAGATGTCCTGTAAACAATGCTTTTAATTATAAATACACAAGGAGTATAGTGAAGCACGATGGCGGTAACATTAAAAATTGGGGGTGTTTTTACGGATGTGGAGTTGGACCCGTTCGGAAGATTGAAGGTACAATGGATTATTAGCAATACAAAAATGTCTTAGAGCACACAATGATTCCCTACTCGGACGATCATTTGCCGGTAACCTGGATCTTTTAGCATGACGAGACCCTAAAGACACGTCCAATAGCGTCAAATGTTTCCTTAACGAACAGCGTATATCTGTTTTAGACTGGCCAGCAAATAGGTAGTCCGGATTTAAAGTTGATAGAAAATCTCTAGTATATTGTTAAAAAGAAAGTCACAAACAAACGTAACAACAGTCAAAACGAACTATATGAAGCATTTGTTGAAGCATGGAATTTAATCCCCCAGAAAAATGTATGAAATTGATTGAATCAATGCCAGGTCGTCGTTGCAGTGCTGTTATTGAAAATAAGAGATACGCCACTAAATATAAATTATAACTATTGGTAGGCTGTGGATAGTAGCTATTTCGTAAATAAGAATACTAATTACTAATACTTAAAAAAATATTGTTTTTGACGTGACAACGTCTTAAATTAGGTTGCGGCTGGGAGTCACTTATGAAAAAGTGTAACGCTCGGTAACGTTACGATGACGTCATCGTCCTATCCTCAACAAAATCACTCAAATAGGAATTAGTTAAGTTTAAGTTTACATGTACAATGTTTTAGTAAACAAAATATATTTCTATAGTTAAAATTTGTGCAATTCTTATTTTCATTCAATTCCTTGTTCCTATTGTGCAATTTAATTATATTCATATCAATAAATATTCTACCGAGAAAAAGACGTTGTCACGTAAAATCTTCGCCCGTAAAACCGACTTTACAGGCAACCATTTTTTAATACTTTTTTGTTGTTGTTTCTGATTAGTTGACCATTATTGTTCATACGTTATTAAAACTGATTTAAATATTTGTCCGTAATGTAATATTGAAACTGCACTTGTGTAATGGGATTTATATTGTTTTTTTAATAAATGATAAATCGTTGAACTTATTGTTGTCCTATTAATTGTTTAATTTCAAAATAAAAATCTTATATAATGTCAAGGAACGTTGGTAGTGTTTCTGATACGACCACCACTATTTAATTATTAACCAGTAGTTGCATGTACTCTCTATAAGCTATTATTTATTATTGTTAATTAATGACGAGTTTAACGATAAAGCCACTATACAGGGTATTCGGAAGAACGTTGAACTTACGAAATTGGGGGGCAGGTGGGGCGGTCTGTTAAATAACTAGCCCCAAAGATTTTACCTAGGTGTCAAGACTGTTTTTATTTTACTTTTTTATTTAATTTCTGGAATTTTTCGCTTTTCGCTACCTTTAAAGCCGTCTTACTTTTGTTTGTAACATCATTGCTTAAAAAATTAATAAAAACTATCTGAATCTAGACAATGAAAATATAAAATTATACATAATAATTATAACATGCATTGGAAACTAGCGAAGTTAAGTTTGGAAAAGATAATTAAGTAATAATTGAAAATATTAATTGTTGAAATATTGTGTGCACATTGCTCAAAACAAAGTTTAAATAAAAACAAAATAGATCTGGCCTTGAAAAAAAAAGCGAAAAATTCCAGAAATTTACAAATAATCTTGAGGCCTAGTTAAAATCTTTTGGGCTAGTTAGTTAACAGACCACCTCACCCTGCCCCCCATTTTCGTATGTTCAAAGTTCTTTCGAACACCCTGTATACTGTACCATTTATGAATATAATTTTTATTACTACCAAAATACTTATAATTATGTATCACCTTTCTAAAAATTATCAGGATTTAATTTAATACCTACTCTTTTAAATGTGTACAATGACCAACGAAATCTCTAGTTTTTTAGTCGACTCATAAGGCCAGTAGTTTGTGATTTATGGATCGATGTCCATCGACCGCCTAGTACGGAGCGTCTATGCGTACCGTAAGCGCCATCGCGCCAGCGCGCGAAAGAACGGGCCTGACAAGCCGCCGCGCTCCCGTATTTTGTAGTTATTTAAACATAATAATTAAGTATATCATTTAATTAATTCAAACTCAGCGAATATGTCTATAAATATTTAGTAGCTTTAAACTAGCATAAAATTATTATTTAAAATTTCCGTAGTTTAGTCGTCAAATTGAAAAAAAATTTCGAATAGATGTAGGTTTGTGATTTTTTTCTATCGAGCCAAGTTAATCAAATCGTGTAACCGATAGCGACTGTGACTAGACTAGACTCTCAACTAATACATATATTTTTTTCAGAGTTTAAAACGCTGTTTTCTAGTTCTCAGATGGGTTTTAAAAACTTAAAAACGCTGCCTCTTAGAACTACACCGCCTTAAAAGGAAAAAGGTTATCCTAAGCAATGTATATTTTTAACACAAGTTTTTGGAATTTTGATTTATTAATTGCTAAATTGTGAATTTGTTGTTTTGTACATAGCTATAATTTTTAACTGTTAAATAGGAAATATTTCATCCACAATTATTCAAATTTAAAACCAAAAATCCTAGTGGTCCTATACTACGAAACACTTTACTGCGTATCAGTGCTCACTACTTTCTTAACCTATGCAATCCTAGTGCATCAAATTCGAAAAAGTTTAACCCTTTGCTTATCCTAAGCAGCGTTCATTCCTCCGGCTTCTTTATTGCTACTTTTCTAAGGATGATCAACGATATCTGTAAGCCGCATATTTTGTTCTCTTTCCAAAATGGGACGATACCTTCTTCAGATTCATTATGTTCCAGTAAGTGGGCTACTCCCGTTTCCATAACGACACCCACGCGCGCGCATTTCTCCGCCTACTCAGAAGGACAAGAACGAATTAGCTCGCGTGTTCCTAAATTCGTACTTCAGCTAACCCATGCGCTCCTGGTAACAGCAGATTGTAAGCTTTCAGGAAGGGAAATAGTGCGCAGTCGGCGCATACTTGCCATACCACTTGCGTCGTACAGTCGAGATATAGAGTCTATATTGACCCTTAGCATAATAGTACCAAAGAAGAAAAGACAAGAAATTGCTTTATAGGCGCACTAGTAGTACTGTACAGGCTCTTAGTTCCCTTAACGCCCTTGCCCTTCGACTACACAACTACTTCAAGTATATGCGGCCCTGTTACTTCTTCGCTCTAATTACGCATATCATTATGATTCCCGTTTTCTTTTTTCTTATTCTTCGCAAGGCGTCTCGGGTGCCGCCACGCGTAAATAAATAATATTTGCAACTATAATGTTTTATTACTCTTATCTGCATTATTAATTACATAAGTAGATTAAGACGTAACGTAACGTCGCGTCGCGCCGTCGTTATTCGAGTCAAAAGCCATATTTTTATTACAATAAATAACTTGTTGAGAATGTCGTATTTTTTATGCCACAAAATGTCTTTTAACAAACTTTTATTTAAATAATATAAAGTAATTACATAGTTAATTATAAGAATTTATAATTAATATTGTATTTGCATTACAATATCTACAGTAGATATAATACAACTACAACTTAAACAACGTTATTATTTTGCTTGTTTCCGCGCAGAAAGTTTGTCAGTTAACGCATGCGCTTCCAATAGTCCAACTTAAATCCCGCCCTAAAGCGCAACCCCACTGCGTTACCGTCACCTGTCCCGATCTGAAACCGATATCCGTGCCCTATAGCTTCGAACGTATTAATGGGATATCGATTTCTGGTCAACACACCTTCTCATGACCTATGCAGCCTTGGTATTTTCCGAACAGTTCGACATTATCGGCAATCGCCGATACTTTTCCAATAGGGAACCGATATCGACAATTTTGTGGGATGGACTCGACGTCGAATCGAATAAAGAACAATATTTTTATTTGATAAGCCTCTGTCATTATTTATCATTTAATTTAAATTTTGACGTGACAACGTCTTAAATTAGGTTGCGGCTGGGAGTCACTTATGAAAAAGTGTAACGCTCGGTAACGTTACGATGAGTCACCGAACGAGAGAGAGGCCCGCCGAATGCCTTGCGTCTCTCTCCCACTCAACTATGATCGGTCTGCCGCGCGCGCAGCACTAGAGAATTAGGCGCATTGAATCGGCGCATGCTTGTGTCTCTGTCTTTGTCTTTCTCGAACGTTCTTGGCGTTGGAAAAACAAGAAAGCGTCATAATACAAGTTCACACGTGTGGTTAAAGTATCGTCAGCTGTGTCTGTAGTGAAAAGACGTTGTCACGTAAAATCTTCGCCCGTAAAACCGACTTTGCAGGCAACCATTTTTTTTCTTAATGGCATATCATCAATCATTCATTATCAATATCTCTCTCTATCTCTACACCTACTTTATACTTATTACGATACTGATACTAGTCATTCAGGCGATTACGGATGCATTACGAATTTACGATTTTTATATTTTATCTTATTTATTAGACACAGGAAATGTAGAGTGGTAAAGTTTGGGTAAAATCATAAATGTGTCTTATCGGTGTTTATGAAAATTTAGCTTTACGCACATGTGCAATAAGGTTAAATGTTAGGTACTTTTTTTATAAGCACCCAAATGTTTCCAGTTCCATTTGGTGAGGAAGTTTGTCTGATAGTAATTGAGTATTTTACGTTATAATTCTACGGGAGAAACACTATTTATGGCTGTAATCAACCACTTCCAAGCCAAGCCAAGCAATTTCATCGGATGATTTTAGGCATAGTACGAGTTTGAAAGTTCGGTGCAGTTTGTGGACGCTCTGCGTGTGAATTCACACTCCCAGTTATTACAAAAAATCTCCATGCAAAATTTAAGCCTGAAGAGGTATTTTTATTAAGTGAGCGGCTTTTAATTTTATAATTTACAATAAAAAAGTAACATATAGACCAGGGTCGATAATTTTAGAAGTGGTAAAAATTGAAAAAAAATATAGTAGGATGAAACCCATTGGAAGAGGTAGAGAATATAACAAAAACGAAAGGAAAAATAAATTACGGGCGATCTGAGGTCGGGAAGGGGGAGGGGGTGAGTTTTAGGGTAAAAAACGGTTAATCTAGATTTCCGGTAAAACTGCAAGTCTTATGAAAAAAAGTTAAATGGCAAAGTTGTAGGTAATAAAAAGATCTACAACTTTTGTATGGACACTTTTTTCACATAACCTCAAAATTTATGTGAAAAATTCGAATAACCGTGTTTTTGGTTTTTTATTTTTACCTTGTGCAAAAAAAAATATTTGTTCACGAAAATTGGTACAAACTTACCTTTGTATGTTCCAAACATACAGTATTTTTTTTAATTTAAAATATTAATTTTTTCACCTTATTTTGACCTAATATCGAAAAAGAACCCTAATTTTCAATCGAAAATTCTCACGTCAAAATATCTGCTTTTTTAAAAATGTTTTTGAGCTATTTATTAAAATTTACACTTTAATTACTAGAAAAACGAAGGTATGGGGTATGGAGACTATACACATACTACATACATACTACATACAGTGTACAGTCTCCATAGTATGTGGCTTACTACCTTTTGAACATGAAATCTTACGTTTTTCTAGTAATTAAAGTGTAAATTTTAATAAATAGCTCAAAGTTATACATAATGATTCAAAAAAATTTCAATTTTCGGATTCGAGTTTTCTTCATTATTTGCATTTACTGAGAACATTTACCATAGTAATGTATATATTTTTTTGTACCATCAGAAAGTAGAGATTTCAACGGACAAAAAACACACCAATTTTTTTAAAAAAGCAGATATCTTGACGTGAGAATTTTCGATTGAAAATTAGGGCTCTTTTTCGATATTAAGTCAAAATAAGGTGAAAAAATGAATATTTTAAATCAAAAAAATTAGTGTATGTTTTGGGCATACAAAGGTAAGTTTTCACCAAATTTCTTGTACACAACAAATATTTTTTTTTGTAAAAGATAAAATTAAAAAACCAAAAACACGGTTATTCGAATTTTTCACATAAATTTTGAGGTTATGTGAAAAAAGTGTCCATACAAAAGTTGTAGATCTTTTTATTACCTACAACTTTGCTATTTTACTTTTTTTTATAAGACTTGCAGTTTTACCGGAAATCGAGATTAACCGTTTTTTACCCTAAAACTCACCCCCTCCCCCTTCCCGACCTCAGATCGCCTGTAATTTATTTTTCCTTTCGTTTTTGTTATATTCTCTACCTCTTCCAATGGGTTTCATCCTACTATAATTTTTTTTGGTATCAAAAATTATCGGTCTAATCCAAAGTCGCGATAACCTGTCGTTATTGATAGTCATCGATAACATCACTATTTATTTATACATACATATTAATATGAATTCTAAGGAAAATATTTCAACAGCAGAAATCGATCGTGAAATATTTGTATTTCCTTTTTCTCGTCTGTTATCGGAAGTGCGCGCGCCACTGTAATGTTTGTAAGTTACACAAGACTTCCTCTCCTTCCGGACCGGATATTGATTTTCACCGCCAAAACCACTGGTCTTAATTTCTGCTCTCCTAGGATTCACTGAAGGTTTTTCCGGTTTGCTTCAATCCACATCCGGAAACGGTTACGGTTGTTCCGAATTTAGTATCAGTAACAAATACAAATATAATTTAAGAAATGACAAAAGCCTAATTCTATTTTATGTTTATGTATTATTTTATCAACTTTTAGAAAAAGGGTTTTTTATACCTAAATGAGATCATAGTTAGGTATACTAAATACAACAGAAATAAATGGTTTTCGAATAATCAGTCACTTCCTGAACCTAAGTCCTGGCCAACCCAAGGAACAGCCGCAACCGCGCCGTTGCTGGGAGGCGGAACCGCATCAACACTACGCACCATTTTACCAGGCGAGCAGAACGCATGTAGAGATCGACTTATTCGTCTCGAACAAGCCCGGCCCCTAGCAGTCTTGGACTTCCTTGTAAAGTAATGTAAAGGGGGGTTTCCACCGCGAAAGGGTAATGAGCGGGAAATGCTTAAGCGGAACGGACTCATTTTATAGTAAATAGGTTTATGTTTCCACCAACAAAGAGTGTCTTTTGATTTACACTGCAAAATGAAAATGAGAGAGAGAAATGAGCGAAGTGAGCTGAACGGAAAATGAGAAAAGAAAAATGAATTTTAGATTTTCACAGAGAACGAGAAACACGTCAGGCTCGCTCGCGCCGGGGGCCGGGGAGTCGCGTACAAACCGGTTTTCAAGGTGTCGCCTGCTCCGAGGTTCCGGGTTCGATTTCCGGACGGGTCAATGTAACAAAAATGTGTTTTTCTATATTTTCTCGGGTCTGGGTGTTTGTGGTACCTTCGTTGTTTATGATTTCCAAAATACGAGTTCGATAAATAGTTAGGTACTCAAATTGGGATCAGAACAATGTATATGATGTTGTCCTCATTTACTTATTACGTACAGAAAAATAACACATGTCGGCTGCCATTACAAACAACAATGCGATGCACGTCTGCGGGCAGCGCGGGGGCAGACATAGCGAGCAAGTCCGTTCTGAACTAGTTAGTCGGCAAGGCCTTGCCGCAGCGGACTCTTTTCAACCTCTTTTTACTCGTTCGATCCGCCCCGCTCAACCCTTTCTGTGTGGAAAGGCTACTATGTAAATTGTAATTGCGAGTTGAGCGGAGTCCGTAAGTACTTCGCTCCGCTCCCTAGAGCTGAGCGAGCTCATTTCTACTCTTTCTGCACGCTCGGCTCTTTCCGTCCGACTATTTCTTGGTGGAAATACAAGTATGCATTTTACGCTTGCAAGTTTAACGAGGTCATTAATGGGTCCGTTCCGCTTGCGGTGGAAACCCTACTTAAGTATAAGACAATGTCTAAATAACTATGGATGGATGTACTAACCTAAAGATTTTTGTGTCATAATAAAAATGGTGTAGTTTGCATAAGTAATCTATATTTAATACACATACCAAATTATATTTATTTTCGTTTCCGCAGTTCGGAGATAGTAATCAAAAATAATTTTATTTGGAGGAGAGAAGACGACAAACAGTCTTATCTTAGAGATTTATATGCTTTAGACAAAAATGGATAAGTCCACAACCTCTGCATCTGCACGCGCATGAATAGTGCACTTCGCGTCAACATTGTAGTCCCAATATTGGTACATAATAACTCAATCTCAATGCGTAAAAATATGTATACAAACACCAACAATGTCAGATGTCACTGTCATTATGAGAGGAAAGTGATGTGACAGTCATAACCGGCTGGAATTATTTTCATAGGAATAAAAAAAATCGCTAGCCTTATGGCGGAAATGTTAAGGAAAAGTCAAACGGAAACAGGAAAACAACTAATTTTTAGGGTTCCGTGCCCGAAGGGTAAAAACGGAACCCTATCACTAAGACTTCGCTGTCTGTCCGTCTGTCCGTCTGCCTGTCACCAGGCTGTATCTCAAGAACCGCGATACCTAGACAGTTGAAATTTTTATACAATATGTATTTCTGTTACCGCAATAACAAAAAATATTAAAAACAAAATAAAATAAATATTTAAGGGGGTCTCTCATACAACAAACACGATTTTTTTGGCCTTTTTTGCTCGATATCAATAATGGCAACTGGTAGGCACTTGAAATATTTACAAAATACTAACTTGTATTTTTACTTTACTAATAAATAATAAAATTAATAACTAAGGGAAGCTTCCATACAAAAAACACCCTTTTTTGCCTATTTTTGCTCAGGTAGGCACTAAATTTATGTACCTTTGGTTGTTTACCTAATGAATGGTACGGAACCCTTCGTGCGCGAGTACAACTCGCACTTGGCCGGGTTTTTTCGAATAAAAATCTTTTTTGCTATGAAAACTTATTCCCTGACACTGAGTACAATTTTAGTTCAGAGCAGGTACTGGATTTGGGCAATGTCTTTTAATAAAAGGGTTTTAATATTATTTTATTCTTAGAGCAATTTAATTCTGGAGAGAAACCTTATAATTTAGTTTTTTCTTCAAGCAACTACTTTGAGCTTAAAAAATAACTAAAGCCAAATCTGGTCACAGTTCACAAAATGTTTGATTTATAATTTTTTGGCAAGTTATTTTGTCAAAACAAAACAAAATACTTATTTAATTTGATTTGGTAACTTTTAAACCAGTTTCGATTCATAAATATAAAAGAAAGTCGTGTTAGTTACTTACACCGTTTATAACTCACAAACCACTGAACCAAGTTATTTTTTTTTTGTGTTTTTTGATTTGTCTTGGTCCGGAATTGAATAAAAAGTATTAAGATGATGATATTCAGCAATAAAAGAACTTTTTCTTCCATTAACCCTTAATAAATATAGCAAAACGACGCCGCGACGTTTACCGGCCCTCTCTTAGTATGATTTCTCTTAATAAGAGCATCTCATGCAGGTCAAGCTAGTTTGTGATATCAGTTAATAATTTGTTTACAATTTTTGTATGAAAATACTCAAAATTTCTAACACATTCTGAGAAATGTCAGACTTATACTAAACTTAATCTGAAAATCTTATTTTCTTGCGTTTCTCAACATGTTTGGCAAATATACCGTTTTATGAGGCATATTATAAAATGTCTAACTCTCTCTCTCTTAAAATTTACACGTAAAATAATCTATTTTAAGTATAATGTAACTAACCTTAAAATACCTAACTTTTAAAATATGGCTAATAAGCTATTGCCCACGACTTCGATCGCGTGGAATTTATAATTTAAAACTATGTATTAAAATTATACCACGGGAACCTTACCTTTTCCCGGTATAAAAGTAGCCTAAGATATGTTATTCTAGGCACACCGTTCCTCTCCTTTAGATCCGTTAAATTAAAACTTTGTAGTTTTAAAATTATCCCACTGTAACCGTATTTTGCCCGGGTTAAAAGTTATCTATATGTTAGTACTGGTTATTACAGCCAATAAACACCGCTGCACCGTGCCGAATTTCATCTAGATCCGTTAGATTAAAGCTATGTAGCAAAATTATCCCACGGAAACCATACCTTTCCCGGGGTTAAAAAGTAGCCTATATGTTATTTCACCGAAAAACTAAAACCTATAATGCTCTTATAGAACCAGTTTGGGCACAAATTAAACAGCCTTAAGTTCACTATGGCTGTACATTAGATGTATAATAGCATTATAATAGCAGTTTAAGTAGTAACATTGGACTTAAGGCTGACTGACGGCACTATATGGGACCCAGTGTGAACCATACAACGTACATGAGTGTAATAAAGAGTAACAAGTGGCTGAATACACAGCCTTCACAGTTATAAAATCCGACAAAAGTACTCCAGTGTTACCTAAAATTCACGCGTGTCCTAAATTATTACTTTATTTTATTAATTATACCTCATTTTAGTTTGATTTGTGTGTGCCATCAAAAACATAACTCCGGCGGATATCAATTGGATAAAAATATATGATAACACGCGGTAGTACCTGTTTTAAATACTTAATAATGTTAATGCCATGGGAATGCAACTTTATCGTGAAATGTATACATATGTACAGCTAAAATATTCACGCGCCTCTGTAAAAACGCGATATTCATGTTAAAATATTTAAAACTGGCTGGGAGGAAATCTAATATTTTCAGTTTTTGATAATATATTGGCATTATAATTAGACTACGGTAATTAATTATAACATGAAACCAAAACTCAATCGCTCTATCTGCGTATTTTGTGATAATTCTGCATGATAATTTTGAAGATTTAGTTGGTAAATATTTTAGGTTACGTAGAACAAAATGGTGGAAATGAAATACGGCTATGTGAACTGTTATAACTCCAATCTAATGCGGTGAGCGTATATAGGTTCACATGTGTTCTGTTAGAATGCTGTTATCTATATGAAGTCCCACATTTGTACCACTACAGAGCCAATGTCTATAAATTTATTCTACTGTGAACTTATGTACAGCTTTAAGATGTAGTTCAGATCAATTGTGTATCATAGTTTAATTCAGTATATAAACTTGAAAAATTATGTCTCAGGCGGGACTGATATTATATTATAAGTGCAATTAAGTTGCTAAAATATCAAATAAAGTATATCGTTTAATTCTTTCAAAAATAATGAAATTTTAGAGATCCGCAATAATAATTATTGTCCGTTAAATCGCCTAGCACGCGACGTATAAACACACAGCTGTGGGATAAGTGTAATAGAATATCACATTCACATTCATGTTCAGCTTACAGATAATAAGAGGTGTACTTGTGAACAAATAAACTCTATTGATGTTAATGAACAACACATATTATATTCCTTTTAACAGCCTATAGTGCACATTCGAACCATTTAAACACTTCTATACAGATAGTAAAAAAAGGTTATTTTAATGATCACAAACAAGTTCTACTACAGCTACTAGCTGTATAACAGTCTAAAACGAGTAAACATAACAGCCTTTGGCTTAATAAATAACCACGTTTGTTCTATTAAAATGCTAGCTCTATAACATCGTACAACAAGTAGGCCGTTAAACAGCGGTTGCCATATCTCTACCCTCCTATAATGCTCTTAGTCAAACGGCTGACTAAAGGATAGTTGTTAGAGTATTATAACACCAACAATCGTATAAAATTATAACTCTACACTCCTATAAGTCCCTTAGACAGGTAAAGGTGTCATTAATCGCAATAATGCAGCTTATACATCACGAGTGAACTGTAATAATGCTTTAAGTACACCTGGGAACTAAGTGTGTACTCTTAAATGGAGGAAAGTGCTACTTTGGATTTGAATGACATTGGAATTTGTTAGCAACATCATTAACTTCTTTTTTTCAATATAAAAGAATTTGACGTCATACGAGTATTACAACACCATTTTAAATGTAAATTTAAGTCCTTCAAACATTGATCTTCTGTCATAACTTCGCAAATTATGATCTTACAAGTAATTAATCTAATTTAAAGGAAAAGTGTAACATAGTGGTTACCATAAACATAAAAAGGCCATCCCTTCAAAAAATATTGATTCCCCATACACACTTCAATATTTTCTTAATTTGGTAGTATCTATAGATAATGTTTACTTACCTCCTCTGTGATCTACGCCTGCGTTTCCTAATTCGCGACCGCTACGACTACTCGTTATTTATTGGTACATCATAATATCATAATAACCTTAATGGCACTTTAGTATGAAATCGAAAGTATTCTAAGTAATCGATATACGTTGCTCAAAAGAGAAACAACCTGAAGTGTCAGTAGACTAGTTACAATTGAAGACCAATTTCAATTTACTAGTTATTTTTAATACCTATAACCTTAGCCTATAACTTACATTACAATACAATACAAGTAAGTAATACTACAACGCAACGAGAATATATGCGTAAGGTCTTGCGTGTGGGTCTTGCTTGCGTGAGATGCTCTCCGCTGATTGGTTGAGATGACCACGCCCAATGCGTTAACGAACCTTGAAATTCGACAGGCCCTTACACAGCCCTTTATAACTCCTCCAGCTTTCTGCGGTCCTAGTACACTGTGTTATATTATAAATAATTTAAAGGGCTCGCCAAATTATTACGACAACAAACAATCACACAAATAAAATGACACATTTACAATAATTTTCTAAAACTCCATCCAACACAACATACGCTTAAAACTCATTTGTCGCCTATCGTGAAATCTAACAAAATCATAATTATTAACAAGAATTGCATCTAATTAACAACAATTATAAATGGAAATTATCAACCATAACCAGTTGGGCCCTTTGCGAAGGTGTAAATGACAGGAAGGGATTTCCGTAACAGAAAATAATGGGCATGTCACTCCCAATGACTTTGTGTACCAGGAAAACATGTCTTATGAAGAATTCTTTAGTAAAGGCCCTTTTTTATACAAGAGACCTTCGAGCAGCGCAGGTTGAGGACCTATTTTAGCTTTCGCGATGCGCACTGTGATGAACGCAGCCACTACCGCCAGCCAGATAGCCCGTATGACGTCCGGGAGAGAGAGAGATATCATAAATCTAAAAACTGGCCTACCTGAAATTCTTGTTTTCCCGACGTTGCTAGGCTAGCTCTAGTCTCGTACCATTATGTGATACCTACCTCGAGAGTCGAGAGTAGACCTAATAAAAGGTAACTTAATAACAAGTGGATACAATTAGCTAGTCTTTGTTTAGCTGACCTTTAAGGGCATGATTGTGTATAGTTGTTGTTAGGAAATCAGTAATATGTTCGGTTTTGTGCCATTGTTTTTTTACCCAATGATGGGCAGAACAAGAACTTTCTTTCAAACAAAGATGGCCTCACTTGAATCTCGAGTACCAGGCAAACATGATTCCGAGACGGTTCAATGGAATGCTTTCGCCACATTTTTTACTAGGTTTGGTCAGTTTTGTTTCAGGTATTAATGTTAGGTATGTAAAATGTAAAATTAAATGTATCATACAATTTAATGTTCAAATATTTCAAGTCTCTCAAGTAATTCGATAAACGAGTGATGCATAGTACGGTAGTATAATGTAATGACTGAGGTTCAAATTCTAGTAGGGTAAACCGTCCAGTGAATGAACCCCTAATAGATTTTTCAACTTTAATATTACTTTGTTGATGTTTTAATAAATGAAACTCATTTTAAGTTGATTTTTTATATGCCTTATCAATCTAGGAAGAAAGTAAATTCTGGATTTTAAGTTTTTTTGTTTGGGTCTCGTTATACTTAAGAAAATGTAAAAAATGGCACAAATTGCCAGTGAATGAACAATATTTTCAGTGAATGAACACAATAAAATCCAGTGATTGAACAGTTTTATTAAATAAAAAAATTATACATTTACAAGTTAACGATAACATATTTCCCAAATATGCTGTCAGAGTTAGTTATTTTTTTATTACTATCAACTTTAATTTTTTTTTCTTAATTTATTTTGGATTGTCTCAGTTGATTTAGCAACTGCTTGCTATTATCTTGGTTTTTGGTTTTCTTTTTCTGGTTTTCCTGGTTTTCTTCAGCTTTTCGTTTTTGATTATTTATTTTAATTTGGATTTCTTCTTTTTTTAGATTTTTGTTTACGTGCTTCTGTTTCATTTCTTTCTCTTCGGCTTTTACTTTTTTTATTACTTGTAGATATTTCAGGATATTTCAAGAAATCATTTGAAGGAATTAGGTTTTGTTTTTTACTAGATGCAGACATCTTTTCCGGGATTGTGATTTCAATTGTTATGATTGATTGAATTGACAAGAAGACTAAATTCAATATGTTTTCAACCTTTGTTTTGCACTTGATCCACAATAAAAAATAAGGATGAGCAAGTGGGAATCTAAGGATCTTTTAATATTATAGCAATCTATGAATTCGTTCTTATAGTTTGGCCAATTATTTCAATTTCAATCACCTTCATTGTGCATCTCATATCATCCTTTTGTTCTTCAAGACTCTGCATTATATTTATTTCTTGTGCATTATTAGCAATTTCCTGTCTGCGAGTATTTATACACTTTGAATAATCTACTGCATCGACATTAATAAATAAATAATAATAAATAAATAAATATTTTAGACATACCTCACTGGGCCACACTGAGCCATCTAGTCCCAAATTAAGGTACTATTAAGTATGGGGTACTAGACAACCGATAAACTTACTTATATACTTTTTTTTTTTGTAAATACATACTTATAATACATAGACAACACCCAGACCAGTACAAACAGACATGTTCATGCACACAAATATTTGTACTGTGCGGGGATCGAACCCGCGACCCATGGCTCAGAAGCAGCGTTAACTACCGCTGATCCTAATGGTCGTCCAACATTTATAGTAAACAAACCACATTAATAGTAAACAAACCACAGGCTGGGAAAGAACTTCTTATTGTAAATGGTTTTACTGCTAAATCGTACGCCTTTTTGAATATTGAACTAAAATTTTGTCTAGTCATTGGTGCTGTCGTGGCTTGTTTATGTTTCGGACAATTTTTTTTCAACTCTTTTTAACAGGTCCAAAAATACCGACATCACAAGGCTGCAGGATATGCGTGGCGTTGGGTAAATGTGTGATTTGTGGCCATCTTAAGAAAGTAATACAGGCATTTTTATGTTGTTCTGCACCGACCATTCGTAGAACAATTTTATGTAAGCAAATAATGTTTCCGATACCATCCAGCCACTCTCTGATCTCCCAATAAACCATTCATCAGGAAATTTTAGCGCTACAGCAGGTGGCATTCTTTTGTATGGGTATGTGACAAAGGGTGGTACACTTTATCCATTGGCAGAAAAAGTGCAGAAAATGGTTATCGATTCTTTTTCTTTCCTGAGAGCAATTTCGTATGTATTTTTAAAATTTTTTGGTCCCAAAATTATCCCCCTCTTTGGACACGTCATCACGCCAGTTTTATCAGTGTTAAATATTCGAGGGGGTTAATATTTTATATCTAACCCATTTTCTTCTGTCAAAAATAGCTTCTACTCAGTAAACCACTTCCTAATTTCCTCTTCAGTAACCGCTGCACAAGCTTTAGATATCATCTCCGCATTTCTTTTAATCAAATCTGAATGCCTTTTAAGAAATAGTCCAAGCCATTTTTCTCCAGGTCTGTTATTGGTAAATATACTAACACGGTTATCTTTATTCAAATAGGTTTCTACTGTATCAAAGACTTCATCTGGATGCATAAGGAATCCTTATTTAGAATCCTATGTACCAATTCTGACTTTTCAGTAGAGGTTAATCAGGTTGCTGGCCCCAGTTTTCTCTCCCGTGGTACTTTATTTGTAACTTTATTGTGAAGGGTTGATTTTGGAATATTATTAAATTTACTAGCTTTATTAATTATAGTTTCTCCATTAATAATAGATTCAAGAGCTTTTTCTAAAGTATTGAAACCGTTCATACTTCTTTTTAGGTAGACTAATTGAAAAAAAATATAGTTCACATTGAGGTATAAAATATCTTGAAAGAAAATTGTGAAATTTAAAATTCATAAATAATAATCAGTTAATAAATAAAATAATAAAAACTTCGTGTTCATTCAGTAGGTTCTAAATACCAGTGAATGAACCATAGTGACATTGTTAGTTCATTTACTAGATTTTTTCAGCCAATGAATGAACATAAGTGTTCCAATACTGGCGCCGAGATTTATAATCCATTTATATTGCTTGTAGTAAAAAAATTAACTTGATTGCTCATGCATAAAGGTATATTATACTAGAATCTTATAATATTTCTCAACCCCAATAAATGAACGGCGCGTTCATTTATTAGCTGAAAGTATTTTTTTTTGCCAGTAATGGAACACTTAATTTTAAACTCAAAACTTATTAAAAACAACGCAAAAGCAACCCGTATCTATGTATTAATTCATAACTTAGTAAAATAACCATTGGTATGATTGTTTTCGCTGTAATTTTGGTTGTAAACTCGATAAAAGTGAGTCAATGTTCTTACCTGAGATCTAATTTTCTCATAGAAACCAAGACACAGAACAACACGCACTTTTTAAACGGCTGTAATGTTTAGAGTGACTAACTGACATATAAATTGTATGCTGCCATATTTAGAAAACAAAGTTACCTATCACAAAAAAATACTTTGTATGATAATAAATTATCATATTTCTTATTCTAAAAGAAAAAATGGATTTTGTTCATTTACTGGGGGGTGTTCATTCACTGGAAGGTTTACCCTACCAAGTATTTCAGAAAACGGAATTCTTAATAGTGTGTTGATCAAACATCGTACATGACCATGATTAAGTAAATTAATACGAAACATACAGAAATTAATTAAAAATAACAAAATCTGACTGTGCAAGCATTAACCTGCTAAGTTATTTATTATAGTAACCATTAATTAAGCCTCGTAAAACTAAGCGTAGTTCTAGCAGTATCGGGTTACGCTTAAACGCATCGTCAGTGTTAGAAAAAAGACTAGCGTCTTTCTGCACTACACTACTGGTAACTCCTCTAAAGTCCTTAAAATATAGCTTGATTAGAATGACAGTTCTCACTGAAAGAGACGACGTACCAGCGTCACACAAGTGAAACACATTTGTACACAAAAAAATATTAGTAATTGGCATGTTTAGAATATTTTTTTATACATTGCTGTACATACATATTAATCAATTTAATTATGTAAAATAGATATTTAAAGTTAAAAACATTCAAATAATCCAGTCACAAAAATTACACCTAACTTTAAAGTACGTCTTTACAAGGTTACGTCATTTTTCATAATCGCTAGTGATGATGTAAAATGGACAAAACAAAATCGCCAGACTAACGGTATTACAAAATCGAAGTAATGTAACACAAAATATGTTACAAATGATTTAATGAGCATTGGTTGATGCTAGCTAAGAGCATCAAATTGCAATTATTAATAGTTTACGAAAAATTTTCAAATTTATTAGATTCTACAATGCGATAAAAAAATTCTAATTGATTTTCATGATTGTTTCAATTAAGTATTCTGATAATGATCACGATATTGACTTACTGTTAAATCTTAATATATGTGATTTTCGTTTTATGTATTTTATTCGCCATAACTGTTTTTTTTTTCGTTTGATCAGTCGATTCAGTCCCATCACTAGTCACCTCAGTTTGACAGGTGTCATTCTAATCCCTCGATCGTGAGTAATTCCAGACACAATTGAAATCAATTGTTATCGCGGCACGCGCGTGCCGCCTGGGGGTTGAGGGATCAAGCTATATTTTAAGGACTATATAAAATACTAGCTGTTGCCCGCGACTTCGTCCGCGTCAAATGATATGAATAATTTTCCCCGTTTTCGCAACATTTTTCACTGCTGCTTCGCTCCTATTGGTCGCAGCGTGATGTTATATAGCCTAAAGCCTTCCTCGATAAATGGACTATTCAACACAAAAAGAATTTTTCAAATCGAACCAGTACTTCCTGAGATTAGCGCGTTCAAACAAACAAACAAACAAACAAACTCTTCAGCTTTATAATATTAAGTATAGATTAGTATAGATTTAGTACTAGCTGTTGCCCGCGACTTCGTCCGTGTCAATTTCTGTTATTATGATCGCGATTATATTTGCAACATTTTTCACTGATCCTTTGCTCCTATTGGTCGCAGCGTGATGTTATATAGCCTAAAGCCTTCCTCGATAAATGCTCTATCCAACACAAAAATAATTTTTCAATTCGAACTAGTACTTCCTGCGATTAGCGCGTTCAAACAAACAAACAAACAAACTCTTCATCATCAGCCTATCATAGTCCACTGCTGGACATAGGCCTTTCCAAATGCACGCCACTTAGGTCGATCCTCGGCTTCTCGCATCCAGCTCCTGCCAGCCACCTTGCGCAAATCATCACTCCACCTGGCCTGAGGGCGTCCTACACTACGTTTGCCGAGACGCGGTCTCCACTGAAGAACTCGTTTAACCCAGCGGTTGTCGGTTCTGTGGCTAATATAGCCAGCCCACTGCCACTTCATCTTGCTAATCCGGTGGGCTATGTCGGTAACTTTAGTTCCCTGCCAGATCACCTCATTTCTGATTTTATCCCTAAGAGAAATTCCGAGCATAGCTCTATCCATAGCCCGCTGAGCGACTTTGAACTTGTGGACTAGCCGTACCGTCCAGTGTCCACGTTTCGGCTCCGTATGACATGACGGGTAGGACGCACTGATTGAAGACTTTCGTCTTGAGGCATTGTGGGATTGACGATGAGAAGACTCGACGTAGTTTCCCAAATGCGGCCCAACCCAACTGAATTCTTCTGTTCACCTCATCCTCAAAGTTGTTTCTACCTAACTGCAATGTCTGCCCGAGGTACACACACGTATTTCTGAACAACTTCGAGGAAGGTACCGTGCATCGCAATCGGTTGCGGTACATGTTCATTCAAGTTTTATCCAGGTTCATCCGCAAGCCGATGCGCACAGAAGAGTCAGCCAGGTCAGCATCTGTTGTAGGTCCTGCAGCGTTTCTGCCATAATGACGATGTCGTCTGCAAATCGCAAGTGAGAGATGTATTCGCCATTGATGTTGATGCCTCGTCCTTTCCACTGCAGCGTCTTGAACATAATTCTCCATTGCATTTGTGAACAATTTCGGGGAAATGACGTCCCCTTGTCTCACTCCTCGATGCAACGGTACAGGATACAAACTCTTCAGCTTTATAGTATAGATATCTTATCTGTGGTACTACGGAATACTCTACGAATCTACTAATATTATCACGTGACGCTATAAAATACTCGATTCCTAGTTCACACAGAGACGCTTTAATTTTACTGATGTCTGAAGTCTGATCAATATTAGTTATATTATTATCGGACTGGGGCAATACGTTGCGTGCTCGTCGCTCCCCTTCTTCCACACAAATACAGGTTCGAGGTTACCCCTAACATGTAGGCCGGGACCGCACACACACGTCATATGTCACACTAGATCTTCACGTACCCTATGGATCCCTGGTACTAGTATCCCACATGTGCAACCCTTTCGAGTTTTCGACACGTGGTCGCGTCCATACGCGCACAAGAGATATTTCATTCATCCGCCCATGTTTGTAATAATAATAATTATGTAGGTATGTACTTTCGTTGAACAATATTTTAACTGTTTGTTAACTGTTTTTTTACATTAAGGATTCTGTGCCTGTGTGACGTGACGATATTGTCGTCGCTACATCATGCATTATTTTATTTTAAGAAAATATTTTTGGTACAAAGATAGGATGACTTTAATATTAATAATCATTCTTTGGTTACATTATTAATTTCTAATGTATAATAAATAATTGTTGTCCTAATTGTAGTGCACAACACAATATTATGAGAGCACATTCGAATTACTTAGTGGGATTGTCAAACTGGCATATTGCGCGGGCAGTCCACCCGGGCCGCGCCGCCGCACACGCCCCACGACGCAGTGACATGCGTCAAACGCCACCGATGCACCAGGGCCGCATACAAGCCAGAAAGTGCATCGCCCTACGCCGCGCGGTACCACCCATTGTAACACCGACCATCCTAATGAGATCTTCGTCAAGTAGGCCGTTTTAGCGATTGTGCTTTTCGCCCGTGTGTTTAGCCGCAATAGGTTGACGCCGCGCGCGAGAGAAGTAGAGCTCAGTACAAAATTGTGGGTTAATATCGCATTTGAGCGCTTCGGTCTCTGTCTTTCACGGAAAACTGTTGTAAATATCAACAGCTATGTATAATGTAGGTATAGGTCTGGTTTCTTTGTACGTACACAGACACATTGTGTTGAGTTGACCCACTCAACGCTGTACTTTTTTTTACATTGAAACTTTTTTTATTTATAAAAGTTAAACATGCTTAGTATTTGCTTGAACGTGCCCTACCTTGTGATATTGATTATTTTACAATCTTAAATGCATAATTAATAATTATATAAAGAAGGAAATTTAATCTATCTATGTATATATATAAAAATGTTATATTGGTTTGTGTAGGTACGCTCCAAAAACTCAAAAAGTTCTGCACCGATTGAGCTGAAATTTAGGATGGTATCTTTGAATTATTCTAAGCATGATATATATAATCCGCATCAAGGATTGTTTTTATCAATTTATCCGCGACCGCGAAAAAAATAATTATTAAAAAATGTGCCACAGCGAAGCGTGGCAGGGAACAGCTAGTACGTGATAATAATGAACATACTTCCATTCGGAGTCTGATAAGAAGGCGATTTATAATCGAATAAGTCAATAATTTGCACCATTACGAGAATAGTTAATTGAATGAAAAATTTTTAATAATCACTTTAATGTCTATGTGTATGTCGATGTACCTATACATAAATTGTGTATGCGTAATTGCGTACATAGATGTACAATAATTAGAATGAAGGTTGCATCATCATCATAGTATACCTTCTCATGTGCAATAGGCACCTGGTCTATTACCCGGGCGGCGGGCGCCCACCTCTGCGGCGATGGGTGCGCCTGGTAGGCGCGGGCTAGTGCGGCGGATTACGTCATCTGGGTTATAACCCAACAATTTAGTTCAAAGTCACTCAAGTCCTCAAGTCAACCAACCACTATAAAAGTTAAAAAACTAGTTTCTTCCAAAATTGCTACATAGCTAGACGGGTAAGGACACTGACTTCACTGTCGCTTAAACCATAGTGATATAAACATGTAGCACAGCATGTAGTAAGTTAAATACCTCTTAGGGTTGATTTTTCAATGGTCAGATAAAAGTTATCGATCTGTTGGATAAAATCTAACGGCCGTTTTCAATATCCTATCTATCGCTAGTTTTGACATCGGAGATAGGAAACAGTTTCTATCTCTGATTTTTCCGTCCAGAGAAACAAAGACAGAAGTTGTTTTCTATCTCGGATATGCCAAAACTAAAGATAGATAGGATATTGAAAACGGCCGTAAGACGACTGATTTGCAAAAGTCAATCATATTAGGTTCCATGGCATTCCAGGTAGACTTTTTAAATTAGTCCTTATGTTTAAACCAATAGATAACTTTTATCTGACCATTGAAAAATCAGCCCTTACTTATATAAATATACCTACTTTGTTTATAAGAGCAAGCTAAGTGTTACGGACTTTTTGTAGTAAGTAACGTTGACAGACTGGTCATGAGTTTGAAAATTATATGACTGAATTTGGAAGACGAGCTTTGACAGCGACACGGGCCACATACGTTTTTCTATAATATTATTGTTGTGTTTACTTGTTTAGTTTTTCAGATTTTGTGTAATTTAATAAATTTAGTGCATAATAAACTTCTTGATCGACGCAGCGAAAGAAGTTTCCTTGAGCCCCTTCACTAAGAATAAAATATACCCCTGTACCGTGCGTCACCCTAAATAAAAAAAAGCTCATCGGACAAATCAAAATTTAAATGTAAAAGTAAGTAGGAAAAAGGTTTTGGGCTTAAGGGTTTTTTTTAAAGAGAGACTTTTAAAAACAGTGCCGGATTAACCATAGAAGCTGAAAAAGCTGAAGCTTAGGGCAGCGTAATAAGGGCGGCAAATGGGCAAAAAAAAAAGTAGTGCAGTAAAAACAAAGCTTTGTTTTTCTTAGATTAAAAATGTACCGTAAAAGTTGTAAAAAAAAGGAAATGGTATTGTCAATGATATTACATTGGGTATTGTGAACAGTGTATCTAATTTTAGAGGTCAGTAGGTTGGGGCAAAAAATTTATAGTTTTTGGGCGGCAAATGTGTTAATTTGCACATAATAATTGTGTCAACTCGGACGGTGGTTAGAGCAAAAATTGAAAACCGACGAGATCATCACTTTTAATTGTTTTTAGGAATTTCATTATCTTATCATTGTAGTCAAAGTCACAGTAGGTTGGCTAATTCCCATTAACCAAAAACATACAAGCGTTCCCTGAGACCAGACATATAATAACGTCAGCGCCTTTTAAAACCGTTTTAAGTAGCCATGTTTATTTAATCAAAGCAACCAACAAATCTTACACTAATGATAACACAAACATGACTAACAACTATTGAAATGCTAAGTGCATTTCAGTACTTACAGGATACTACCACTACTAAAATGTGGGTGTTTAATGTTTATCAATGTTCACACAATAATATTAAACAAGAATAATGACCAAAATTATAAGCAGAGCTATTTTTTCGAATTTAGAAAACTGAAAGTAAATTTAGCTTGTACCATAGGGAAAGAAAAAAATTTCTTTCCCTATGCTTGTACTTACTGTGTTTATTTATTTTTTTAGGTAAAATTTTAGTTGAGAAAGCACCTTGACCTGATAACTTGATAAATATAGTACATATATTCCGCATCAACCTTCCATTACGTCCGCCGCTACAAAATTATGGTGAATTACATATTTACTAGCAAAAGGTCAGACATCAAAAAGGTTTGATAATCCTCATAAATTTTGAATAAAAAAAATCTGAAATAAGTGGAACTCTAAACTCTAAAGGTTTTATTCGAAAATATAAAGATAATGATGGATGAACTAGACAATGTACTAGTTGTGGAAAAAGAATTCGGAAAGTCCTGCTACACCCCTCAAATTAATAGTTAAGTTCAATATGGGCATTTTTTAAATCAGTTGCTGGAACGAAAATGTCGCTGTCCTATGACTTTGAACAACTATAACAGTAAAAAATATTGAATGATTAGCTTAAATTATCTGATACAAATTGATGATTTAATTCTCTAATGGATAAAAATAAAATAAAGGTTCTTTATTTATTAATAAATTATTATTTTTTTTTTATAGAAAACTGGTTTTTGTGCGTGTCCCATCCGTACCTTGACAAGTTTGAGCATGAATTTAAAAACATCCTTTATTTTATCGGTTAAATTGGAAGCACTATTTGGAAGTAAATATGCTTAAAAATTAATTTTATATCATAAATCTACATAAAACATGCTATAAAATAGAATAAACAACATAAATACACTGTCCCACGAATTTACATGTAGATGAATTCCACTATAACGTCACGCGCTAATTTTTCAACTTCCTCTAAGACTTTTACTAAATAATGTAATTTTTTTGATAACGGCTACATTCCCAAATCCACTAGTTGTGTAAGCGTCATCAGTATAAAAAAATACGAGGTGTGAAGTGGTTGAGTTACGTTGGCACTAAAACCATCATTCCGCATAAGTGACACTAATTTTTCAAGTAAATAGTACTTTATTATTACTAAAATATTTTTTTAGAATACTGTAATATCTTCAGAATACGAAACGGTTTGGACTGGTCCTAATTGCATTTCATAACGATGAAAAGTATTTCTAAAATTTTTATGCATTCATTCGTCACATCCATATTGTCACGTAAAGTCACGTTGCGTATAGGTATGCGGATCGCAAAAAGTGACGTTTGGAATTGTTACGCATAGTTCACACTTATGGTTTTTAAATTGACATTATGATTATGGCAGAACAAGCTAGTAAATTAATTTTTAGAACATATTTCCAGGATGTCTTATTGAATTAAACTAAAATAAATAACTTGTGTTTTACACGTGAAAACGTTATTTATTTTAGTTTATTTATACGAGTACACCGGGTTATTTAAAAAATATGGAGTTCCGAATCTTTAACAGAGCATAACAGATCTGCGAAAAAACATCGAAGTAAAAATGAACCGACCATACATTTCACTGATCAGCTGACCGAGTTTCTATGGTAGATTTAATATTTTTTCTTTGATTTTTGCCTTTTTTCTGTTGAAATTGTAGTCTGTTTCAGATTTTGACTTACATTAGAACAGGGTTATTGGTGTTTTTGATATAACTCTCTTGTATCTTTTTTTTTTGTTATCAAACAAAACTGTCAAAAACATATAGCATGAACATAATTTGGTCTTCTATGTGCTTTAGTGTGAATATGAATATATTGTTTGTTTCATAGATGTGCTTATTGCTTGAGCTTGAATGCACATGCATAAATAACATTTTTTTTGCGGAAAACTATGATTTATAGCAGAAGAACGCGCTAAACGATACAAAGACAAGGTGAAACAAAAGCCGAAAAAATATAATATAAATAGAAATAGACGATAATATAGTACCTATCCCGCAATAAATGTAACGTTATGTTATAAATGATTACTCTCTTAATACATACAACTTATTTTTGCTATAAATTTGTCATATTTAAAAGTTATACATATACTATGACTTAAGGTATGCCGCATACATTGTAAAATATATGCGGCATACCTTAAGTCTGCTTTGTACTGAAAAGTGTCGAATTGGACCAATTTAACAAAATATCGTTGTAGTTTAAATGTTGTTATTTTATGTGATAGTAATTTTGGAATTATAATTTTAGTTTTTACTTGTTTATTAATTTTTGACAAATTTTACGATAACCTTTATAATTTAACACCCCAAAACATTTCGTGACATGGTGGTACTTCGAGTGATACACATTACAGGTATTTACAAAAATTCACATTAAACAACAATAGCAATTTATTTGATTATATTAAATATTTAATTTAACATGCATATATTTATATATTCTACGTTTCTCTTCTCCTAACTAAGTTGAATTTAGACTAAATTAACGTTTTTGTATTTCGTCGATTCCACTCCGTCACGCAGCAACTGATTTTAAAAATGCCCATCAGTTTCAATAAAAATAAAACTTATTAGTCTTCGTAGACTCCGTAACAAAAGAAAACTTGTAACCAATAAATCATAAATTTATTGAATGATAACTTAAAGATAAATAATATTATTAGGGACAATTTTAAACATAATTTAAAAATACAATTCCTTGAAGTTTTTTTTTTAGTTTCATAGGTGGTTCCGCTACCGGAAGCTAATACAAGCAACTTATTTGCAAAACATCATATGACTTAGCTATGTTCTGTGGACTTAACTTATTCCCTCCTCCTTAGGTTCGTGCCAAAGGACAATTTCGCCTCCTGTAAGCTTATGATTGCCTGGTGAAAAGTGACGTCACGCAACACGAGCGCCACTTTCTCTTGAGAACTTACCCCGATTGGTGGAGTGCACAAACGGAACTAAAAACTCATTTTGCGGAAACAATGTTTAAATACGGTTTCTTGCACAGAAGTTCAAATACTGCGACAACCTATGGCTATGGATAGTATAGGTACTATTTAAGCAGATTCCTTTGATGCCATCTCTGCCTTTGCCCTGCAGTGGGATGATTATAGACTGTTACTACTATATATTTTACTTTTTTTACATGTTTTATGTCAATATTGCCAGCTATTGCCAGTATAAGAATACTTTATCCACACTTTATATTTTAAAGATATTTCTTCTGTTAAGGTACGAAGTTAAACTTTTTGTATAAACCAACATTTTATTACCATCACCTCTATTTATGTAGAAGTAAATTCTTCCATTAAGTTTTATTCGCCTGCAAAAAGAAACCATTTCAAAAATTTTAAATCTTTGTATATTTTATACTTAAATGTGTATATTCAATTTTTTCCTGCACTTTTGGTTATATTAATACGATCTCCAAAACCAACTTCTGATTACTAAAAAATTACGAATTAATATGCGCAAATCATCGGTTGCTGCGTCTATTTGGCATTTTGTATTTTTATTGTTTGTAATTTATAGTCAAGGTTGGATGGATGAGAGTTAAAGTTGAAAAACTGTGTGAGTGTGTGAGATACAAGATAAACATGATTGTAGTATTGGTCTCTTTTTCTTCAGGAACACACAAATACACCCGTGCTGAACAAAGCCGGGGCGGACGGTTAGTTATTAAAACTACCTCGGACCAAAGCAGTGAAAGTGTGTGTCTTATTTCTTTGTGTTTACCACACACCAATACACTCCCGTTTAGGCACATGCATACATACGCGTGCCGCCATCGCTGCCGCCATTACAAAGTTACCCCCACACAATAATATTGTAGTCCTCTCGGAAGCTGCATCTCCACGCTACCCATATTCCCCTGGTATAAAAAGGGGGCAAACCATTGTTCTCACGCACACGCACTTTTTTTATTTGGCGCATCTGATTAATTTACGTTTCCTGCATTTTTGCTCTACGCACATTTTGTACATACCTACTTAGGTAGGATTTAAAATGCGTGTGGAATAGATGCATTTATCCAATTCCTTCGTTGATTTATGCTGAATGAATAAGAAGAGAGTGGAAAGGACTCTAATGTTATTCGTTGGAAAGAGATACATGGAGGACTTACATGAAGTGTAAAATGGCTATCTCTTAGTTTATGTTCTCCTGACATACATGTTGGGCAAGTTACAAGCAGTCTCGTGGTAAGTTTGTACAAAAAAAAGGCAATGGCCGCCGACCGACACAGGTAATAAAAAAACTTTTAAGTGTAAAAATGTAGTTTGTATTTAGGTAAGGCTACCTGGCCAACGATGTTGCTGTGTTTTGTAGTGTTCCGTAGTAACGACAAAGAAAAATATACCCTATTAGTCTCACAAACACAGACTATCTGCGTCTGTTCGTTACCGGTTAATCACAGAGACTATCATTAGTACTAGATACCTGTAATGTTTAGTATAAAAAATGAATATGTTGCTAAGCGCAAATCTCGAGAACAGCTGAACTGATTTCGCTTATTATTTTTAAGAATATTCTTTGAAGTAAGGAGGATGGTTCTTACGCAGAGAAAAAAAAAAATTGCATGAATAAGTCAAAAGCAACACTTTTCTATACTCCCATACAAACATTTTGTCCAACCCCGCCATATTTGATGACAATGACATTTAGGGCCGGTCTATCAATAGCCAGATAAATAGTTAGATACGGTTTATTCTACAGTTAACAAGATTCTCAATTAGTAGCGTATTATTTTTTTGCAAGTTTATGAGCATTTTAAATAAAATTTGCTAAAAAATAGCAAAAAAATAACAAAGAAAGTCACAAAAATCATTACTTCCGTAAAAAAAGCCTACTTAGAAGGATGTAAAACTAAGAAACAATAAGCTCTATTTATAGGTCGCCATATGCGACGTGCGAAGTGCGAACTACGAATACGGAACCTTACACTGCGCGTGGTTTAACTACTTGTTTACCAAAGATACAGTTATTTTTTACAGTAAATTGAATGTTGCGAAATTTTCACTGGACTATGTATTCATTTGATAAGATTTATAATAGGTTGCTCTAGGTTTAAACTAAATTGTAATATGATATTTATTATTTTGTAAGACAGTTTTTAATAATTTCCACTTGTTATGATGTTAACGGGTTTTTTTTTTATATACGAAGGTAATAAGTTATAGCTATAATACTTAAAGTTATTTTATTCAATTAACAATTCCGCTCAAGTTTGCCTCTACGAACTGAAGTGCGATACTGCATGCGTTTGTGCAACAAGAAATGACGTCTCTGTGAATATTGCGGCCAGCCGCAGTCGAGTGAACGGCCTGCGCGGTCGTTGCCGGTTATCCTTGGGTGTCCTTGCTCAGGACGAACGAGTCATAATCCACCTCTTGCAGTATATGCCTCCCTGGTACTTCGCAGGATATTTTGTCCCTTTGGGAATGATACGTCACGTCCTTAAGGGATACAAACGGAGTGTTTTCAAGTCGAAATATTTTTTTTCACGACTATACACTTATTGCACACACAAGTACAAACATATCATTTCTACGCAAAGTAAGTGAGTGAGTGAGTGAAATTGTTTTATTTTAAAAACAAAATCACTATTGGTAAAACGCATCAATCTATGAATAGATAGTAGTAGTAGGTAGAGCATCTACCTACTACGAGTAGTATGAAAATAAAATTCTCTCAATGAACGGTTCAATAACAAACACAGCGCATCACTAACAAACAATGTTATCTCGTTGCAGCCCCGGCAAGGTAGCCAAGAACATAAGAAAGAAGGATATTGTAACATCGGCCTCCTTTAATAATATGTTTGCCTAGTGTACTTCGATGTCATGTCGTCCATTTCAGTGTAACAAAATTGCACCATTTTTGTGTAGGATCTCCTCCTTCCCCGCGCCGCGTTAGAGCTGTTTTGTTGGGATAGAGAAATTTATAAGAATAGTACAAAATGCATCTCCATAGCACCTCTGAGGTCCTGCTAGTTGTTGACGTCATTCCAATAGAGCCCACATCCCCTGGGCCTCTCGTCCGTTGAACTTTCAGGAACTTGCGCCTGCCTGCAGACGCAGTACTAAAGTAAGAATTTGTAGTAGATTATAAACCATTTTGTAGCCATAAGCAAACTAAACAATCAATGTCAAATTTACCATTGAAAAGATAATTCAAGAAAGCTTTTAAAAATTTACAGGTAGCTAAATACCTGGACTAAACTTCCTAATATTGGAGCTTTGGAGCTCCAAAGCTCCAATATTAGGAAGTTTAGTCCAGGAACGCCCACATTCGAACGAAAGATAAAATATATTATATACATATATCTATTCATCCAGGGGTCGAGAAGGCTAAGGTAAGAGGGGTAAGTAATGACGAAAATAAGCCTGCTGTCCTTATCGCACATGGGAGCTTTTGAAAAGCTTTTGCCTATTCGGGCTCTTGTGGAGATATGTCGCCCTGGTACATTCCCGCGCCACAAACGCCGCTGTCGCTAGCCGCTTTCTCCTTCTGATGAACTTTTTTGGGATTTACTTGATGAAAGAGATGCATTATATTGTGTCTTTGTTCATCACACCATCCTGTACGACGAGTATAACCAGTGGGGAGCTTTAGGTAATTCAGATTGAGAGAATATAAATTGGATAGGGCTTTTACCAGTGGCTTTTAGCGATAAACACGTTGAAATATGAACTATTTATTTGAAAACATAAAGGAAACAAACAGCAAAAAATGTGAGCGCTTAAAAGTTTCAGATCAAATAGTTCTCTTTCACGAGTTGCAAACTGCAACAGGCTATTATATTCAGGCAATGTTTCTTTTATTGAACTATCCGTTCACGAATAATAACTGACTAAATAGAAGAACACTCTTATTATGTAATAATAACTTAATTTTATACATAATTTATGAAACAAATCTCTTCTCCGTATTACTGTTCTACTAAATCCTAAAGATACTCGTAGCTTGCATAGCTGTTACGTATTCCTTTAAAGTGTATAAATGAGTACTCGTATATTTTATGGGTAAACCAGCTTCATAAAAATAATAATATTTTAGACATACCTACTTCACGATTACGAAAAAATTAAGTGATATACCGGAACGCCCCTCAGTTCCCAAAAGGGACTATAGTCCCTGTTTTATATTACTAATTAATTAGCTTTTGGGACTGAAGCGCGATAGACTTGATCGAAATCCAACGTGTACATGTGTACATTTGTAAATAAATAAATATACCTATCTGCCAATTGCGAGTCCAGTCGTGCACGGAGGGTTCCGCACCATAAACAATATTAGAACTGTTATTAAAACTTTTTTTTTTAGTTTTACATGTCCTAAATTGTCTGTAACAACAGCTGTACACCACTGTTAATTTTATTAAATATTTATTTTGATTTACTTTTAGTTAATTACAATTAAATATTCCGTGACAATTTTAAACGTTGCCGTTTATAATATCGATCAAAAAAATTAAAATAAAACACAGGTTTGTGGTGGTGTGGTGTATGGGAGGTGTTCTTAAATATAAAGTTATGAGCTAGAGTTTTAGTAATAGGGTCCCGATTTTACCCTTTGGGTTCGTAACCCTAAAACATCACTTACTTCAAACTGAAAAGCACATAACATTTGCCCTCTTTTTGTTAATGGTCAAACTATCAATTTAAGTTAATAATATTATTACACCATATTGGGGTTTTATGCAACTGTATATATACTCTAATTCAATGTTTATAGTTTTAACTTTAATTGCTATTTCTATTTATTTATCGTTTTCGCCTTTTCGGTATCATTGTGAGGGTCTTGTGTTCTTTTCAAAGTGCTAGAACGACTAACAGTGCATCAACTTTTTTAATTATGTTTTCTCCTCTCCAGTATGCCATGGCGCGCGCATGGTTCCAACAACCACCACCGTACTGGTTCCGATGCCGACGCTGGCGGTGTCCCGGCCCGTGACGACAGTCACGACGGCCGAGGAGTTGCCGTCCATGCCGCCACCCGTCTGCCCTGACTCCACTAGCACCACCAGCCCGCTGGCCAGGCTGCGCGTCGCCATGAGAAACGCAAGCTTTACACAGATGAACGCATTCTTCGACGCTTTCCTAGTATTTTTCAGTGATGAACATTTGGTAAGAATAGTTTTGCAAAGATTGTAATAAATAGGTACAACATATTCGTCATGGGCTCGAGTCGTGACGTAAAAAATATTTTCAAATCAACCACTGCCCTGCATATAGGTAGTTTTCTTTGTTAGGAACATGTCGTACCCTAGGCCTATAGCTCTTTACTTCGTTATTTTCATGTATTCTATAACGGTGTCTGTTAAAATATTTTTAATATCTCACGGTAATTTTATACCACTAATTGAATGCAGCAATAAGTATATCAGAAATGCTGCATGTGAAGTAATAGGTTGCATTCATAATATTCTAGTAACTCAGATAGCTAAAATCTAAATTAGAGAAAGAATAATAAAGACTACAAAATTAAAAGTGTATGATACACCTTACTTTTTTGTAGAGCGAAGAGCCTTCTACAGAAGAACATCGTTTAGAATACATAAGCGGTTGGGAAGGAGCAGGTACCGCAGCGGTGTTGGCAGACGGAGGCGCTGCCATTTGGGTGCCCAGCGGAGACGTTAGCAGAGCCATAACCACGCTGACCTGCGCGTGGCAAGTCTTCGACGCTGATGACCCTAACCAGCAGTCTATAGCCGAGTGGATCGCTGTAAGTGTCGAAACAGAAGTGTAGAGTCGTATAAATTACTTACTATTTACACTTAAAACCGTTCGTCTTTTTCCAGGAACGCCTTAACCGCCGGGGAAGGGTTGGCGCAGACGCACGGCTCACATCTGTCACTGAATGGCAAACATTATCCACCGCGCTGCAGCAGCTTGGACTTCAAATGATGCACGTGCCCACGCTCCTAGACCAGCTTTGGAATGAAGAACCGGACCCAGCAAGACGCAGACCAGATTTTTCCAAAATTGTAGCCAATTTGCATCATATAGAATACACGGGTACGATAATATTTTTCGACCTTAACCTAGAAATTGCCAGCTAAATATTTGAACGATCATCCTTTTTTAAAGCAGAGTACTATAGATTTGGAATGCTATGAGCTTGGGATTACAGTATGATTATAAAAAATAATCGTAGCTAGATTTCATTTGCGACACCTACAACTGTTTGAAAAAGAACTTACTATGCTTTGCAGATTTAATACTATTAACCTGAACTCATTTGTTTATTAGGAATGAGCTGGCGCGATAAAGTATCAGCAGTAAGAGAGGAGCTACATGCAATGGGTGCAGATGCAATGGTAGTTACCGCTCTCGACGAGGTGGCTTGGCTGCTTAATATCCGCGGACGGGATTTACCGTTCGCTCCGCTGCTAAAGGCTTTTGTTGTGGTGAGCGCTAGAGAAGTGCGGGTATACGCACCGCCAGGGAAACTGTCAATGCCAGTTAGAGAAGCGTTGGCGGTCTATAACTGCTACACCAATAACTGTACTAGGTAAAATTGCTTAATTTATATAATTAACATAAAAAATGTAGAACATTTTGACACAAAAAAATATTATTTTAATAGGGTGAATGACTACGTAAACATATATGCGGACCTGCGAAGAGCGACTGAAGCTAAGATCCTGATTCCAGCTTCAGGGACGTTCCAACGAGGAGCCTCCGCAGCTATCGCTCAAAGCATACCACAGAACAAGCGGCTTTTCTTGCTCTCACCGATAATTTATTTAAAGGCACAGAAGAACGAGGCAGAAGCTAACGGAATGAGAAAAGCACATTTAAGAGATGCTGTAGCCATGTGTACCCTGCTTAACTATTTGGAGAAACAAGTGAGTTTTAGAGCTACAGTTAATGCGGTTTTATTTTTCTTTGGTATTGGATCCTGGAGTCATTCTCTTTTTTCAGAACAAGGCCACGATGAGCGAAATATCCGTAGCTCAAATTGTTGACATGACTCGCGAGACTCAAGCAGGATATGTGGGTGCAGCTATGAAAACTCGTGTCGCCTTTGGGCCCAGCGGTTCCGACCCAAACTACCGGGCAACCCCGCCAACAAACCGCCGCGTCTTCACCAACTCGACACTTATTATACGTTCAGGAGGACAGTACGACGGTAAATAAAATACTTACAATCCCCCCATCAGACTTTTATGTAGGTATTCAAAAATAAATTTGCGTTATATCACACCAAAATTACCATGGTCTCGAGGAAAGGAGTTAACTTCATGGGACACGAAATAACAGACTAAAAGATTAGTCGGTGTATATTCAGACCCGAGCTTATTGAATAAAAAAATGTTTTCTAGTTTGACGCGAACGGGAAATCGAAAGAAATCCGAATAACAGCGCTACATCGCAAACTGGGTCGTCAATACAGGATGAAATTTTAACCACTTTCCAAAATTTTTGTAGGCGTTCAGTATCGTATATAGAGCTCATTTATAAAGTAATAAATGTAAATCAAGTTTTCACCCGAAAATATTTTTGGCAATATAGTTTTAAATTTTTACAGTTTTAGGCCTGTTTAGGTATAAAGGGAAAAACAAAAACTTATGATTAGTATCGTAATGAATAATTGTGATGTGCATTGCGTAAAAAAAGTGTTGCTAGGCGGCCGTATCAAAAATTTTAGATTTTGGCGGACATTTTCTAAGTGCTTTATCTTGACATTTTTGTACTGGGCTATACCAAAAGAAAAAATACATCATTTGTTATTTGTTTCGTAGATTGATATATTAAAATTTGAAAGGTGGTTAAAATTTCACCCTGTATTTAATTACCTCTGTTATTTCAGATATAGCCTTTAATGCGAATTCAAGTGTGCGCATGTGAATTTGAAACTTTCAGAGGGCACAACAGTGGTAACAAGAACTGTCCATTACGGTGTGCCGACGAAAGAAGTTCGAAGAGGTTACACTATTGTGCTGCGGGCAGTGGCCGCTTTGGCAACGCTTCAGACACCTTCGTCTCTGCCGGCAGCACACGCGGATCCCGTAGCCAGAGCACCCCTCTGGGCAGCCAAACAGGACTATGTGCATCCTACTGGCCATGGGGTGGGCGCCGCTCTCAACCGAAGAGAAGGTTATTGAAATAATCGTTATGTATTTTATTCGACACATCCGACACATACACAGAAACGGATGCATACTTCACATTATAATTAATTGCCTATTATGATGGTAAACATGAAAGTTTAAATCAGTATAAATTATTAATTTCATTTCAGATCCTGTTGTCATAGACTACAGACAAGATATCAATTTGCATACGTTTAGAGAAGGATATTACGTAACCAGTGGTAAGATAAATTTACAAATAAAAAATCTAAAAATGACAAAGGTGTTGTGACCACACACGTCACATCACATTCGAGGATTTCTTTACACACTACACTATAAGGGGATCGTATTTACTTTTTACAGAACCAGGATGGTATGAGCCGAAATTCGGTGTGCGACTAGGAAACGTTTTAGAAGTTGTATCAAAATCAAGCATGTACATCGGCTTTAGGGAAGCCACGCTCATTCCTTACGAACCAAAACTCATAGAACGAAATATGCTTACAGATTATGAGGTAAGACAAGAAATATTCACCTTTCGAAGGCTTACCGTCATCACTATAAATTATTTGATTTGAAAATTACACTTCTTGATTCTCAAACTTGCAAAGATGTGCCTACCTAAATAAGCAGTATTGTTTTTATCGTCGGGCATTCTAGCCAGCGTTTCGCACGCGACCGTGTCTGCGTGTGGATTACTGTGGATCGGCTATATCGCACTTCCAGCTATATCACCTTCCTTACAGATAACGTAGAATTTATGCGATACCCCATACACACTTCCATTCCTCTTCAACCCCTTCAAGGACGATTTCTAGGATAAAGACTATCTCTATATTAAATTTAATTCTAAGAAATTCAGCAGCTTAAGAGTGAAGAGGTAACAGACAGACAAGCAGACACACTCTCTCGTTTATAACATTAATATTATCTATTAGTCTATTGAAAATTAGGAACTTAAGAATATATTTGGCGTGTTGGTCACTTATTTGATATTGAGCTACGTAAACAGGTTTACATAATATATGTTTCCTTAATTAATTATTACTATTCCTTTCTTTAGATACACTGGCTGAACGCATACAATGATAGAATCAGGAAAATAGTGGGCCCCGAGCTAAAGGACCAAGGATTGACAGACGTGTACTACTGGATGATGAACAAGACTGTCCACATCGAGCCCTTGGCCACAGCCAAGAAACAAACTAGCTCATCTGCCGCCGTCAGTCGCGCTTGGGAGTTTGGTTTTGTAGTAGTAGGAGCGCTACTAGCCCACAGATTCCTTTTGATTACTGATATGTCTTAAAAATGTTACAAAGAAAGTTCTCATGACCCGAACTTACTAAAATTAATTGAATCCGCATAAAAAAAAACATTGCGGGCGCTTGATGACTTATAAAGTAGATACAATTTATAGGTATTTCCGGTCAGAATTATCGGCTCAAGAAACGGCCACACTTTTTTATTTATTTTCGTCCGTTCACCTCCAACATATTTTTATCCTAATCCTGATTTTTACAGGATTTTTTTAACATTGTTTATTATATAGGTACTTATCGTAAATTTATAATGCAAATGGTAGAAAAATCGATAAATTATTTACTAAAAGTAGAGGAAATATGATGTTATTTTCTGTTACTTACTTATTAAATCATACTATTTATAAGACCAACATTACTATAATAAATATAATTGCTTTGTCTTGATTCATAAAACGTGTTCGAATATAATTAAAATTATCAAATAATTAAATTATTAATAACTGAATGTAGCAAAAAATACTATACATAAAATATTTTTAACCATAGCTGATGATAGTTGTATGTTATCATAATGATTGTATCATTATTATTATACCAGTGTGTGTCTATTATACGTGTAGTTATTTATTAGAATATAATAATGTATTTAATTAAAGCAATATGAAAGTAGATCAGCAGCATTATTAGACCGCAATAAATTATACACTTTTAAATATTTAGGTATATACCTATGTAAGGTAATTAAATGTAAGGAAGGTTAGGTAGTTAAGGAAATATTAAATAATATAACAACGTGAATGTAGTATGTGTGTGCAACGTCCGAAATGGTGCCTTGATCCAGACTCTAGCTAAATTTGTTTTATTCTATGACAGATTCACAAAACTAGAAGAATTCTAAGCACATAAAATACTGTAAAAAAGAAGTGTGACTTATCTACACGAAATACGAAACAGCTAAAGTATTTACCTTCGTAGATTTTTAAACACTATTTTGGCGTTTGTAGTAAGCAATAATATGCTAAAATATTTAAATTGTTAGGGCTGGCGCTCTTAGCCAAACCTGCATATATAAATAATAATGTTAACATGTAAGATTTCTACAAACTAACATTTCCAGCCTAGACGTAAACAAAGTTAAGCGATACCGTGGCGTAGGTATACCTCGCAATATCACTGCGTTTACGCGGCGTGCCTGTACGTTTATCGAGCGCAAACTCACATAAATTGAAGAGTACCTACAGCTATTAATTTGATGGAAACTTATCTGTGCACTACATCACCGCTTTTCGATGTTTATTATGAACTAAGACGTTCACACTGCCAAAATACATAGACGTAATTTAAAAAACATAAAACATCTCCTAAAAGTATTATATCTATTTAAAATAATTTAATAGGATTTGAATAACAGAAAGTACAGATTTATTCCCATATTCATGTACCTTTATACCTTTACTCAAATACTTAGCGGTAGCGCAATTTGTAAATGTTTCGGGTTTCAACAATTCTGATTCGGGTTACTTAACGAACTGGTGACAGAGAGAGTTTACAATGAAATAATATAAAGGCAATTTCTTTCGAATACCGTTAATTATTGTCTTTCTTTAAATTTAGAAATGTTGATATCGCAATATATTAGTAACGCTTATTAAACCGGTGTTACATACAATTATAAGACATCCAATTTGAAACTCATAACATGTTGTTGACGTTCCATTATAGAGCTTTTGTTTTACAATTAGCCGTGTTATAATTAGACAAGGATTTAATTTGTTTATTTTCCTTTTCTGGTAACACTGAGTTGTTTAGAATGGTATTTTCACTTGTAAATTTGTTGATTTGAGCATCAAGGCAATTTAATCGAATTTCAGATTTTCCAGAAACTTTTGATTTATTTGTAAATGTTTCAAAATATGAAATACTATACATAATTATAAATTTAAGCACCGAGTGCCTTATTGAAAAGTAGAGTGTAAAATTGCTTGTAAAATAAGTTAGCCTACCTAATAGATTTATTAATGTTGTTAGACTATTTGGCTATTTCTACTATGTTAAAGGTATGATGATACTTCAAAACTATGTATTTATTTCTTATCCAGGGTTCTCCTATATAACTTGTTTTGAATACTATACATCATTAAAACTATGATTCATACAGTATTATTATTAAAAAACACTTCACTGTGATAATTGCGTATGCAGAATGTTACTAAAAGAAATCCATAATCTCGAGCTACATATATTGACAGACATATAATATTTATGGGATAATCCTGGATATATATATCTTACTGATTATATTCTGTTTAATTATATGCCTCTACTAAACAATCCTGAAGGAAATTGATGAATATTTTTTGTACTCCCGCTAAATTCCTTATAAGTTTGTAACAGCAATACTGTAAATTACGCAATAAAAAACGTTGATAGATGTAATAGTTTTATTTTTCATTGGTCCATATTAATAATGAATCACACATACATATAAGACTCTGCTCTTATAATACTATTAACATACAAACACACTGTTTGGAACACATTATTATATCGACAATTATATTTCAAATTTATAATTGTCTTTCATAAAGCTGACTTCACAAATGCGGAAAGCAATGCCTCTTTTAATAAAAACCTGCTCGCTTACAAATGTCACCTAAATACTGAATTATTAAAGAATGTAAAAAACCTTACATGGTTGTTGTGAAGTAAAAGCTGTGAGAAATGCGACACAAGTTAAACAATTATAAAATATTTTCGTTCTAACGTAGTTTGAACACTTCGTGTAAATAATAAAACGCTTAAACATATTAACGTAACGGGAACAGTAACGATGATAATTTTAAGTTGGAATTAGTTTCAAACAAAACAATGTATGTAAGTACAACAATAAATTACTTAATTGAAAAATTCTAATTTAACAGATCAATAATTCAATTGACATTAATAGGGCGCTTGCATAATACATTTAACGCTTCCCAAATTCGTACAAAAAGTATTTTTAAACGTCAGTTCTGCCGCGATCACAAGTTTTGTTAACTTCAAAGTAACTTTTGTATATCGACTTCATAACGACAGATTCGATTTGCCAATTGAACAGTTTCAGAAGATATACATCATCATTCCTGATACCATAGGATATAGGAAAGAAATATATTTCTTTCCCTATGCTGATACTAATCGGCACCAAAAAGGTTTGTATCATTGCCAATGATATTTAAAAAGTATAGATAGGTTATGCCCTTACAAAACTATCAAAATATCTGTGCCGCTTGCGAACAACTGCACACATGCGTAATTCTTATTTTGTCCTTGTCATACTCGTGAAAAGAACAACTACTTTCTCTTTCATGGATTTGAAAAGACGATTCAATTCAAACGAAAGACGAAGACAATTGTGTGTGACGTTTTAGGGACGCATATTGAGAGCGCATGTAACATATCTATTACTTTTTAAATATCATTGATCATTGCATATGAATTTTATACGACACGAGGCGACGGCGACGTAGGTATTCATCAAGAGGTGTTTGACTGTTATCCACATGCGCATTCGATTTTTCGAAATTTAAAAACAGTGGTTTGCTCTCATTTTTACTTCAAGAAGTTCGAGTTACTTAGAGCGTGACGTGACTTTACAATAACTGTTAAAAACATGTTTTGTTAATGCTATTTGCGATTAAGATGCAAAAAAAAACGTAACAATTAAATTAAATATACAAAGAATTTTTCACATCTGTCATTATTGCACTTCTACAAAATATTTCACATTATATTTTATTGCAAGCCCCTATTAAACATCCTAATGTAAACACTTTTTAAAAATCACACACATATTCAAAATTGTATCAAATGAGTGAAGATACGCCATTTCACAGTCGTTTTATATTCATACTTCTACAATCAAACGTTTATATTATTTATGATACTTTTTAAGCTTCAGTCTTCATCTATCTTTATCACACGCGTGACGCTCACAGACAAACACTTGTGGGCGTATATGTACGGAAATAAAAAGTGATACACACGCCGATTAGATATTTTAAGCGTAATGCGCCTTGGCCGGTTTTCTGTACCGTATATGTGTGGTAAGACAAACCTTAGCTGAATATGTATTGCAACATTCTTTTGAATTGTGTATTTTTATGATCCTGCATACGCGGGAAATTTCATTTTGTTCCCCGTTACACATTGACATAATTAAATTATACATCATGAAGGTACTAAAAGTAATAGGAAAAAAATCGTCATAGTACATTCTATTCAAAACAAAACGGCGAGGGAGCTATCTGACAGACATCCATTGAGCGGATCATGTTTTTCTATAAGTAAATGTTGCAATGGATACTCTCCCAATAAAACAACAAGTGTACAATTTTATACAACACACCGTTTTAAAACGAAAAGAGTGCATGCCTTCTATTTGCTATAGTTTTTATTCGAGTTTGTATGAGTGCGACCATAATAGAATACTTGATCTGATATAGTACCCGGAGAAAAAGTCATATGCAATTTTAATTGATGAATTGGATTTGAAAGTTAAAATACCAGCCAGTAATTTTATTTTGAGGAGTAAGTATTCTGTTACATCGGGTAAGTATCTTATACTTTCTGTACTAACGACTATACCTTAAAACTGTACGAACATTATTTAAAACTGTCATATGGATTTAAGCATAGTAAAGGCAGAGCATGAAGTTTTCAAGCATAATAAAATATAGTTTTTTACTACTAAATACTCTGTGTCATGTGAGTATGCTGTTTGTCAATGTATGCATGACACAGCACAAACTAGGATCAGCGATTGAATACGAAACTATCTCCGAATTCAATTAAAACATCGTTCAATGATGTTTATTAATCCCGTAGGCAGCTAATTCAGTCATGTGCATCAAGTGTACTTCGCTCACTGTCACTATTATTTTAATTATTTTAGAGTGACATTCTATATATTCAAACGTATAATGAAAATAAATCGCGATCATACTTTAGAAGGCGATCACGCAGATTAGGGACGTTAGAAGTCAAGAAACCAATACTGTTAGAAGTGTTAATAAGACTGTGTTTAGTGGTGTAAAGTAAATACTTAGACCCAAATTGCATCACTGTTCCAGTAAGCCTCTGACAACGGTCAGTTATATGCGATGGAAACATAAAAAAAAGTAATAATCATCCCACTGCAGGGAAAAGGCCTCCATCATTGAATTCAAGTTACCACAGCAATGATGGATGGATTGAAACATCAAACAATAAAATAATTTAATGTTTCATTCTATTACGAAATAATAGTACAAAATTTTACTTATTGAAGTATCCCCTATTCGGCCATAATAAATATTATGTATTAATTTCTCCACTTAGGCAATAAATAAATAAAATACTCTGTAATATCTACAAGCTCGAGAGGCGTTAAACGTGATGTATATAATACATAGTGTAATCATATCACAATGACAATAACTATAAATGCGTGTTACCAGCGTGCGTGCGGTGAACGAGAGGTGGGGCGTTCATCTTCTTAGATCCACCATTTCTACAAGGGCTGTGCTGTCTAGGCGAATATGTTTTACATCCTGAAACAAATAGATGAATAATCATCATTTTAATAACCGACAAAACTAAATGTACAACGAACTACAATACCTTTTAGAGTATAAATATTCTGCTATCTCAGTAATGAACATGGGTGTTAATTATCTTTTAAAATAAATAATCTTTATCGTTTTTGTTAATATGGGTTGGTGGTTGGAAGTCTAGGTAAAGATAAGGTACTTAGTATATGTTTATCGTTAATCTGGGATAACGGTGTTGACTGTACAATTACATAGTTTTTGTAAAGCTCTGTATGCAGTAACGGATTAAGACTACTTGATGCCCTAAGCAATCCATGCCTGTGGGCCCTATGTTAACTTAGAACGCGCGAATTTTCAAATTAGTCCTAGAAACTTTTTTTGGTGTGGTTTTTGGTGACGTGAGCGTGAGACGTGATGTCCTAAGGACGGAGTTTTTTGTGCTTCTTCTGGTGCCCCCTCAGACGTGATGCCCTAGGCAATTGCTTAATTTGATTAAGGGTTAATCCGCCACTGTCTGTATGTAAACATTACGTATTGTTCAGTTGTTTGTTTTACTAAATAAATAAAAAAAGAAAAAGATAAAATTATGAGAGAATTTGGAAAAATTGCGAGGTAAATAATATACCCAATACAAAAGGTACAAAACCTTTTCAACATTTGATTACACAATAACTTTTATGTGATTAAACTTTTTACCCTCAAAAAAGCAAAGCTTTCTATAAAGCAAAATTGTACTATATGTTTAAGTACAAAAATTATGATGTCTTTTGGAATCAGGTAAATAAGATAATAATATTTACAAGTAAGTGCATGTATATCTTACATAAAACAGCGGTGGGTCGTTGGGATGCGGATGGAACCCCGTTTGCCTGCAGTTGGCTATAAACTCCATACCATAGTCCGGCGTCAGAGCGAAATAGCCGGTCCTGAAAAACAATTAAATTTGTAGGCGTCCATCCTACACTTAGTTCACATTCACACATCACACACATAACTACGAGGGCGGGTCAATAAGTCCGTGACTTTTTGAATTTCTGACCTCTTTACTGAAAAAGCAACACTACTCCTGTCAACAGGTATCTCTCAGTTGATTCCTATCAAAATTAGAACTTGCTGCGACAGTTAGTTTGTGTTTGACAGCTATTTTTATCAGACTACCCAGTAATTTGAGGAAAAAATGGAAAAAGGTGAATTTCGTGTGCTTATTAAGCATTATTTTTTGCGAAAAAAAACCATTACCGAGACCAAGGCTAAGCTTGATAAATACTATGGGGACTCTGCACCATCGATTTCAATGGTAAAAAAGTGGTTTACTGAATTTCGTTGTGGCCGTAAAAGCACTGAAGATGCCGAACGTCCTGGACGCCCAGTTGAGGTCTCTACACCCGAAACAATCGAAAAAATTCACGATATGGTGTTGGCCGACCGAAGATTGAAAGTGCAAGAGATTGTGGAAGCCGTAGGGATCTCGCATGGCTCAGTGGTTTCAATTTTAAAAGATCAATTGGGCATGAGAAAGCTTTCCGCAAGATGGGTGCTGCGTTTGCTCACAGTCGACCACAAACGCAATCGTGTAACAACTTCACAGGAAGGTTTGGCGTTGTTTAATCGCAATATGGAGGAGTTTTTGCGCCGTTTTGTAACCGTGGACGAAACATGGATCCATCACAATACACCAGAGACCAAACAACAGTCAAAACAGTGGGTTTCTAAGGGTGAATCGGCGCCAAAGAAGGCCAAGGTGGGTTTGTCAGCCAATAAAGTTATGGCGACTGTTTTTTGGGATGCACGTGGGATAATCCACATTGACTACCTTCAAAAGGGAAGAACAATCAATGGGGAATATTATGCCAACTTATTGGACCGCTGCAATGACGATTTGAAAAAAAACCGACCTCATTTGGACAAGAAAAAAGTTCTTTTCCACCAAGACAATGCAAGGGTGCACACATGTGCAGTTGCCATGGCAAAAATCCATGAATTGGGCTATGAATTGCTCCCTCATCCGCCCTATTCTCCAGATTTGGCTCCGAGTGACTACTTTTTGTTCCCAAACCTGAAGAAATGGCTTGGTGGAAAAAGATTTGACTCCAATGATGAAGTCATCTCGCAAACAAAGGCCTATTTTGAGGACCTAGACAAATCATATTTTTTGGAAGGGATAAAAAAATTGGAGAAGCGTTGGACAAAGTGTATAGAGCTCAAGGGAGACTACGTTGAAAAATAAAATGATTTGTTTATCAAAAAATCTGTGTTTTATTCCAAAAGTCACGGACTTATTGACCCGCCCTCGTATTTACAAATATTATAATTCTATCTATTTACATTTAGTTATAACGTTAGAATACATTATTTTCCTAAGTTACACAATTTTCAAATTACATATGTATACTTATAAATAAACTTATTTGTTCTAATCTAAATTACATATTAGTAGGCTACATAATAATTATATACACAACATAAAATACGGTAGTCAATGTGCACCAGTTTATCGATATATCGACATCGATATAAATGTCGACTGCGCCGTTTCCCTAGCAAACATTCGTACATAAAGATTATGTGCTAGATGCGCGAACAGCAGCGCTCGCGCACCGGTCTCACCAGTCGAAATCTAACTACGACGCGGAGCGCACGCTGCCTTAGCTAATACTTGTGCTATCGATCTGCTTTCTCGCTTATATACTTTTCTTCCGTCTTATATATTTCTAGTTAAATACATCGCTGTGCTTCTCTGAACTATATTTCGCGTGTGTATGTACTTTCTTGTTCAATCTGTGCCTTCTAAACTTTATATATTTGTGTGAGAAACATTATTGTGGAACCGGACAATATAGACGTTTAAACTGTAAGTCGGCGTTTTATCTACCTACCTGCTACAATATTATACTCCACATTACAAATTTATTAAAAAAACCGCCTAAATCAACATTTCAAATTATGTTCACAGCATCCTTATTAATAACTAGCTGTTCCCCGCGGCTTCGTACGCGCCAATTTCTGTTTTCATGATCGCGATTATTTTTGCAACATTTTCCACTGATGCTTCGCTCCTATTGGTCGCAGCGTGATGTTATATAGCCTAAAGCCTTCCTCGATACATGGACTATCCAACACAAAAATAATTTTTCAATTCGAACCAGTACTTCCTGAGATTAGCGCGTTCAACCAAACAAACAAACTCTTCAGCTGTATAATATTAGTATAGATTACATTAAATCTTTAATATGTTATTTAAGTGGTTTTTGCACGTTGGCTTAGTTGATGCTGGTTTCGGATTGCAATACCATTTACCTAATACTCAGTATACAAAAACTGTACAGATAACAGCCTCTTTCAATCTATATAAATAAATAAAATTGAAATGTCCGTTTGTAATTTTAAATAACAGATTTTCACTAAATGCATACGGAAATATTTACATGAAAAATATTTTTTTCTGTCTGTCTGTCTGTTTGTTTCGGGTAATCTCTCAACCGGCTGGACCGTTTTGCACATAGCTAATGTGTTAAGGAGTAACTTAAGCTATTTTTAGTATTTATTTTAATGATTAAAAAATTGGTTGGGATATGCCAAACATCATGTAGTCGACTCGAACGACGTCGCTAGCACAGCTAGTTTTATTAAATGCATAGATATAACAGATAAGTGTACTAACTCGTTGTACTTGGGCGCGCAGACGATGGCAATTGCCTCGGGCATCATCAGCTGGTACGAGCACTGCGTGTGCAGGTCCACCGAAGACAGAAACGCCGTCTGTGTCGGGTGCGTCTGCGCACATCAACAAAGCTTTGTTAGGAACAAAAACATTTTAAAAGTATAATTTATATCTAGACATTTTAGTTGTTAGTACCATCGAAATATTCGAGTTATATTTTGAAAATTTAAACATTAAATTCCAAATTATTCAAAAAAATTATCATATAGTCAGCTCGAAAGTGTGCGGACGATAGTAGTATTCGAATAACCGTATTAATGGGCAGCTAAGAGTAAGAACGTGACATAGCAATTAAATATTCAAAGTAAAAGAAGCTCTCGCACGTAGTAATACGGCACAAACTAAATGGACTAAGTACAACAGCTCTGAGCATAGATTTAGGATACAAGTAGATCGACTGACAGCCCAAAAATGCGTGACCAGTTTTGACATGTCAATGTGTGAGTTAGCTAGTGACGTACCTTTAACATTTTTAGACTATCGATAAGAATTGCAGTTCGTCGTTTGGAAAATAATGTTTACTGTCACACTGTTTTTACTTTTTATCTCGAGATTATGCACCTACTTTGCGGCAAACCTCACCGCCCTCACTTCTTACAACTATAATAGCGGGCAGGTAAATGTGCTCGGTAAGTATATTTTTTACATATGATTAAAAAATTAATAGTTTAAATTATTAAAAAAATAACAGCCATTGTTTAGTTTTATTTATTTATTTCTTCATAAGATTTTCCGGTGTCATCTGCTGTGCCGTGTGAGCTCATCAATGACAGTAAGTGAAAAAGAGCAAGTTAACAAAATCTGAACAAACATTTACATTTTGATGAATCAATCCGTGACTGATTATAGACCTTTAACAAGATTATCTTAGTTATGTGATTTACAGTTTCCTTCTTCAAATTGTTAAGTTGTCATTCATTTGAGACGCTAAACGTTAAATAACATAAAATTTTCCGGAAACATTCGAGATAAATGTCGACAATAGTATCGATAAATTTGAGTCAAGCTCTAGCGTACATGTAAAATATTTCGATGAATTAATTATCCACCAAAATAATGTAAATAATCAATACATAGAACTTTATCTATACAAAATATTAGAAGGAACAAACGGATTGAAGTAATTTCACATTTACAACATAACAACAAGATCAAATTCAACAAAAATAACGCGTTTTTACGATGACGACTTTTTACGTATTTACCTGTGAAAAGAGCAATTTTTTAGATTATTTTTGTGGTTGACTCCACAGGCACTCACAGAACATGTGACCATTGTTGTACGATGTACTAGATAATTCAATAAAATGTTGAAGCTTATATCGCATATGCCACTGGATGTCACTCTGTCAATTAAGACTGATCACTAAACGAAAAGATTAGTTTTCTCTTTCTATCTTGCTAGATTTCCATGAGGTTTTCTTCTATCTCGCAGGCTTTGTCCGTCTATTATATTCTACGTTTATGGCTCTGAGGCGGCAGCGCCGCTACTATTGGTTGAGCTTACTTTCGATTTACTTCGCAACGACTTCTCCGCGAGGAAAGAGTTTGGTTTCTACCAAAGGTTTGTACCAAAATCTTTGGTAGGTATGTACCGAAACCTTCCAAAACATTGTCAGTTATTTTGGGGTAGGGGAGGGGGCCCTAAATTTACTACATATCACCAGGGAGAGAGTTTATTAAAATCCATCACGTCATCAAAAGTCCTAGTAACGCCAATCAAGGACTTATAATCAAATCAGGAAATAATAAACGTTCTGTATAAAGTTCTGTTGAAATGCTACTAGACTGGGTCTATTCAGGACAACGTACTAATCAAAGTGTCAGCCATCCATCATTGAATTAAATTTACCACAGCAACGATTTTATCTGTACTCATCCATCATTGCAGACAACGTATTTTTTAATAATACAAATCTTGTTATATTATAGTGATGTGTAGCGCGAATAAATATGACAGATGAGAATAAGTGGTATTAGGAAGTGCAAGATAATCTCACATGTATCCAGCCCAGCGTGATCAAGTTGTGCTGGTCCTGGTAGTGGAAAATCTCCTCCTCGTTGTTGGTGATGCACGAGTCGGACGTGCCGGTCTGCTTGGGCACCACCACGTGGGTAATCTTGAGCTGGTCGCGTTCCTGCACAAATTGTTTTCAGACAAGTCAATTCCAAACACTTTTATTTTATTAACTGTTCTAAAAGTAAGGTCTTTGACATTTATGAAGCTAATTTCACTCAATGGTGAGAATAGGAGCCAACTTATCTCGATAGTTGGCGTCTGATCTTGGTTTTGGTAGACAAAACCAACCACAATGCTATCATATAATACATACCTACCAAGTCACAATAGCTTCCAGTTAGATTTGTGTTCAAAATGTTTTGCATCTAATTATCATTATACATTACATTAAATTTTATGCACTTTGGTATGAATACAGTCTTGTTTTCGGTTTATTAGCTTTGGTCTGGTAGGTTGAAGTTTGGTCATCTACTGCATTGGATTGTGTTGTATGGAGCCGGCAAGTTAAAATAATAAAATAATATTGATGTGAGGAGAACTACCAGAAGGTGACAGGAAGGCAGCAGCGTCTTATCTTTACTGTTGGCCGAATTGTGCCAACCTGACGGCTAAGCGTGGCGTTTATGGAACAATCCTCCTTTTGGGAAGGACAATGTCCACCAATGGACTAATATAGACTGACGATGATAAGGGGAAATAGGAGTTTGTTAAGAGGACGGTAAGGAGAATTGTTCAAGTTATGTTTGTTAAGAATACAGCAAGAGTAAGGGCAGGGGTGGATCTAACTAAGGGCTTTTTTGGCTGTAGCCCAGGGACCCTTGGGTACAGACGGCCCCCAGTATCCATTAAAATATTGACAACATCATATAAATTGTTGTGATCCCAAATTAAGTAACTATTTAAAGAACTCGTATTGAAGAAATCAGACTCAACGGAGGTATCACAAACACCCAGAGTCGAGGAAATGTAGAAAAAACCCTTTTTTCTACATTGACCCGTCCGGGAATCGAACCCGGGCCCTCAGAGCAGGCGACACCTTAAAACCGGTGACCTTGAGACAGTATTGCAAGGAAAAAAAAAATCAACTACTGCCTTAGGCGGAAAACGAACCCATAGTCTTTCTTAATCAGCCCTACTCACAAACCCGCGATCCACCACTGAGTAACGGGAATCGTTAATGTTATTGTTACTGACCAGCGCGCCGGCGAGTATACCGCAAGTCTCCGCGTTGCGCGCCGTGTTGGCGGCAGCCAGCTGCAGGAAGCGAGCCAGCAGCGCGCTCGGCACCAGCACCGCGCGCAGCCCGAGGCGCGCCGACAGCGGCGACAGCGCTGAATCGAAGCCGCTGTCGCTGGATAATATAGACAAATGTGAACCACATCAAAGCAAAACTTATCACTGAACCGGGATTTCCAACGCAATGATATAATTTATAGGTAAAATCGTACTTGACTTCCCGCGACGTTCCGATCCGATTGCACGAATCATGGTCGCGGGTAGACTGAAGGCGCTCGTGCAGTCGGATCGAAAAGTCGGGAAGGTAAATACGATTTTACCTATAAATTATACCATTGCATTGTAAATCCCGGTTAAGTGATAAGTTTTATGTGTAACAATGCATCAAGAAAGTTTAAAAACCTACATATCAAAGTAGTCAAGTAATGGCCTTTAGTCATCCCAGTGCAGGCCAAAGGCCTCCGTCATTGAATTCAAGTCACAATAGCACCCAATGATATTACAAAGAAATAGATATGTTACTTCGCGGCTTAAGTTAAGAAGTCTTTTTGAGTCAATTGTAACATGTCTCAATCAGTTTGCGTCAAACAAGCTTCAGAGCGAGTCACAGTGACAGATTAACAAAAATTTGAAAAATGCCGTCTTGTGTATTTGGATTTTGCACAAATTATTGTGCTAAAATAAATAAATCTCAAGGGATCACATATCACATGTAAGTTTATAAAAATATTTGTTTTATACCACGTGTTTTTTAATTTTTAAGTTTCTTTGTAAGTGCTAAGACGACGACATAGATTAAAAATTCAGATGCGACAATTTAGGTATCAATATGACGAGTTAATCCCTCAATCGTGAGTTATTCCAGACACAATTGAAATCAATTGTAATTGTGGCACCCGAATGCCTCCTGGGGGTTGAGGGATTAATCATACCATAGCACACATAGTGGTATTTATTTAAAAATAATTTTAATGAAATTCTTCAATATTAAAGTAAGTACTTTGATAGTTTGAACCACAGAACATGGAAAAAGATTAGAACGGCTGTCATGCGCCAATTGTATGAGAACCGATGTCGCCGCTTGCGTCCCACTACACGTAAACTAGTACAAAGAGCGCTAACCAATCACAGTGCTCACGTTTCGGCAGAAGTAATAGCATTTGCTCATAACCTCTGTGGCGTGCCTGCCCCGCCAACATCACCTTTCTAACCCTTTTCCATGTTCTGTGGTTTGAACCGTGATGTTAAAGTTCTGGAGTAGCTAATATGAAACGTAAGTACGTAAACGTACGTAGTGTTAAGATTTACTATCCACAATTGTTTTTCTAGCTTTCCTTGTAATGAAGTTAGAAAAGAAGAGTGAATTGCAATAGTGCGAAAGCAACGAAGTGAATCAGACTGGATGTAATTATGTAATATCTTTTTGTTAAAATTGTACATAAATATTTCTGTTAAAAATTCTAACTTGTGTAACTCTCATAATTCCAATGTATGTTTTATGTTACGTACTTACATAGTAAAAATATTTTTTCAAATAACACAAATACAACCTGTTTTATTTCTCTCTATTTTCTACCTACTTTCAAATATTTGTACTGTCTGATTTTGGTTACAATTCCTAATCTATGTAACTGTCATCGTGCAGCGCCGTGACGTTTTGCGAACGCATTTTAATATGAACTTATCATATCTATTTCTTTGTAATATCATTGATAGCACCACATCACATAGCTACAAATCAGAACTTACGATGATAGCAGAAACACCTAGAATCGAGACGAAATAGTGGTTTACTAAGCGCTCTGACAACGGCGAAAGCGCTAGCCGCTGTCGTTGGATAACATAGCCAAATGTGAACCACATCAAAGTAGTCAAGTAACGGCCTATAATCATCCTACTGCGTGTGTGTCATTGAATTCAAGCCACAATAGCACCACATCACATAGCTAAAAATCAGAACTTACGAAGATAGCAAAAACACTTAGAATCGAGACGAAATAGTGGTTTACTAAGCGCTCTGACAACGGTGACAGCGCTGAATCGAAGCCGCTGTCGCTAAATATAACATAAATAAATGTGTACCACATCAAACAGGTGCAAGTCAAAACTTACGCAGATAACACAAACAAAAAATTCCGTGATGAAGTAGAAAAGTGGTTTACTACATTGATCCGTTGGCGACATATTGAAAATCGGTTTGTATATGTTGTAATGTAACTGATGTCGAAATTGAACACTAAATTTATAACAACGTATACATTGAGTATCAGCAATATTAAAATAACCTATTTTGTTTTTACAATATCACATTTTTTTCCTTTATGCAGAGAAGAATTTGATGTCATGGTAGTAAATGTACTATGACTATGTTCTAAAGTTTAAAAGACAATAATAATTAGGCCTTGAAAAACATTGTAAATTGATAAATCTGATTCCACTGTTTGATTTGCTCTAATGAGGCTACCATTACTAAATTTATCCCTAAAATTGTTTAAAAAATTGTTTTGTGACGCCAATAAGTTTACAATCTAGCGAGCAAGGTTTTCATCTATTTTTTCCATTCAATTCATTATTTCGACAAACTTGGATCAATTTTTTAGTAAAATTCAAATAAAATTTAGCCTATTTTTGTGAGATATTTTAAACATTTTATGATGACCTAAAAAATTTCTTTACCTGTGTGGTCTTGAAGGCGGTATAAGCGGTGGGACTGGTTGATACTGGTGCGGCGGCGCACGGGGCGGCTCCGCTGCTAAGTCGTCAGGATACAGCACCCCATCCACCGGTGGTGCTGATGGAGAAACTGCCCAATCCTCCTGCAAACGTTTGGTAGCCAATCATACTATTATAAAATATATGTATACTTATGTACATAACTTATTTGTTGAACCCTCCTATGAACATTTTAGTTGATGTAGCATGATTGTTAGGTCTGGGACTATTAGTCAGCCTGAATAATTTTGGCTACTACTAAAAGCAAAATAGTATTTACTGACATAGGCTCCAAATATTTTTAGGGGCAGAATTGAGACATTATTAAAAAACTTTTTCACTAAATGAACCGATCAAAAGCATAAAATAAGCCTCCAATATAGAGTCTGTGTATGATGATTGGCATTGATTACTTGTTTGAAATAGTATAGTAAAAAAACTATTTTACTATTTAAAACTGTCAACCATTAAATTGGCCCCTTAATACTATGTATTTTATTTTAGCTATTTAGTTAACACATTTTAATCTTTGTTTTAGGTAACAGACCGTGTTCATCAAGTGTGGTGTTGAATGATGTGCATCACGCCTGTTCTCATCTGCCTGAAGACGTTCAGCCAGTTTGGCATCTTCGAGTTCCTGCTTTTTCCTTTCTTCTTCCATTTTACGCCTTTTTATCTGGAAGCAAAGACATTATCAGCGATCAATAGAATATATTATTGTTAAAAAGTTGTATTAATAAAAATTATTAGGTTTAAATACTTGCCTCATTCTCCTGATAAACCACATGTTCCCTTGCATACTGTTCCAGAAGTTTTTGCTTTAGTTTTTCAGCTTTTGGCATGACTTCCTTGAGTTTAGCTTGATTTACAGTTTTGACCTGTGCAGGCACAGTACCATACTCTGGATGTTTACGGATTTTCTCCAGAAATAGTGTCATAAACTTCATGTACAATATGTAAGCATTCTCAAGACTGCCTTCGGCTAGGTATACATTTGCCATTCTCACCATCTCTAATCCGGAACGGTAATACCTGTAAAGAAATCATGAATGATGTCTATGTCAAGCAATGTTTTGTTATAGTATCTGATAGAATAAGAACGAAATTGCTATACTGTTTAGGTTTACGAAATTTAGTCAATTAATGTATAATCGCATGAGTCATCACGAAATTGTAATATCAGATAGACATTTACAGGCAAAGAGGCTTCTTAACACAAGCATCTCTCCTAAAAATATATACCTATATACATGTTCAACGTACTAACTTACCTTCTAGGAGGGACATTAGGATCCACTTCGACCATGGTTCCATAGTTTGCGAGTTGTTTTACTCTCATTCCGGGCTCAAGAGAAGCTAAATCTGTAGTCTCCTTGATACGCTTCTCCTCAGACTGCATTTTAAAAGCTTACGAGATTTACCAACAAATAAAACCAAATACAACGTTGTCTATATACATGGAAATCAACAAGGAATGTGGTCAAAAATAACAAACAATCTTTTCACAGCTGAGTTAAAAGTTTAAAATAAATAGCTCATTGGCTCCAGTTCCAGTCAAAACAACAGCAGAGCCTATCTTAAATAAATGTCAATGTCAAAGTATTTTTGTTTTTTGTTATTTGTCCTTTTCGGAACCGGCTAAGGCCTCAGACTATGCGGCCATGTCTTAATTAAAATTCTTCATTTTCAATAATTAAATAAAATATCCTAAATACTTGCTCTTTTTTTTTATCTGCGATCCAGTGTCTTGCGATCAGTCCTTAGACTATAAGCAGATGCGTTGAAGGAGGTTTATGGGCAGGCTTGGTTAGACTGGTGGCCAGAAAATTTGGGTGTCTTTCCAGTCAGAGGATATTTCCTCGTTGACTGTGCATATTTTAAGTATGTCATGGACCTCTGTGTTTTTAATGAACCATGGCGCATTTGAAATTGTTTTTATGTTATGTTGATTTATGTTGATTTGGTCTTTTTTTGATTGTATGTGGTATCTCCATGTCAGTTTGCGGTCTAAATGCATGCCAAAATATTTAACTGTGTCTTGGTGGGGTAGTTCTTTGTCACCTAAGCTAACTGGTGGGCAGTTTCCCTGGCGTAGGGTGAATGTAACCTGAATGGATTTCGCCGTGCTAACATTGATTCTTCACTTTTTTAACCAGCTTTGTATCTCATTTATACCATATTGGAGGCCACATTCGGGTTGTCATGACTTGCCAGCACTGCAGTATCATCTGCGTATGTTGCTGTAGTAACTCCTGGCGGTACTGGAAGGTCCGCTGTAAAGATTGTGTATAGTATGGGTCCAAGAACGGATCGCTGAGGTACGCCCGCCAGGATGTCATAGAATTGGATGTGCAATTTTCTTCTTTAACTTGAAATATTCTTTCAGACAAGTACGATTTCAGAAGTTCAAAGAATGTGTGTGAATGAATGAGCCATGATTTTATTTTATATAAAACACCTTTATGCCACACCTTGTCGAAGGCCTGTTTGATGTCAAGGAATGCAGAACAGCAGTACTCCTTGTCTTCTAGCGATTTTCTAATAGCTTCGTAATATACTCGATGCACTTGTTCTACTGTACCATGCTCCGCGCGAAATCCAAACTGGTGGTCAGGAATCACGAGTTTCTCGGCAAGTATAGGGAACATTCTTTTGAGTAGGAGTTTTTCAAAGAGCTTCGACGCTATTAGTAGCAGACTAATAGGCCTGTATGAGGTGACTTCTGGTGTTGGTTTACCCTCTTTGTGTACCATGATTATTTGTGATATCTTCCAGAGTTATGGAAAGTGTTTTGTTCTTAAGATCCCGTTAAATAGCGATGTAAGGAATATCACTGCTTTCCTTGGTAGTTCTCGGAGTACCTCTTTGGTTATGAGATCAAATACCGGTGCCTTTTTATTGTCGAGTTTAACTTTAACTTGATAACTTCCGAAGGAGCGATGTGTTTTATGGGAAGATCCATTTGAAAGTCTTGGTTTAGTGTCAGGTCTATGTCAAGATCTTCGACATCATACTGTCTTTCATTGGGAACAAAGACCCTCGAAAGGTGTTCAGCAAACAGGTCAGCTTTCTCTTTGCTAGTTCGACACCATGTCCCTTCGTTATTTTTTAGGGGCGGCTTCGTTTTTTGTGGCCGGTTCATGTTGTGAGTAGCTTTCCAGAGGGAATAGTTGGTCACCATCATAGGGGTGAGCGATTCTAGCTTTGCTCGGAGAGCTGCGTTTTCGGCCACAATGAGAGCCTCCCTTACTTCCCTCATGGCTTTGTTAAGCGCTGTCTTGTCTGACCGGCATTGGCTTGCGTGCCAGACTCTGCGTAGTCTACGTTTCTCTTTTATCATTTCTCTGATTTCAAAGGGGGTTTTGAACTTTTTACAGAGGGTTTTTTTTCCGGTGTACATTGCCAGTACGCATTTTGGATAACTGTGGTGAAAAGTAGTGCAGCATTGTCTATATCTTCTGCTGTTTTTAGCGGGATTTTCAGGTCTAACCTTTGCTCTACCAGTTCTCTAAAGCATGGCCAGTCTGTTTTATTATTGTACAGGGGTATGGATGAGTCGTTATACAGGGTTACAGGGAAAGTCGTACAGAATATTGAAAGACGTTATTATTCAGGTCATTTGTGATCGAATTGATCCTATAACTAGGACTAGCGGGGCCGCCGGGGACTGGGGGCCGTTCTATTTGCGGTGTATTCATATGGGGGGGGGGGTTTGCCATAATCGCCACGCTTGGTGATCGCAGTATGGCCTGCTGTTGTGAGGAGACGCTGCTGCCCATCACGTACGGCGGGGCAGGGGGTGCTAAGAATCCCCGGGTAAGATCCGGCTGCCAACAACGACGACTCGACCTGGCAACATATAACACGCGCACACTGAGGCTCGACGCGAAGCTCGTAGAGTTGGAAGAGGCAATTGGTAAGTTACATTGGGATATCATTGGGCTATCTGAAGTCCGAAGAGAGGGGGAGGACTCGATAACCCTGCAATCCGGTAACTTACTATACTACCGGGAGGGCGACCAACAGTCCCTAGGTGGTGTCGGGTTCATCGTCCACAAGTCCCTTGTCAACAACGTGATTACTATCGGAAGTGTTTCGAGCAGGGTAGCGTACCTGATACTCAGAATATCGAAACGATATTCGCTGAATGTCATTCAGGTTTACGCTCCGACCTCGAAACACGACGATGTCGAAGTGGAGGTTATGTATGAGAAGATCTCTAAAGCCATGCATAGCTTTAAAACCCACTACACGGTTGTGATGGGGGATTTCAATGCGAAGTTGGGGCAACGTTGCGGTGATGAGTTGAGAATGGGGAAATTTGGATTTGGGCAACGGAACAAAAGGGGCCAGATGCTGGCAGACTTCATGGAGAGGGAGAACCTCTTTATGATGAACTCCTTTTTCAAGAAGCCCGTAAACCGCAGATGGACCTGGATCAGCCCGGACGGTAAAGTCAAAAACGAGATCGATTTTATCATGTCAACGAAGAAGCACATATTCGATGATGTCGCTGTGATCAACGCTGTTAAGACAGGAAGCGATCACCGCATGGTCAGAGGCACATTGAATATCGACGTAAAGCTTGAAAGAGCGCGACTGATAAAATCCACGCTCAGACCAATACCGGCTCAAATTCAAAACCCCGAGTGCTTTCAGCTCGAGCTTCAAAACCGTTTCGAAGCCCTTGAGAACAGCATCGATGTGGACGATCTATACAACATGGTGGTGGATACTGTCCGTACGGCAGGGTCTAAGTACTTTAAAACCCACCGTCCCAAATCAAAGAAACTCTCCAGTCAGACTCTCCTACTCATGGATCAGAGAAACGAAATGAGGCTACAGAACTCAGCGGATGCCCATCGCTATCGGTAACTCAATAGACAGATATCTAAGTCTTTGAAGAGCGACCTTCGTCAATTTAATACCCGACGTATTAAAGAGGCCATTGAGCGGAACAAAGGCTCCAAAGTGTTCGCCAGAGATCTGTCTATTGGGCAAAGCCAATTGACGAGGCTGAAAACTGAGACAGGTAGCATCATTGCGTCAACACCTGAAATCCTGAGGGAGATTGAGAATTCCTATGGACAGTTATATTCCACGAAAACACCTATTGAAAGCAAGGCTAAAGACCCTAGAGCCAAGCTTACCCGACACTATTCTGAAGATATCCCGGACGTCATCCTGTGCGAGATTAGAATGGCTCTCAAGCAACTTAAAAACAACAAGGCGGCGGGTGATGACGGAATCACAACAGAGCTCCTTAGAGCGGGCGGTAAGCCGATACTTAAGGTCCTCCAGAAGCTCTTTAATTCTGTCATCCTCGAGGGCAAAACGCCAAAGGCATGGGGCAGAGGCGATGTGATGCTGTTCTTCAAGAAGGGTGATAAAACTCTCTTGAAGAACTACAGACCCATCTCGCTTCTGAGCCATATCTATAAGTTGTTTTCGAGAGTCATTACGAATCGTCTCACTCGCAGGTTCGACGACTTCCAACCGTCCGAACAAGCCGGGTTCCGAAAAGGCTATAGTACCATAGACCACATTCATACGCTGCGGCAAGTTATACAGAAGACCGAAGAGTATAACTTGCCACTTTGCTTAGCGTTCGTGGACTATGAGAAAGCCTTTGATTCGATTGAGACCTGGGCAGTGCTGCAGTCTCTCCAAAGGTGCCAAATAGACTACAGGTACATCGAGGTGCTAAAGTACTTATACCAAAACGCCACCATGTCGGTCCGATTACAGAATCAGAGCTCTAATCCGATCCAACTACAGCAGGGCGTGAGACAGGGAGACGTTATTTCTCCGAAACTGTTCACAGCTGCGTTGGAGGATATTTTCAAGCTTCTGGACTGGAAAGGACGCGGCATCAACATCAATGGCGAATACCTAACACACCTGCGATTTGCCGATGATGTAGTTCTTATGGCTGAGACCTTGGAAGACCTGAACATTATGATAAGATAAGATAATTTTATTTACGAAAACATGTGTGAGATATACATTGCATGGGCAGAGATATACTGGTATTAGTGTCGTTAGTATCAACATGCCTTACCGATATTCGGTGTGTAAAATTTATAGTGTTAAATTTGTTAGATTTCATTTAACATTAGCCTATCAATATTACAAAGTCAGTTAAATTATTACATTACCTACATCAAAGCATTACATACACAGCCACAATTTGAAATAGAATATTTAGAAAAAAATATTACTCATTATTACATTACTTATTATTGCATGTAAAATTTTATTAATTTGAATATAATATTATAGAAATTAATATTGATTATTACATTATTATTATTGTATCAGTATATAAACTTGAAAAATTTTGTCTCAGGCGGGACTCGAACCCGCATCTCCTCGCATGCCGGGCGGGCGCCATACCATTAGGTGCGGGTTCGAGTCCCGCCTGAGACAAAATTTTTCAAGTTTATATACTGATATTATAAGTGCAATTAAGTTGCTAAAATATCAAATAAAGTATTATTATTGTATGTCAAAATTTATCGTTAAAGAAGTCAGTTATAGTATAGTAGCATTTTTCAATTAAAAGATTTTTAAATTTATTTTTAAACTGATTGTCGTTAAGTAATTTATATGTCTGAGGAATTTTATTATAAATTTTAGGAGCCATGCATACTACACTCTTTTTAAGCAGAGCCGTTTTTGCTCGTTGCGAGCACAGCTTGCTTTGATCTCGGCGGTTGCGTGTAACTATGTCAGATAACCGAGGAAAGAGGTGAGGATTTGCTCTGACAAAAAGAGCCACCTCCATTATATATAAGGACGGAAGTGTCAGAATTCTGTGCTTTATAAAATATGGCATGCAGCTATCGGTGGTCTGAAGATCTCGGTAATGCTTCTCAAAGAGTGGGTCTTAGGATGAACATGGACAAGACGAAAATCATGTTAAATGCCCATGTTGCGCCCGCTCTAGTTAACGTTGGGAACATTGCACTCGAAGTTGTTGACCACTATGTTTACCTGGGACAGATAGTCCAGTTAGGTAAGTCCAACTTCGAGAAAGAGATCTCTCGTCGAATCCAGCTCGGATGGGCAGCGTTCGGGAAGCTCCGGCATATATTCGCGTCCGAAATACCTCAGTGTCTCAAGACGAAAGTCTTTGACCAGTGTGTGTTGCCAGTAATGACCTATGGGAGTGAGACGTGGTCGTTTACTATGGGTCTCATAAGAAGGCTCAAGATCACCCAGCGAGCAATGGAGAGAGCGATGCTTGGTATTTCCCTACTCGATCGAATCAGAAATGATGAGATCCGCAGGAGAACTAAAACAACCGACATCGCTCGAAGGATTGCATCGTTGAAGTGGCAGTGGGCGGGACACATAGCGCGGAGAACCGATGGCCGATGGGCCGGAAAGGTTCTCGAATGGCGACCGCGTACCGGACGACGTTCCGGGGGCAGTTCCCCCTACAAGGTGGAACGATCTGATCAAGGTCGCGGGAAGCCGCTGGATGCGGACAGCACAGGACCGATCGTTGTGGAGATCCTTGGGGGAGGCTTATGCCCAGCAGTGGGCGTCGTTCGGCTGATATGATGATGATGATGATCCTATAATATGGTATCCGAAACCTAACCGTTATGGAGATATTGAATTTTTAAGATTTAAAAAAAAAACTTTAATCTTTTGTCTTTTCTATCGATTTTTTTGCGATTGGAGCTACTAGGGCCCGGTTTTTTTATGTTTCCAGTGTCAATTATTAAAAATGATCGAAAAAAACTGAACCTATTACTAACAGCTTCATAAAACTGCTCGACAATGGTTGAAATTACAGAATTTTAACTAATTTTTTTAAATTTGAAGACCTTTTTCTTAAAAAAAATGTATTGTACTTATCCTGCAAGTAATTTAAAAAACTTCTAAGTCTTTTTAGCTATTCAAAAAGGTATGACACTTGCCATTAAATAGGCCAAACATTGACAAAATAACAGTTGAGATAGCAGAGGGTACATTTTTAGTTTGAGGTAAAAATAGCTAAAATGGATAAATAAAACAAACAAAATACTTTTATAATTAACAGTAAATACTTTTATAATTCGTGTTCTACATGTCCGCCATTATTTCTTACACAGATTCTCATTCTTTTTTCTTAGATTACTTTTTACTACAGAAGTTCGCAGGTTCCGTCTCATTTCCTCAGCCGCATCGATAATTTTTTGTTTTAAAACATCGATATTTGTGATAGGCGTCATTTGGTCATAAACAAGACTCTTCATATGGCCCCACACATAAAAATCCATCGGAGTTAAATCGTGGCTCCTCGCCGGCCATGCTATGGGGCCGCCAGTTCCGATCCATTTATTACGGTAATTCACGTCCAACCAAGTTCGAACGCTCCTCCTGTAGTGCGCTGGGCAGCCATCATGTTGAAAGAACATATCTCGTCTCAATGCAAGAGGCAAGTTAAGCATTAATAAGGGTAACTCCTCCCTCAAAAAGTTTTCATATGTCTCGCCATTTAAATTATCGGGCAAAAAGTATGGCCCTATTAAGTTATCGGATATAATTCCCATCCACACATTTAGGCTAAATCTTCTTTGTGACCCTCTTGTCCTTTTTTTGTTCGGGCTACCTTGCGCTTTGGGAGCCCAATAATGGGCGTTATGATAGTTTGTGATGCCGTCTTGGTCAAATTTCGACTCGTCTGTCCCAAAATCTTTAAAAAAAGCCGGATCTTCGATGTCGGCATCCCCCTCTTCAATCACTTGCACTGGCGTGTAATGATAAGGGTATTGCCCACAACTGTGCATCACGAACCACACTTTCCACTGGGAAATACCAAGCCGTCGAGCGACAATATTTGTTGACGTGGTTGGGTCGGCTTCAAAGAGACGTCGTATTTCATTTTCTTCGTCGTCGTCATCGAGAATACGAGGTCGTCCCATGTCAGTCCGTCGTACTTGAACAGAACCAGTTTCTCGCAGTCTTCGATAAACTCTATCGAATACGCCAATATCAGGTACTCGACGAGTAGGATACCGTAGCGTGTATTCATTGCGTGCACGCAACGACACTCCTTCGCAAAATCCATAACACAGCTTATGTCAGCGTATTCCTCGTTGGTAAATGTTGCCATGTTCACAATACAAATCGAAGTCCAGTTCACAAAAGCCACGTCACACAATTAGAAGATGAAACAGTCAAAAAATCCAAGCCAAGTCGCGTTTTTACAGAAAGATATCGGAGAGCACAAATAACACATCTACCACGGACGAATCGCATGAGCAAACTAAACGCCACGATTTGACGATTAAAAAATTCAAAGCCGAGCACAAAAAATGCCTCTCTGACCCTTTTTCATTGTTTAAAGGTGCCAGGTAGTAAACCGGATTCTTTTGTATCGAAGTTCCGTTACTACAATGTACTGCCACTTGGGTCTACAAATAACATTATTATTATTTATGAACATACCCGTTTAATGTTATGCACCTTATTGAATAGCTAAAAAGACGTAGAAGTTTTTTAAATTACTTGCAGGATAAGTACCATAATTTTTTTTTTTAAAAAAAGGGCTTCGAAGTTAAAAATAATTAGTGAAAATTCTTTAATTTCAACCGTTGTCGAGCCGTTTTATGAAGCCGTTAGTAATAGGTTCAGTTTTTTTCGATTAGTTTTATTAATTGACATGTCTTCTAACTGGAAACATAAAAAACCGGGCCCTAGTAGCTCCAATCGCAAAAAAATCGATAGAAAAGACAAAAGAAAAAATTTTTTTTTTAAAACTTAAAAATTCAATATCTTCCTAACGGTTAGGTTTCGGATGCCATATTATAGGATCAATTCGATCAGAAATGACCTGAATAATAACGTCCTTCAATATTCTGTACGACTTTCCCTGTAACCCTGTATAACAATGTTGAACTTAGCGACATTGACCAGATCGGAGAAAACTATAGTGAATAACACCATGCTGAGACCACCAAACAGTTACCATTACCTTTTTATTGGTAAGTTTTGCTTTAGGACACTGTTGTGGCGTTTGACCTGGGGTCAGCCATTGCATTTTTCTTTTACGGCTATCATAAAGAATCCACTTTTCATCACATGTCACAATTCGATTTAATATTCCTTCATTTCTGTACCGATTCAACAAGGCAACACAAGTTTCAACACGCGTTTCTTTCTGCACATCAGTCAAATCATGAGGCACCCATTTTTCGTATTTTTTTATTTTATTGATTTGACTCAAATGAGTCAATATTGTGGGTAAGGTTACGTCACTTAAACCATGCCGCTAATTCCTGGGTAGTTTGACTAGGATCGGCTTCCACCATCTCTCTTAATTCATCGTTAATCACCTGTGTGGTCGGTCTTCCTCGTGGCTCGTTCTTCAAGTCGAAGTTTCCATCACGAAAGCGTTTAAACCAAAATCGCACGGTGCGTTCATTAGCAGATCCCTCTCCAAACGCAACATTGATATTGCGGGCTGTTTCTGCCGCGTTACTTCCGCGTCGGAACTCGTATTCAAAAATCACTCGAATTTTCGCAGTATCCATCTTTCTTGTCTAAGTTAAATAACAAAAACAATTGAAAGTCGATATTCAAATGTTTCACATTTTTTAAAAGAAGAACATCATAGAAACCATGTGAAAAAAGTTTCATTCGAAAACCTCAAACCATGAAGATTCTATGTCAATTCAAAGAACCTATTACAATAAAACGGCAATTTCATATTTTAACCCCTAATATGTTGAAATTTGGTATTTTTATCATACTTTCCCCTTTGAAATGGGTTTCGGATATGAGTAGAATGTCCAGTTTATGTAGATCTAAAATCATTTTCGCCTCTTCCTTATATGGTGCAAGTCCATTTATGTTCCAAGCACCAATCCTGATGGCAGTCATTTTACCAACCTGTCGATGAGTTTAGTCATCAGCCCCATAAGTGTGCTGATTTGTTGAAGAAGAATATCTATTTTTTCGGATTGTTTTATAAGTAGTTCTTGTACTATTTGAGTTGGCTCAACATGTGAATGTTGTGGATTAGTTTTAAGAATATTAGCATATGTTTTTGTGTTATGTTTTGGTTCTTTGTCAGTGTCTGAATAATTTCGTTTTTCTAGTATCATCCTTGTACGTATTTCCTTAGTTTGGTTATCTATTTTCTTCTATTCTTTGGTCTTTTCTTGTTATTCTTTTTTTGTTTTTTCTTGCGATTATTTCCTGGTAAACCTCACAGCCTTTATACACCGTGAAATTTTAGTGGTTGTTTTCCCGCAACAGAACGATTTACCTTTAGTAGCACCTTCGAATCGTGCGAGTTTATTTTTTGAAAATAAAGATATCGTTGTTCTCAACTAATCAAAAAAATAATCATCAACTCAAAAGCGTGAGATACGATAGTATATTTACAAAATGTGACGTGTTTGGGTACTGCTTGCCGCACGAAGTCAATGTTCAAAGCAAAAGAAGCTCTACGCACTAAGTAATACAGCATAAACTGCACCGCGCGAGGGGCAATGACCCCGGCCGGTGACCGGCTGCGGCGCGGCTGGTACCATTGGTTCGAGGTTGCTTTCGAGTTTCGTTTATCACAATTTTGAAACTGCTATTTTTTTATTTGAATAAAAAAAAACTTCACAAATCTATTGTACTACTAAGATAGAATCATTTTACTGCGGGAAAACAACCACTAAAATTTCACGGTGTAGTTCGCCGGGTGACTACCGAGACAGAGGGCACATTTCGCGGGACTATTGCGGTCTTTTTTTGGGCAATCAGCGGTACGGGTGTGCTTCAGCGCATTTAACGCATCTGTAGGGTCGAAGACAGTTATTTTTCGTGTGTCCGTATTTTTGGCATTTAGTGCATTGCACAATGGTCTTACGTTTGTGCGGATCTTCTATGGTTACGCAATAGGTTTTTAATGTCCTTGTTGTAGGCGCTGCGTTCTAGGTTCACGATGAACGTTGAGGTTGGTATCTTGTCCGGGCCGTAGCGGGAATTAATTATTTCCCCGCATACCTTGTTGCCAGATTTCTCGATTTCTTTTACGATTTCTTCGTGCGGTGTAGTGTGATGCAAATTTTTGATGACGATGCGGTAGCATTTTTCATCTTTTTGTGTAAACGTATGGCCTATTAGACCTTTCTCTTTTACAAGTCTCATCAGGTTTTTGTAGGCTTCGGCTGTTGCACAGTTCACCTTTAATTGGTTTTTAGTGACAATTTTGATCACATAGTCCGATTTTATCAGGACCGTCTCAATTGTTTCTATCAGCTTGTTGATGTCCGTGACCCCGTACAGGATTAACGGAGGAGGTTTACTCACTTTTTTCTCTTTAGGTGCATCCTTTTGGTTTGTCACAATCTCAGGTTTATCAACCAGTAGCTCATTGAATCTGTTACTGAGAGGTACTTAAGGTTGAGATGGGGGTGAGTGTTTTATATATATTAAATAAAATCACGTTCATTGAGACAACTTGTTTTATTACTCAGTCTAACACAACTACTGGTGTTGCCATATACAACATCTCCCCTTACAACAATCAACTCTTTATTAACTTAAGTACTAATTTTAAGTATCAATAATCAAGTACATAATCTTGGTACCTTGCTGGCATTGAAATCTGCCTTCTAGGTCTACCTGCACTACCTTCATTATTATTTTGAATAATAGTACCTGCTGTTCTTTCTGAATTATCGGAGCTACTACTGTTACCTTCAAAATGTATAGGATCAATAGGAACTACATGACAATTACTCCTTCTTTTATTAATGTGTATGCTATTTCGCCTTAAACAGTTGTTATTTATAAGATCTTTGACATAATAAGATCTAGGAGTATCATGTTTTTTAACAATTAATCCAGGTATCCATTCTCTCCCTTTTTGTATTAACACTTTGTCATTTATATTTATAGTGTATTTGATGGGACACTGTCCTATTCCCTGAAATGCATTTTTATTACAGTTAATGAACTTTTCTTTTTCCGATACAATGTTAATTAAATTCACATTTTGTATTAGTTTCAAGGTTTGACACCCAGACAATCCTATTAGAGAAACACAATTATTGTTGACAACATAAAATTTCATTTTATAAGTATTGTTTTTAAACATACAAGTTATCATCGAAGACCCTATGGTATTGACTTTAAAACCACCAAAAGTAATCAACATTACATTAGACTTCTGTATTGAGTCTTCCTTGAAACCACACTTTAAAAAATCTTGAATAGTTATTAAATTAACGTCTGAACCTGTGTCAATCTTAAAACTAACTTTAACACTATTGATTTTTAAATATTCCAACCATTTAGTTTTACCTAACAATCCAACAAATACTGACCTCTCTTCAAGTGAGTTGCCATCATTCAATGCTTCTATTGTGAATGACTGTTTAAATTTTCTGTTGGCAAAACATCCAACGGCAAAATGGTTTAATTTTCCACATTTGGTACATGTTTTATTAAAGGCAGGACACTTGCCAGCTTCATGTTCCCTTCCACACTTCTTACATTTATATTTAGAATTTTTCTTGACCTCTAATGCTTGATACTGTGTTTTCTCATATTGAATGGCCCTGATGTGCCCCTCATGTGCTTCCGCTTGTTTAACGATTTCCACAGCATTTAGCCAGTTCAATTTCTTTTCCCTTAACAATTGTGCTTATGTATTTTTATTAAAAATTCCCAGAACTAAACGATCTCGCAGAAGATTTTCTTTTTGATCCCCAAAATTACAATTTTCTGCTTGTACTCGTAATTTATTGACGAAAGCTTTAACAGGTTGGCCCTCTTCCTGGCTAATATTAAAAAATATGTACCTTTCATAAATTTCATTAGTACGGCAGGCCACGTGTTCCTCAAATTTTTTCAATATCTCTGTGTACGTAACTTCTTTCATGCTAACTTCAAACGTATTGAATATTCTTAGGGTTTCATCATCCAACCTGTTCAATAATAATGCTACCTTTGCTTTTTCTGTAAAATTTTTCCCCAAAGCCTCTGCTACAACAAGATAATTTTCAAATTTTTGTTTGAACGTCCTCCATTTTGTGAGGTTATTCGTTTTACAGCTTTCTTCTCCTACAGTCAGTGACAGCTTTTCTGGCAAAAACGACTCCATTTTCACACTTAGTTTCTTCCTAGTTTTCGTCTTGCGTAACTAAAATTAAAAGGATACCTTTTAATTTTAGTTACGCAGCGCCATGTTTTATATATATTAAATAAAATCACGTTCATTGAGACAACTTGTTTTATTACTCAGTCTAACACAACTACTGGTGTTGCCATATACAACAGTGAGTCAGATGGCCGAAGTCTTTTGGCCCTCGGTACGGGTACAGTCTGCCAGTCTGGAGGTGGGACCACCGCTGTTGGACTTGTCAATTTCTGTTCTTGGGTAGGTGGTTTCAGTGCGCCACCTGTGGAATCTCGGACGATGTCATCTGATGTCGTTGGAAGCGAAGGCGTTGAGTTACTCCTATTGTTGATAAACATACTCCTGTGAATGCTGTATCATGTTGCTCGTGTTTGTAGTTTTTGAGTTTGTTTGGGTTTTTTCAGAGATTCTTTGCTGGGCAAATTTCTTTGCGTTACCAGTAGCAGTAGCTGGCACAGAAGCCTGGTTACCCACTTCAGTGCAGCCTTCGGTTACCAATTTCACACTCTCCGGCCCGGGTACCAGAGAGCGCCGGGGGTCAGCCGGATCGCAGGACAAAGCGCATTCGTTTATCCGACCTTCCATTATAAAAGAGAGTTGGGAGTAATCTAATGGTACTTTCCCAAGGTCCCACTGCCACACTTTTAGAAGTAATTTAGATCTTCTAGGCCTGTGGTGGCCATAGACAGGTTAGTTAACCGCCGCCCGTTGCTCGGCGTTGTTGCTCGTTTGGCGCCACCCAGGGTGCACGTTTAGGGTATCAAAGGGCATTCTTCCTACGGACGCGAACAACCACACACCCCAAATACTTACTGACACATAAAAAATAACTTAACTTCAACTTACCTAAATTAACCTAACTCATTGTGATCACTGGAGTTTTACGCGAGAACGTGGATCCGAGTCAAATAGGAGCGCCTTTCCTTGTTTCACACTTTTATTTGATTTATCCTACTCACTGACACATTATCATAACAATGCCACCACTAAATGCTGCTTAGGATAATTTTACAAAATTACGAAACAAAGTCCATCTTTCTCTTTTCGTTTCTTCCCGTGCAAGTAATAAAACTTTACAAATTCTTACTTATGTATAGGCGGTTTATTTAAGATTATTAATGAGCACTCGAAATGGTAACTTAATGCATGGGAGAAAAACAAGTCGGGTTTAGTAGATCGCATAGACAGCGTTGGATAAACATTGAATAACCATTAATAAATAATAGGGGTTAAAGTATGAAATTGCCGATTATTTACCCACTTTTTATTTTGTTTATAGCTCTTAAGTATAGTCGTATTATTGCGTAATTCTTTTTTTATTGTATCAAAAACCAAATAAAGTAAATTTTGACAAAAAAAAAATGTAATACTAGTGCCTATTACTTCAAAGGAAGCAGTGTCAGCTGACCTTCTTGCTTCAATTAAGTATATTTGTATTATATACTTTGATTTTCAGAAATTCAAATACTATAATGCGTAGCTATATAACCATCTAACTTTCACCTTTAATTGCATCGAAAACGGTTCAGGCGTTTTTAAAAAAACTAAAAAATTGTTAGTATAGAAAAATGACTTTTCTCGATTTCGTCCATACAAAACGGCAATTTCATACTTTAACCCCTAATAAAACGAATGTGTTAAATAATTATATAATGCTCTGCTACTAGTATAGGAAAGCCATACAGACCTACAAATATTTGTACTTGGGCAAAAGGTACTTTTAACCTACATGAAAAAAGTTGGAATTTCAGTGTTACCCACGTATAACCGCCATGAAGTTTGCTTATAGTCCTATAACGCTTAAAACGTCTTAGATGACCGACAGAAAAAAAAAGACCATTTTTAAACTAGAAATATGCAGCTATCTTGCACTTCTGTTAATTGAAGTCGATATATATTGGTTTCTTAAGTAAATTACTAGAGAAACTATTCATTTATTGCGTCAAATTTGATTTCGAGTCAAGTAGCCTTATTCGAAAATACTGTTTTATTCAAAAGAGTTTAAGTAATACCACTGCGGCGGTCCTACTGTCACCAAGACAAGATCTCATGATGAAAGGCCAGATAAATTTAATCCAACCTGCACATTTTATGGGCCCGTACCACGTGCTGCAAACTTTTTTCAGAGCTACTTAATTATTTGCGTCTGGTTAGTTAAAGATGTTCCTTAATTTTTAATAGCTTTCCCGTTTCTGTTTGTAGTAGACTTACCGATCTGTTTGCAATTTTCATAACAACTCAAATAGGTAAAAGTACTTCATTAAATTACCTATGTCCATCCCCGCCACATCATGACTTGTCCCGAAGCAGTGGTAGGTTTAAATTGGGACGTGTAAAAGCGCCTCTTGGGGCCTATTTGCAGAAATAAAACTGATTTTAACTGATTTCATATCCACACGATTTACAATCACACACCGTCCTGTGCTTGCGACGCAACCGTGAGCGGCACGGAAAGCACCACATACGTAGTGTATCCTCTTAGTAGTCTGTGGCACCACATAAAAGTTAAAGGTAAGTTACCTACTCTTTTTCACATATGCGGACGCAACCGACACTGGACCTTTTGATAATAACAGAATAAAAATATGAAAAACAGTATTGATGTGGTTGTATTTTAATTGCAGCATCCACAAAAAAGCGTGCAACATAAATAAAAAATGAAAAATAGTGGACACCACACACAAAGGGATAGTACGAACAAGAATACGTAACAGACATTACAACAAGCTTTATGGCAAGATAAAAACGCAGGGTATATCGAGCGACAACAATGATAAATCCAGAAGCATGGTCGTTTCTTTATTGTATGAATGTACATGTTATTGCAGTTAATATCGACATCCCATGCCTTTTCTGCTTCACATATGACGTCTTTCAAGCTATGTGCACAAGATTTACAAGAGGCGCAAAATCTCTGACCCAACGACAAATTTTCTTCTACATCTTTTTTGTATTGTGCAGTTGCCTTTGAGCAATAGGCTGGCTGTGATTGAGGTCTAACATCAGGTCTATCAGCTGTTATTACCCGTGCTTTTCTATCACACTTCAGGGCTCGATATGGCTTACACTTCTGGCACATCATTCTATTTCTGATATGCGATTTTGACTTATGGGCTGTTTTTTTACGCTTTGGACAAGGGTGGCATAACCTCATGGGTGGGCAGATTACACAGGGTCTTGATTTCGGAACAGGTAAAGATTTTCGTTGCTTATGCCTTTTATGAATTGATTCCGTCACAGTTACAGGTCTAAAAAAAATATCGTTTGGACTTAAAAATTTTGCACATTTATGCGGTCGTGTTTCTCGAGTTTTACTTTGAGTATATTCATCGACAGTACCCTTATGAATGGGACTTGGTGGACAGTCACATGCAAGGCTAAATTTATCGGGTAGGACCTCTTTTTCTTGCACTGCGTTCGAGAAAGTTACTGCCCTATTCGAACGTGACGGAACCTCACGATCAAAGCAAAGATTTTGAATGACCGCAGGCCGCTTAAAACAATCTTCACATTCTTCACTTCGTAGTGGTTTCATTAGCCAACCTCTCTCGCTGTCGTAGAACAATATGTATCTCCTTCCAGGATTCGGGTGCCACTTTGGAGGGGTTTTAGGATCTTTTCTATGAATCGCTGTTATTTGAGCTTGAGCCGACAATTTTGTATTTCGGAATTCACACTCTTCATTGTTCATTACGGCGATGTAAATGTCATATACAATAGAAGCCATTTTTCGAAAAGTTCTGACAATCTGCTCCATTATGCTAGAGAAAATACTTTTCTTCTTAAATTTTTTGGCACAAATTACTGACGATGTATTCTGATCACCCAATGCAGTATCTTCTTTTAAAACATAGTTGGGCTTTAATGGATAAACTAAAAGCCAACAAACTGCTACTGCTAAGATACACGGAGACCAAGCAATAATAAAAAGAATTACAAGTATATACTTTATAACTGATTTCAATATAATTAAAGATGAACGACACTTCATAATAAAAGTTTCACAGCAAAATCGACATATAATTGGGTTTCTTTTCGGTTTCTTTTTATCTGAATATAGTCGTGCAATCGTGGGTTCTGTTTTAACTTCTGCGCACACACAATCGGTAGCATCTCCTCTGCAGTCTACGGAAGCGATCATAGTAAACGATGGAGATGGTGCTACTTCTTGGTCTTTAACCAAATTTCTACAACGGTCCTTGACTTCTTGCTGATCATGAACATCTAGTCTGCTACCGCCAATGTTTAGTTTGCTATACCTTGGAAAACAAACTACATTGTAATGATCCGAAGTAGATCCTTTTTGGAACCTCAACTGTTTCGACTTTCGACATGGTACACTTAAAGGATATACTTTGTGTAAAATGTAAGGTTTTGATTCTGTTTTCTGCTTACTCCTTTTTAATGTAGGAAATAATCCAGTGTTTCTAGTAGAATGAAAACATAAATACGTGTTTTGACGTACCCTATTGGTACTGCCGATTCCAAAAATATCTGAAAAGGATCTTCGAATGTAATAATTACTTTTGCTGCGATCTTTTAAGGGCTTGCGGTCCTTTATACCACCATTGGGACTTTTAGATCTTTCAAATGAATATAAAACTTTGATGTCGTCCTGACTTACAACACGTCTCTTCTGTACAGTATCCTGTTTAGAATCTTTATTTTTATGGTGCTGGTAATTTGTTTTATATCGTCTATTATTACTGTAGACATTATTCTTAAGAGTTTTTCTAATATCATCCAAACTAATTGCTTTTATAGATGAGAAACCATTTATCATGTTACCTAGAAACAAAAGGGTCTTTTTAATAAGCTGCGGACCCTATCAGCTTTAAATAAAGGAATTGCTTTTGCAGCACTTTGTAAAAACCACACGGTTTGTTGTTACTGTTTCGTATGTTGGAACAATTTTTGTTTGTTTATCTACTCGTAAATTGAGGTGTTAGCCACCCTAGTTATACTAAACTAATGGATGAAAACAATAAACCAATGTTATTATTTATAAGTATGGTAACTAGGATTTAAGTTATCTTCATGAGAAATATTAATCATTCTGATCTGAATGCATGTAAACTAAGTTTCAAAGATTGGTATTAAGAAAATAATTTTACCTCTTTTACGAAGTCTGAATAGTTCGCTCAGTGATACAACGCTTATCTTCTTAACAGCTTTGATTCCTGTATTATCCCTATGAGTCTCTTTTCTTTTTGTGTTAGTTGAATTATTTGTTTTCAATTTTGGTGTCTTCTGAGTTGATACGGTTTTGTAATGCCCTTCAAATTTATTTTTGCTAATTTCCGTATAATATTCCTTTTTACTTGGAATTTTATCGAAACTTATTACTCTCAGACGATGCATGTTAAAATACACATGCATTTCATTATTTTGTGTAAATTATAGTTGAGCAACGGTTATCATTGCAGTAATAACATTTTTTGTTAAATAAGTAAATGCTTAGAGTATGTTACAATAAAATAAAATAACTCTTAAATGTAAAGATATCCAAATCACAAAAGTCATAAAATGACATTTAAAATCAAATATTTTGTAATTGTCTAGTGACAAGAACTACGATATGGATAAGTGTTTCTCGTAAAAAAATTACTGTAAATAACTTCTTGCTAATAAGTACTCATATACAGGCTGTAAAAAAAGTACTAGCCAAATTCAAGGGGATGGTTGTCAATCGAGATTTTTATATTAATTTAATTAAATCAATATTTTTAATCGAATCTCGCAGCCGCGCGCTCTATCTTACGCAGGGCTACATACAGCCCGCACGATTAATCCTAATGAAACAATCTACTTAAGAGGAGAAACATAACGTTGATATTACAATTTAAAGCAGAAAAGTTTCACTTTAATTATTTCTAAACTAATTACTTACTATGGATGGATGGACTGTTAACTTTTCTGTATAAGAAAATTATACGCAACTAAAAATTATTTAAAATATTTTTCTTGTATTCTGAACTGACTCTTAATATCTATGAGACAAAGAGACAAAATTTTTTAAATACCTACTTACTTATTCTTCCAAAACATGCTGAATAGAATGATAGGTTACGTATCGGTTAGGTACTTGTTCAATGGGTTGCAACTTGCAAGTCCAAAGACATGGTAGGTGTGTATCTACTAATATGCCCCTTGAAAAAAGAACGAGCTGCTATAAAGAAGTAAGTATTGCTATTGAAAAGCATTAATTGCTCCATCCACGCATACAAAATGATACAAAAGGGTTTATGTAAAAAGTTTACTTTATGACTCTTGGTAAATTGTACGAGTAATCAATCTGAGCAACAAGCACAGAAAAAGCATTTACATATTTCTAAACAAAGTATACACGGGGTCCATATCAGTATGCCAGCGCAGAGCAACAGGCAGTTGCTAAGATTCTTCCATTGATGCCGCGCGTCCAGGTAATGTGGGTAGAATCGAGGCCATTGTTGGTGGATCCACACTTGCGGGGTCCGTCTTAGAGACATCAGGTAGCAGTCCCCCGCGCCATACCTGCTCCTGTCTCGCGGTTCACATCTACACATCTGAATTCCTAACATGTTCCTGTCTGTGTATTTCTTTCCTGATATAGGCGGACAGTTACACGGTCCACCACATATTCTTCTCAACAAAGACGGCTCTACTTTACCAAAACGACGCCGCGTTCTGCCCGGACGCGGAGTGCAATAACATGACTTATTTATTAAATTGGTAACACACTGTACAGGGTACCCAGTTATAGTATTAATAAAACCCTTGTTTGCATTCTTTTTAGGCTTTCTCGCATCTCGTTTATTGATTCTAGCTGTTACCTTATGTTTTCGTTTGCCATCTTTCATGCGATCTTTAGAATCAAGTACTGAAAGTAACTTTTTCCTGGCATGTTTAAGCTTGTTCGCTGCTTTTAAATCGGCCGTTTTTCTGCGATTTTGGTGATGTTTGTATTTTTCTATTTTCTGATGCAGTAACCTTTCTTTTTTTAACAGTTCCTTTTCTTTTTGATCCAAAGCTAATTCCTTCTTTTTCAGGTCTACTTTTCGCGGAGCTATGGTCTTTCCTCGGCAGCTGGGAGGGCAGTTCCATCTGCGGGTTATATAAGACCAATGCATGTTTACATTAGATTACTTATAGTGATATTATTTACAATATTCATAAAACAAGTTAATTTAAGAACTCCTTACTTTATCCTTTTAACATTTCAATGAGTTTTTCAAAAATTTTTTTCATTTTTTATATTTTCTTATTTTTATATTATGTACATTTTTGCAAAACTTGTATAATTATTCTGATTAAATTTCATTTTATTTGTCTAATTTGACAAGTTGATTCAATCACGGAGAGAGAATCAACCAGAACCAACCTACGGAGATAAAATAAACTGTCAATATTAGATACAAGGAGTTTCCCACTCTTGTTTGTAATTTTATTAAATCCTATTTAAAAATGTACAAAAATTCCAGCATACTAAGAGGGGAAAAAGGGGGCTTAGAAGAAGTTTTACAGAGTTTTTACTGTGTCTGGGTTACTTGTGTATTTAGTCGATTAATAATAATTGTCGTCGTCAAACGTGCCTCGTATACGTGCACTCTAGCTCAAGCTTCCTTTATTTATTTTAGTGAGTATCCCTTTACTTATAGTACCTACTTACATCTTCGATCAATAATACTTAACACACATTCTACCGCAGACCGCTCCGACCACAGAACATTTTACGTTCTGTGGCTCCGACCCGCAACTTCGTCGGACGTGGAATTCAGATATACATATCGCGCTCCCTTGTCTAGTATTCATCCCTCCCTCACCCAATGTAACCACATTGGGTGAGGGATCATTCAAAACTCAAAACTTTTCTCAGCTTTTAAGTATTTTTTATTCTTCTCATTACGTTGCATTGTTGGGATGGTACCTACCTACCTACCTATTTTAGAAGTAGTGAGCGGTATATTTACGAAATAAAACAGCAGTTGCCTGCCTTTTTTTAGAAGTTGTATAGTTGTGCAATGTATATCTACGAGTATGTAACCGAGCCTATAGTATTTAGTAATTTAAGCATCTGCCCAGCTTGTCTTAAGTCTCTATTGGACACTATTAAGCAATGCTCACCTAACTAAACAAAAAATGCTTAGCAACTTTATCTTGGGAAATAAATGTGCAAAAAAGTAACTACCAATTTCTAACGGTACATATCTGAAGTACCTACCTACTTTCAAGTAATCACTTTTTGCGAACCATTGTCAAGAAGGTACGCCTACATGACTAAATAATGATAATGGTAGATACAGTCCAAATAACTGAAAGCTACCACGACACTTATTTTAGTAGGCACGTAACCTGATTTTACAAAATTACCTCAGTGCATTGAACCTTAGAAAATTAATTTATATGAACAATTGAAATATTGTCTACGTAGTTTTCTACACTGCAGGTCTAACTTTAACCACAGCTTTAACTAAGTATAAGGCTATTTATTATAACTGCGAAAGTAACTCTGTCTGTTACGCTTTCACGTCTAAACTACTGAACCGATTTTGATGATATTTGGTACAACGAAAGATTAGCTAACCAAATCGTATCACAATCGTAATTGAATTGCAGGTTTTTGACAGTTCTAGTATGGGCTAAATATCAAAATCGCACAATTCAATCACGATAGCTGAATGAGGCCCATAAATAAAAATTATAAAAATGTCTTAATTTCGAACATCTTTACAGTTCATATTGTGGTTAGTAAACAAAACACTTTAAAAGCTATTGTTAGTAATCGTTATCATGTAATTATTATTATTATTATTTTACAATTAATATTCGATTGATTTTAACAGCTAAAACAAATTAAATGAAATCATATTAATTAACTAATTAAAATAAACAACAGTAAGTAAATAAAATTCTATTCCATTATATAATTAAGTATTATTAAATTAAATTAAATCACCCTACGCACCATACACTTCCAGATAGGTGATGTATACCTATCAGCTAAGGTCTTGAGAATGCCGTTGCTACTGGCACGCAATCTGTTTATCAAGGATGTTGTCTTCTTGCGAATGATAGCCTGAAAGCCATCAACATAGTGACAAGCAAACATCCCTGACGCACTACAAAAGCGCGGCAGCCTCAACAGCATTCTGAAGACGTTATTATATTGGATGCGCAAGGTATCAAGAGATCTTTTGGTATGACTGACCCACAGACTTCCCGTGTAAAAGCTCTGACAGACAATATATGCTTTGAAAAGCGTGGTCTTGACTTCAACGGCACAACGGGAGAATCTGCGAATCAGCATATTTCCTCTAACAGCTAACGCTCTACACTCTCTCTCAATGTCTATGTCGTCTTTGAGGTCGTCTGTAAGGAAGTGTCCCAAGTATTTCTACTTCGTGACGCGTTTTATGTTCAAGCCATTAAGGGTGATTGCAGGTAGTTCGTCAAGAGACCCACCGACGGCCCCAAAGACCATGTACTCTGTCTTTTTAACATTGTATAATAGGCCATGTGCAGCCGCGTAGCCTTCACAAACTCTTAACATTTTTTTAATGGCTCTCACAGTCGGGCCGAGCAGCACCATGTCATCAGTTACGCAGTAACTGATGTTGTTGATGCTAACTCCATCAATCCGACATCCAACCCTCATGCTGCTCAGCTCGACTATGAGGTCATTTACGAGTACATACAGATTGAAAAGCTTAGGTGACGTCAAGCCACCCTGCCTTACTCCACACTCCAATCTGTATGTGTCCGAACATGCATTCGCCCACTTAACTATGTTAAGTTACGTTAAATAAAGAGGAAATATAGGTACTATTTTTTATCCCACTGTTGGGCACAGGTTTTCGCCCACGAGATATAACGTGTAAGTTTACTCGATAGACTCGCGGTCAAAAAGTGAGTAATATACGATAATTAATTACTCATACATAACCGTTTTAATTACTCATACATAACTATTCTATCATCATATCACTAATATAGAAGTCAATATTATATCATCACCATATTATTATTATCATGTACCGTCTGAAATGAATGCTTATTATTATTTTATAGTCACTTTGCTAATCTGAATACCTATGTGCTTGCTCATAGAAAACAGTTACAAGGCTTTTTTACAAAATCAATATTCTTCCATTACGAAAACGTCCTTTTATTGTGAGTAGAAGTTAGTTTTAGAAATAATAATGAAAGTAGGTAAGTAAGTAGTTTTTGGGGAACCCATACAGTTTGGTTATTATATCTCTATTCGTTCTAAGTAAGTGCTAAAATATTATAAAACACGAAACACCTTATACTTTTAGCATCATTGTAATTGTCAGTAAATTAAACTGAGTGAGACCTTGCTTAAAACAAAAAATAAAGCACCGTCAGTCAGTGGCCCGGCATACAAGCAAAGCAAAACAAGAATCATGTCTTGTTAATAATGCGCATCTGCCTCTCGGGCATTTCGTGGAGTTTCCTTTTTTCCCCATCCGTCAAAAGATTTTGCTTGTGATTAATGTGCAATTATTATGACGTAAGACATGTGAACAATACTAACACAACACCATGTACCCACAGTACATAGGTATCGTTTATAGTAACCTAGGTGCCTAATTCATTCGTCAATGCAAGTAGATAAGTGACGTGACTTGGAGGACTATTAAAATATTATTCGAAATCTGCGTCAGAAAAAAGGGTCCTGTTATTCTTCTAATTGTTAAAGACCATATGAGATTAATACTTAATAAAACATTTCAATCTGCACAATTCTCTAAAAGTAATCTAAAATCGTTCTGAGAGAACTCTAACATAATACAATACCTATATCTTTTAGAAAATTATGCTTTCTAAAATTGTATTTGGATAGTTGAACAGCTTTTTCTACTTATAGTATGATTATATCCTTCAAGAAGTCTGGCGTAAGAGCTGTGTATGCCTCTGACTTGATTTGTTTTTTTACGACTTCCTATGTCACTGAAGTTCTAACACCACGTCAGTAATTTTTAAGAACTTCTCAGGAGAGACAAAAAACCTTTTTGAAAAAATCCCAACCGCAGCTGACAGGACCGCTCAATATACGGAAACGGAACTTGGCTGGACTTACGTAGTACGTACTGTTTCGTTTCCACAGGACAGTGACTTCGGTGCTGTTCCTTTTCCGTGATTTCAAAGGTTTTTATTTGTCGTACCTAGGTATCTTGAATCTGATTGGGCGAAAAGACGCGTCTTTCGATTCACTAGCGAATGGCATCAAAATGTCAAAACCGCCAAAAATTAAGTTAGGTGGTGTTAGAATTTCAGTTACGAATTATGCGACAAGTGATCACAAGTGCCATAGCTTAAAGTACTTGCCAAAGCACGGCTATATCTTTCCACCTCAAGTCAATTTTAGTCAGGACAACACCGTTTGGAAAACACCGGACTACACCAACCGGGTCGATATTTGACGAGTTTTATATGTATGTTAGATGTTGTTTTGTCTCTTTTGAAGATCTAACTATGGTCTAAGGTAATTGTAGGTATTGCGTAATAGCAGTAATAGAGATAACAAAAATCTCGGAATCGAATCTTTGTTGTCGCTATACAGAATGAAATTTTAATCATCTTCTAAATTTCAATAGTATCTATCTATCTTTAAGAGGAAACACTACGGGCGAGAAAATTGAAAAATAGGTGTTTGTAAAATCTATTGCTGTCGCGCAGTGCCCGAACGCCTCCCCGCTGAGCGTGATAGAGACAACAGCTGCATCTTGGACCGAAAATACCTAGGTACTAAAAGAACACAAAATCAACGTTTAGTAGTCTCCCGATTCCTTTACTAAAACAAGACCGATATAAATACTTTTTTCATTACAAATTAAAGAAAGGCTTTTAGTCCACCCAACAAAGTAGGTGTAGAGTGCGTGAGCTGGAACCTAAGTAATTTCTTCATAAATTTGTTCAGGATGCTTAGAGAGTAAACATACTAAAAATCCCCGCCTCTAGGAGGGGCGCCGGAGGAGGGGGAGGGGTATAAAGTTCCCACTTTTGAGTTTTACGCTAATACCTTTAAAATGGTGCGTCGTAGAGAAAAGGTGTTGTCTACGAAATGAAAGCTAATAAAATTTCCTACAACTTTTGTTCTATACACTTTTTCGAAACCCTCATCAGTTTTCGAGCATCATGCTCCGAAATAGTGAAAATGAATCTTTTTCAGCGTGACGGGCATTACCTGATGTTGAAAACTATAAATTAAGTATTTTGTTGATAACATAAGCTGGGAGCACCTTTAAGCGGTGAAGGCGGTAACAGTTTGAAATTTGGCCGTGTTCGTATGTTTTTCTAAAATTTACCCATATTTGTTTTCTGGATGTTTGAACAAAGCGGAAAACCTGGCGAATTTTTTTGATTTTGAAAGCTCATATCTCTTTTATTAATTTTTTATGAAAAATAAGGAAAACATGCTAATAGTGGCCATAGATTTTTGTAATGAAAATTGTTGCTCTAATGGCATTATCCAGGGAGGAAACAGGGGACTACGTTTGTATGGAAAAACGGCCCTTGTGTTTCCTCTTAAAGGGTACACTACATAAATACGAAAAACTCAATTCCGATATTGACAGTCACGAATTTCAAAATACCAATTTTTATAATTCCGAATGATACAGATTTCCGAAAATCACAAATCTGATCTACATTAGTCCTAATATTATAAAACCTAAATTTCAAAATTCCTGATGTTTATAAGTACCTACTATTTTCAGAATATCGAATTTCATGATCCCAGATCATAATATCAATTCCGAATCTTTAATAATTCGAAATATCATAAATACGAATTCCGAATATTAATATTCCGAAAACCCATAAAACCAAGAAATAAACGCTTGTTTAATTATTCATTTTTTTTTATTATTTATTATTTTCACGAACCTGAGAATCTACCGATAATATTAAATTATTACACAATACTAATGCATATTAAATGCTACTCTAACTAGGTGATGCCAAGTGCAAATGCAAGCATGCAGATAACATGCATGGATGCAAGCAAGCATGTAATCATGCATGCAGGCAAGCAAGCATGGATAAAGGCCAGCAAGCATACAATCATGCATACAGGCAAGCAAGCAGGCAAGCATGCATGGATTCAGGCAAGCAGGCAAGCAGGCAGGCACGCATGCATTTAGTTTTGCTCTTCTCCGGCGCTGCGGGAAGTGCAGTCCTTCCGCCCTTGCGTAACAAATTTTGGGCACTCACACTCGCTTTCGCAGCTTCGGCTTGCTGGCCTCAGCCGCTACAGCTCGCCCGGGCGCCCGAGGTTCGTTACTGCGAGCGAGGACTGCGCTCCCTCCGCGCCTCCGGCTTTTAAATTGCTCTCTAGTATTGGGCAGACAAGTACCACGGCAAAAAGACCACGGCGAGTCGGAATTCAACTAAATTCCTTATTAATACAATGAATTTTCGGATTTTTAAAATTCGTAATAAATTTTTTCGGGTTAACAACACAACAGATTTTTCATCCTTCGTATTAATGAGATTCGAAATATAAAAGATTCGTACTTTTGATATTCAGTAAAATGTTAATCATGGTTTTGAATAGTCGGAATTTTGATTCTTCAGAACTTTGATATTCGGAGGTTTGAAAATCGGAATATTCAATTTCGGAATTAAATATTTCGGAATTTTTGAGTGTTCCCATCTTTAAATCTATCTAAACGAGTCAAAATAACAAAATATGATGTATATTTTCTTTTGGTATAGCCCAGTACAAAAATGTTAAGATAAAGCACATATCTTTCCCTACGGCACATAGTGACATAGAAGGAGTCTGTCAAAAAACTAAAATGTTTGATACGGCCTTTTGATACATTTTTAACTTCATAAATGGGATCTAAATACGATACTTACTTTAAAAGACTTGGAAGGTGATAAAAAAGTCACCCTCTATAGAAGCTAGCCGACTTACAAAGCCTCGCGTTCCGTTATCCTGATTTGCAGATTGCATATTAATTTGTCAGAAGCGTTAGTTGTAATTACAATTGGTAAACTGACTGCAGCTGTAGTCTTATATTCTAATTTAGTAACAAAGGTGAAGAATAACAGAAAGTCAATAATATACATATATATATAAGTATATCTTAATATCAGTTATAAAAAGACGAAAGTGCACATTTTATAGTAACAAAGAATTTTATCAAAGTATAAGTAAGGTTGATAAAACGGTTTAATTATCACATTACATAGATGACCTTTTTTTTTCTTAACAAGTGATAAATTGAGATAAATTTATTTAGTGTATAAAGTTTACATAAACATACATACCTATATATTTTATTACTTATACATATTTAGTGTATATTTGTTATTTATTTTGAAAATTCCGTACCATTTTGGTAATATTGCCACATTAAGTAGATTAATACTTCAGTAATACGAGTAACTTTGATTACTCGTTTATTCCAGTGAGTAATCTACACACCTAAATTAAACAAATATGACTCTTTATAAATAGGTACTTGCTTTTAGACGATATTCTTTCTTTTTAGGTAAGTAGCATAAATAACGCCGCGTTGCCGCATCGCGTTGGTCCTACTGTGGTTTTAGTAGGTAGGTACCGAGCCAAGATCGCGGGGTCCCGTGCTCGATCCCCGAGTCAGGCAACAAAAGTTTCGAATTTTCGAACATTGCTCGGGTTTGTGATCAGTTAATTACCAACATGCTTTTGGCAAGAGTGGTGATTATGCCTGCTGTACCCATCATTTGCTACGGTAACTTCAGTTTAACTATGGAGGCTTTATCCTGTAATTGGTTGATTATAAGCCGTTACATTAAGTAGTGTAGACTCATAGAGACTAAATTTCAAACTGTTACTGTTAACTATTTTTTGGCCTCAAGGAACCTACTAGTTATCTTTGGGTGAGTTTTCATAGCGGTCAAGCTAAAGACCTTAGCATGCTAGGATGCATTAGTAAAATTCGTCAAAATAGTGTGTATTAATACTATTATATGTGTTATTTTGTATGTATGTTAGTGGGTAAGGTATTTATTTTATGGGCCTGTATTTCATATCTGTTGCCTGATTTAAATGAATAAATAAATAAATAAATAAATAAAAAAATCGACTAGCAAATTGGCAATACAGCAAAATTCGTCTAGTATCGTAAAACTATTCCTCATAGGTATTATTACACAAGATGCCGCATCCACAGGTTTTAGCTCGCTGTACCGGGGTCACCGGCACGATCCCGCCATCAGCGCGGGCGCAGGATGCCGCGAGTCCGCCGAGCGATCATGCGCCGACAACGGACAATGTTACACATAACTGTGAAAAGAGTAATTGCCGAGATTATCATCGCCCTGCGGAATAGTATGACCTCTGCTGTCAAAAATTAGCGTTAAAAAGGTGTAAAAAATTGGCTTTTAGACTTGACGACTACCGCAGTTTGGTAGTCTCATTCAAAAATATAATACGGTCTGAAACATTAAATTAAAATGACTAAGTCGAACCATAGAAAACATATGAATTTTATACTGCACCACAAATAAAAAAATATTTAAGTATGAATGAACTGCACCAAGTTAGTGGTGCAGTAGGTACCTTAGACTTAGACTTATTCATTGGTCAAATTGCCATCGCCAAATTGCCTGGCACGAGTTGCGTTTGCGTGCGATACTAAAAACCCAGGAGGGTTTTGCTACTACTACTTATTACTTTTCCAAGAGGACTTGGATAGTGTCGATAAGTGGATTCCTGTGGGCTGATGATGTTTTACAATCACTTTGATATCAAGAAATATGATTTAACCCTTTGACGATCGGATATTCCAGTCCAGACACAATTAAAATCAATTGTTATCGTACCAACCGGTTGTCTCTTGGGGTTCAAACTTCAAAGCGTTAAAAATATAGAATGATAAGCCCTACATAATCTATTAGGGTGCATTCATATTAACTAACACTCCTTAGTATGAGTCAGAGGTCATAAATATATGACAATAATAATAAATAATGCCGGAACATTACATAATTAATAATTTTTAGCCCATTAGATTTTTGTATTTATTGATCTATTACTAAATTAAGGTAATTATTACTGGTACACCGTACAAACAGCAAAATTTATTAAGTACCTAATTAATGCTTTGAACCCCACGAGGCACCCGGGTGCCACGATAACAATTGATTTCAATTGTGTCTGGGATAACTGGGAATAACTCACGATCGAGGGATTAAGTTCTAATTATTTAAAGTTACCTACAGGACATAAATAGAAAAAGACATTATTTTCGACGCTCAGTGGCCCATTATTACTATTCAAGCATACCCCACATGGATCAAGATAAAGCTGATATCTTATCAAAGCTTTTACGTCCGTCGTCACCATTAATGATGCCGTATCCACGTGATACGATGAGTTTGGTGGACTTCCTGCATCGGTGAGGTCAGCGGCTGGGCCAGCAGGCTCCCGCGCCGGGTGCGCGCACGCATCCGCGGAGGCCCGCAGACACTCGCAGTCGTCAGAACACCGCACGCCTCCTTCGCCGGCACACGACCCGGCCGCGCACCCCACATCGCGCACACGCATGCACGTGTGACCAAAACAAAAAAGTGACACAGCCATCGGACATTCAATTAAACCGAACGAACGTGCAAACCCAACTCAGATCCACGAGACGAGTTCAGGTATTTTTAGAGTTGCCTTGTTCCAGAACTGGTTTCTAGTTTTACATCGCGAAAGTGTTTCTGTTGCCTAGTTGATAGTTGTGATACGAGAATTTCAAAAGCTGCAAAATGTTACGTTAACTTCGTAATAAAGTGTAATACTCATAGGTATGTTTGATGGTGTATTGACCGGTGATAAAAGATACGTAAATCATAATATTACTTTACAGTAACTAGAAACAAGTCAATTAGATAGTCAAACGAATATCAATAAACCAAATATTTTTAAGACAATAAATTGTTAATAATAAATCTTTATTGCACTTTCTTTACTTACAAGTACTCTGTCATTCATTAGCTAAACTAAGCTGTCATATTCTGAACAAAGAGTAACCAGTTCAGTGCTCAGTTAAACTGGAAAAATATAATTCAATACCCTGTATGTAATCTGAGAATATAATAAATTAAAATAAGTGGTCGCCCAGAAATTATGGTCGAAATTCGGCCATATTTTTTATTGATTTCATTTATTTTTTATGCATTATTTAAAAACTATCTTACTATAAAAATACTACTCAGTCTGCGCAATTTTTGTTAAAAGGGGTGCAAAGTTTTTGCTTCACGTAAATAGGTAAAAGATATTAGCTGTGGTCTACTCCGATTTCCCAGATACTAGGTATATAAAATAAAATCAGGCAACCACCGTGTAGCAGATAATGTAATTAATTATACAATACTTACTGTCCTAACACAGATAAATAAGTGGATGGAAATTACGAAAGCGTTAACAACCCAAATCTAAAGAAAAAGAGTTTAAATCTGGTCTTAACTCTTTATATTTTGGTGCCAATCCGTAGAGCGAGCAATAGAAGTAAAGTTGAAGGCTGAAGCATTAAAAATAAATAACAATATCATTTCATTCCAGGGTATATACGTGAAATGGCGCAGTACCCGTCAGTGTGTTTGTTCTTCGTGGCCGTGTTGGGTAAGAGTTGTTTGTTTATAACCCGCAAATATTGTTTCTGTAACAATAACAACTGCGATAACCGGCCTGCGCATAAATATGAAGTAGCCCAAACAATAGCAAACAAGTTGATGTTCGCTATCAGTATCAATCACAAAATACACCTCACATAATTTTCGGATGTTTTCAAAATGAATAACCAAACCAAAGAAAGGGTCATTTTAATGCTCAAAAGGTAAGAAAGGATTTTATCAGGCAAAACGAAGTTGAGACGAAAAATTACGAGGCCGTAATTTGAATTCCACGAAAAAATTCAAGCTGCGTTAACCTCTCGATTGTATGTAATTCCAGACACAATAGAAATCAATATTGTTATCGCGACCGCCGGCGGTCTTATGATCCTGTAGGATGTAAGTAGGTAGGGTTGCCACCCGTACTTTATAATAAAGTATAAATTGTACGTTATTTCAGGTAATTGTACTCTATACTTTACGTACGAGAACAATAAAGTACACGAAAATACTTTACTTCGCATGATTTGATATCTTTGTGATTTTGTAAAATTTAGCGTAAGTATCTTTTCGTTTAATGACATTGGTGCTGAACCGATGTCGCCTTGAGCATGATCAATGCAATGTTTTTTCTGTGATGACTAGCAAATGGCGAGACGAAAGAAACAGCGTCTCTAAATTTGATAAAAACTTATTTACTTACCTATTTACTTTAATTTCAAATATAGTATAAATATACTATGCAATTGTATAGTAAAGATACTAATTTGATACATAAATAGCATAAATGCAAAAATAAATTGTACTTTATTTTGATTTCATGTACTTTTATTTTCTTACCTATACTGACCAATGTACTTTAACGGCTTTAAAAAAAGGTGGCAACCCTAGATGTAAGTACTAAATTCGTGCAAAATAAGAGGGTTATTTTAAAGGATTTTAATCCCTTGATCGTAAGTTATTTCAGACACAATTGAAATCAATTGTTATCGTGGCACCCGAGTACCTCCTGGGGGTTGAGGGATTAACTGACGATAGCTAAGGTCATAGATGATCATTAGTACCCACATAACGACACATGAACTGCAATAGGTATTGGATTGAACCTACTTGTAAAATAATGTAACCCTTTAATATTTTTACAAAATCTCGTCTCTAAACTGCGTCTCTATAAAATGGTCCCAAAATATTCATCAAAAAGATAACAGGCCCTATCTTAAATGTTTCTAATTGGTAATTAGTATAGGTTATCTATGAAGAAGCTTACGTTCGTAGATCATACATCAATGAGTCATTTGAGAGATTATGTTATGTTTAATTTTCCGGACGTGTGAGTACCGAATAGCGCGACTCATGGAAGCCTTTGTTAATTATGCCTTTTATGTGATCTTAGCGACAAAACAACCAGTCTGTAGTAAGTAGCGTAGTAGTGTAATTTACACGGTGGATGATTCATCCGGCTTCTTGGTGGCCGTGAATGAAAGATCTTAGTCATTTTACCTCAACGTGACCTTTCCATTTAGTTAAATTCTCCGGATCACGGAGAATAGGGTCTTTTGAGATGCTTTGGAAGATGACGGACCTGATTTCTTATTCGATCTTGAAAATTATTCGCTAAATGGGCATAAATATATATCTAGCTCGGTAGGTTCTCGCCTTGCCTTTGTAGTTTCAAGTCGTGTCGTGACCTAACGCTTTTAACCGCCGACAGTGAGCAGTGTACATAAGCCTCTTGCGTTTACTTAATCTACTCCGTTTGCTAGAGCGCAGCAATTTCAAAGTGCGCTCGGGGTCGCGAGAAACGTGTTTTTCTGTACATGGCTCGGATGCTTCCGTGATCAATCTCAAGCCATAAGTCTAATACAATGCGCCCGTATATCTTAACTGATAGGTTAACAAGAACGGAAATACGTCTTTTAACTCGATTTACTTTATCATCAAAGGACGTTAATAAATTTTAACTGCAATAGAAAATCCTTGATAGAAGTCGTTGTCGATCGTCGTTGAAGATCGTCTATGAATCTTATAATTACCACAATTACATTATCCTTATTTGATTCTGTGCAAACAAAAAGTGGCAATCTCCCAAGGTTCACTTTTGATCTATTAGTCATAAAATCATTCAAACATTATTCATTTTACGAGTAGGTAAACATCATCAGTAACCTTTTGTAACCCAAACACCATCAAGTATAATAACTGAGTACCTAATACTTGTAAGATTTTTATCGCTTTACAAATAGCTAAAGTATTTATTTAACTTTTCGTGCTGAGGAATTGGGACGTAGGCAGTTTGAGATAACCGTCCACTTAACCAATTTACTATTGGGACATTAGTTAATGGACACTCAAATATGTTCTACATGGATATCTCAACTTAGGTAGGTATTTTGATTTTTTCCTATTACTAAGACTTCGCTGTCTGTCTGCCTGTCACCAGGCTGTATCTCAAGAGCCGCGATAGGTAGACAGTTGAAATTTTCACAAATTATGTATTTCTGCTGCCGCAATAACAACAAATACTAAAATTAAAATAAAATAAATATTCCCATACAAAAAAAGCCATTTCTAGCCTATTTTTGCTCGATATCAATAAATGGTAACAGGTAGGCACTACATTAACTAAATGTCTAGAGATGGGCCGACTATCACTTTGGCCGACTAGCCGACTAGCCGGCTAGTCGGCTACAAAATGGCCGAATAGTACCAGATATAAAAATTCATAAAAAACTTCTTAATGTGACAACAGAAAGTTAAAATAAATAAAAAATCTACTACACTACAAACGAAGAATTAAGATGACAATCAGATAAAAGAAAGCACTTAACATAAAAAATGCCAATACAGTATGATTAGAGCATGTTACTCTAATTATTGTAACCTAAAGCAATAATCGGCTTGGCGGACTAGTCGGCGACTAGTCGGTACAACCCTAGTATGTACCTACTGTTGTTTACCCAGTCAGTGGTACGGAACCCTTCGTACGCGAGTCCGACTCGCACTTGGCCGGTTTTTTTATATTGTTACTAGCGGACCCCGCGAACTTCGTATCGCCTTAGAATAGTGTTTGATTTTTAGGGGTTACCTACTTCAGTGCGAAAGCCGTATCATCGAATTTTGTTTCTTCGAAAACCTTTCATCGACATCACCATACTGCTACGCCTTGTTAAATCGATGTCTTGTTATTGCGATGTTTCGTTACATCGAAAAACGGTACTGCGAACGATTTTACTGCGAAGTCTTTTTCCTTCGACGTCTTGTTACTAGCCTTGTTTCGTTACATCGAAAAACTGTACTGCGAACGATTTTACTAAGAAGCCTTGTCCTATCTACGTCTTGTTATTGCAATGTTATGTACCCAGAACTAAGTACATCGAGTATTTTTTTTTAAATAATAACTAACGTTAGTTTTCAAAAGATATCAGTAAATATACACTATGCCACGCGCTCAGTACGCTTGGAGAGAGTGCAGAAACGCTTTATGTGGCACCTTATGTACTCCCAAGGTATACCAAAAAGGAAACTCCCATCGTATTTAAACGTTTAGAATACTTTCGAATCACATCCTTGTCTAATCGTAGAATTTTATTGGATTTATGTTACATATCTAAAAATTTTAATCATAGAATAGATTGCCCAGGCATGTTAGGTAAACTTAATCTCCGCGTCCCGGCAAGGTACCCCCGCAAGACGATCACACCGCTTGCGACGGACTGTTTTCGGTTCCAATTCCCCAGTTGCTAGACTATGTAGGCTCGTAAATGAATACAGTGATGTTTCCAAATTGTTTTTGTGAGTTTAGTTATACTCACTTAAGAGGAAACACTACGGGCGAGTGAATTGAAAAATAGGTATTTGTAAAATCTATTGCTGTCGCGCAGTGCCAAACGCCTTCACCGCAGAGTGTGATAAAGACAACTACTTCTTGGACCGAAAATACCTACTAAAAGGACACCAAATCAACGTTTCGTAGTCCTCCGATTACTTTTCCAAAACTAGACCGATTTAAATACTTTTAAAGAAAGGCTTTGGCCGTGTTCGTACTTATGTTTTCATTTTTTTTCTTAAATTTAGCCAAATTTGTTTTCTGGATGTTTGAGCACAGCGGAAAATCTGGCGATTTTTTTCGATTTTTGAGGGCTCATAGCTTTTTTATTTATTAATTTATGAAAAAACAGAAAACATAGAAACATGCTAATAGTGGCCATAGATTTTTGTAATAAAAATTATTGCTCTACTGGCTTTATCCAGGGAGGAAACAGGGGACTACGTTTGTATGGAAAAACGGCCCTTGTGTTTCCTCTTAAGTAAATTATTTAAAATGTCGTTTTATCTAGTTTAGTTTTGTTTCGAGACAAAATCTACATATATAGAAGTGTAGGTTCTTCTATGTAATGAGCGTATTACAGTGCAAGTTGTGTTTGCCTATTTGTTTGTGATAATCAGCTAGAATATTACCTATTAATTTAAATTTAGAATAAGTAAGTATAATTATACACAAGTGTAGGTAAACCTTGAAAATAAATTTAAAAAAATATACCAATATACCAGGCGCTTGACGTTCGCTGTGGGATGTCTCAGTTCGCACAGTACTAATAGTAAAACTTTTAAGTTAAAACTTTTGTTTATCGTTGATTAAGTATCTTTATTTCTAATAATTTATTTTGTACGAAGTTCTATTTAATTTGTCGTTAATTAAACAAGAGACAAATTATACATGTCTAAGTTTTTTAATATTATTTATAAAGCTAGAGTTAAATCATTTATAACATGGAAGCACAAAATAGTTAGAAATTAATTCAGATAAAAATAGCAATGATCTAAACTCTTTACTTAAATTCATGACTGTTAAAGAAACGTTATCTTTTTTAAAAACTAACGTTAGTTATTATTTTGAAAAATGTACTTGGTTCTGGGTACATAACATTGCAGTAACAAGACGTAGATTCGTAGTAAAATCGTTCGCAGTACAGTTTTTCGATGTAACGAAACAGGGTAGTAACAAGACGTCGAAGGAAAAAGGTTTCGCAGTACCGCTTTTCGATGTAACGAAACATCGCAGTAACAAGACATCGATGTAACAAGGCGTCGCAGTATGGTGATGTCGATGAAAGGTTTTCGAAGAAACAAAATTCGATGATACGGCTTTCGCACTGAAGTAGGCAACCCGATTTTTTGACGTCTTGAATTTCATTGTCATCAAAAATGGCGTGGTTGGAAAATTTATGAACAAATAAAATTTCTTGACTTTCTAACGTTTTTAATACTTATTATCATAGGTATTTCCCGACGAAAAAACATCCAAAAACAGCAAAATTAATAAAATCGGTCTAGCTGTTCTCTAGTTATAATTTAAGTGGTGTAACTAAGTTAACACGACTTTCTTTTATATAGTAAAAAGATTATTACATAATATGTATACTTGTCTATTAATTTGAATCTCGGAAACATCACAAATGATTTTCATGAAATCTAGTATACCTACAGGGGGTTTCGGAAGTCATAAATCGATATGGCTAGGTTTTAACGAAATACTGCCCCAATATCGTTAAAATACGAAGGTAAAATAAGGTTTTTCTTTCCCTCAAGTCAAACATTACAACTGGTTGTAAGTAATATCCGCGGGCCTGACTCTAAATAAACATTTAATGTAAAAAGTGCTCAGGCACTTAGCTACTATAGGCTACTACCTAGGTAGTTACGTTAAGCATTTTCTTATCTTTTAATATACCTACGTAAAATAAATAGCCTGCGAAACAATATATCTTTGAATAAATAATTTAACAAAATCCTAGTTAAAAGAGTACCTACGGTAGGTACCTCCTATACAAATTTACTTAGGTACACATAACAGATTTCCTCATTTATCTATTTGCCAGAAGTGACTCTGAGTCAACAAAGGAAACTAAGTCATGAGTCATCTTATATTCGTTTTCTTATATTATTTTTTATTAAATAGGTACCTCTACAGGCTCTCGAACCGTCGAATACCTAATCAGCTGCCACAAATAATAGGAGCCGATTAGATTCACGTTAACTAACCATGTAACTACTTTCACTTCGATTTCTATCAGATTGTAGGTACCTACATGCAAATCCACACAAGCTCAATGAATCATCTTATCATTGCCGGTATTTTCCAAAACTTGTTTAGGACTGCGACTTGATCTGAATCATTTCATACAAACTAGCTTGTTGCTAGTGCAAGCCGACCATAAATTATTTCTAAACAGTGCTCCGATCTGTGTTCACTTTAAAATTTGCAATCGGTATCTCTATGCCAACTGAATTGAGAAATTTTCGAATCCAGGCACCACTTCTACCACTTGAAATGATTTTCGAAAATACAATTTCCTCTGTTGAGGACTCGGTCAGGCAGGGTCACAAATTAACTCCATAAAAAAACATCCTCCTAGTCATATCAATGGTTTAACAGAGAAAAGTTAGCAAACAGACGGACAGACAGAGCTACTTTCGCATATAAAACATTATTTAGATTTTTTTGATGACAAGTAAATGTACGCTCGTATGTATATGTTATAATTGTAATAAAATATATGTTTCTTCTTTGTCTTATCCGGATTCCGGTGTAGTATGGGAGATCTCAGATCATGATGCACCGCGTCATCGAGGCCATCCAGATAAAATATTTACAGATGTTTCGATACTAAGCTTTACTTTAACTTTAAAACCGGCTTTTCACCGTTAAACCCACATTAGCTCAAAGTAGCGAGTGACCCACTAATCGTCCGCTCCGCCGCACTGGCCTGTATTCGAGAATATTTGCATTTCGATAAGTTGAAGTTAACTGCAGTTCAAATTGGTTATGCCAATACCCAACCACACACTAAACTAGGGTTCGGCGATAACTTAGTTGTGTGTTGTGTGAGATTGCCAAATTTTGGAACAGTAACTGTTACTTTTTAATATACTTTTAGGGGTCATCCATAAATTACGTCACACGACTTTTGAGATTTTCAGACCCCTCCCCCTTGTCAAGCATTTTTTACAAAAATTCCCATACTACTTTGCCCAGTCTCACCAAAACTAAAAGTAACACGTACCTAAGTACTGTGTAACGTAATTTGTGGACGGGACCTTATAGATATAAATTTTATCACACAAAACTTTAAGCACAGCAAAGCTCTTGTGTAAGTATATAGCCTACATAAAAAAGTAGGTTCAATCTTTAGATAGTCCAAAAATATATTCTGCAGTATTAAGTGATATAGTGTCGCCTATCCTAAGCTACCGCCTGGTGAATACAAAAGAGCTGTTTATCATAATAAATTATTTGATCAAAATGCGGCGCTTTAATGATTGATTACGTAAATGCCACATAATTATGTAATTGTGATGTAGTACCTGCCTGTCCATTCAGTACTCAGTAGGTAAGTGTAAGTGATATTATATGGGAACAAACTGTAGGTACATAGTCAGGTCATAAGTTCTGTCACAAAACTTTTGAATTTAGAATGCTGGCCACAAAAAAGTTTATTGAAATCGAATTTCGAATTTTTCATAAAAATAAAAATGTACACATTTTTTTAAAAAGTACACGTACCTTTTAGAATTTTCCTCATTTTTAAATATGAAGTGGATACTTAAAGAAGACCGTGTCGCGGTTATTGCGTTGCATCGTTGCGGTTACGCGCCAATTCAGATTTTCGACTTACTGAAAAATTTTAATATAGCCAAAAGATTCGTTTATTATTGTACCATAAAACGATACAATGAAAACTCTAGTGTAGATAACAGGTCAAGAAGTGGTCGCCCTCGCTCTGTTAGGACTCCAGCAGTGATAAAAGCTGTGAAGGCGCGAATTCAAAGAAATCCCATACGTAAGCAGAAACTGTTGGCCCTTCAGAATCTGAAGTTCAGATGGGGTTAAGCAGGACCACGGTGAAAAGGGTGTTAAATGACGACTTAGGGCTTAAAGCATATCGAAGAAAAACTGGACATCGTTTGGATGCTCGTTTAATGGACTTGAGACTGAAGAGATGCCGCGCTTTGTAGAAGCGGTACGCGGGAAAAAAGCATCGGGAAATTCTAATTTCGGATGAAAAAATTTTCACCCTGGAAGAGAGCTACAACAAACAAAATGATAAGGTGTACGCACTCAGCAGTGAAGAAGCGAGCAACCGTATTCCGCGTGTCCAACGAGGTCATTTTCCATCCTCGCTCATGGTTTGGTTGGGAGTATTTTATTGGGGCTTAACTGAGGTATATTTTTGTGAGAAAGGCGTAAAAACGAATGCAGTTGTGTATCAAAATACAGTCCTCAAGAACCTTGTGGAACCTGTTTCTCATACCATGTTTAATAACAGGCACTGGGTATTCCAACAAGATTCTACGCCAGCTCATAGAGCGAAAAGCACAGAAGACTGGCTGGCGGCGCGTGAAATCGACTTCATCCGGCACGAAGACAGGCCCTCCTCCAGTCCAGATTTGAGTCCGTTAGATTACAAGATATGGCAACACTTAGAGTAAAAGGTCTGCTCAAAGCCTCATCCTGATTTGGAGTCACTCAAGGCATCCTTGATTAAGGCAGCCGCCTATATTGACATGGACCTCGTTCGTGCTGCGATAGACGACTGGCCGCGCAGATTGAAGGCCTGTATTCAAAATCGCGGGGGTCATTTTGAATAAACTTTATTACCATATGAATATGAATCTATGTTTTATTAAGTTCATTTTGCTATATAAATGGTTACATAAATAATAAACATATCTAAATTATTTCATATTACACATGTGAAAGAACTTATGACCTGACTAGGTAATATCTTAAAATTTTAAATATACCTACTTATTTTTTTATTGTTTGATGAAAAAGGACGCTTCGGTTACGAACTTGTCCACTTTACACATGCACCCACACACACACACACGATCACACACACACACACATATTAATTTTTTTCTTTCTTTTTCTTATAAGTAGGTATTAAATTGGAATGTTGCTAAATTACTGTGCTGTGGAGGTGGACGTGTGACTGCGACTCAGTTAAAAACTTATGCGGTCACTATCGGACACAATAATTATTGTAACGTGTTGTAGTTCCAAATAAATATTATTATTATTAAAATATTATTAACTAGGTATATTTCCGTGGGAATCGGCCTAGGATCAGTGTTAGGGAATAACTATATCGCACTCCCGGTTATATCGCGCTCCTTAGAGATATCATTTGTTACTTGATACCAATAATTTTTCATCCCTTTACAACCCCGTCAAGCGATAATTTCAAGGACAAAAACTAGCTAGTAATTTTCAGGATATCAAAACAATCTCAATAGGTACCTCCTCAAGATTAGTTCAGCGGTTAAGTGTGAAGTGTAACAGACAGACACACATAAGCCATGTATGGTTTTAATTAAACAATTGCTATATTACCCAGGTGTGAAGTTAAGTTATGGCGAGACGTCAGTGACCCCGAGGTTGTACGAGAGCACACTTCCCAGCATCGGCAAAGAAGTCGAGGACAACAGTCGGTATAAGACACTGAACGCCAACGCAACACTCCTAAAGCTGCTTGTAGACGAAAAAGATGGCGTCAGCAGGTATAGTCAAGTAAATAAATAGATTACTCTATCCCTAGGTATTCACACGGCTGCTCTAACAGCAGGGAGATAGGTACTTAATGTGCGTGAATCACGAACTGGCTGACAACACGACTTAGACACGAAAATGACCTTCATGTAACTTAAACAAAAAAATACCCTTGTTATAATATATTATTAAATATCTAACAGATAAGAAATCGAAATTTTCAATTATAATGCTTCTATAATAGAGAACATTTATAACAGTCTTAGACAACGGTAACGGTAACGCATAACGTTAATTAACAATGATTATAAGACAACCTCCTTCAAAGCTTAGTTTTTGTGATACGAATAAGAATTGACACAACAATGCAAAATGTTATTACTCAGTATTGCCAATGACAATTATTTATCAACAGAAACACAGGCGGCTCAATGCACTGGCGCACTACACTTTCGAAACCTACTTCACGTGAAACACATTGATATATATTTGTAGTAATTATAACTGGCACACAGCTTGCATTAAATTGGTTTGTCATAGGAATTAGTTCTCCAATGTTGTACTTATTCTATTTTAAACTACACATTGAGGTTAAAATTTTCTGTTTCTATTCCTTAAATTGTCTAACTCATTTGAAACTAACTTTCAGACAGGTAAATGTAATTTCTCAAAACAGTCATTTTAAAATTAACATAATTAGGTTTAGCTAGGTCGTACTATTAGAAGACAATGCCTAGGTCGTAAGACGAAGATAATTTCTTTTTTCAAGGTTTCAGAAAACGTTTAAATCATCATCACAGTAAAGGCAATATCATTGAAATATGTTTTTCAGTAACTTTAGATACAAGCTAAATTAAGTGGAATGAGATTTTTGTAGATATTATCTGGATAGATCACCATAATTCCATAGATATATTTAATCCATACTAATATTATAAATGGGAAAGTGTGTGTGTCTGTTTGTTTGTCCGCCTTTCACGGCAAAACGGAGCGAAGAATTGCCGTGATTTTTTAATTGGAGATACTTAAAGGGATGGAGAGTGACATAGGCTACTTTTTGCCTCTTTCTTACCCCCCACTTCCCTAAAATGGGGGGTTAAAGTTTGTATGGAGCATTCCAAAATTTTCAAGGTAGAAAGCTAAACATTGGTATGCAGACTATTTGTGACTAACAAAAAAATCATGCATCATTTTCTTTTTAAATCCGCCCCAACTCCTTAAAAGAGGGGGTAAAATTTAACTGTTATCTCGAATTTAGCGCGTGCGAAGCCGCGGGCCAAAGCAAGTACGAGGGCGGGTCAATAAGTCCGTGACTTTTTGAATTTCTGACCTCTTTACTGAAAAAGCAACACTACTCCTGTCAACAGGTATCTGTTAGTTGATTCCTATCAAAATTTGAACTTGCTGCGTCAGTTAGTTTGTGTTTGACAGCTATTTTTATCAGACTACCCAGTAATTTGAGGAAAAAATGGATAAAGGTGAATTTCGTGTGCTTAGTAAGCATTATTTTTTGCGAAAAAAAACCATTACCGAGACCAAGGCTAAGCTTGATAAATACTATGGGGACTCTGCACCATCGATTTCAATGGTAAAAAAGTGGTTTACTGAATTTCGTTATGGCCGTAAAAGCACTGAAGATGCCGAACGTCCTGGACGCCCAGTTGAGGTCTCTACACCCGAAACAATCGAAAAAATTCACGATATGGTGTTGGCCGACCGAAGATTGAAAGTGCAAGAGATTGTGGAAGCCGTAGGGATCTCGCATGGCTCAGTGGTTTCAATTTTAAAAGATCAATTGGGCATGAGAAAGCTTTCCGCAAGATGGGTGCCGCGTTTGCTCACAGTTGACCACAAACGCAATCGTGTAACAACTTCACAGGAAGGTTTGGCGTTGTTTAATTGCAATATGGAGGAGTTTTTGCGCCGTTTTGTAACCATGGACGAAACATGGATCCATCACAACACACCAGAGACCAAACAACAGTCAAAACAGTGGGTTCCTAAGGGTGAATCGGCGCCAAAGAAGGCCAAGGCGGGTTTGTCAGCCAATAAAGTTATGGCGACTGTTTTTTGGGATGCACGTGGGATAATCCACATTGACTACCTTCAAAAGGGAAGAACAATCAATGGGGAATATTATGCCAACTTATTGGACCGCTTCAATGACGATTTGAATAAAAACCGACCTCATTTGGCCAAGAAAAAAGTTCTTTTCCACCAAGACAATGCAAGGGTGCACACATGTGCAGTTGCCATGGCAAAAATCCATGAATTGGGCTATGAATTGCTCCCTCATCCACCCTATTCTCCAGATTTGGCTCCGAGTGACTACTTTTTGTTCCTAAACCTGAAGAAATGGCTTGGTGGAAAAAGATTTGACTCCAATGATGAAGTCATCTCGCAAACAAAGGCCTATTTTGAGGACCTCGACAAATCATATTTTTTGGAAGGGATAAAAAAATTGGAGAAGCGTTGGACAAAGTGTATAGAGCTCAAGGGAGACTACGTTGAAAAATAAAATGATTTGTTTATCAAAAATTTTGTGTTTTATTCCAAAAGTCACAGACTTATTGACCCGCCCTCGTAATATTATTATATTACTTGCTTTGGCCTACACAAAGTGACATTAGTTAAAACGAGGAATACTTATAAATCTATTTTTATATATTCTATATTCTTTTATTTTATAGAATTTCTTACTTATCTTCTTATTCGTTTTTTTTTTCTTTTTCTTAAAGGCATAAAGCTAGTTTAGATGAAACCTTGGATAAATTAACCACGCGTCCAAGGATGAAACATAACTAAAAATGTTTTAGATCCGAGGTGTTCGACATGCTGCACTCTCGTGATGATAACCATGAACACATAGACTTGCCCTCATTTCCTGAGGATTCTGAGGACGCACGCGTCGTACTGCCAGGAGTGCCCGACTCGCAAGCGGAGTTCTTACAAGGTAAATAGCCGGACAATTATTCAAAATATAATGCTTAGACGTCTATAGTAAATAGATAAATAAACTAAAACGTAGTAGACATAATATGCGTTTATTGCACGATAGTGTTAAAAATAAAGTATTTTTGTGTAAAGTTATGAACTATAAATAATATCGATAGAACTACATATTATATTTCGATATACAAATATATATTTAAGTTACTTTGATATTAAAAATAATTGAGAAAATGGTTTACAATTGATAAATAAGTTGATCAAAACATTACGCGGTACTTGTACTTCCGTTGTGGTTAAAACCCCACCTTGTTTTGATCAACTTATAAAAAGGAAATACTTGGACTCGGGAGTGGTCGGATTGAGACATCGAGCTGTGCGGAGCTCTGATACCTTTGAATGTTTTTTTTACTTAGTGTGCGAATAAATACAGTGTGAAAATCTACTTTTGTGTTTCAATCACCGGCTGGTGTCTATTATCAGAAGCGGGATTGATATCACACCCACAATATGGAAAAACATCAGGAAAATCGCCGTCGTCGGTCACGTAGCCGATCACGATCATACCGTGGAAAAAGGCGTCACAGACTCGACAGTTCTTCTGGGTCTGAACGCAAGTCGCGAAGAAAAGAAAGGAAGCATCGTAAGAAACATAGGCGCAACAAGAGATCTACAAGGTCAATAAGTCTCAGTATGTCTAGAGGCGGAAGGACACCAATTGAACTACCGCCGAAACGTACTGATAATCAGGAAAATACAATCACGTCATATCAGGCAAGTTCATTAATAAATAACTAAGTTTTTGAAATTGAAAGTATTATTTTATATATTGACGGTATTTTTTTTTCTCTTTTTCTTACTTTCTATTAAAAGCATACCTTCATTAAGTTTATGTACAAATTTAAATGTGCCAAATGTGTACAAATGTAGTAAGTTAAACGTTGAAATGCCGTTATTAAACACTTAATTACATATCGTTTCCCTTCGGTAAATAAAACGAAATACATGTTCAATTAGTGATATTTATCTACCAGTCGTGGGTAGTATCTTATTAAAAACCCATTCTTTCTGCATTTTATATAATATTAGTGTAACAATATAAAAACTGTAATAATTTTAAAAACATAAATTTGTTTAACAAAAAAATATATATATTTCTTGGAGTAATATGAAATACATAATATTATTATACAACATAATGTTTCCTTTGATGGTTATTTCTTGTGAAGAAGTTTTTCAATAATAATTGTTCAAACATCTAGAAGTGTATCTTCATCCAAATCGTATTTTTATGAGTAACACTGTTTGAATATAATATACCTACCTATTTAAATTTGAATTGCCTTGTCTTTACTTTTTCCTTTTCTAATTGAATATTGATACTCTGAAAAACAACACATTTCAGCCTCATGGTCAACTAATGGCGACTGAAACAATATTAGCGGAGCAATGTGCTGCTTCTTCATCACAAGGTGACGTCGGAGACCACGCGGTCCTGCAACGGTCGATACCGCCGCTTCTTGGATCAGTACAAACGTCTTTGGTGATTCCTGAGCCAGTGCCTCGTCCTGCAGATGTACAACACTCCATACCACCGGAACGTGAGCCCGTTTTGTTATCATCTCAATCTTATGTAGGAGAAGAAGATATTTCAACTAATACTACTAATAATGTTACGATTAACGCTAGTGATTTCGCTTTGTTACTTCAAAATATGTTAAAATCTAATTCTCATGGCATTTCATATGATAAAAATATAATACCTACCTTTGACCCCACTCAAAAGAATCAGAAAATCGAAAGTTGGATCGCTAAGGTTAACGAGTGTGCAAAAATATATAATTGGTCTGATGAGCAAACTTCACATTTCGCTTTGCCTAAATTGGCGGGACATGCCCAAAAATGGTACCAAGGCCTCCAAACGATACTTTTAACTTGGCATGAGTGGCAAGAACGTTTGATTAGGGCTTTTCCTTCTGAAATCAATTATGGGGCTTTATTATCTGATATGTTGGAGCGTCGAATGAGATTAGGTGAGTCAGTAGATGATTATTTCTTTGAAAAGTTGTCTTTATTAAATGCATGTGAAATTAAGGGAAAAAAGGCGGTCGATTGTCTAATTTATGGGATAGATGATCGAATGATTAGATCTAGTGCGTCTTCGGCAAGACTAAATGATCCTGAAAGTGTCCTGAAGTTCTTGAAGGATTTGTGTAGAGAATCTGACCCTCGCTTTATTCGACAAAGGCCTAACTTTTCAAATTTGAAAGACATTATATGTAATAAGTGCAACAAGTCAGGCCATCGTGGCGCGCAATGTCGTAATGTTGTATCTGAAATAATTTGTTTTAATTGCAAAGAAAAAGGTCACACTTTCAATAAATGCAGTAAACCTGTGATAAAATGTGATATCTGTAATCGATTTGGTCATAAATCAAATGAGTGCTATCAAAATAAATCAAAAGAATTTTCTCAGAATAAATCTTACATTAAACCTTATGAAAAGAGAACTATGATAACTAGATCCAATAAAACTGATGCTAAGTTCCATAAAGAGGCACTTATAAACAATAATATCAAAGTTCAGTGTTACATAGACTTTGGGAGCGACTGTACGCTTATTAGTAAAGACGTAGTCGATCAAAATTCTTTACCAAAGTTCGAAGATGACTTACCGACGATTCGCGGATTCGGTAATCATGTTTACACTCCATTATATAGGACGCAAATTGGACTTTCACTAGGGGAGGTAACTGCACAAATTGATGCTTACGTAGTTGAACCAAATATGATGGATGAGCAATTATTGATAGGTCAAAATTTTACTGAGAGACCGGAAGTCCTGGTAGTCAAAACAAATAATCAGCTTGATATACTGAAACAGAGAGAGCCACTTGAATTTTCTCATTTGCCAACTGATAATGACGTTCACGATAAAATAGTGTTACGAATTACTACAAATACAAGTGTTGACCGGTTAGGATTTATAAATTGTACCCATAGCAGTAATGCTTCATGTGATATAATTGTAGAAAATAGTGTTAGAGATACAGGACTTGTAGACTATCATATTCTAGGAGGTATTTATAGTTTAAAAGAAGGAAATTGTAAAATTGGCGTACAGAATTTTTCACGAAAATGTCTCGAGTTTCAAGAAGGCTCCGTGTTAGCTAGGGCAAAAACTGTCAATAGTTTTAAAACTGATACCATAAATAAAATAGTAAACTGTCAAAGAATTTCCAATAATAATATAATCCTTTCTCCAATTAAACAAACTGAAATTAATATTAATAACGATCTTTCCAAATCACAAACTGAAGCTGTCGTAAATCTCATTAATAAATACCGTACATGTTTTGCTCAAGAACTATGTGAATTAGGCTGCACACACTTAACAGAAATGAATATAGAATTAAATGACGACAACCCTGTTGTACATAGGCCGTACCGTTTAAGCTATCCTGAACGGCAAATTGTGAGAGATATGGTACAAGAACTGGTGGATAATGATGTCGTAGAAGAATCAAACTCTTCATATGCTAGTCCTATAGTATTAGTTGCAAAAAAGGGTGGAGGATACAGAATGTGTGTTGATTATAGGCTGTTAAATAGTAAAACAAAAAAGGATCATTTTCCTATGCCACGGATAGATGATCAATTGGATATGCTGAATGGTAATAAGTATTTTACAAGTTTAGATCTTGCTAGTGGTTACTATCAGATCCCCTTGCGTCCCAGTTGTAGACACCTCACAGCTTTCATAACTCCTGACGGTCTTTATCAATTCAAAAAAATGCCGTTTGGTTTGGTAAATTCTCCTGCCGTATTTCAGCGTACTATTAATAAAGTTCTTGGAAATACCCGGTTTAAGTCCGCTTTAGCATATATGGATGATATTCTAATTCCGGGTAAAAACTTTGAAGAAGAATTGTGTCGTCTAGAAGAAACTTTTAAATTATTTCAAGGAGCACGATTAACATTAAACTTAAAGAAATGCCATTTTTTTAAAGAAAATTTAGAGTATCTTGGTTATGAAATAAGTAAAAGCGGAATCAGACCGGGTCACGCTAAAATAACTGCTGTAGATAAATTTCCGACACCTCGGAATGCACACGAGATACGCCAATTTATAGGTTTGGCTAGTTACTTTCGAAAATTTATCAAAGATTTTGCAATAATAGCCCGACCTTTGACAGATTTGACCAAAAAGGGATGTATTTGGCATTGGGACGAAGATCAGGAGCAATCTTTTAATAAATTGAAGGAAATGTTAGTACAGAGGCCCTTGTTAGGTATATATGATCCACAGAATGAAACATCTCTTCATACAGATGCAAGTAAATATGGGATAGCTGGTATCTTGATACAAAAAACGGAATCTGGCGAAGTCAAGCCAATAGCATACTTTAGTAGGAAAACAACTGTCGACGAGCAGAAATATCATGCCTATGAGTTAGAAACGCTCGCAGTAATTGCGTCTTTACAGCGTTTTCGTGTTTATTTATTAGGATTAAAATTTACGCTAATTACGGACTGTAATGCATTACGTGCCACATTAACAAAACGAGACCTAATACCAAGAATTGCTCGTTGGTGGATAGCTATTCAAGAATATGATTTTGACATTCAATATAAACCGGGACACACAATGTCACACGTCGATGCGCTCAGTAGGAATCCCCAACCCAGTAATTTAGAAGCTAATTTTGATCCAATACCTGCCGTTCTGAGAATTACACAAGAAGACTGGCTTCTTAGCCTGCAATTGAATGATCCAAATATCCAGCGTATTCGTAATCTTCTAGAAGATAAAGAATACGCTGAAGTAAAAAAGAACTATACTGTAAAAAATAATAAGCTATTTCGTGTAGTAAACAATGAGCTTAAATGGGTTGTACCTAAATCTGCTCGCTTTCAGCTATGTAAACTAAACCATGATGATATTGGTCATTTTAGTATAGAAAAAACTTTTTATAAAATTAGTAAGGACTTTTGGTTTCCAAAAATGAAACGCTTTATAAAAAAGTATGTGAGGTCATGTATAGAATGTGCATACAGTAAAGAACCAGCTGGTCCTAAAGAAGGTTTTCTGCATTCAATACACAAGGTAAATAAGCCATTTGATACAGTTCACGTGGATCATTTAGGCCCCTTTGTTAAGAGCTCTAAAGGAAATACTTACCTCTTGGTACTTGTGGATGGTTACACTAAATTCTGTTTACTAAAGCCATTACGTAATTTGAAATCAAGTTTGACGATACGTGCCCTAGATGATATCTTTACAACTTTTGGCTATCCAAATAGAATGGTATCAGATCAAGGTTCATCATTTACTTCCAAGGATTTTAAAGAATTTTGTAGTAATACTAAGATAAAGCATATTCTTAATGCTGTAGCCTCTCCTCGTGCAAATGGGCAAGTCGAGAGGTACAACAGGACTATTTTGGATGCTTTAACGGCTTACACTGATAAGTTGGGTGAAAAATTTTGGGATTCAGTATTAGGAAAATTACAGTGGGGAATGAATAATACTCTTAATAAGGGTATAGGAAAAGCTCCATCGGAAGCATTATTTGGAATACAATTAGTAAGCAAGGGTGATAATGCCTTTTCAGATATTTTAAATGAAATACGCCAATCAGGTTCGGTACAAAATATAAGAGATCAAATTGACTCGCATATTGAGAAGGACCAGCAACTTCAAAAATCCAGATATGACAAAACTAGGACTAAAGCTAGAAGTTATAAAGAGGGAGATTTAGTTAAAATACTTAAACCAGTTCAGGGGAACGATGGCAAAAGTAAGAAGCTTCTTCCAAAGTATACTGGTCCCTTTAGAATCACAAAAGTTTTAGAAAATGACAGGTACGAGGTTTCAAGTATCGTTGGGAGCAACATTTCTAAGAAAAATTACTCTAATATATGGGCAGCAGACCGTATAAAACCGTGGATTACGACCTATAGCGATCACAACTGTAACAGTAGCTCTAGTAAAGAATGCAGTAGTAATGATAGTGGTGATGAGTAGGTCCATTAATTTTGATAATTAAATAAGGAAAACATACTTTTATAAATATCTTTTATGGTACTATTGTATAGTTTCATGTATCGAAAATAAAAGAAGGATGCGTTTAATAGATGAACTAAAAGTGTTGATAGATCTGTCCATTTACACGTAATGTACATTTGAGAGTGATCCACTTGTAAGTTATGTGTATATTAGTAAGAGTGTTGATAGATCCACTCGCAAGGTGTGTGAGTAAGAGTATTGATAGAACCACTCGCAAGATGTGTGTATAAGAGTGTTGATAGATCCACTCGCAAGGTGTGTGTGTGTAAGAGTGTTGATAGATCCACTCGCAAGGTGTGTGTATATAAGAGTGTTGATAGATCCACTCGCAAGGTGTGTATATAAGAGTGTTGATAGATCCACTCGCAAGGTGTGTATATAAGAGTGTTGATAGATCCACTCGCAAGCTGTGTGTATAAGAGTGTTGATAGATCCACTCGCAAGGTGTGTGTATAAGAGTGTTGATAGATCCACTCGCCAGGTGTGTGTATAAGAGTGTTGATAGATCCACTCGCAAGCTGTGTGTATTAGAAAAACTATGTATTTAAAGATTATATATTACAAATCACTTTATAAATGCGTAGATAGCTGGATTAATTAATTATTATAAATAATTAGCACTTAAAATGTAAGTAATTGATTAAATGTTTACTTGTTATCAGCAAATATAAATTGAATATGATTGATTGGTCATACAAATTTGAATATCTGTATATCTAAGGATTTTTATTTATATATTTTTTTAAGTTTGAGGACAAACTTATTATCAGGAAAGGCCGAATGTTAAAAATAAAGTATTTTTGTGTAAAGTTATGAACTATAAATAATATCGATAGAACTACATATTATATTTCGATATACAAATATATATTTAAGTTACTTTGATATTAAAAATAATTGAGAAAATGGTTTACAATTGATAAATAAGTTGATCAAAACATTACGCGGTACTTGTACTTCCGTTGTGGTTAAAACCCCACCTTGTTTTGATCAACTTATAAAAAGGAAATACTTGGACTCGGGAGTGGTCGGATTGAGACATCGAGCTGTGCGGAGCTCTGATACCTTTGAATGTTTTTTTTACTTAGTGTGCGAATAAATACAGTGTGAAAATCTACTTTTGTGTTTCAATCACCGGCTGGTGTCTATTAATAGTAACAGTAACCGATTCAGATTCATTTGAATACGTAATCGGGCTTGTGAAGTTACTTTTTTGCCCGGAGAAAAGCACAAAGCAAATAAAGAGAATCTCTTGATTCGATTTCCTAAATTCGCTTTTTGCTGAGAAACCCTGGCAAAATATAATATTCTTGTCTTGTTCGACCTAAACAATAATTCCTTAGGGGTCCTCGACTCAAAGCTTCTAATGCATTGTCTGGCGCAATAATATGAAATGTATGCGCCGCTTCCATAATAAATCGAATTCAATTAACTTATTCAGAGATTTTAAATCATATATCCTTAAGCAAATGCCAATGCAGTATGGTATGTAATTTAAGAAAAGAAAGACTATAGCTAAATAACTATGTAGTGGCCGGTATACATACTAAAGAGAAAGCACTAATTGAAAACTTTCATAAAGTCTGCTACGAGGATAGGTAAAGTAGGTACGGTGGATATATCAAAAATTCACAGCTTCAATCGTGAAAGTCCGTAGCCAATCGGATAAGGCTGCTTAGGTGCTACGTGCATGCAAATCCTTAGTTGGTAAACGTGCAACATGCTTTATTAACGTAAATTTATCGATTCAGAACGAATAATTTGCGATTTATGGAAACCTAATATGGATAAACAAATCATAAATCCTTTTACTAGAAGGGAAAATCACTAGAGTATTTGGAAGAAATGTCTAGGTACAATTATTTTGTGAATATTTTGTAAACGTCGATAATTTTTGTGAACTTTATTTACTGTCTTTCGTTTTCTCTCGATTTCTCTCAAACGTTCTTTTATGTCGAAACTCACATCAATGTCAGAACCTGATTATCGAAGGTTCAAACAATACCTACCTGATACTTAATAAATAGAATATCATACTAGTACTTTTAGTTTCAAAAAAAGGTTAGGTACAGCATCTCCGGCACTTGCAAATACCTATTTTCCAGATATAAATCCGCCCGAAAAGAAGCGCCATACAAGGATAAGTACACTCCCTTTCACAAATTCAGAACGTTCAGTAATATTTGACTTTTTTAGAAAACGTCTACACAGCGCAGAGTAAGTTCTCTAGCAAAATCAAAATACATATATCTAAGCAAGTGTAATACCTACTACACTATTAGTGCCTCGGTTGGAGTAAACGTGATAATCACTGTGATTGTCACGTTTCAGTCCAGATTCAGTGATATGGCCACTTCAATTTTTTAAGATAATGCTTTGTTTATTTAAATCAAGCTGATAATTTGAAGGTACTGAAAGATGCGCGTTTTTTTATTATATTTCAGCTAATAGCGATATTCGCAAGGATTCGCAGCGGGTACGGTACGTGGACACGCGCGGCGAGCCGGTCGGGACGGCCGCCGGCATCATGGTGGTCATCACCTGCAGCATCGTGTGCATCGCGTACACAGGCCTCATCGTCTGGAGGAGGATATACTTGTAAGTATTGTTGTCAGCGGATCTGGTGTTTGATAGAACCTGGGATTATACTACAAAAAAAAATGTTGGGGTTTCGAATCCGCCGGACTAAGGTAGTGGACATTTTTATTAGAGGAATCGTATTTTAATTTTTCGCCTACTGTTCACAATTAAAGCAATCAGCCTTTTGTACCCACGAGGCCCTGTGTAACCAAATCGTCACAATCGTAATTAAAAAGTTTTTGACAGTTCTAGTATGGGCTAAATGTCAAAATCGTCCAATTCAATCACGAGCGAACTGCAATTGAAATAGCTGATTATGGCCCCTGAGCTGCAGTCGGGAGCCCTGAGTAGATCCGATAATTTTAACTGATTTTAATCATCTTATTTAATACTTAAAAAATCAAATTTTCCATTCAGCTATAGTATAATTAATTGTGTCTAATGTATGACTACATTGGGTTCTGATAAAAATTACAAAAAGATATGTTTTTTAGCGCACCCTGTCTATCCCCGCCAGTATAGTTGATTAAAAATCTACAAGGTTCACTAACCGCTTCTTTAGAATTAGCCGTGTACCAATTAACAGTACTGTTCCGAAACGCATTTTTATTATAAAACTTTTCCTACAAGACATTTACTAATAAACATTATAGTTTAAACTCAGATAAGATAGTACAAAGCAATAAAATCAATAGCAACTTAATGTGTACAAAAGCAACTCTTTCAAAATGTAATAAAACTAATCTGTAATCCGAGACGAAGGACCATAAAAGTTTATTTCCAACATGTACGGGGCGTTGGAAACGTCGAAATAAAGTCATATTTGTGGCTTCCCCTTTGTGTGGCGAATGTAACACGATACGCGCCTTCCGAGGCTGCGTAGGCGCGCTCGGTTGCAACGGAAACCGCTTCCGAGCAACGCAGGCTGCCACTTTGGGGGCGAGAAACAAAGGGTCGCATATTTATAGCCACGTTTTATAAAATGGGGTATTGATAAATCCATTTTAATGCATGCATTTTTATTCTGTGTCATGTTCCATTGGATTGACCGGCCATGGCTAAAAGGCTGACGGAGTTATGTTTTACGGACTTTGGACTAATAAAATTCTTCTTCAGTTTCTTTTTTGCGTAAAAACGACAACCACAAATATAACATAAAAAAACTAGACACACAATCAGCGGAAAGTGAATAAATAAACGATTATTTAAATTTTATAGCTAAACCGTTTTTAGGGTTCCGTACCCAAAGGGTAAAAACGGGACCCTATTACTAAGACTTCGCTGTCTGTCCGTCTGTCCGTCGCTCTGTCACCAGGCTGTATCTCAAGAGCCGCGATAGCTAGACAGTTGAAATTTTCACAAATTATGTATTTCTGTTACCGCAATAACAACAAATACTAAAAACAAAATAAAATAAATATTTAAGGAGGGCTCCCATACAACAAACTCGTTTTTTTGGCCTTTTTGGTACGGAACCTTTCGTGCGCGAGTCCGACTCGCACTTGGCCGATTTTATTTTAAATTGACCCCTAAACTTAGAAACATAGAGTTATGCTAAAATAAAGCTTTTACATACTTTAAACCCAACGAACGGTACAAAACAAAATATAGCTGACGGTTATCTTTTGAACGGTCTAGAAATGATAAATGGTGGTGTCATTATTTTATAAGGTTAATTTTTTTGACGAAACTTTAACCAATAGTTTACTTACTTTGACTCAACCCCCCCCCCCCCCCCCTTTACTGTATCGACTGCTGTCCAATATAATAAAAATAAGCTTATTAATTTTTAAATGATAATAAGAATACAATAATAAGCAAAGATTCCAATGACAGACAAAAGTTTTAAAAAATTCAGTTACCAACAACTTTTTCATTTTTTCAGGAAGAGAAATGGCCTGAAGCATGAGTTATTAAAAAACGAAGAAAATATTGCAGAAACACGAATAGAAGTAAGCAAGGTTTCATAGCAAGTACAAAATTTTAGCCTCATAGTAACTTTTAAATCTGAAAACTAAACTATTCTAGTGTAAAAAAAACTTGTAACACTATTTTCAGTAAATGTATGTTCTTTTCAGTTGTGAAGATCAAGGAAGGATTGGCACCAGCTCATCTGACTGCTGTTTTTATTTGTTGCAAGTTTCCCGAGCTGAATCTCCTAGCTTCTGATAATTGGTACCAATCCACTTGCTATTGAAACAAAGACTGAATTGCATAAGATTCTAGCTTTTATATGACTTCACCATAATTCTTGCAGTTTTCAAGTTATAAATTACATATATTGAAATTCACATGTGTAGTTGCGTATGCTTTCATTATGTCTATTTTTCCACATTATACTAGACTTAACATGAATTTATTTAAGTTTAGTGATACTATTAGTTTTATTGGTCTCAACAATATTCTTAAGGCACTTTGTAACAGTATATTATATACAGGATAAAATTTTTACCACTTTCCAAAATTTTTATAGGCGTTCAGTATCGTATTTAGAGCCCATTTATGAAGTAAAAAATGTAAATCAAGCTTTCACCCGAAAATATTTTTCGCAATATAGTTTTCAATTTTTACGGTCCTAGGCCTGATAAGGTATAAAGGGAAAATCAAAAACTTATGAATATTATCGTAATGAATGAATAAGATGCGAATCGTGTGAAAAAAGTGTTGCTAGGCAGCCGTATCAAACATTTTAGATTTTTTGCGGACATATTGTAAGTGCTATATCTTGACATTTTAGTACTGGGCTATACCAAAAGAAAAAATACGTCATTCGTTTTTCGTCTCGTAGATATATTAAAATTTGGAAGGTGGCTAAAATTTCACCCTGTATATAATATAAGTATATTACAATATTATATTAAAAGGAAGCAGATAATTATGTTAAAAGCGCGAGGGTTGTGAAGATTCAAATACGTCCGAATTATGGCGTTTTGTTACATAGTCTGCGACGCGTCGAGCGCAATAATAATTACGAGCGGTAATCGTTAAAAATGATAGCCATCTCTTTCATTTGCGTGCTATTTCGCATCTTTTTTTCTGCTTGTCAGTAAAACTTGTCAATGTGTGCAGTTTTGGATTGCTCGGAAGTAACAGATTTAAAACACGAAATACCTACTATGAGCGTAACATATCTATACTTTAAAATATCATTGGTTTATTAGCTATACTATATCTTGTATGTTGCAATCTCATGAGCAATAGATCATAAAAGGTAGATAGTGTAGTCTTTTGTGCCATAAAGCAACCTGCATTATTCTGTTTATAAATAAAAAAGTTAATATTTTAATATGACGAAAATATACATATAATAGTAATATTGTAAAAATTTTATCTCAGGATTTGCATCTACAAAATTATTTATTTATTATTAAAGTCAATATTTGTCTGTGATTTGATTTATTGTAAGAAGCACTGATTTGAAAAATACATATACTAGTTTTAAAAAGTTTGTTTTAATATTTGCTACCACTATCCAGTAAGTAGTATCCAGACTGTAAAAGCTAACAGCATAGATCAGGAGAAGACGTTTTACTACGTTTATTAAAAATTAAAATAAGAGAGAATAAAAGTAACAACAATCCAGGTGTTTATTATACATTTTCACTTACAAAGTTTACACAATTGTTAACATTAATTTTAGTTGATACTACAAAAAGTCTATGAACTAAAAGTAAAAAAAATGCCGTAAAATACACGATTGGATTACATGTTTAAAAAATAAACAATCAAAAAAATAACAGTACATGTAAGTTGTTGTTGATGCTAGTATGTAAACAATATTATAACACAGTCATAGAATTTAGGCTAATAATAATCACATTAGTTATCACCTGTTAGTATGTACTGTAGGTAGTTTGAAGGAGGCTTGTATCACACCCGCCTACTTGTTTTCCTTGTGCCGAACAACTACCGGGCCGGTGTTATCGCCAGTCTCTTTGTTATGAGCGCCATGAGCGCCATCGCAATATGGCCACTGAAATAAAATTATTTACCGAAATCACAGTTTTGTTTTTTAACAATGGACATGGTGTGATTGTATTGCGACCTTATGTCTAGTCTACGACTCCCTTAGGATTAGAAGGGGTGGTGGTATTCTATTTTAAGCTCAAATCATGTCATGAGAAGAACTTAGGAATCTTCAGAAGAAAAAAATCTATATATCCATACATAGACACCTAATTCAAGAAAAGACTGACAATAACCCCAAAATCCATTAAAGTAGAATAACAAAAAAAAATTTAAAAAACTAAGTTAGGTGTATAAATTTAAAAGGATGTAATTCAATTTAGATTGACCTAGGTTTAGGGTTGAAAAAATTGTTATGGAATTGTGGTTGCATTATTCTTACATTTGAGTTATCTCACTGATAAGGAATCTGGGCCATACAAAAGAGATACAGCATACTAGCCTTATCAAATATCATAAAAACAAACATAAGGTTCAGTAGATATGGTGTGAAAGCATGACTGACAGAGTTACTTTCACATTTATAATATTACAAAGGATGATAATATGGTTTTCAATAATGGGATATATTCATTAAATACATTCTTTAACTGACTGAAGTGATGATATTTTATATGATAAAGGTCATTGAATTGATTTTCAACTTTAAGTCCAATAAGTAGAGATCAATATCAATTGAGAAAGTTTGACGTTTTGTGGTAGGTTGACGTGCTGTTGTCTGTACCTACCTCTAACATCCAAAATAAATGTTTAAACATTTAACTAGTATAGATGAAACAGCTTCATAAATATTAAATTGTTTATGAGTCATAACATACATTTCCTTGAACACAATTAATTCAAGGAAATAGTCTTTGTAAATCGAGCATTGATAAAACATTTACAATCAAAATAATATTGGGACATTTTTGACCAAAGTGAATTCTTGGTTTTAAGAATTCACTTTCAGATCTTTGTTAGATATTATCTAGATTTGTGTATGTAACAGAGCCACACTTTCACATTTTAAATTGAGAGAAAGTCAAAACGATACTGCATTAGACAAAAGAAGTCACTACAGATTGTTTGGAAAAACCAAATTAAACATTCAAAAGTTGCAACTTAAGACTCCTGTGAAAATTTTGTTTGGTGGTGTATCACAGTATAAATAATACTAAAATCCTTACATTTTTGCTTCTCCAACATCTGCAGAGCACAGCCTTTTCAGTAATGTCTTCAATATCAATAAAATCAACTACTTTATTAATGTCTTTTCTAATTCCTGGATTCACTTGGCCGTTACCAGCTTCCCGTGCTTTCTTAATAGTTTGGTAAGAGTAGTAGGATATGCCCCCAACAGCCAGTGTAGGAGGCAAAAGGGCCAGCCAGTCACGCACTAAAACAATACATAAGGTTGAAGTTTAAAAAACTGCAAACTGTGGGGAGCAACACGTTCTTATCCCGTTTGGTCTTCTGTTAAATTTAGTACATTGTATTTCACCTAATATTGTCTATACAAAAGAGATACATACTGATAAAAGGTAAGTGAGTTTTTCCTCAACCAAGATAATTCTTTACAAGAACTTAAAAAATTTGATTTTCATTTATGTATTGAAAGTATGCCATTGCAACTAGATATTACCATAGTATTGTAACCAAGAAATACATCAAGGTTAAATGAATTACCTAGCAAATAACTAAGGTCTAACAGATTTATAAGCTATATTGCGTTGTGACTGGGTATTTGATGTTTAGTCTTTTGAAAATCATCAGAAACATCTTAATTTTGCTAAGACACAAATAAAACAAAATTTCAATGTGAATAAAAAAAAACACCTCCGAGACGAAACCAGCCTCCAATCGAATCAGGTATAGGTAATCCCGCCAGATAATTGGGGATTGTAACTTTCACTAAATTAGAAAAAATGTACATTTTCACTAATAAAAAGCAGAATAATTAAAATAGTAAGGTCAAAACAGACGGAGACACGGTTAACTAAACCTAAAACTGTTAGCTGTGATATAAGCTAGCAGAGCAGACGACTCCGTGACACTTAAAACGTAGTGATTACTTGCTCAGTGCTAATTATTATTAAATATTACACAACCACCACAAAAAGTACTCTGAGTGCTGTAACCCTGTGCCACAACCTCATTAAGTGAGTTATTCAGTTAAAAGTACTCTGTGGTTACAATTTGGTTACAAATTACAATGTACTCTGTGGAAACCACAGAGTACCTTTTTATATGTGGAGACATTGACGATTTTTTTTTTGGCGGGAGTTCGTGAGATACTTTTGGAGTCCATTTATTTTATCGAATTTTTATTGTTTATAGTGATTTTTGGGTCGTAAAAGTGGTGTTATTTTGCGAAACAAAGTGTCGTGCAAGTGAACAATATACAGTTCGGTGAAATAACATGGTGTATGGGTCGTAACCAAGAAAAGTGGACCGTGAATTTTGCGCGGGAACGCGAACAGTGCACCTCTTTCTTGGGGACTTCTCTATATTCCTTCAATCTTTCGACTGTCGCCAAAAACTCCATCAAAGCATTAAAAGGTCTAACATCAACGTTTTAATGCAAAATAAAGACAATAATACCAAAGAATTGGCTGTATCAAAGTATCCCAGGCCGTTAAACTTACTAAAGAAAAAAAAATGGAGACATTGACAATTTGACATTATTAACTTCTATAACACCAGATAACACCATAGTTATAGTATATATGTTAGATAACACAGACCACACAGACCACTAATAATGACACTGACAAAAGAGTTTTTTTTTTAATATGGAATCCGAGCCCAAGGAACTTCTAAACATAACTGATAAAAGCAGTTCAAAGCACTTAGTATTGTACATTGTAGAAAAATCAACTTTATTGATGACACGTAAAGTCAATAATATATTGTGACTTTGTGGCTTTAAGATGCGGTCTGACGTTTGGAGAGCCCTCTGCTTCAACTTTCAATAGTCTGTCTGTCTCATTCTTAATAATACCAAAATTAAAAATATACATAATTGGTAGGATTACATATTGACGTCCCAAAAATTTTAACATACTGAATGTCCCTTGTAGCATTATTTTCTAATGTAGTTTTATATAATAATGCTAGTTACACTAAATCCTTCTTAATAATGTAAATATCATATTATTAAAACAGAAAAGAAAAAATTATAACTACATTTAGTAGAATAACTTAACCCAAATATGTCAACCTTATGTAGTCTGTCAAACTATATAGGGTGAGCATGTAAATTTGTATTGGTGGATTTGAGGTATTGTTTTGAGGATTTAGTTCATGTCACTAAATGATTAAAAAGTGTTGGAAAATCGCCGAAAGTTTTATAATGGTAAAAACATTTTTCTATCTTGCTGAAAAAGTTGGGTTTCTGGTAAGTAGCGTGTCCCCATAATAAAGTATAGTATATCGATCTGATCCCTGTATTTTATTTGTGGAGACCAATTCGACCTAAATGTACCGTTCTAATGCGTTGTCACTGAACATTAGCCCAGAGGTTATTAAATTATACAAATAAGGTAATAAGTAATATTAAATTAAAATGAATCTTTGTGATTTGTGATTTTCTAGCTCGTACGTGCATAAACCTTTTGTAAAATTAAAAATTAAAAAGAGGCTGAAGATATTGACCCGAGTTTCTTGCGCTGCATCCTCTCAGCGCTAGCTCAGACTTGTCCTGAACCAGTGGTAGGTTTAAATGGGACGTTTAAAAGCGCCTCCTAGGGCCTATTTATAGAGATAAAATCATCATTTGAAGCTCGTGTAAACAATTTAAACAAACAAATTATTGTACTGTACAATAACGAAAGTTTTCAATTTCATATCTTATTTGACTTTTTTTTAAAGTCTCAATCTTGAAATATTTAAATTTGCGATTTAATAACTTTGGTTAATGGCACAATCACATCTCGTTTTACGTAACTGAGGAACAGTGTTAGTAGTTCTGTAGCCGCGTAATCTATTGTACTTAAATATACTAACTAAATACACCATGTACGAGTTACAATTAAATAAGTAGGTACGTTCAGTAATTTTGAAATAAAAAAAACATTTGCTCAGAAAATCTGTAGTGACAGATGCAAATAAGGAATATATCCTTAAAGTGAGACAAAACGGTAACTGATAACAATTTCCTTATCATTTTATCACTAACATACTAATTACTATTTGTATACCAACTGAACCCAAAATCAACGCTACATTGCATCTGGAAATAAGGATTCTAAGGCTAGGGATCATGCTCTCCAGCCGCGCCCTATAAAATGTTCAGTTTCTTTAAAAGTACTGAACGTAGATACTAGATTGTAACTCGTACATGGTGTACTTAGCTAGTGCAAATAGGGGCGCGGCTGCAGAGCTATAACACGAGGAACAACATCTGGTAACAGAGAAATATTGCTATAACTTATTTTATTAATTATTTAATTTTGCCATCGGTATGTTGTTTTCTACCTGGATACCCACGTACCCAATCCTATTATTTAAACATTATTTTAAGGATTTTACTTTTCAACGCTATTATGTAAAATAAAACCTTATTGTATTAAAAACTATCTAAAACGGATTTTAAGCACTAATAGTTACCTGCTAGCCCATGCTATTTATCTTAATTTTTTATTTTTTTTTAAATGTGGACAACATCACATACATTGTTCTGATCCCAATTTGAATAACTATTTAAAGCATTAGTATTTTGGAAACCAGAAACAACGAAGGTACCACAAACACCCAGACCCGAGAAAATGTAGAAAAACAAAGTTTTTCTACATTGACCCGTTCGGGAATTGAAAATTATTTTTATTTATTTATTATTTTTATTTATTTTTTCAACCAAACTTATATCTATCATTACAGGCTACTTACAACTAATGCGACAGTATAGCATTGTTTTAAATTTTCTTCAATCTAGACTTATATTAAGTACAATAATTATCATTAATAACATATTACAGTCAGAGCAGCCCCTGTGAATTCAATCAGAATTTTTAATTAGGTATGTTCTTTACTATTGTGGAATAGGAGAGTTACAGTGGATCGTTAAGTTGAAGTGGTAGTAGACTCGTTTAGGACCGAATCAAATAAAACAAGAAATTAATGGCAAAAAAAAAAGAAATTTAAACATTTGAATAAAACTATTATATGCAGCCGTTGTCGCATCGTCAGTTTTTTCCCCGTCATTTTTAGAGTATTTTCGTTGGCGTACGTTTTTAATCTTAAGCGTAATTATATGTTTGCGATACTTTTAATTAGTTCGTGTCTTTAATCTTGATTCAGTAAAGAGAGATTGTACTGGATTATGAGGAATATCATTTAAGCGAGGATAAAATATATATATATTTTTTAAATTTTGTGGTGGTGTGTGTGTGTGTGGTTTCTTTCCACTTTCCAGCAACAGATTCATTCTTAGGCATCCTGTACAGCAATAAAATACACATAGAGTAAAATGTAACTAAATATTTTTATTTAATAATTTATGAGCCGTGGTAGCCGAATTGGAAAAATGCTTGACTCACACTATGAGGTTGCAGGTTCAAGTCCCAGCAGTGGCTTAAACTAATTAGTATTTGAATTCATGTTTGGATCATAAATAATTATCATACTACACAATAATATCACACATTTTGAGGATTCATTAATGAGCTATCATTATGCCGAATTGGAAAAATGCTTGACTCACACTATGAGGTTGCAGGTTCAAGTCCCAGCAGTGGCTTAAACTAATTAGTATTTGAATTCATCTTTGGATCATAAATAATTATCATACTACACAATAATACACACATTTTGAGGATTCATTAATGAGCTATCATTATTAAACATCTACCATCAAAATATGCAATTTTAGACAGTGAAAAAAAACCTGGTCATTTCTAAATTAAAATAACTTTATCACAAATTACATAAAGCGTGAACACCCTTCTCCATAACATACTTGCTAGACAAGGACACACTACTATTTTAGTTATCTCCTTGGCTTGTTTTCCTACTTTTCCATTTGGTAGAGAAAAAGTAATCTCAGCGCTATTGTTTTAGAGTGCACATTTAAAAATATGAGATATAGAAGTACTCGATCCAGGTTAATATTTAAATCCGTGCACTCCACAGTCTCCTTATAGCCAAGAAGACGTTTGTTTTTTACTTCATTTCTCTTTTTTTTTCCCGGCTAAGATCAGAGACCATACTGTCAAGTCATTAGTGAATTCAATGATTCCTACATATTAAATTCATTGAATATTATATACTTACTTGTACACCATAATTTAACCTAATCTAACCCAAAACTAATCAAACTCATTAAAATGTATAGGTGGTTTACACATTTCGAAGGTCACAGGAGTTATACAGTCTAAATAAAAAAAATAAAAAAAATAAAAAATACGCGCAGACGTCAGAGTCATGTGCCTTTCTTTATTTCTCACTTTTATTTGTCTTCTTTACTGACATTGATTATAACATGATTATTATAAAAATGACTTACTCAAATATACAAAATTAAATCAAAGGTAATCGGAAAGGCTGAGATAGACCTAAAAATATGACACTTGACATATGGTGTGAGGGTGTGAGAGACATAATCTGTTGAATATCAAAATGTCACCCTTCCAATCATCACAGAAATATCGAGTATTATTCTGTCAACTATCGAATGTAATTCGATTCGAGTATTAAAAACAATATTTTAATAGTTATTTTCATTGTTTATGTGTTTGTAATTTTCATTAATTTACGTCATTTTAAATTTCCAGTTAATTTTTACTCCTGTGGATTTTAAACTATCAAAAGTGTCTATTTTAGTAGTATTTCATGATCGATTAAATTTATTTTGAGTTTATCAATCGAAGAATTTTATCTGTGCCTGCCTGTCTTCGCTTTGGTTGGGTGCGTTTGTTCTCCGTGCATTGTAATTATGATTCTTTTTAGTTAATAATCTTGATAAAATCCACCTTCTAATACTTACACATGGTTTACTAAAAGTGCGTTTAGTGAAATCCTTCAGAGGATGGTGATCGTAACTGCTGTGTTCTGAATATGGCTGACGAAAGACTAGTGGTCCTGAATCGTAGTGACAATTTGGGATTTGGATTTTCTCTGCTGGGTGAAGCCGGTTTGCCACACATTATATACAAAATTGAAGAAAACTCTCCAGCAGCACGAAGTGGCGAGGTAAATGACTTCATAATCTGTTATCTGCCTCCTACCCTCTTTTTGAATAAGAGTTAATCGCACACCACAACATCTACATTATCTCTTGTTTGGAAAATATAAAATACAAAAATATTAACACAATCTGTGGCGGAGTGGCATACACACCGGTTTTCAAGGTGTTGCCTGCTGCAAGTTCCTAGATTCGATTCTTGGACCGGTCAATGTCGTAAGCAAGTGTTATTTTCTAAATTTTCTCAGGTCTGGGTGTTTGTGGTATCTTCTTGGTTTCTGATTTTCACAATATGAGTGCTTTTAAAAAGTTACTCACTTTGGGATCAGAACAATTTATTGGATGTTGTCCACATCTATTATTATCTTAACCCTTTGACACCCTTTGAAGACACAATTAAAATCAATTGTTATCGTACCAACCGGTTGTCTCTTGGGGTTCAAAGTGTTAAAAGCGCTAAATGCTTGATATTTACTAACTGCTATGAAAGTACCTGACAAGACAACACTTTGCATCATGTGCATTTGCTCTTTACTTCAAGTACTTCAATAATTCAAAATAATATAAAGGTTGTTTACTAAATGCCTAGGTTTTTTGTTCTGGACCTTTTACTCTCTTACTTATAATGACAAGCTCAATTTACTCTAATTTAAAATTAATTTAGAATCATTAGGTTTAAGAGCCTTAGAGTGAAAATCTTGTAAGTGTAAAACTAGAGAATTTTCAAATGAGTGAGATCAGGATATGCATTGTCAGGTATATTTCCTAGAAAAGCAATAAAAAAAATTAGCAAAAATGCATTTCCGAGGTTTTTATTCAAAGGTGTCGATTTTATACAGTTGAATTAATTTGTATTTACCAGATATCAAACTAATTTATCCCATTACCAAATTAGAATACATTAGAAAATTCACCAGAATTGTCCATGTAGAATAGAATAGAATAGAATAGAAAACATTTATTTGGCACTTCGAAATTGGAATAGTTAACAAAAAATAATAATAATGTGCCAAAAAGACCCCCACTCAGCATTAGTCGCAAGAAGGCGTACTGCGACGCTGATTTTCAGTGGGAGCCCAATGTCTATTTAGAATGGCTACTAGTTTATAGAATTGAAAGAATTATTGTACTGAAATGTAATTCAATAAGCAATTTTGAAAAGGGTGCAGCTTTTACTCTGAGCTATAAAAATATACTATAAAAATACATTTCAATATTTGTAACTTTGTTCAGTGGGTCAAATGATTATGACACCGCAGTTTGAAAAACTCTATTTAAATTATGAAAGCACTTCACAGCCGTGACGCCACTTGACGCCTTGATGGGTGACGCACCGGGCGAATACCTAATGAATGATAGAATTTAATTCACTCACAAATTACACCAAGGCCAATTGGTACAGCTGTTTGCCATTGCCTTCTATAGATTGGATTGAATTTATTGACTTTGGACATTTTGCATACTTTGAATTGTTTAATAATGGCAGAAATATCATAAATATTTTTGTTGTTTAGCTAAGTATGCAGTAAATAAATAAATGTAGGCATTGAAATTGAAGAACTACCAATTTAATTTACTGTAATTAATTTAGAAGTTTGTGGCATGGTAGATGAGTCCAGACATACAGCCCTAAAATAATTTAAAAAAACATTTACTAACCCATGTCCTACTATGGTGAATTGTAGAATAAATTAGTGACTCGCCCCTTGCTTGAATACACCCCTTTATTTAAGTCAGTTTTAATGCTCTGCTTATGGACAAGCTCACCAACTATTATATTGCAAATCTGTAAACATTTAAGTATCCTATGTAAGAAGTACCCACTGAGCATTGTAGTAAATTTACTAAAAAAGAAACCTTTCTTTTTTACTTTGACTATTTATTTACTTGGGTATTGGATATCGTGGACGTGCTGGAGTGCTGTATTAAACCATTTGTTTGCTGACCAACTGAAAGTATTTCACTAACATCTTTTTAATTTAGTAAAAGTTCGACGACCTCCGTGGCATACACACCGGTTTTCAAGGTGTCGCCTGCTCCGAGGTCGCGGGATCGAATCCCGGAAGGATCAATGTAGAAAAAAAATTTTTATTTGATATTAAGTGTATAAAATGATTATTATTTGATATTTAGTGTATAAAATATTTAAAAAACTGTTTCTGTTATGGCTTAACTTACTTTTTACTCGATACTTACAACTCATGAATGCAGTATAATTGTTACTTATTGCGGGCCGGTGACGGGCAGCAGCGTCATCGGTGCAAGAAGCTACGCCCTGCGATCGCCAACCTGTCTGCCCAGCGTGGCGATTATGGGCATAACCTTCAATGCAGACGCACAAAAAGCCATGGCCCCTAGTTCCCGGCGGTCCCGCTATTCCCGGTCATGGTGGCGACCACGGTAAAGGCGGTACGGGGGGTGCGAAGAATCTCCGGGTTACGGGAGGCCACCAAAATCAACTGACCCTGGCGACGTACAACGGACGCACGCTACAGCTAGACTCGCATCTGGCTCAACTTGAGGTGGAACTTGGGAAGATTAGGTGGCATATCCTAGGGCTATGTGAAATTCGAAGAGAGGGGGAGGACACCATAACCCTCGAGTCGGGTCACCTAATGTACTTTCGTGAGGGAGACCAACAATCCCAAGGTGGCGTTGGGTTTCTGGTAAATAAGTCCCTTTCTGAAAACGTTGTGGAAGTGTCCAGTGTGTCGAACAGGGTAGCGTACCTTATTGTTAAGCTCACCGAGAGGTATAGCCTCAAAGTGGTTCAAGCGTACGCACCGACCTCGAAACACTCGGACGAAGAGGTGGAGGATATGTTTGATGACATATCAGACATATCTCGGGCAGACATTGCAGTTAGGTAGAAACAAGTAGTTGGGCAGCATTTGGGAAACTACGTTAGGTCTTCTCATCGTCGATCCCACAATGCCTCAAAACGAAAGTCTTTAATCAGTGCGTTCTACCCGTCATGACATACGGAGCCGAAACGTGGACACTGACGGTACGGCTAGTCCACAAGTTCAAAGTCGCTCAGAGGGCTATGGAAAGATGATGATGAAGGGATAAAATTAGAAATGAGGTGATCCGGCAGTGTACTAAAGTTACCGACATAGCCCACCGCATCAGCAAGCTGAAGTGCCAGTGGGCTGGCCATATTTGCCGCAGAACCGACAACCGCTGGGGTAAACGAGTTCTTGAGTGGAGACCGCGTCTCGGCAAACGTAGTGTTGGACGCCCTCAGGCCAGGTGGAGGGATGATTTGCGCAAGGTGGCTGGCAGGAGCAGGAATACGAGTTCCGACGCGGAAGTAACGCGGCAGAAACAGCCCGCAATATCAATGTTGCGTTTGGAGAGGGATCTGCTAATGAACGCACCGTGCGATTTTGGTTTAAACGCTTTCGTAATGGACACTTCGACTTGAAGAACGAGCCACGAGGAAGACCGGCCACACAGGTGATGAACGATGAATTAAGAGAGATGGTGGAAGCCGCCCCTAGTCAAAGTACCCAGGAATTAGCGGCATGGTTTAACGTAACCTTACCCACAATATTGACTCATTTGCGTCAAATTAATAAATTAAAAAAATACGAAAAATGTGTTGCCTTGTTGAATCGGTACAGAAATCAAGGAATATTAAATCGAATTGTGACATGTGATGAAAAGTGGATTCTTTATGATAACCGTAAAAGAAAAATGCAATGGCTGACCCCAGGTCAAACGCCACAGCAGTGTCCTAAAGCAAAACTTACCAATAAAAAGGTGATGGTAACTGTTTGGTGGTCTCAGCATGGTGTTATTCACTATAGTTTTCTCCGATCTGGTCAATCAATAACGGCAGATGTCTATTGTGCCGAACTCCGAACAATTTTGGCAAAACTAGCAATAAAACAGCCCCGACTCATGAATCGATCTTCACCATTATTGCTCCATGACAACGCGAGACCTCATACAGCACGAGAAACCGTTTTGACCCTTCAGGAACTGCAATTAGAAACCTTTCGACATCCTCCATATTCGCCAGACCTTGCTCCAACGGACTACCATTTTTTTCGTGATTTGGACAATTATCTATGTGACAAGAAGTTTTCTTCCCAGGAGGTAGGCAGTACAAATGCTTTCACACAGTTTGTGCAATCTAGATCCTCAGAGTTCTATCACAAAGGCATAAATGACCTTCCTATTAGATGGCAGCAATGTATAGATAATAATGGTAACTATTTTGATTAAATAAATTTGTTAAAAATTAAAAAATAAACAATTTTGATTTTCAGTACAAATTGGCAATTTCATACTTTAACCCCTATTATAACCTGCCTGTAGTAAATTTTAACAATGAGTAAGTAGATAGAAAGAAAGATTACTGAAAAAAAAAATGCCTTTAAAAGTAATAAAATATGTTTAGTTTGTGAACCAAAAACGTGATTTTTTATTCAATTTACAAATTTTAATTCAGATGTTTGTTAGAAGAATACTAAGTTTATTTCGTTTTATAATAGTCTGCCTAATTTTTGTGTCTAATAAATTTGGCAGAGATTTTCAAGCCTACTATAGTCCTTAAAATATAGCTTGATTAGAATAACAGTTCTCACTGAAAGAGACGACGTAACTTTGTATCAGCGTCACACAAGTGAAACACATTTGCACACGAATAAATATTGGTAAATGCATGTTAAGAACTTTTTTTTATACATTGCTGTACATATTAATAAATTTAATTATATAAAATAGAAATTTAAAGTTAAACTCATTAAAATAATCCAATCACAAAAATTACACCTAACTTTAAAGAACGACTTTACAAGGTTACGTCATTTTTCATAATCGCTAGTGATGAGGTAAAATCGACAAATCGAAATCGAGAGACTAACACTATTTCAAAATTGAAGTAATGTAACATAAATGTTACAAATGATTTAATGAGCATTGGTTGATGCTTAGAACATCAAATTGCAATTATTAATAGTTGACGAAAAATTTTCAAATTTATTAGATTCTATTTATATGCGTTAAAAAAATCTAATTGATTTTCATGATTGTTACAATTATTCTCATAATGATCACGACACTGACTTTCTGTTAAATCTTAATATATCTGATTTTCATTTTATTTTATATGCCTTATCTGTTTTTTTTTCGTTTGATCAGTCGAGTCAGTCCCATCACTAGTCACCTCAGTTTGACAGGTGTCATTCTAATCAAGCTATATTTTAAGGACTATAAGTTAAGAAGAACTAATATAATTTAATCCTAAATAAAATAAATGATTATTACTCACTGTAAAAGACATAATTAAATTTTACAGTAATCTATTCTAGTTTTATTAAATTTCAGTCAAAAAAGTGCAAGTAGGTCTTAGAATAATAACACCTAGAAGCCGCGTCTGAACCAAAACTTAAGCGTAAACGCGTGCCATTTGATTATCCTTGTGTGCGTAAGCTGAATAAATCTACGCTCTTCTAACGCACACAAATATGGCTTCAGTGTTACCATCATCGGGCGTTTACCCACAAAAAATGGGAAAACGTGTTGTTTTGTTATGCGACGATTTGCCATGTGTTTAGTATGATCTTTAAATACATAAGAAAATATGATTACATTCATAAGTATATTACATATTTATTAATCCAATGACGAATGCCACCGTTCAATGTGTTTAAATTTAAATGCCTGTATGATTGTATAAATTCACATAAAGAAATTATTTTCATATCAGAATTAATAACACCAACATTTAGTCTTAACAGTATTAAATAGCTGTTATGGCAAATTCAATATTTTTTCTCAATATTAAAAACCAACTAAACAAACAGTGCAATTTTTTTCCCAAAACTAGCTACACTGATGTTAATAGGTTTTGTGTTTCAAATTATTTGTTTTTAATTCGATTTACGTACAGAAAATGTATAAAATGTAAGTACTTACCTGTGAAATGAATCTTTATCACTTTCTTTTTGTTTCTCTGATATGCTAGAACACTTCTTCTTAGTGCAAACAGTCATTTTAAATTATTTCGCGAGCTTTGTTTGACTTAGCGTGACATTGAGCACTGACAGCTCGCGGAACGAAGTAAGCCAGATATGGCTTAGTTTTAGTTGCGCGTTTTTTGTGCTTACATTTGGTTTCTAGGTGTTATTATTCTAAGAAGTAGGTGTTGTTTTTCTTGTGCCGAATGCCGGCATCTGAATCGAATTTCGGCCCATCCCTGCTTATTACAATTAAATATGTCTATGGTCCTAGACCATAAAAAAGTTAATCTACATTAGCTACTTAAATCAGCAATATAGTTATGTCGGGTAGAGGGTATAGCTAATCCAATACGAAAGTTAGTTTAAATTGACCAACAAAAAGACCCCGAAAAATGTTTTTTGAGACAAGGTATGCTGCTACGTATTATGTGGTCTATAGCTAGACGTTTACTGAGTTTATTTTCTAACTACAGTTTTCCTTGCCTAATAAAGGTGTGCCAATTCAACAGACTTGTAGGTATTGATGCTTCCATTGTCGTCCTAGATAGGCGCATCAAAGAATAGTCTCCTTCAGTCCAAACAATGAATTCGCTTCAAACATAACATATTCATTCCAAGATTACATTTTTAAACGTGCAAAAGAATATTGGAAATCTTTTTCCGTTTTGAACAAACTGCGGAAACTAAAATTTACGACTCGATTGATTTCCTGCGACTCTTTCCCCTGTGCAACGGATTTTACTCATTTATTAGAAATATAACAACCCCTTGATGGCATCTGCTTCCTCTCTCGTTGTCTGAATTTCTTAATGTATTTGTAATGTTACGAGCTTCGATGTTTTCTGGTTTACGATTTTGAAACGTTTTCTATTGCGCCCTTGGTTTTTATATCCGTTTCGAGTTATTTTGCACTTTATGGTCACAATGAAACCTTTTGTGACGTATCATTGTTACCTATATGATAGGACATGCGATATGCGATATGGTTTTGCAAAACAATGGCTTGCTATGTTGAGTTGTAATCACACGTCAAAATATACTGCTCCCATTATTACTATTTATTTACTAGATTGTTCAGACATGTTCCTAGAAATAAACAACCATATTTTTTCAAGTAAATTGTTACGTATGACGGGTTTTCCATTGTTTCCATAGTCGTGTAATGTACATTTTATTTTTCCGTATAGGTACTTACGCGTGGTGCTCCCTTGGGATTTAGGTAGGCGATAGAGCTCCTGTATAAAAATTGAAATATTGTGAGATATGCGTAAGTTAGAATACATCTAAATGCCGACAACTCCAATCATTTCTGACGTAATCGTTCGTTCTTTAAGATATTCGTTTTATTTTTTAAATTATGATTAATGTAAATTTTTGCGGTTATTCATAAATTACATTGTAATGACTGATCAACTAACTAATTTATTTGATAGCAATATATTTCGGAATGCCACAAAATATACATTAATGTAAGTTAAATAATAAAAAACCGGCCAAGTGCGAGTCGGACTCTCGCACGAAGTGTTCCGTACCATTGACTAGGTAAACAACAGTAGGTACATAAATTCAGTTAATGTAGTGCCTACTTGTTACCATTTATTGATATCGAGCGAAAATAGGCAAAAAATGCCGTTTTTTGTATGGGATAAAATTAATAAAGAGCAATGGCCAAATCCCATACAAGGTGGACCTAGATTCTTATGAGAATGTCCAATGGCAATTTATTGTAAATTCATCAGATAAGGAAGTAACAAATTAACATATTCAAATATATCCGAATAAAGGCCAGGTTTTTTAGTAATGAATAAAAACTGCATGCGCTTTCAGAACGAGACGTCGTCCGACAATTCCAACACAAAAGGCGATAGCGATGTCCCGAATCACAAGCACAGTCGTCGTTTTAAGTTACAGATATCAGGGTCCGTAAGTCGATGCAATTGTCATACAAATAAAGAAATCCAAAATCGCAGGGCACCATCACAATAACGCAGAGATAGAGAATGACAGATGTGTTAATTGACAAGTATGTCAGTGACATTGACAGTTTGACGTTTCGTTATAAATACAATATAAATTAATCCAGATTTTGTACATTATTTGTGCAATGTTAAACACTTCTGCAACAAATAAATAAACTTCTACTGTTTTTAAAATGGTAATTCATTATTTTTTCATAATTAAATATTTATAAAATTCTTTTTATTAAGCTTGAAACAATTCAATGCTTTTGTGCAAATGAAACATCGGTTGCGTTCCATGCATTTAGCATTATGCCAAAGCATTCTAAATGGTAAATTAGCATAGAAAAATTGAAATATCTTTTTTTCATGGCCTTGTCCTGTAAAATGACCGACATTAATAAAAACTAGGAAAAATAAGGTTTTTTTCGTATTTAAATCATTTACGGACACTTCAAGGTCCACTTTGACCGAGGTTCTTTAAATATTGATATTATTTTAATTTTATTATTTATTATTAAAGTAAAAATACAACTGAGTGTTTTGTGAATATTTCAAGTGCCTACCTGTTGCCATACTTGATATCGAGCAAAAATGGCAAATAATGTTGTATGGGAGCCCCCCTTGAATATTTATTTTATTTTGTTTTTAGTATTTATTGTTATTGCAGCAACAGAAATACATGATTTGTGAAAATTTCAACTGTCTAGCTATCGCGGCTCTTGAGATAGAGCCTGGTGACAGACAAGTAATAGGGTCTGTTTTTACCCTTTGGGTACGGAATCCTAAAAAGGAAAAACACTATTTATGGATTAATACCACAAAATTTATGGATTTAGTAACGAAATGAAATTTTGATAATAATTTTGAGTTAATAAAAGAACAATTGGTTTTAAAATCCGCCCCGTTTTTAGGGTTCTGCAGTTAAGACAATGAACCCTTGGTTTCCCCATGTCCATCCGTCTGTTTGTCTGTCTGTTGGTTAGTTTTGGAGACTATTATTACTAAAAAGCTGTTATTTGGGACATTAAACAACGTCTAAAAACTCTGAACAAAATGATTAAAAAAACAGATTTTTAAATCCAGTTTTTTTCATCGATTTCGTAGTGTTGTTATGTAGGTATTTAAAATATCGAAAATAACAGGAATAATATTAAAACTAAGTTAGGGTTTGCAAATTTATGAAAAGTTAAACTTAAAAAAGTATTTGAGGTAGGTAGTTAATTTCGTAGATTAAACAATGTTGGTTACGTAAATCAGGTTGAAGCAGTTACGTAAAACAGTTACGTGAAATTATAAAATACCAAAATCAAATACGTTGATATTTTTGTCGTGCTACTACGGAACCCTAAACTTACTGTACTTGGTCGATTTTATAATTCTAAGTTTTCAAAGTGAGAATGCAACGCAAAAGTCTAAAATCTTATATTGAATGCAACGAGTTTTCAATGCAATAATAACGCATTGACGGAAATGCTACTCGGACTCTTTAGGAAATGCTATTTTATGTTTTCAGTTGTAAAGATCAAGACAGTTGCATTTACGAGTCCTAGATACATTTCTGTCATGTTGGTTACAGTGTTGTATCATCGTATTTCTAAAAGTAAAGTAAATAGTAACAGCCTATAATCATCCCACTGCAGGGAAAAGGCCTCCAACATTGAATTCAAGTTAACACAGCAATGATGGGAACTGGCATAATCAACATGTTGTTGTTGAAAAAAAAAACAATAATAATTCAAAACATATTGTAGGTATTTAGTATAAAAATCAACATCCTATAATTCAATTAAAACACGTAAAAATATCTCAACAATAGTCACATTGGCTGACTTGACTTTACTTATTATTTATAAGCCATTAATCTGACACTGTACCATAAAAAAAAAACATAAAAATCTTGAACAAAATAAAATAACCCACAATAATGAAAATTTTTTTCTCAGTCTTAATATCATTCTTAAAAACATAAAATCAACAATTTTTAATATATTTTTTTAAAATCTAAAAACTCTAAGGTTTTACCTAAACATTTTAATCTAAGGCAAATAAAACAAAAAAGACAACTATCTAACTATAACAAAATCAACAAAAATAATCTACAAGAATCACAGTAGGTACTTTTTACAACATTAAGCACAATATATTAAAAAAATTAACAGATTTTATAACAATTACTATTTTTTTTAGTAAATTTGTAATGTAAAAAAATCATTACACAAAATCACCTTTTTTTATTTGACTGTACAAAGCAGCTACTTTTATTGGTGTCAGTGATTTTAGGTAAAATAAGTTAAAAAATGTCAAGAAGTAAATGATATTTTTTTAAATATCTATTATTCGTTAAATAAAAAAGCAACTAGAACTAACTAGAAATAGACATCGTGACATAGCGCATGGTGAAGAGTCCATAAGGTTGCTTGTAACAGGTAATCGAAATTGTAAAATTTTTAAGAATTTAATTCCTGATGCGCTTGCAATAACAGGATACCTATATTTTAAAACGTTTAAAATGAGAACCTATTGTAGTCTTATTGTATTCGGAGAAATGTGTGTAACAAACAATCGTTATGATTTTTCAATCCTGTATAGCTGTTCAAATTGCGTAGGAGGTAAAAGACATTATGTGGGCGTCCCTGAGCTTATAACATACAGTGCGTTATACGCCCAGGTTATTATTATACATCCTACTAATAATACAAAAAAAAATTGAGTTAATTGATCGTTGGACTACTTTTGAAACTTAGAATGCTTATTCTAAGTTTTGAAATATTTATCTTTAAACAATATTTATAATCACCAAATAAATATTAACTTTATAAGATTTTTTTTTTTAATCGTTACATGATTTTAAAAAAGTATTGCAAAGTGAAGTGAAAATGTAAGCAGATAGTAACTGCTCACTCATTCTCGCATCACTGTCAATAATGATGTCGAACATATAAAAAAGACAAAATTCACATTTAGAAATATCTTATCTTCCAGGACAAGATAAGATAATTTTTAGCAATTGTAGATGCAAATATCAACAGTGTTAACAAGTTTGAACCAGCCATTCTATGATTCTAATATGTAACTAAAATTAGAAGGCTTACTGATTGAATCACGTGTCAAAGGTCATTGTGTGACTTAATGTTTTGATAGACGACCTCCACCTGTGCGGCTGTGATAAGACACGTCATCATGTTTATTTTCTCCGTAGATTTGGTTTACTGTATGCAAAGCTGCGTTTGTGTGTTCGTCTTGGCCTCGGTTCGTCCCGGAACTTCCGAGAAACTAATTTCACCTAGCTAAGTTTTTCATAATACCTATGTGGTTCTTTTTTTTTTCTTTTCGTACATATATTATCGTTGAAGGATTAGCCTCGGTTTACACTCCTCTGACGTGACTAGTTTTTACGGGTACACTACATAAATACGAAAAACTTAATTCCGATATTGACAATCATGAATTTCAAAATACAGATTTTTATAATTCCGAATGATACAGATTTCCGAAAATCACAAAGCCGATTTATCATAAGTCCTAATATTATAAAACCTAAATTCCAAAATTCCTAATGTTTATAAGTATTATTTTCAGAATTCAGAACTTCATCATCTCAATTCCGAATCTTTAATAATCCGAAATATCATAAATACAAATTCCGAAAACACATGAAACCAAATTCTAAATTCTTGATTGTTTTTTTTTTAGAAAAATTCATTTTTTAAATAATTTATTATTTTCCCGAACCTAAAAATCTACCGATAATATTAAATTATTACACAATACTAATGCATATTAAATGCTACTCTAACTAGGTGCTGCCAAGTGCAAATACAAGCATGCAAATAACATGCATGGATGCACACATGTAAGCAAGCATACAATGCAGGCAAGCATGCATGCATTCAGGCAACCAGGCAAGCATGCATGGATTCGGGCAAGCTGGCAAGCATACATGGATTCAGGCAAGCAGGCAAACATGCATGCATGCATGCAGGCAAGCACGCATGCATTTAGTTTTGATCTTCTCCGGCGCTGCGGGAAGTGCAGTCCTTCCGCCCTTGCGTAACAAATCTCGGGCATCCACACTCGCTTTCGCAGTTTTGATTCTTCGGAACTTTGATGTTCGGAATGTTCAATTTCGGAATTAAATGTTTTAGAATTTCTGGGTGTTCCCAGTTTTTACGACTGCAATCTTACGCCAGAAGACGTGCCTTCCGAAGAATTTCTATAACCTACCCTTAAATTGACCCAACCGGCAATCGAAACGGGAACCCTTGAGTAGCATGCGGACCAACGTACCACTATACCAACCAGGGCGAGTTTATGCTTAAAGAGTTAAGAAGTCATCATTGGGCGACCTAATTTCATCTCTTAAGTTTATTATAATATTAGGGGTTAAAGTATGGAATTGCCGTTTTGTATGGACGAAATCGAGAAAAGTCATTTTTCCATACTAACAATTTTTTAGTTTTTTTAAAAACGCCTGAACCGTTTTCCATGCAATTAAAGGTGAAAGTTAGACGGTTATAAAGCTACACATTATAGTATTTAAATTTCTGAAAATCAAAGTATATAATACAAATATACTTAATTGAAGCAAGAAGGTCAGCTGACACATTGTAAGGGGTCTTTTCAACGACCTCCTTTGAAGTAATAGGCACTAGTATTGCGTATTTTTTTTAGTTAATTTTGATACAATACAAAAAGAATTACGCAATAATATGACTATACTTAAGAGCTATAAACAAAATAAAAAGTGGGAAAATAATCGGCAATTTCATACTTTAACCCCTATTAATATTATGACGGAGATATTAATAATAATTCAAGTGAACAGGTTGCACTAGAGGTGTAAGTTATTAAAATTATATTAGTTTAAAGCACAATGCACAATATGAATCATGACATGAGTCATGACGACCAAATTCGTTTAGACTCATAAGGTCAAAAGCGAAAAATGGCAAATAATCGCAAATTGACAAAAGTTCATAATAATATAGTCAAAAGCTCAGAATGTCAAAAGCGCAGAATGTGAAAGGCGCGGAATTACAAAAGCGCACAATGTCAAAATCAACTTTAATAATAACATTTATACGAGTCGGACTTGCGTTCGTAAAAGGAAATAAAATAAAGTAACTACATAAATGAAATTATTTTCGTTTACGTTAAAAATAAATATATTTTATTTAAATTTTCACATAAGTAGTTATTTTATTATCCTTTATAAACGCGAATCTGAATATAACAAAACCAGCAAGCCAATTTAAGTTGATTCTTGACATTGTGCGCCTTTTAAATTCTGAGCTATAGCTTTTGACTATATGCGCTTTTGACAATTTGCTATCATTTGTCATTTTGCGCTTTTGACCTTAAGCGCCTAAACGGTCCAAATTGACGAATTCATACGTCACGTACGTCAATTTGACGGAGCTTTGTCAAACATTTGAGCGCAACACTATTGTAATGGTACACTGAACCTTAATTAGCGGTAGTTGTTGTGGTTTGTTTCATACTCGACAAACACTGTAAATTTAATACTAGCATATTGCAAATTTCTTTTGTTTTTATATGTAGAGTCCGGGTAGAGTCTTTATAGAGTCATGGGGATTGATGGAAAAAAAACAACCATTAAATATCTTTGAAACATGCTACGCTATTATTCAATGTTTATCAACTACAAATTATAATAAGATAAGTTCCCGCAGTGTAAGTACGTGTAACGCCGATAAGTGGGCCGCAGCGAACTAATTCATACTTCCGTTGCGCCCTTGTGTCGGAGTTGGATCTAATTTATCTCCTAAGCTCAATCCATTAGTGGTCCCTCCTGTGATAACGACGAGTTGACAGCGGCGGCGGCGGCGGACGCTCGTGCCCGCACCCGCACGCGCCGCAAACATCACAAACTTCTTTTCGAACAATATTTATTTACCAAAATCGGTCGCAGCTACGCCGTAATTAACGAAACTTGAACCATGTGTCGAATTTCCACAGATTCGTGTGTGCACGTTCGCACATAGTCGCGGGCGCGTCGTTATACGGACCGATCGTTGCGGTAACGAGTTTTGGGCGATGTGTTTTTCCAAAAACCAGTTATCATTAATAACGCGCTAGTGAATCGTAGACTTTATTATAGGATGTGCCGATAACGATTAAACACAGTGTTTGTGCGAGTACTATTTTGTTGGTATTATTTAATTTTGTGCATGTATTGTAGACTTGTAGTGGTAACGTTTTGGCCCCGATGCGGGCACGTGTGCAACACGAGTATCCAGCGAATTAAAAATTAAGGCTTAGTGCTTTTCGAGGGCACTTTACAGCTGTGTAATAATTTAAAAAATTATCGTTACGTAGTTCGGTTACTATCAACATGCTTACCCACTAAAAGCTGTAGGTGAATTTATATACCTATTCAACATTTGATTAAATGGTACAGTGTGTTTTAGAGTTAGTTTTTTTCTTCTCGTTTTCTTGAACTTCCTGTTTTTTTTTATATAATTAATGGGCTTGCCCTTGAAAAGTTTCCTTCCTTCAAAAGCCTTCTCATATTTAATTTTAACATAATCATCCAATAATATGTTGTATTTGAATGTTCAGTAAATATTAGGTACCTAATAATATGCTTTTCAAATATTTACTTTTTGTGACACTTGCGTAACATAGTTTAAATACTTTATGTATGTTCCATAAATTCATTACTTAACTCTTGTGTTCAATTGCAGGTCGAGGCGGGAGACGTATTGCTCAAGGTCAATGGGACTGATGTAAACCGGTTCAGTACCCGAGAAGGTAAGGAATTCGACATTTATCACGCACTTGCCACTTATCTACGATACACTTAGCCTGCGAAAATGTGTCTGAAACCGCGACACTCACTCAAACGGTCGCAAGTCACAACCCCCGAGCTTTATTAAGCAGCCACTGTGACTCGAAGCTATAAAACTCTTAGTACTTGCCGTATCATTTATTACCCCATGTAGGTACCTACCTACCAAAATAAACGTAGCAAGCTGAGAAGATCTAAAGATATCTGATCACTTTCTTTTGAGTAGATAGAAGAAATCTACCAAAAATGTTTCGCTTTCAGTTTCTGGCAGACTCCGCGATGCAATCAGTCATGCATTTCACATGTTAGAATTGATATTTTTATAATTTTTGAAGAGTGGCCGCTATCTGAGATGTGTGGCGCTAATTCAATGATCGCGTTACGACCGGCTCGCGGCGGCACGCAACCTCGCAATCCACATTTCACACGTACTCTGCGCTCTGCGTCTGGTTACAGCCTTACCGTAAAAAATAACCTCTTTACTTGACCGGTGCCGAAATTGATTTCCTCCGGCAACCTGTAATCAAGATGTTATCAAAACAGAAATGTACAAATAATTTACTATTGTTCGACTACGAATTGTTTGTTCTGTAACTTTGATTAAGTCCCTCGATAGAGAATGAGAAATAGTATTTGTTGTCACAATATCGATAAAGCGTTTATATTGATTGTTGCAGTTTTAAAATGCTTGCGACTCTCATCGGATCCCGTCACTTTAAGACTGAAAAAGGGTGAGTGTCCTATTTTAAACTAGACTTGTGGCACGCGTTTGTCAGTCGTATGTTTGAACCAGATATTAACTATGACATACTATGGCATTCGGGAGCCGGCCGAGCACCGCAGCGGTTGCAAGTAATAAAATTCGGTTATCCCCGAGTGATTTGGTCAAATTTGCGAAGTAAGCCGCCACAAATAAGAGTTGCAATACGCGAAGTAATTTTATAGGTGGCTCCCGGGATCCGGGCCGGGATAACACTCGCTCACAGTGGCTTTGTTCCCTTTAATAATCTAATCGCGCCGCAGGAACATGTGGATGTTGAGGCGTTGTTTCTTGGAATGTTTTTTTGTTCGACGCGATGTAGATAGTTGATTGTTTACGCTGGCGATAACAAGTGATAAGGGGCCAATGTTTCAGACCCTCAGATCAAAGCGAGCGTGAGGCGGTACCTGTCTGCGGCGGCGGAGCGCCGCTCTAGCGGCCCTCGCACCAACCACGATAAGTGAGTCCATACTAACACTGGTTTTACGTAAAACATTAGCCTCTGTTAATGGGATTGAGGCATTCGAAAGTAACATCTTAATCTTTTGAGAAAGTAGGTATACATTCACTGTTAAACTACGAATGTGAGTAGCGGGTAGAGATTATCACAGTTTCCTCAAACGTTACATAAAACTGTTTGTTTAATGGTTTTGCTTAATTTTTGATTAGGAGTTGCCACCGTGAGTCCGTGACACATTATTACGCATCCAGGCAATACGCTTTGTTTAAATGTTGCATGTCTACATATACGTCTGTGTGTAATGATGACGAATATAAAAACACCGAACCTATGTTTATTGGTTAAATTTATCATAAAATACGATGAAGCTAAGATAAAACTGTCATACATACATAGTTTCATTATCTTTGTTGCCTACTTTTGACTCGTCGAAAAAAGAAGTGATTATCAATTCGATGTATGTAATGTTATGTGTTACTTTTTACGTATTACGAGTAATTATATTTTAACAAAAAACAAGCTACAATAATGATAAAATATGTAGTTACTTTGTTTACTCGGAAACAAATAAACAAACTAAATACGGTCGTCATTTATTGTTTGTTAGGTCTCGATTTATTTAAACCTAGATTAATTTCTTTGACACGGACTTTTCTTTATTTCATTCATCAAAATAAAGGCGACTTGAAATGTGCACATCGTGGTTCAATATTGTAATTATAGTAAGATCCTGTACCTGGACTCCAAGAGGTGCTCCCCCGTCGAATGTTAATTTTAACTGCGCGTTAGGGCGCTAATCGGAAAGGGGCGCTTTGACAGCTGATTTCCGACGGTGATAAGTGATTACGGGACCATATGTGCCGGGACACTGCCACCCTTACTAAGTCTTCAGCGAGCGGTTATCGACCCTAGGTACCACATTGATGCGATCTCTAAACTCAAAATTTATTTCCAGATATTGTCATTTGAACCTCAATGAACTACCAAAAGGTATGACAGACTTGACATTAGATATCGACGAAAAAATTCCTATCAAAGCAGCGTTTAAATAAAATTCCATATTTTGGTTGATTGGAAAAACAACGCAGCATTGGTTTGGTGTAAATAGATTTTAAAGGCTTTGAAAATACCATTAAACTAATTTAGTTTGTCTCTCTACAACAAGTCAGTGAATTAAGATAAAACAAGGTGATTGTTTACTTTATTAAAAATTACTTTCTACACATAGCTACATAGGAAATATCCTTACTGTAATTTTGAAATGAAGCGAATGAAATATTACAGTAAAGTATTTATAATATCACTAGCTTACCCCGCGAACTTCGTATCGCCTCAGAATAATATAATTTGATTATGACGTCTTAAATGTCATTGTCATCACGCGTTTTTTGGGTTCCGTAGCCAAATGGCAAAAAACGGAACCCTTATAGATTCGTCAAGTCCGTATGTCACAGCCACTTTATTCTGAAAGTATTAGCATTACATATTTGAAACTTAGTAGGTAGGTGTATCCTGTTGACCGCTTTAAGATAATGATATTTAAGGAGGGCTACCCATACATAGAACTAAAACAAAAAAAAACATTTTTTTACTCTAACCTACGCTTATGGGGTATCTATGGATAGGTATTTAAATGACATTGAGGTTTGTAAAACCATTTTTCCAAAAAGTCTAACGTTTGGAAGATAGACGCTTCCAAAGTGGTAAAATGGGTGTGCCCCTCTAACTTAAACTAAGCAAGTGAAAATTTTGAAAAAAAGAAACTTACAACAAAATTTGGTTTGAACTAGATCAAACCGGTAGTTTTGGAGATCTAGCACATCTTCAACAACCGCAAATATAACTTTGTCCTTTATACAAACATTATGAAAAACAAAGTTTTTTGCAGTCAACAAAATATTGTGGTATTTTAGTTAAAGTTGGTATGGAACCCTCAGTGCGGGAGTCCGACTCGCACTTGGCCGGTTTTTCTTTACTTTAATAGTGATAAGACCGCCTGAATTGTACAGTGACTTACTGACTTAATGTCCTAAGTCCCCAAGATGGGGCAGAGGGCGTCCACAGTAGTCCTCCATCGCGTTCGGTCTTGAGCTTCGCGTTTTAATTTGAATTGTACAATCCTCAATGTATTTTGTAAGTTAAACATTATTTTTGTATGGTGTACAATAAAGAGTATCTATCTATCTATCTATCTATCTGTCTTTTCATAAACAAATAAATTGAGTTAATAACTATCATATCTTTCAAGTTAGATCAAACTGCACACAGTGTACAAAATTTGATTAAAATCAGTTGAATAGTTTAGGATTCCATCGCGGACAAACAACGTGACATTACCCCGCAAACTTCGTATCGCCTCAGAATAATATAATTGGATTTTGACATAAGACGTCACACAATGTTATTGGCATCAAATATGGCGTTTACCTTACCATGTTACCCAGAAAATTTGCAATAAAATAATATTGCGACTATAAATTGAGATGTAAGCTATCCTAACTTCAAGTTGGATCAAACTGCACACGGTGTGCAAATTTGATTAAAATCGGTTAAATAATTTAGGAGTCCATCGCGGACAAACAACGTGACACGTAATTTATATATATTATTAAGAAGAGTAATCGTAAGTTGGTCATAGAAGGGTTTTATAATTAATTAAATTAAAATTAAATCAAAATTAAATATTTAAGAAAAAAGTATTATCTCGAATACTACGAAAATTCGGCAAACATACATAGCTTATATTTTAATAGCCTTAGATGTAAAGAATACAAAAATATTTTTTGAACCAACCTGTATTCATTGTTTGTTTCATTATTTGTTTTTTGACCTACATAGGTATACGATGTGATGCTATTATGAGTCTGAAATAAAATAAAAAACAGGCTACAATTGTAATGATGGAGAAAACGAATAAGCGAACTAGTAATACGTAGGAACATAGTAGCTATGTTAGCACACATAGCTACTATGTTCCTACGTATTACTAGTTCGCTTATTCGTTTTCTCCATCATTACAATTGCTGCGTTGCTCAGCGCATTAATGAATATGTATGTTTGTCAAGCAGGTCTAATTCACCGCCTTCAAGCAACTCAAACAGTAACTCAAACAGCAACTCTAACAGCAACTCATCGAGCAACTCGTCGAGTAACGGCTCCGGCCCGCAGTCGGGCGACAGCTGCGAGGCGCTGATCACCGAGGACCGGCCGGGGAGGCGGGCGCGCGCCTCTCAACCCAAGTTCGAGGCCTATATGATGACCGGCGACCTTATACTCAATCTGTCACGGGTGGAACACCCACACCACAACCACCACGCACCTACGCATCGCACACACTACCACAGGTGAAGATAACTCATGAAGTAACTTGTTTTGGCCCATAGGCTTCCCCTTTTTTCTAGAATCTATCTCACCTCGTGCCTATCTACTTTATTACTACTTGTTCTCCTCCGCGCTCTATTGTATATACTAGCTGTACCGGCAGACTTCTTCCAGTCAAAAGTTATCCTGTTGAAGTCCAATAGAAAAATTACTGATTAACGTCAAATGTTTGTCAGATCGGGACAGATGTTTTATAGATATTGAGCTAAATCGATTTATTTATCTAAAGGCTGTTAAATTCATTACCTTTACTTTGTTGAACTCAATTGGCCATCTGTTTACTTTTAAGTACTATTACCCTGAAAAATGTTCTTTGCTCTCTTCGCAAGGTCACATAAGTAAAATGTATGTAATATCACATTGTGCAGTCGATTTACATAACATACCTTAACTATGCTAAGAATCTTATCATTTATAAACTATCCAAACAGTGAAACTTATCCCATCTTTCATTGACAAGTTTAATAGTTTTAAATGTAAGTCCAAAAGTGATCAACGCTGTGATATCGAGCGCAATACTTAAGCATGGTTTTCCCTAATAATTTCAACTCTTCATGGAAGTTTAAAAACGGATTAAAACATTATTCAGTAAAAAGTAACTTATTTTATTTCAATGTTTTACAAAACGTTGTAACTCTAGACAAGCGTCGAATGACTTATCGCCTTCAAAGTACTTTGAATCGAACACTGAGCCTTGTTATGCTGAATACTGAACAAGTGCGCCGAGTAAAAGATCTTATTATGCTAGGAATTCGTTTTAGATGACCAGGATAATCTGCAACAGAAACATAAATAAACCTAACTGTTGTACGTAGATACAACTCAACGCCCGCGTCGCCCAGCGAGTCGCGGCTGTGCGGGCGCGCCGATCTCACGCAGCGGCACAACTCCTCGCCTGATACCGGACTGACGAGCGAACATGCAACGAACATGTACGTAAACTTACAAACAAATCGTTGTCTAACGAACCACGCATATATGTTGCAGTTCGTGATCAAATTAAATGTAGGTACTTAAATTGTCATCATAGTCCCAAATTAACAATATTACCACAAAATTAATTTTACCCAAGGCGTCTTTAAAAATCGGAGATAGCTTTGAAATACTACGCGTCCCTTGAAGAATAGCAACGCCGCCGCCGGCAGCTGTGGCTCTAAACAAGTTGCTTTGACGAATTACATGAAATTTATAGTTTACGATCTATCGACTTGTAAGGTAAAGTCATTTACATCAACTTGTTATCTATTCGCCAAGCGTATACGATATTGAAAAGCAACTTGTCTAAGGCCGCTGATCAGCTAATTCTCTACCACTTGCCTCATACGCTTCTTAAGGCTGGATTTAGTGTAACACTGACAGTCGGTACGGATTGCTCCGTACCGCCCAAAATGTATTAACTACATACCCAGTCAGCTTTACTCTAAAGCGCTCCTTCAAGTTAATACATATTGGTTGGTACGGACCGATCCGTACTGATGGTCCGCATGACACTAAAACCAGCCTAAGGCCGAAACACAACGGATACATACGCGTACGCCTCCACGTGCACGTACTACGCTACGCCTCTACGTTTCGTACTTTGATGCCCACGTATACGCTCCTTACTTTACCACATGCATGTATACGTCTCCGAGGATAACAGCTACATTGTTTAAAGAATGGGGTACCATGTCAAATGTCAGGTTTATTCCCAGGTTCATATCGCAGCCCGCGTCGCCGGCGGGCGGGGGGACGACGGGCGAGCCGGCCGCGCGCGCCTCTCACACCGTGCGGACTTCCAGGTCCGAGGACCATCTACAAGTATGTACAGCCGGATACTACACCTTGAGCCATTTGGTCGTAGTCACTCATAGTTTGTTAATACACCTTCAGCGTAGTCACTTTAGAGTTTGCCCGGGAGACGCCCAGCGTCATAGATGCAGTTTCTGGCGCATGTGTTTTATATTTTATTAGGATCGAAAAATGTGACATGCTAGATGAGATCAGATTAGTGAATAAATCAATTAGGCACAATTAAATGTTAATTTTCAACTTACTTTGTTCCCTGATAAAATGAACCCGCAATAAAAAAAAACAGCTAATTTTAAAGTTTCTAATATCGATTTCGTTCTGCTAAAGTTTTATAATATTTTACTTAGAATAAGTAGTAATTGTACATTTTTAAAATTTATGTTTTTTTTTATTATTTTTAATTTACTACTTGTGTGCTTTTATAGATTTTATCTATCTATCTACTTTGGAGATATCTAAATGCTTCATAAGGAAAGGATGACTACCTTTTTGTTCCATACTCACAGTTCCTATTTACAACTTGATAAATTAAGATATTTTACACCATGTAGGTCTCAGTAAAATGGCCTGTCTATTTCTGTGCTCCATTATTATCAAATCTAGATTGGCTTCAATCACCTAAAGTTAAGAGAACTTTGAGCATTGTTAGGGCTACAGAAGAGTACGAAAGTTCCAGAAGGAGTCGTCCCTGAGTGCGGTGGGCGTGGAGCTGGAGGAGGACGTGACGTCATCGCTCAATACTCTGCTCGACGCGCGGCCCGACTCGGCGACGCCTGCTCCTAAAGCAGAGACAGACTCGGAGCGAGACAGGCAAATACTACTTTATAAAAGTTTTTTGAATAAGTCTGTTAAGTGTCAAGATGGCGATTATTGACGTGTGGGATGTTAAAAATGCCTTAGTATTTTATGGAATTTAAATACTTATCAACAGTTATTATTTCATATAGCATTCATCATTTAAATTGCATTTTAGATAATTTGTTTACAGTTAAGTTTAGTAGTTAAAAATGGTCTGTTTATAGATTGTTCCTAGGCTGCAATCTTTACTGAGATGATGCTGAAAAAAAAAAATTTTTTTAATTAGTAAGTTTTATTTTAAAACTTAGAAAGTTAACAGTTAAGCTTGATTGGATTGTGATAAAGTTTTTATATAAATTTACTAGCGGACCCTGCGAACTTCGTATCGCCTCAGAATAGTATTTGATTTTGACGTCTTAATTGTAGTTATCAAAATATGGCGGGGTTGGAAATTTGTATGAAAAAATACAGTTTCTTGGTTAGTTATGTTTACGTTAACTTTCCAATATTTTTAATAGTTATTATCCTATTCCCGACAAAAAAATCGGTCCAGCCGTTCTCGACTTAAGTGGTGTAACGAACACGACTTTCTTTTATACAACGTGTTTTTTTTTGACATCCCATAACTCTAGGGTATTAAACAGACCAGGGTAAAGAATTAAATTGCATATGAATTATTTTTCAATTTTTTTTTTCATACAAAATAATTCTAAAAAGTCACGACTGTTTATGTAAAACACCCTTACCTTGTTATGAATGAATTTTTGAATGAAAACGATTTACTCGTACCTACTTATCAATGAAACACTCACACACGTCAATGATTTTTACAAGTTACGCTCTCCCGCTACTTTACTACTACACTTTAGTGTAAGTTTGGCAACGTCTCGCAATACTAAGGATTCGCCATACTGGTTAATTTTTTTTAACAAATTTAACAAAAATGTATGTTATAATATTCGAAACTATTGATTTTTGAACCACATGTTCTAGGGCGTTTTATATTATTTTTACTCATAGAACATAACCTTAGAGTTATGGGATATCAAAAGGAACACGTTGTATATACAGGATGAATTGGAAAACATTGGCATCCTTCTAAAATAAGAACCTACTCGTGATTCATAGTACTTTCCCCAAATATGAGGCAAATCGATTGATACAAAAACTGAATATTTTTAAACCCTAAAAATCATGTTAAACACTTTGCGATTGATCAATAATACATTTAAAATTAAAATAAAATAATAAAGTTTGACTGAAAAAAATATTAAATGTACAATAATTCAAGTATCATACTCAATAGTGTGCCGACAAAACGCGCGCGCTTTTATTGCCTAGATTGATTCAAGTTCGTACACGCAAACAAACAACGCCACTCGGCCTCTAACACACCTGCCCCCGCCCCCGCGCCCGGCCGGCTGCCCCTTTCGCCTTTCGGCACGCGCCTACGCCGCCAAATCAGTTCCGCATTGTGTAATAAGGTGTGATGACGTTTGTCGTCTCTCCGGAACTATCGCGAGCGCACCTCGACTGGACAAGATTGCAGTAGATTGTATTTTGTAACAGTGTACTGCTATTTAACAAAGTGTCAACTAAATGACTCGACCACGTAATGTGCAGGGACGATACACAAACCAATGGTTTTATTATACGATCTCACGAACGATTTAATGTTAACACAGGAAATGTTTCACCACTTATGATACCCAACCGCGCCAATTCCATCACGAGATCGCATTTTAACCGATTACGCGCCCCGACTACAATTTTGTAACTGGCTGTTACAAAATCTTGACGCCAATATCTTGTGGACAGACGAAAGTACTTTTACAAAAATCGGTCTGTTTAACATTCACAACGAATATGAGTGGAGCCAGCGTAACCCTCACAAAACTCACAAAACTGAGAACTGAGTTGTGTGGAAAGAGGAGGCGAGCACTTCGAACATTTACTAAAATACATGTAAGTAACTATCTTTAAATTATTGTAAATATGTAGCTGATTTCAACTAACTATAGTAAATATTGTCATTCCAACTTTTTAAATACGTATTACCATTAACGTAAGTTTTGACCGTCCTAAGCCGATCAAAGTATGAAAGGAAAGTTATTATCATTATCAAGTTATCAATCAGCTGTGCGATGTCGGGTCACGCGGGTTCCCGCGGTGTGGCGGCAGGCGGCGCGGGCGCGGCGGGCGGGCGGCGCGGGCGCGCGTGTAAATGTAGTACCTACTACGGTCAGACTAGCTCAATTCAAGCTCAAAACATCTATCTAATTATCATTTATTTTGTGAAACTTTTAATAAGTCCATAAGGTATTAGGTTCCCTTAAAAACATTCCATAATATAAGTATAATAATAGGTCGAAAGGATGCCAATGACTTCAAAGTCACCCTGTATAGATTTTGTCATGAAAATATTATTTTAAAATATTTTTGTTTAACAGAATTGTCTGGACATACAATGCACCGGTATCGTGCGCATCGGAGAGAACGCACTGTAACGGCTCTGGCGCCACTTCTAATTCCACTTCTATATCTGACGGCATGTCACAAAGGTATGTTTGTTTACATCGTCTACTAATCTTGTGATATAAATATAGATAGGATACAGATAAAAAAAGGTATGATACAGATGAAATCATTTGTTGCTAAAAGACAGAATACACAGATTTTACACAGTTTAGACGATATCAAAAATAATAGAAAAACAAAAAAGGAATTATCTTTATATTTAAAATTCTTTATTAATGCAATTGAAAATGTGTATATTTTTAGGAAATTGTTAATCAATTATTTATATTAAACAAAGTATAAGTTAAGGTGATACAAGTTTTCTAGTTCAATATGCTCTATTAGGGTCAGTCAAGCAGGCGAATATATTTTTTAAAGTACATTTAAAGATTTGGTTACGACATTTGAACCTCACACAAGCTTATTTCATATCGGTAATGATGTAAATTCTGGATAAATACTTGAAAAATAATATTAGATAGAATTCTACATCTGAAATGTTAAATGACTTATAAATTAATACTCTACTGTACCAAACATTGTCTTTGAATAAGGGCTATAAAAGAATTGGATATTTGATTTTGTTTTATGAAAATAATTTTTAGGATACTGTACCCGAATCACTAAATTTTAAATTACTATTACTGAAACTCCGCTGTCGGACAGTCCGTTTGTTTGTTTCGCTGTCTGTCACCAGACTGTATCTCATTCACCGTAATTAGCTAGACCACATAACATGGAAAAAGGTTAAAAAGGCTGACATGCGCCATTTGTATGTGAGCCGATGTCGCCGCTTGCGCCCTACTTCACATAAACTAGTTCAAAGAATGTCATAAACAAGTTCAAAGAACGCTAACCAAGCGAATTTATTTCCACTGCGACCGCGACGTCAAAATATAAGAAACCACCAAAGAAAACCGACAAAAGAAACCCATCACAGCGCTCACTTTACAAGCATTTGCTCTTAACCTCTGTGGCGCGCCTGCCCCGCCTACATCGCCTTTCTAATCTTTTAGCATGTTCTGTGAGTGTTGCCGCCTTAACGACAAATATTAAGTACAGAATAATTATGTATGTGGGAATAACCTGTTTTTTTTTGCGTGTTGTTAAAACGGCAACAAATAGACGCTTGAAATATTCACAGAATGAATTCAACTTCAAAAATAAATAATTAAATTAAATTGTGATACGGAATCATTCGTACGCTTCGTACTTCGTGTAATTTATTTTTTGCAACATGACGTGCTTTTGTTTATCAATTCTGTGTTGTGATACTTTAATCTGATAAAAAGAAAATACTTTTCCGCTGTTAGTTATATTCGTATCAGTTGTGTTGAATATACATGTGATACCTGCTATATCGAACATTCAAGATACAAGTTGACAATTTTAAATGGATTTATGCCTGATAAATGCTGTGTATGTGTAAATACTGTGATGCGATGGTTTCAAATATGGTTTCTTTTCAAGAGTTGCAGGTACGGTATGCAAAAGGCTATGTAAACAGTCTATAAATTGTAGCTAGCAAAGTTTTAAATAAGTGGGGTTCTCTTAGCAGTAAATAAATAAATATTTACGAAATGACAAACGAATTATTGTTTTTTTTTAATTAATCAGTAAATAACCTTGTATTAGTAATGGGGCATATTTTTTTTTGTTAGGGCGTAAAACAGCAAAAAAGCCATATTTTTAACTTTACGATTTCCATTTGAATTTAAAATCCGTAATATATATCCAAAAATATATTCCGAATTTTGAACTTCAGAAAGTTCATTGTTAAAAGTGTCAATGGAATATCGAAGAAATAAAGTTAAGTTTTTAATATAGGAACGGCAGGTCAACCTACCCAAAAAGTTAAAGGTCATTGAATTGATTTTCAACTTTCAAGTCCAACAAGTAGAGATCGATATCAATTGAGAAAATTTGACGTTTTGTGGTAGGTCTACGTGCTGTTGCGTGTACATACTACATATCGTATATCCAAACATGAAACAAACAAAAAAAATGTAATCCATATGAATTTGCTATCGTAGAGATAATACATAATTCTGTTGTAGAACATAAATTATACCCTAAAACGATTACTTTTTTTAAATGTATTTATGCCGAAAGCTCTTTTAGACTACAATCTTCGAGGCCTTACTCTGCAACACAAGATTAGTATATTCGCCTTTATCTGTCTTAGGACAGATATATCCGAATTTACGGGCATCGAGTTGCGCAGTAGAGTCTCAGGATATACAGATGATATCGCATAGGGACTTATTGACTGGAGTATCGTAGTTCAAATATGTAATAGGTGCGAATAAGATAAATACGACAAAATTAGCACATATTAAGCTTTCCACAGTAGAATTGTTTTAGATAACAATGCCTGTTTTACTCTATACCTAAATAAGACACGGTGTTGGCACCGAAACTATATTCCTGTCATACTAAATGTTTTGGTCGAGTTATCGAGTAGTAAAAGGGGTTAAAGTATGAAATTGCCGATTATTTTCCCACTTTTTATTTTGTTTATAGCTCTTAAGTATAGTCATATTATTGCGTAATTCTTTTTGTATTGTATCAAAAACTAAATAAAGTAACTTTTGACTAAAAAAAAATGCAATACTAGTGCCTATTACTTCAAAGGAAGTCGTTGAAAAGACCCCTTACAATGCGTCAGCTGACCTTCTTGCTTCAATTAAGTATATTTGTATTATATACTTTGATTTTCAGAAATTAAAATACTATAATGCGTAGCTTTATAACCATCTAGCTTTCACCTTTAATTGCATCGAAAACGGTTCAGGCGTTTTTAAAAAAACTAAAAAATTGTTAGTATGGAAAAATGACTTTTCTCGATTTCGTCCATACAAAACGGCAATTTCATACTTCAGTAAGCAAAATGCAAACTCGTTTGTTTGGACGTAGGTCGTCGTCTCCCGCGTCGCCGACTTCAGTTTCATCGGGCGTGATGTCGTCGCGCGCCACGCCGCCGCACCGGGCGCACGCGCACCACCATCATCACCACCGACCGCTCAACGGTAACTATACTATATCTCTACTTTTTTTTTCATATGACTAATCAGGATAATCTTTTGTCAGACTTTTCCCAGTCGCCCATTACCTTTGACATGACAGAAGACGGGAGCAACGGCTTAACGTGCCTTCTCAATTACCACTCTACCGTGTTGTTTATTTATAATTGAACCGACGACAACGAACAGAAGCTAATGACTATGATTCAATATTATTGACGATAAAACTTATCTAATTGATATTAAATTCACCCACGAATATTCTACCTAATGTGTAATTAACAGGTTTTCTGTCCAGAAGATAAAACAATCGAAATTTAATTGTATTAAATATGATTCATGGGACAGCGAATCGGTTAAAAGTACTGCAAGCTATGAGTATTGTTATATATTATTAAAATCTTCATCTGATGATTAGGATCACCAGCCTATGAAAGTCCACCGTCGGTAACAGGCGCTTTCAAAATGAGGCTTTTAAAATCAGTTAAAATCAGTTTTATTTCTGCAAATATGCCCACGGAGGCGCTTTTACACGTCCCAATATTTAAACCTACCACTGCTTCCGGACAAATGTGGGCTAGTGCCGAGAAGAAGCAGCGCAAGAAACTCGGTCAGTATTGTCAGCCTCTTTTTAAATAAACATGTTTACATAAGATATATACCAGTGCTAGCTGGGACAATTTAAAGCCAAACGTTCCTATCATTTATATAATCATTAATAGTATAATAGCCCTTTTTCATTAAAACAACTTTGATATATGATTTGAGTTTATGTACAGGGAGTTCAGCAATTGACAGTGGCAATCTATTGAAAATACGAATACAATTTCCCATGAACGAATTACCCACTTTTCGCAGCTTTTGCTATTATAGCCAAGTTTGGCTAACGCAGTTGGACCAATAGCGGAGAGAAAAGACACTGCTGCTCCTCTTCTTCTAGCAGTACTTCTTTAGCAGCCCGTTACGACACCCATAGGAAAGTAAGGGGTAGTAGTAGTAGTAATATTATATTTATGTGGCGGCACCACACAAGACCTTTATAATGTACCTATGGAAAAGAACTATACAGGGTGTAAAAAAGCAAACCAAGTCATGTTACTAAATATTATAGCTGGGAAATGATTTTTATTTTTGGGACTCAAAAAAATATTAAAATACATAGCGTGCAATATATAGCAGCCAGAGCGTGGACCGCTGCTCTGGAAATGGCTGCTAAGTTCAAAATATGTCCGCGCTGAGCCGTACATTGCGTATTGTAATTAAAAAAGCCTTATTATGAATGAAATAATTAAAAAAAACACTATGTTTGTAAGAAGAAAAGTTTTTAAATAACCTTTGGCAACAGTTTTTGTAATAAAATGGAAAACAAAATTGTGACTTAGACCCTCAATATCTTCGGAACCAGTTGTTTCCCAGGTATAGTCCTGAAGAAAATAATGATTCTAATAATGGGGACAATACATGGTTTTCGGATCTGCGTTTGATTTTTTTACACTCGTTATATTATAATGATATACTCATAATATACATCGTGCATTTTGAACCTCCTGCAAAACGAAGCTCACGTTATGTAACCACCATGTATATCATTTCGGCAGTGTATTTTTAAATAAAAATAAAAATATAAGTATGTTAGAAAAATATTAAAATTTGATTCAGCTATTCATTTTGAAACACATAAGGTACAATCATCCAGGTGAAGCAAAATAATGTTTCCGTGCGCGTCACAGCATATTTCGAAATGAATAGTCTTATTTTTCTAAGATTATTTTAATTCATCATCATCATCATCATATCAGCCGAACGACGCCCACTGCTGGGCATAAGCCTCCCCCAAGGATCTCCACAACGATCGGTCCTGTGCTGTCCGCATCCATCGGCTTCCCGAGACCTTGATCAGATCGTCGATCCACCTTGTAGGGGGCCTGCCCACGGAACGTTGTCCGGTACGCGGTCGCCATTCGAGAACCTTTCCGCCCCAACGGCCATCGGTTCTCCGCGCTATGTGCCTTCTTATGAGACCCATGGTCGTTTACTATGGGTCTCATAAGAAGGCTCAAGATCACCCAGCGAGCAATGGAGAGAGCGATGCTTGGTATTTCCCTACTCGATCGAATCAGAAATGATGAGATCCGCAGGAGAACTAAAACAACCGACATCGCTCAAAGGATTGCATCGTTGAAGTGGCAGTGGGCGGGACATATAGCGTGGAGAACCGATGGCCGTTGGGGCGGAAAGGTTCTATTTTAATTAATAAAAAATAAAAAAACACTGCCTAGATGTTATACATAATGGTTAGATAGTGTGGGCTTCGTTTGTCAGGTGGACAAAAATGCACGGTGTATGTGATGATAGGCCAGCATAAGCTAACTTTTTGTAATACTATAACAAAATTAAAAATAGACAAAATTGTAACAGGCGACATGAGCCTATCGGAGGCCGTGTCGAACATATCTAGTCCCGACTACCAAGACCAGGACGACATGTTCGAGACGGGGCGCGAGTGCCCTCGGATGGAGCTGTCGGACCCGTCGGACTCGGACTCCACCATCCTGGTGTCGGAGCCCTGCCACAAGCGGGCCAAGTCCAACCCCGCCTACTCGGAGCACGGCAGCGACCTCACGCTGAACGGCGAACACAACGACTACAGGATAGTCATACAGGTTGTAAGTCTCCGAATATTATTTAGCATGTATTTTGTTATTTAAAACATTCATTCAGTCAGTACGTAAGACCTTTTTCGAAAAAACCCTACAAATTTAATAAGTAAACACATAAAATATTCCTTAACTAAGAAATACTTATTATACAACTAGATTATGGTAAAACATGCTTGAATTCATCGATTTAACCTTTCATAGTCATTATCTCTACCTATCATAAAGAGTTAGTGCATCAAGCGTTTCGGTTTGAGTTTTTCTGTAATCATAGCATTTGGAAATATCAGATACTCATTAGAAAAGTACATTGTAGAAACCTCGAACTTTATTTAACTCGTGAACTTAATTATAAATATAATTATGACAAATTAAAAGTATACACGGCGGCACATCAGACTATACATGTTGACCTTGAGACCGCCTTTATGCCCTACGTAATAAAAGTTGTTATCGCATTTCAACTGTTTAACTTGATGTGCTGTCGAGTGTACATTAAAAAATATGTACACATCAACGTTCATGAATACATTTTTATTATACCTTTCTTGGCTCATTCACTAATTCGTTTGACACTACACAGGTAAAAGGACCGGACAAACAGAACGCGAACGTTAACGAAAATGTAAATAATAATAACAATAACAACATGAACTACGCGCAGAACGGAAAGGAGAATGGGCATAGTTCGCCGGAGAACCAAGGTTACCAGGTAATATATTATATTAATTTATAAAACATAGATAAAATTAATAACTAGATACTCATTCTCGTACAAAAAATATACTGCAAAACGTCCACGATTGAATATTCGTAGCTGTTGTCATATTTCCATAGCCTGCTTTAATGAAAAGTCAACATTTTGGTCGCTGATTGTGTATCTAGCAATGTCTATGTTATCAAATAATAAATTGAAAAAATGCAATTGTTGTAACTGTATGATTGCTATTTCTGTTTGATGAATAGTTTTTCCCCCGTATAATAATATTAATTTCCCGTTACTGTAAAATACATCTTTAAAAATTGTATGTTTTTAATGATGTACTTATATATTTTTCTATGTATTAATTCAAACCTTAAACACCCAGTCTGGGTGCCAATTTCTGTCGCGGGATCAACGCATCGCATCGCTGAAGGTTCGTGGAGAAACCCAAAGTCCCATATACATAAAAACCTGTGCAGACCTAGTGATGTTTCCTTACACATTATTTCCTGTTTTACCTACCATTACATCACAAGTATTCCGTTACATTTTTTGCATAATACTAGGTGCACACTACTCTAATTTAGCTAAGCTATCCCTTGCTCATATCTCTCTCTTCCCCGTCATATTTTAGGATGAGTGAGAAAAGTGTACAGAAAAATATTGCCGTAGATCATCTATGTAGCTCCAGTGTATTAATGACATGTACTTTCACCTATTTAAAAATACGCTGTAAGTTTATGAATACTGGTATCGATAGACAAAATGCATTGTATTTATTGTTTAATTATTTTTTTTGTAGGAATTGGGTAGCGGTTCCGATGTTGGGTCGGACGAGGGTTCAGACGGGGATTCCCTCCACTCGTTCCACTACAGCCCTAAGGCGGTGGACATCCCCTCCGCGGAGCGACTAGCTAAGCGCCTTTACCACCTCGACGGGTTTAAAAAGTCAGACGTTTCAAGACATTTGAGTAAAAAGTAAGTCATATAAACGTGTTCTTGATCATCCCAACCGGTAACACTTAAGAGTTATTATCTTTTACCCAACAAAGAAGTAACATGTTTTCAGGGTTAGTTTTTATTACTTTCTCCTGTCATCATTGAACCGATGTATGACTAGAAGAATATTTCCCTACCGCCTTGTATGACTGACAATTTTATTGTAACTAGGGCTATTCTTTTACAGTACTAGCCAAAAATAGTTATTGATTAGGATGTATATGTTGACGATTTATTCAAGGCTTTTGACTCGCTTTTTTTTGTTGGAGTTACATAAAAAACATTGATGAAACGCCGCTGGCGCTCAGCGTCAATGTTTTGTTTATTAGTTAAATCTTTTAACCTAAGTGTGTAAAATGCCTTGAATACGCGCTCGCATTCCTTTTAGTCTCAACCATCGATAATATAATAAGAACAAGATAAACAGTTCGATACGAAATTGACACTTAAAACTGTCCTTTTCTATCTAACATCGTTTACGCTAGACGAATAGATGTCAAATGTATGAAAATTACATAAGCATACGATCGTTAGTTAATGTCATTTTTATACATTTATTACCTATTTGTCTAGCATAAACGATATTATAAAGCCACTTGTCTACGGGCACCACCGGCCAACTTATATCGACATGCAAAAGTATGAGGTTGAATATTTATTTCTCATAAAAAACCATACAATCCCTTACATGAGAAATTAACAATTTTAAATGTAGGTAGTCACAATATAACTGTCGAGCAGCGAACAGGTGCAATATTGGGTATTAAGAATGTAAGTATGGATATTAATGTCATGTATTCGATTGATATAGGTGGCATTAAATGGACATCCTTATGTCTAATGGGTCCACTTTTAGTTGGGACACTTTTATGACGCTAGATTTGTATAAAGTAGCCTATTGTTAAGTTTTAATCTCACCGTTAGTGGTGGTTTTGTCCTGCTGGCCGCTGGCGGCGTGGTGCGGCGGGAGGGGCTGCGTACCAAATTTTTGATACAACATCAATGGCCATCAACTATGTTTCGTACTCGTTCCAGCAACGAGTTCTCTCGCGCCGTGGCCGAGGAGTACGTGAAGCACTTCGAGTTCAGCGGCGCGACGCTGGACGCGGCGCTGCGCACGTTCCTCGCGCGGTTCGCGCTCAGCGGCGAGACGCAGGAGCGCGAGCGCGTGCTCGTGCACTTCTCGCGGCGATATCTCGAGTGCAACCCCGGCTCCTTCAACTCGCAAGGTACGAGGGTAGTCTTAGATCATATAAAGAAGGAGATATGAAATTACTCGTAAATCCTTAGCGAACCCGTGTCTCCGAATTATTTATGTGTGCAACGCAACTACAATAACACTAATGTAAGCATAAGGATCACACTATATCAATTTACAACGCTCATTGGTGCGCACACAAATATGGACCCAATCACAGCAGCTACTACTTACTCGCTTACACAATGCGTCATTTGGTGTGTGCAAATTAGTGTGTCGCTACAAAGTGTGGTCGCGACGCACACGTCGGGCAGTGAACGCTTTGATTAAACCTCAATACATTGCGCAGTCGCATAGTACTCACAACACAGCTAATTAGTATTAAGCCTTCAATGTATTTTGTACCGATACAATTATCGTTACATGGATGTTTTCATTAAATAATTCGCCGCGGTGTGCAATAGTTCTGTTTGCCCATATTGGATTCGCACGCGCCACGCCCCATTTCATATCTATTTCTTTATATGATCTGAGAGGGTAGTGTTTAATTAGGGTAGCTACACACATGAGCGGCATATTAGGTTCTGCAGTATCTGCATCAAAGCCGAACCTAAGTAATTACTGCTCTTACGGCCGGTCCCAATAATCTATCTATCGCCAGTTTTGACATTTCGGAGATAGGAAACAGTTTCAGAGAAACAAAGACAGAAGTCGTTTTCTATCTCCGATATGCCAAAGCTGAAAATAGATAGGTTATTAGGACCGGCCGTTAATCGGTTTATGCCGATCGGTTAGTTCATTCGGGTTGACATATCATTCGGTTCGGCATTCGTGGTGGAACGAAAAAGCTGACCCGAAGCAACTACTACATACAATATCAGTATATAAACTTGAAAAAATTTTAACTGATATTATAAGTGCAATTAAGTTGCTAAAATATCAAATAAAGTATAACTACTACATACGTTCGGCTCCAATCAGTCTTTTTTTTTCTCATTTGTTTTTTGGATTGCTTACATCTTAGTCTATCCAAAAATACCATATATTATGTTTGCTGATTTATGTCACTGCGTATTTCAAAATGAATAGTCTTAATCAATTTTATATTTTCTAAGATTATTTTTATTGATAAAATAAATAGCACTGCCAAAATGTTATGTTATATATTGATTACATAACGTGGGCTTCGTTTTTCCTGTGATAATTTTTTTTTTTATAATTTCTTGCCCCTGGGTGTTGGTGCATTTGTTGTTTCCGATTTCCACATTATAAGTGCTTTAAAGAGTTACTTTGGGATCAGAACAATGTATGCGATGTTGTCCACGTTTAATTTTATTTATTTATTTATTTATAAACCTATACCTTAAGTAGGTACAGACAACAGCACGTCAACCTACCACAAAACGTAAAATTTTCTCAATTGCAATATCAATTGAGAAAATTTGACGTTTTGTGTTACTACTTGTTGGACTTAAAATTGACGATCAATTCAATGACCTTTAACTTTTTGGGTAGGTTGACCTGCCGTTGTCTGTACATGACTTAAATGTAAGATGAAAGTTACCTATTGATCAATGTCGCTTTTTAGCGATAAGGCCGCCTTGTTGTACCTACATTATTATCTTGTTTGTATTATTTATGTTCTTGTGTTTTGTGCAATAAAGTGTTTATTCATTCATTCATTCATTCATTCATTCAATCAATGTTTATAATCCGTTAACCTTCCGTCAGACGCGGTGCACACGCTGACGTGCGCGATAATGCTGCTGAACACGGACCTGCACGGCGGCGGGTCGGGCGCGTTCCGGCGCATGGCGTGCGCGGAGTTCGTGGAGAACCTCGCCGACCTCAACGACGGGGAGAACTTCCCGCGCGACACGCTCAAGCAGCTCTACCACGCCATCCGCGCGCAGCCGCTGCAGTGGGCGCTGTGAGTTAACTCGAAGCTACCTACCTAGGTCATACGTTATACATCGAACTGGCCCCTAATTCGCGTAACCAAATCGTATCACAATCGTAATGGAGTAGTAGGTTTTTGACAGTTCTAGTATGGGCTAAATGTCAAAATCGTCCAAATCAATCACGATCGAACTGCGATTGAAATAGCTGAATAAGGCCCCTGGTTATATAAATCACCAGAACAACCGCACGCGCCTGATAAGTACTAGCGCGCGCGTCGGCCACTGGCGATTGCTACATACATCGTCTTCGTGACGTCACCCTCCCCTCCCATCCCGCACGAACACCTGTGTCTAACTGGAGAAATAGAAGCACGTCATAACTTCGTAGGTACGGTCTTAAACTAATTGCGACGACCCACTAATCCGGTGATATATTTTACTATTTATTTAAGTAGGCTAAGTTCGAGAATAAGTATTCATTACTCTTGGTGGTCTAGCCTTTGCTTCATCTCCCTATACAAGTATACAACAAACTCATCATCCTCATCATCATCGCAGCCAAGCGACCCCAAGGACCTCTACAACGATCGGTCTCGCGCCACTCGCTACCAACGGCTTCCCGCGACCTTTACCAGATCCTCGGTGGGAGGCCTACGCACAGATCGTCGTCCGGTGCGCTGTTCCAGAAACTTTACGTTCCAACGGTTCTTCTCACTATGTGTCTCGCCCACTGCCATCTTAGTTCTCCTACGAATTTTCTCATTTCTGCCTTACTCTGCAACACGATTTTTATAATCAATGGGCTTGCTATTGGCTACATAATTAACCCTACGGTTAAGAAGAAGCCTAAGATGTAGCGAGCATACCCAGAATGTGGTACTGATTCACCCACACACTACGGCAGGAGGGTAGTAGCATCCAGGCAGCCTCTTACGAAGCCTACCACCGCAGAGGGATCAGTTAGCCGTCATCATTGGTTAGAAAACCAAAGATGCCGTTGACCAGGGTGGACCACTAGGAGGTAGATCTTACCACCCCAATTACCTAGGGCATACGTTATACATCGAACTGGTTATATAAATCACCAGAACAACCGCACGCGCCTGATCAATACTGGCTTTCGCGTCGGCCACTGGCGATAGCCACATACATTGTCTTCGTGACGTCATGCACGCGAGAGCTGCGCGTGTGGCCATCCTGCTCGAACACCTGTGTCTAACTGGAGAAGCCTCGGCGCAACCAGTGATTTAAATACAAGCACGCCATGCGTATAACTACGTAGATGCGGTTTTAAGCTAATTACGACGACCCACTAATTCGGTAATATATTATTTAAGTAGGCTAAGTTTGAGCAAAAATATTAATTACTACTAGTACTCTCGTCATTGCTTCATCTCCTTTTCAAATATACAACAAACTCATCATCCTCATCATCATCGCAGCCAAGCGACCCTAAGGATCTCTAAAACGATCGGTCTCGCGCCACTCGCATTTAACGGCTTCCCGCTACCTTTACCAGATCCTCGGTGGGAGGCCTACGCACAGATCGTCGTCCGGTGCGCTGCACCAGAAACTTTCCGCTCCAACCGCCATCGGTTCTTCTCACTATGTGTCTCACCCACTGCCATCTTAGTTCTCCTACGAATTTCCTCATTTCTGCCTTACTCTGCAACACGAAGCTTGTATTTACGGATATATCTGTATCCCTCAGAAGACTTCGGTATGATTGATAGAGATAATCAGGGCCCCAATTCCGCTAATTTACAAATGGCTCGATAGAATTGTAATTGCATCTCAATTGTATATTTTGACACATTTATTAAGTAGTAACTTCAAAAATACGATTGAGAGGCAATTACGATTCTATTAAGCCATTTTTAAATAGCGGAACTGGGGCCCTGATCGTCGTCCGGTGCGCTGTCGCCATTCCAGATTATTTCCGCTTCAACGGCTATCATTTGTTCTTACTAAGTGTCTTGCCGACTGCCATTTCAGCTCCGGTATGAAAACATTTCAAAAATGTATGGTATTAAATCGCCTAGCTCGCACTGGGATCTACGTTTTGTAAGCATAATTATTTTAAAATATCGATTTCCTGGCGCTGCTTCTTGTTTGCACTTGCACACTCTTGTCCCTTGGTAGGTTTTAAATATTGGGACTTGTAAAATTTCTTCCTGGAGTCCTATTTGCAGAAATAAAACTGATTTTGCTCATCTGAAAGCGACGGAATCAAATATTTTTATTTATGCAAATTGTTAGCTGACCTTGCAAACGTGGTTTTGCCGTATACATGATTTAATATCACTATTAAAAAATAAAGGTTTGTGGTAGAAGGATGAAAATTTAAGGTTGTATGTATTTTTCATGATATGCAAAAAAAAGTCGGGCTAGAAATATGAAAATAGATTACGACCTTTTTTTGGACCTACCGAATATACATAATATAAAATTTTATAAAAATCGGTTAAGTTTCGCAGTAACGTTTTATTTGCTTTAAACATAATAATAGATACCTATAAATAATATAAATAAAGGCATTTATTTCGAACAATTCTTAATGGGACAGTTCATAGTGGATTATGAAAAACTAATGTTAGAATAAAGGAAATAGAAAAAGAAATAAATTGTTAACAAGGGTGATCAAAATATAAGTCAAAAAAATGAACTCTCATTTGATTACCCTCCTTACCATACTTTTCCATATAGGCGATGTGTACCAGTCAGCCACCGTCTTTAGAATGCTGTTATGACTTGCACGCAATCTGCTTATCAAGAATGCCGTCTTATGCCAATGATAGCGTGGAAGCCGTCTGTGTGGTTTTGCGCAATCATCCTAGATGCGCTGCAGAGGCGTGGCAGTCCCAACAACATCCTGAAGATGTTATTATATTGGATACGTAGGGCATTCAGAGATTTTTTGGCAAAGCTAACCCACAGACTAGTTTTACTTTTAAGTGTAGAAGTTTGAGAAAATAGTTTTCAACCTTTTCATATGATTATTTGGACCAGTGACACTGAATCGACGGTGCCCCCGGGCGGCGAGACGCGCAGCGGTAACACAGCCGTGGGCGGGAACCCGTTCCTGGACGTGCCCGACCAGACGCGCGCCGTCGAGTACAAGAAGGGCTACGTCATGCGGAAATGCTGCGTCGACGCCAACGGGAAGAAGAGTGAGTAACCGTTACAAGGCTTACCGAGTAGGCCTTTTCATTACTTTACTTTCTTTTTTTTATCGATTTTTAGTTTATTCCCAGCGAAGGCCTCATCTCTCGTGCTAAACTCAGATCATACATGATCGCACTGCTGTATATAAGCACCTCACTTATCTTTTTTTACGTCCATTAACTGCTGGACACAAGTTTCTTTTGTTACAATCCTAAGTCAGTCCACAATTGGACTTGGATTTGTTTTTCTTTTGCACTAAAGTAAACATGCGTTACGCGAGACGGATCATTCAGTGGACCGAGGTCCACTGAATGATTTTCTCTCTTTAGAAATCAACTCTGTTTTTCTCACGTTTGACTCTTACTTAGGCCTGACAATCACTGCTGGATATAGGCCCTTCTCCATCAATCACAACCCTCGTGGAAAAGAAAGAGTAACAGTGTGTTTTTAAGACTAAAGTGCACACCTTGATGACCAATTGTGGCAGTGGTATTAGCCAAAGTTCAGACAAACCAATCTAGAGTAAAAATTTATAATTGATGTAAATCGATGAAACATTAAAAAACAACCTCAGGGATCAACCAATATAAAAATGACAAAATAAAAAATCTTACTTTGCTAATGGAACGTGCGGCTCGATCAGCGCATAAAGTTACCTCTCCGTAAAAGTATAAGTATCGATTAGAATGTCCAAGTGGTAATGATATCAACATTATGTGCCCCCCTCTATTGGCCCTACCGTGAAATGACCAATCACAGTGTTCGAAAGCCATTCACTTTCGCTTCTGGGGAAACTTAGCCTAACACGACTGTATATTCGCTTCTATCATGTCTCTTTTACTCATGCTAATATCCTAGTGCATCATAGACATAATATAGCGCCAGAGTTGTCCCCCTAAAGCATGTTCGATGTTATTGTTTGATGTTCATAGCACCGTTCGGTCGGCGCGGCTGGAAGATGTTCTACTGCACTCTGCGCGACCTAGTCCTCTACTTGCATAAGGACGAACACGGCTTCCGGCGGAGTCAGATGTCCGACAACCTGCATAATGCTATTAGGTAAACTATAACTTTTAGTACTTAAGTAAAAAACTATAAGAAATGCACATGATCCGCAAAAAAGGCTATGATACAGAATTAAACACTTTTGCTTGCAGGATACATCACGCGTTAGCGAGAAAAGCGACAGACTACACAAAAAAACAACACGTCTTCAGATTGCAGACTGCGGATCAAGCAGAATACTTATTTCAAACGAGGCAAGGACATCTTAATTATTTTGAAACAAAATTAAACACAAAACTAATGTCTAATTGTTTGTTTAAAATTAGACACAAAACTAATGTCAAAAACTGTGTCTAATTTTGTAATATAGATACAAAATTACGATGAGAGATCAACTGGTTGGGTCAGACTTTCAAGGATTCCAACGTTGAACGAAATTCAATCCTTTAAAATTCATCCGTGCTTAGTGCCAGAAAGCAATAATTCCGATTAGCTTTGGAATTTGTTAAATAACACTTTCATATGCTTCGAAATCAATAACTAGTAGTAATTTGGGTACGGGGACTCGTGACGTATATTTTACTAATTTCTTTTGCTAAGAAGACTTACTTGTGCTAAAGGCCAAGCTTGCATGGCTTGTGGTTCGTCAGACTATGTCAATTAATACGAGTGTGAAGTACCCAATTGCGGTAAAGTTACGGGTTCCTCTAAAATATTTGAATGTGTCATTGATAATCAATTTGATTCCGTCCGGAAAAAGTTCTTTCTTCTCCTTTCGTTTCCCGCGCAAAACTCCCATAAACTCATCGTACACTATACAGGATGAAATTTTAACCACCTTCCAAATTTTATTATATCAATCTACGAGACAAAAAACAAATGACGAATTTATCTTTTTGTATAGCCCAGTACAAAAATGTCAAGATAAAGCACTTAGAAAATGTCCGCCAAAAATCTAAAATTTTTGATACGGCCTCCTAGCAACATTTTTTTTACGCTATGCGCATCTCATTCATTCATTACGATACTATTCATTAGTTCTTAGATTTTCCCTTCAAAGATTAACAGGCTTAGGACCGTAAAAACTGAAAACTATGTTGCGAAAAATATTTGGGATGAAAACTTGATTTACATTTTTTACTTCATAAATGGACTCTTAATACGATACTGAACGCCTACAAAAATTTTGGAAAGTGGTTATATTTCATCCTATATAATACACAAGCGAGGGATAGTGAACAATCTGTGTGTGACCTCCAGCGACTCTAAGGAGCTGTGCTCGTGGGTGGAGACGATAAACTTCGTGTGCGCGGCGTACTCGGCGCCGCCGCTGGCCGGCGCGGTGGGCTCGCAGCGCAAGTTCCAGCGCCCGCTGCTGCCCTGCGCGCACACCAAGCTCAGCATGGTGAGCCAGCTTACTCTCATCCATAGACCTAGTATACACCATGCATTTTGAACCTTCCGGAAAACGAAGCCCACGTTATGTGACCATTATATATAACATCATGGCAGTGTTATTTAATATATCAATAAAAATATATATTTTTTTAATATTAATAATTTATCCAGACTTTTAATTTTGTAACACGCTGTGACGCGCACAGACGTATTATTTTGCTGCAGCGGGGTCCCAGATGAATGAACCTTACACAGCTTCATCCGTGCGCGTCACAGCGTGTTTCAGAATAAATAGATTAACCAATATTTAATATTAAAAAAAAAATTGTTGATAAAAAAAATTAAATAACACTGCCAAGATGTTATACATAATTGTTACATAACTTAAGCTTCGTTTTACAGGTGGTTGAAATTGCACCTTGTATAAAAGACCAACTGACAGTTCGATAATGCGTAACCAGTTTTGATTTGTCAATGTGTGCGTTAATTATTAATTGCAGTTCGACGTTTGGAAAATATGTTTACTGTCACACTGTTTTTATCTCTAGATTATGCACCTACTCCGCGGCATACCTAAACCGCCCTTGCGTTCATCTTCTTGTGAAAAGAGCATTTTTCTGGATTATTTTTGTGATAGACACCACAGGCACTCACAGAACATGTGACTATTGTTAAATAAATTGTATTTACCATAAACGTAGAATATAATAGACGGACAAAGCCTGCGAGATAGAAGAAAACCTCTTATGGAAATCTAGCAAGATAGAAAAAGGAAACAAATCTTTTCGTTTTGTGACCTGTCGTATTTGACAGAGTGACATCCAGTGGCATATGCGATATAAGGTTCAACATTTTATGTAATTATCTAGTACATCGTAGATTATCTAAAGTAAATACAGTTTTATCTAACAATGGTCACATGTTCTGTGAGTGTCTGTGGAGTCAACCACAAAAATAATCCAGAAAATTGCTCATTTCACAGGTAAATACGTAGAAAGTCGTCATCGTAAAAACGCGTTATTTTTGTAGAATTTGATCTTGTTGTTAAGTTGTAAATATAAAATTATTTCAATCCACTTGTTCATTTTAATATTTTGTAAAGATAAAGTTCTATGTATTGATTATTTACATTATTTTGGTGGATAAATAATTTATCGAAATATTTTACATGTACGCTAGAGCTTGACTCAAATTTATCGATACTATTGTCGACATTTATCTTGAATGTTTCCGGAGAAATTTGATGGTATTTAACGTTTAGCGTCTCAAATAAATGTCAACTTAACAATTTGAAGAAGGAAACTGTAAGGAATCACATAACTAAGATAATCTTGTTTAAAAGTCAATAATCAGTGTTTGATACATCAGAATGTAAATGTTTATTCAGATTTTGTTTACTTGTTCTTTTTCACTTACTGCCATTGATAAGCTCACACGGCACAGCAGATGACAAGGGAAAATCTTTTAAAGAAATAAATAAAGAAAACTAATTAACAATGGCTGTTATTTTCTTTATTAATTAAGACTGTTTATTTTTAAATTATATGTAAAAAATATACTCACCGGGCACATTTATCTGCCCACTATTATAGTTGTAAGAAGTGAGGGCGGTTAGGTATACCGCAAAGTAGGTGCATAATCTCGAGATAAAAACAGTGTGACAGTAAACATTATTTTCCAAACGACAAACTGCAATTATTATCGATAGTCTAAAAATGTTAAAGGTACGTCACTAGTTAACACACACATTGACAAATCAAAACTGGTCACGCATTATCGGGCTGTCAGTGGATCTACTTGTATCCTATATCTATGGTATTTACTTTAAATAATCAACGATTTAAGAAATAATTCGCAGTTGTCACTGGGTGTCACTACGCCAATCAAAACGGATCACAAAATGAAAAGATTTTTTTTTTCTATCTTGTTAGATTTCCATAAGTGGTTTTCTTCTATCTCGCAGACTTGTTCGTCTAAATATATACTAAATATTATAAAGCTGAAGAGTTTGTTTGTTTATTTGTTTGTTTGAACGCGCTAATCTCAGGAAGTACTGGTTCGAATTGAAAAAATATTTTTGTGTTGGGTAGTCCATGTATCGAGGAAGGCTTTAGGCTATAACATCACGCTGCGATCAATAGGAGCGAAGCAATAGTGAAAAATGTTGCAAAAATAATCATCATCATCATCAGCCTATCACAGTCCACTGCTGGACATAGGCCTCTCCAATTGCACGCCACTTAGGTCGATCCTCGGCTTCTCGCATCCAGCTCCTGCCAGCAACCTTGCGCAAATCATCACTCCACCTAGCCTGAGGGCGTCCTACACTAAGTTTGCCGAGACGCGGTCTCCAGTCAAGAACTCGTTTACCCCAGCGGTTGTCGGTTCTGCGGCTAATATGGCCAGCCCACTGCCACTTCAGCTTGCTAATCCGGTGGGCTATGTCGGTAACTTTAGTTCTCTGCCGGATCACCTCATTTCTGATTTTATCCCTAAGAGAAACTCCGAGCATAGCTCTTTCCATAACCCGCTGAGCGACTTTGAACTTGTGGACTAGCCGTACCGTCAGTGTCCACGTTTCGGCTCCGTATGTCATGGACGGGTAGGACGCACTGATTGAAGACCTTCGTCTTGAGGCATTGTGGAATCGACGATGAGAAGACTCGACGTAGTTTCCCAAATGCTGCCCAACCCAACTGAATTCTTCTGTTCACCTCATCTTTAAAGTTGATTGTTTCTACCTAACTGCAATGTCTGCTCGAGGTACACGTATTTCTGAACAACTTCGAGGACGGCGCCGTGCATCGCAATCGGTTGCGGTAGTACATGTTCATTGAACATAACCTTGGTTTTATCCAGGTTCATCCGCAAGCCCCTGCGCACAGAAGAGTCAGCCAGGTCATTCAGCATCTGTTGTAGGTCCTGCAGCGTTTCTGCCATAATGACGATGTCGTCTGCAAATCGCAAGTGAGAGATGTATTCGCCATTGATGTTGATGCCTCGTCCTTTCCAGTGCAGCGTCTTGAACATATCCTCTATTGCATTTGTGAACAATTTCGGGGAAATGACGTCCCCTTGTCTCACTCCTCGATGCAACAGTATAGGTTTTGTTTGCTGATTCTGTACTTGGACGGACATGGTGACGGCTTCGTAGAGACATCTCATCACTTGCACGTACCGCCAATCTACTTGGCAACGCTGCAGGGACTCCAGAACGGACCAGATCTCTATCGAGTCGAAGGCTTTCTCACAGTCCACGAATGCTAGACACAAGGGCTGATTGTACTCTTCGGTCTTCTGTATAATCTGCCGCACTGTGTGGATGTGGTCTATGGTGCCTTATCCGCTCTGAAATCCAGCCTGTTCCGGTGGTTGGAATTCGTCAAGTCTTCGCGCAAGGCGACTCTTGAAAACAGCTTATAGACGTGGCTTAGAAGGGAAATGGGTCGATAGTTCTTCAGCAGGGTCTTATCTCCTTTTTTGAAGAACAGGACGACAACACTCCTACTCCACGCCTCCGGAGTTCTCCCTTCAAACAGGACAGCGTTAAAAAGCTTTTGAAGCTCCCTCAGTACGGGTTTACCTCCAGCCTTTAGCAACTCTGTTGTAACGCCATCCTCTCCAGGGGCTTTTCCATTTTTCAGCTGTTTAAGAGCCATCCTGATTTCGTCAATGCTGACTTCTGGCAGTTCTTGAGTGTAGTGGCGTGTTAACGCGGCTCTAGGGTCCTCATTTTCGGGATCAGGTCGAGATGCATGCGAAGCGTATAACCGGCCATAGAAGCGTTATAGTTCAGAACAGAAAGGACTGCTGGCTTCGAAGCAACGACTTCTCCACTTGCTGTGGTCAGTTTCGTCAGGTGGCTTCTTGCAAGAGATTGTACGAACACTTTCGACCCTCGATTTTGCTCGATCGCTCTTTCAATCGCAAGAGTATTGGAGCAACGGAGGTCGTGTCGTACGAGCTTACTTATCTCTCGGTTTAGAGCGCGCTTTCCTGACGAAGTAACGGGTGGGTTTTCACGTCGTTCCTTAATCAGCCCTAAAGTTCCTTCCGAAAGCTTTGACTTCCTGCCATTACGCTGCATTTCACAAAATCTCGTACCTTTATCCCTGAGGATCCGAACCACATTTTCGAGGTTCTGGTTTACGTCTGTTGTGGTTTCCACGGCAGCAAGTCGGTTTTCCAGGTTTGACTGGAACGTTTCAGATCCTATCATGGTTTGGAGCAAAGTAGGTCGTAGCCTTGACTTCATCAGACGGACACGTTCAGCCTTAAAATCGATATTCAGAGAGCCTCGAACGTGTCGGTGATCGCTTCCGGTATTAAACCTGTTAATCACGGAGACGTCTCTGAATATATGTTTCTTGTTGGTCCTGATGAAGTCAATCTCATTTTTCGTCATAGTGTCGGGGCTTTGCCACGTCCACTTCCTTTGGGGCTGTTTCTTGAAGAAGGAGTTCATCAAGAAGAGCCCCTCACGTTCGAGGAAGTTGACAAGCATTTGCCCCCTAAGGTTTCTGCATCCAAATCTATGGGATCCTACTGGCTACTACCGATTCGTTGCAATTCTGTACTCCCACTTTAGCGTTGAAGTCCCCTATAACAACGCTGTAGTGAGTCTTAGTGGTGAAGTGGAGGGCCTTTGATATGTCATCAAACATATCTTCCACCTCTTCGTCCGAGTGTTTCGAGGTCGGTGCGTACGCTTGAACCACCTTGAGGCTATACCTCTCAGTGAGCTTAACAATAAGGTACGCTACCCTGTTCGACACACTGGACACTTCCACAACGTTGTCAGAAAGGGACTTATTTACCAGAAACCCAACGCCACCTTGGGATTGTTGGTCTCCCTCACGAAAGTACATTAGGTGGCCCGACTCCAGGGTTATGGTGTCCTCCCCCTCTCTTCGGACTTCACATAGCCCTAGGATATGCCACCTAATCTTCCCAAATTCCACCTCAAGTTGAGCCACATGCGAGTCTAGCCGTAGCGTGCGTCCGTTGTACGTCGCCAGGGTCAGTTGTTTTTGGTGGCTTCGCGTAACCCGGAGATTCTTCGCACCCCCCGTCCCGCCGTAACCGTTGTCGCCACCATGACCGCCGGGAACTGGGGGCCACGGCTTTTTGTGCGTCTGCATAGGAGGTTATGCCCATAATCGCCACGCTGGGCAGACGGGTTGGCGATCGCAAGGCGTAGCTTCTTGCACCGATGACGCTGCTGTTCGTCACCGGCCCGGTACACTTAACTACGCTTTTCGTTGGATGGTTATACCGCCATCGGTCGGTCAATCGCCAGAGCCTCGTTCGTCGTCAGCAGGATGCACCGTGTGCAGGTGAGGTTGGCTTGGGGCGGAAGATGGTGGTTCGCCCCTCTACATCCCTCTACAAAAATAATCGCGACCATAAAAATAGAAATTGACGCGTACGAAGTCGCGGGGAACAGCTAGTTGAGTTATAAATATCCTATCTTTCAAGTTGGATCAACGCCAAAATTTGTTTAAAATAAGTATTAATTCTTCATCCGGAATACTCGATGACATTGAAGTATATTCCGCAGCGGGAGCAAGTAGCGGCGCACGAGGAACGCGCGGCGCGACTCGAGGAGGAGCTGGCGGCGCTGCGGCACGCGCGGGACAGCTCGCCGCACGCGCGCGACAAGGAGCACTACCTGGTGTACGAGGTCAGTGTGGGCCGTGCCTGTGCCGAGCCGTGCCGCGGGGCCGGGGGCTGCAGGAGGAGTGGCGGCGCTGCGGCACGCGCGGGACAGCTCGCCGCACGCGCGCGACAAGGAGCACTACCTGGTGTACGAGGTCAGTGTGGGCCGTGCCTGTGCCGAGCCGTGCCGCGGGGCCGGGGGCTGCAGGAGGAGTGGCGGCGCTGCGGCACGCGCGGGACAGCTCGCCGCACGCGCGCGACAAGGAGCACTACCTGGTGTACGAGGTCAGTGTGGGCCGTGCCTGTGCCGAGCCGTGCCGCGGGGCCGGGGGCTGCAGGAGGAGTGGCGGCGCTGCGGCACGCGCGGGACAGCTCGCCGCACGCGCGCGACAAGGAGCACTACCTGGTGTACGAGGTCAGTGTGGGCCGTGCCTGTGCCGAGCCGTGCCGCGGGGCCGGGGGCTGCAGGAGGAGTGGCGGCGCTGCGGCACGCGCGGGACAGCTCGCCGCACGCGCGCGACAAGGAGCACTACCTGGTGTACGAGGTCAGTGTGGGCCGTGCCTGTGCCGAGCCGTGCCGCGGGGCCGGGGGCTGCAGGAGGAGTGGCGGCGCTGCGGCACGCGCGGGACAGCTCGCCGCACGCGCGCGACAAGGAGCACTACCTGGTGTACGAGGTCAGTGTGGGCCGTGCCTGTGCCGAGCCGTGCCGCGGGGCCGGGGGCTGCAGGAGGAGTGGCGGCGCTGCGGCACGCGCGGGACAGCTCGCCGCACGCGCGCGACAAGGAGCACTACCTGGTGTACGAGGTCAGTGTGGGCCGTGCCTGTGCCGAGCCGTGCCGCGGGGCCGGGGGCTGCAGGAGGAGTGGCGGCGCTGCGGCACGCGCGGGACAGCTCGCCGCACGCGCGCGACAAGGAGCACTACCTGGTGTACGAGGTCAGTGTGGGCCGTGCCTGTGCCGAGCCGTGCCGCGGGGCCGGGGGCTGCAGGAGGAGTGGCGGCGCTGCGGCACGCGCGGGACAGCTCGCCGCACGCGCGCGACAAGGAGCACTACCTGGTGTACGAGGTCAGTGTGGGCCGTGCCTGTGCCGAGCCGTGCCGCGGGGCCGGGGGCTGCAGGAGGAGTGGCGGCGCTACGGCACGCGCGGGACAGCTCGCCGCACGCGCGCGACAAGGAGCACTACCTGGTGTACGAGGTCAGTGTGGGCCGTGCCTGTGCCGAGCCGTGCCGCGGGGTCGGGGGCTGCAGGAGGAGTGGCGGCGCTGCGGCACGCGCGGGACAGCTCGCCGCACGCGCGCGACAAGGAGCACTACCTGGTGTACGAGGTCAGTGTGGGCCGTGCCTGTGCCGAGCCGTGCCGCGGGGCCGGAGGCTGCAGGAGGAGTGGCGGCGCTGCGGCACGGCGGGACAGCTCGCCGCACGCGCGCGACAAGGAGCACTACCTGGTGTACGAGGTCAGTGTGGGCCGTGCCTGTGCCGAGCCGTGCCGCGGGGCCGGGGGCTGCAGGAGGAGTGGCGGCGCTGCGGCACGCGCGGGACAGCTCGCCGCACGCGCGCGACAAGGAGCACTACCTGGTGTACGAGGTCAGTGTGGGCCGTGCCTGTGCCGAGCCGTGCCGCGGGGCCGGGGGCTGCAGGAGGAGTGGCGGCGCTGCGGCACGCGCGGGACAGCTCGCCGAACGCGCGCGACAAGGAGCACTACCTGGTGTACGAGGTCAGTGTGGGCCGTGCCTGTGCCGAGCCGTGCTGCAGGGCCGGGGGCTGCAGAAGGAGTGGCGGTGAGGAGTTGCAGTCACATGTGCCGATGAACAGACGGGGAAGATATACTTTATCATGGGCTTATGTGTCAACTACGTGACATAGGTCTGATCGTGATTTTGTCTTGATAGGTGGATTGGCAGTTGCAGCTATGCGCATCTTCTGGCAGTAATCTTTCAGATACACTTAAGATAGTTAGATGTGGTGGTATTTTATAACTCGCAGTGTATAGGTTAATTTGAGCGATGGTTCTTGTAGGAAGGTAAATCTAATTGCAATATCCAGTGTGTAATAATGATTTGTGGTCTACTTCAAAATATCTACAATAATAATATTAATTCACAGGTGAAAAGGTACCGCACGTACGCCTACGTGATGCGGGCGCGTGCGGAGGGCGCGGGCGCGGAGGACGCGGCGCCCGCGCTGCCCGAGCGCGCGCCGCCCGCCGCCGCCCCCGCGCCCTCCCCCGCCCCCGCGCCCGCCCCCGCCCCCGCGCCCGCGCCGCCCTGACGCGCCATGGCGGTGTTCGCCGCCTGCGTGCTGTGACCCAGGGCCGCCACCCTCGCCCGCCCCCGCCCCCGCGCCCGCACACTCACCTGCAAGCTCCTCTTCTGCGTCGATATAAACCCGACGGACCTGTGATCGCGCAGATCGATGGTGCAGCCCTAGTTTTAGATTTATGTAGTTTTATAAAAGTGCGTCACGCGGACGAATTGTGACCACAATGTAGATAGTACTTCGTCCGGTCGATGTGTCGTATGAAACATTTGAGTGTATGGCATTTTATGCGCCTAGATCTTTCGTGATATTAATAAACCTTTTATACAAACTTACTGTTCGACTATACTCGGTACAGGGCTGCCAAATATTTTATATCGTCATCTTTGGCCCGGCGGCTCCTCTTTTAATTAGTCCATAAAAAACCCTAGTACTAGAAATTCCGATCGACACTCGTAGTTAAACCGTGTCTGTCGACAATCAAAAGACAACTGTAGCTATCGATATGACATTTGAGCTACTTGTAAAATTGGTGTCTAATCACTTTAATTTATAAATGTGAACACATTTATTTTGTGAAACTGAATAATTCATCTCCTTACAATACTATATTTATTTGGCTACTAAATTAATTTGTATACGATTATCATGCGGGTCAAGTGCTTATGCTTCTAGGATGACATCATGCCATAAGATCCTATCGAGTCGAATCTATCGAATCGAAATAGCTAATCTATCCTAGGCATTGAAGTGTAGAAGCTAAAATATAGCTGTGACGATAAAGCGCCATGAAACACGATCTGCGGGAGGTGGCGCTGCTGATTTATTTTGTCATTATAGATGCGGTAAAATTATATTTATAATAAGACTCGTTCAGTCCTGTCTTCCTTGCGATTGTGCGTACCTGCGTTGAACTCGATTGTACCACATCAAAGATTACGCTTCAGGTATAAATCGGTTTTATCGTAAAGAAAAATATGAATATATTTTAATAAATTATAATACTCAATGCTCGTATGATTATTATCGCTGATATGTATCTAATCGGGATGAAGGCCGCCCCTCTCCTGGGAGCGAATGGGAAAGGCGAATGCAATAATGTTTAATACTACTGTATAAATATTTGTATCGATGTTGGTGAGTCGAAACGTTGGGGTCAGCGGTGATGCTGAGATTTATACGCTTTAATTCTCTTATATGTTAATTGTAAACATTGGCTTGATATAGCGGCTATAAAATCATTTATCATTCCATGTAAGTGGCTAGGAATCACGCGTAAGAATGCGAGTTAGGACAGATAGCTAGGTTCAGCTGTTGAACCTTCAACATTTTAGATTTTCACTATTTTGACTCGGAATATTATTTGACAACGGCTGAATTTACAATATTTGTAAATAGATTTTAAAGAGACTGATATGTGAGGTTATTTATTTCGTTTGTAAATCACAGTGTCAAATCTTAGGCATCGATAGTAAGTCATTATTTCATTATCTAATCCCTAGGATCTCAATGTAAAGATAGATGTTTAATGATATGTTTGTCCTTAAACTGTGTGATGTGTTGTGTTGGTTTGGTGACAGGTCAAACTTTATCGCATTGGATACGTGCCCGTGTGTGTAATATTAAGTTATTACTTTGTTACTACTTATGATTCTTTAGTAGAAGCACTGGTAAAAATAATTGTATGTCACTATAAACATACATAAAACGTAGTTAAACTTGTCTCAACAAATTTAAAGTGCTAAATGTCTATATTTAACATTTTCCGGAAAATAAAAAACGAAGGAAGACAACTTTTGGCTAATGAATAATAAATTTATTGTTTTATAGATAATGGCTTTTAAAAAAAATGAGGTACTTAATGTTACTACAATACATGGACGAGAAAGGTTTCTGTAATTTTGAAGCCATTTAATTTATTTTAAATTTTTAACAAAAACTTTCAATCGGTCACTCATTGTTGTATGTATGATTTCTTAAATGAATTTGGTGGATCGTTTTATTGGTAAAATAAAGGGTAGAAATAAGGCATCGTTCAATGAGGTGAAAATTAAAACTTTTCGTCAAAAATACGTAAAAAACCTAGACGAAAAAGTTTGCTATACCAGCAATGTATAAATAAATGTCATTTGGAAATATTGTTTACCTGTATAGCTTATTTATGTCGTTTATGCATATAAACGCCACTATTTGAATTAATTAGATCAATCAAATACATTTTTTACAGCCTATCACTAGTTATTTAAAAATAGTTCTTGTTATGTACGTTTTTTGTATTGTGAATCTGTAAACGGCAGATTAAAACTTAAATTACATTTTTTTCCATTAAGGCTGCCTGTCCACCGGAGCGGAGAAACGGAGAAATTTTACCCACACAAAATCTCCGCTCCTCTTTTTTGTGCAATCCTACTGGTTAATATTTCTCCGTTTCCCCGCTCCGCTACCTCGTTCCGCTCCGGTGGACAGGCAGCCTTACTCGAGATTTCAAGCATTTTTATTTGCATTAGATATAAAAAGCTTAGAAAATATTTTTAGACATTTAGCACTTTATTTCTGCCAGTGTCTTTTTTCAACAAGCTTTATTTATTGTTAAATCATAATGTCACGATATTGATGCTATTAAATGAACTTTGGCTCTTATTATAATGTTCTCATAAGGCCAAACTGATTGACTTGAAATTCAAGTTTTTCTGTAATTGATATTAGATTGTTTTAGCTATAATATGTAAACTTAATCATTGTATATAGAATATTTTTTTATTAATTATTTACATGTTACTTTTATTTTATATTATTTACTTAAATAGCTTGGCGATATGTGTTTTTTTAATTAAAATGCGCTTAATAAACTTCAATTAAAAATTTTTAGTCGGCTATAATATTGTCAGTTAAAGCTTCTATTTTTTATTTTGAGTCACAATAAAAGCTTATTAAGTAACTTGTATCACAGTTTTGATGAATAGGTACGACGTAGTTAGAAACATTTGTATAATAAAAATTTGTAAAATGTTTTGTTAAATCCATCACAGATGTAAACTGAAACTGGCATACTATATTGTAAAGTATGGTATTTCGCATCTATAAAAGTAGTTTTCTTTGTTATTTTATACTGAAGTAATGTGAAATAAACATCAAATATATTATTGTAACAAAATGTTATATTTAGTTTATATTTTGCTGAATGCTTGAACCATATGGATATTCATCTGCTCAATTTGCTGTCCATTTTATTTATAATTAATTATACATTGGAGTAGCATACTTTGAAAAAATAAATTTTCTGTAACTTTATTACTATCACAGCACACTAATATTAGGTGTATAAATAGATGACACAAAGTATTATAAAAAATAATCACAAATATTATTGGTAAGTATGGAATTATAAAGTTGGCTGTGCCGGAAATAAAGATAAAAATTTTGATTCTGTATACATAGCTAGATATTAAATAACTGATGCTAGAGATGTGGCAAGTCCTTTGATGATGTCACAACTCTCGCTATTATTTATAGAATCATAAGTATTGGATGAGATAAAGGAACTACCAGTCTTTACATATTCTATGCTTTTTCAAAATGTAAATAAGATATGAGTCTTATAATAAACTTATCAAATATGATTATCATCTGGGCAAGTACAGTGTTTTGTCTTATGTATTTAAAACTACCATGTATTAATAGCCTTAGTTTTTTCTTTTGTACCAGTCATAACCATTTGAAAAGCTGAAATAAATACAAGAAATTTTTTATTTTTTTTTATTATCCTTAAAGAAGTAAATTTAGGACTTAGTATGTATTGTGTATATGTATGTATTCTAAGACCTAGTTCCGAAAGTGTAATCAGTATTTTTTTGTAATGGTCTCTGTAAAGGGTGGGCCAACAATTTAGCAATACAATCATGTATTTTTGTGGCATTTCTCGAGACTTCATAGACATAAGAATAGCCATTATCCAAGTCTTGCAATGCATCATATATTTCTTCACATTTATATAGTGCACAGTCATCTTCATGTGCTAGTAAGATATCAATATAAAAATATGCCTGCTTCTTTAGAAACATGAAATAAGGGTCATCCACTGGTATCAATGGAATACAGTTAGAACGGCCATATAAGATAATAGTTCGCACCACAAAGGGTGGAGGCATTATGCATTCCGCTTGTTTATATTCAGGTATTTCAACTCTTTGTTTGATTATTTGTAATATTGATTTGAAATCAAAATTTTCTGAAGTGCTCTCCTCTCTTTGAACATAGTCTATAATATTGACAATATCTTTCAAATTACTAGTGAAATTTTGCAACCAACATGCTTCATTATCTTTCATAATCAACAATGCAAACTCAGTTTTTTTATTGATTGCATGCTTGGAATGGAGAAAAAAGTCCAAGACACGTTTGATCATATTAACAGGTGTAAATGTGGTACCATCTCCTAGACGAAATAAAGACTTATTTTCTTCACAACATACATCCAAACATAAAATAATGCGCTCTGGAACATTAATATTGGGTATATTTGGCTTCTGAAAACTCGCTATTACATGTTCCTGTAAATCATTCATGTCTTCACTAGGATTTTTAGCAGTTCTGCAAAGAAAATAATATGTTTAAAGATAAAAAGTACAGTAGAATATTGATCAAATATATTATTTTACCCACCCTAAGTCAGAATCAGATGCTGAGAGGGAATTACATGATTGGATGTCCGTAGATTCCATAGTTGACGGCAACAAAATGTATCAATTTATTTACGTTCCAGGTAACATAAAACACTACCTTATGCTTGTAAACAAATTTGAAATCTCTCGAATTGGAGGTAATTTAAGGAGATTGTTTGTACTCACTCTGTCAATGTCAGTGTCACTGTCTTTTTTTTCTGATTTTGGCATGCAGTGTTTGTGGCTTTGTGCATGGTTTGTGCGTCAGCCACAAAGCAAAAGAGTATTGGTCAGTCAGCCACTATAAAAATGAATGGTTCACTATTTTTAGTTTGTTTCGGCTAAGGCTGTCTGTGTCCCCAGTAGGCAAACTGTTAGCGGCCGACTGAGTGAGTTGCAAATTTGTGGCGAACTGAAGTTTGTGTTAGCTACAAACTCAGAACAATTTTCGTGCGTCGCAAGCAGTCTGTTATGAGTTAGCTGCTTATTTAGGTCGACCGACTGAATTAGGTGCGATGAAAAAAACACGTAAATACACGTTGATAGCTTCTTTCCAACTGTCCGCATGAAGTTTGCGGCAAAGTGCAAACTGATTCACTACGCCCGGCGAAAAACTATATCGCTGCCGACGACTGTAACCGTTTTTGCTGGGAGTCGGCTGCTCAAGTGCTCACCAGTGCTCACTGAGATAGTCGGCGCGCGTAAAGGTCCTGGCACACTATACCGGTTTCGCAACAGCACGGACCACGGCTGCAGCACGGCACGGCGCGGCGTCGCGTCGCCTCGAATTTAGGCTACGGCTCTAGCCGCGAGTGCGCTAGCTACGTGTATTCCGCAAGGTACAAGCTCACAGACCACGCGTCGGCCGCGAGGTGCAAGCTCACAGCCCGCGCGCCGGCCCCGAGGTGAAAGCCCGCAGCCTGCGCGCGGCAGCAAGGTCCAAGTTTGCTGTTATGGCATTTGTGATTGAACACGCCTAGGACTTGCACGTTAGAGGCTTACATGTTAGAGGCTTAACAAACCTTCCCTGTCTTATGTCTAATTCGAGACTGAACTACTAAAGGGAGAATGCAGCGATGCGTGAGTGGCGAGGGAGGTGCGTGGGTGACGTTACGTTGTTGTTTCGCTGGCGACTCGGAGTTAGTCGGCGCGTCGTAAGCACGCAGCCGGCTCGCTGTAAGCACGCCGTTAGCGCGCTGTAAGGACGCGGTCATCGCGCTGTAAGGACGCGAGCTGCCAGTTAAGTTGTAGTAGCAGCAAGCGCGCTGACTGCGCTCGCCGTTGGCTTTTTCATATTAATACTCGTATTACAAAATATATTGTACAACTCACAACTTAATGCTCTAATAGGCGGTGCCGGTATAGTGTGCCATGACCTTAACACTGCAAACTGCGTATAGTGAGCACAGAACTAGCAAACTGTGGACACTCCATTTAAAAAAAAAACTCCTCTAGACTTTCTAAACTAAAGACTTTCATACCTTAAGTTCATTGCAGACTGCTGTTCTGCAGCTTCTTACTTTCAACCTTGGTAGGATTTCCTCCAATATTTGTTGGAATCCAGCTTTAGTTAATCGAAATTTTGTAATAAACTCTTCGTCCGTTAGCTGCAGAGGATCACGATCGCAGAGATGATGTCTCTTGACCCTTAATTCATTTTTTTTCTCTGTCTCTCGGCATAAGTCAAAAGAAAAGCTCGAGTCATTTTGCAAATAAAACTTTTCAAACAAAATAATGGAAGTGTTGTTTATGAGAGAGCCAGTCAGCCATTATCAGTCAGCGCTTGTTTTGTTTGGCATGCTTTTCTTTTCTTATAAGCCATCCAAAAATGTCTTAATTAAAACAAACACCAAAATAGTATTTTTTGCATATGATTCCACTTGGGTAGTTGGTTAATAGTGTATATACATAAAAAACTGCTCTTTAGTAGTTTTTATCAGCGATACTTGAAAATTCCGGTGACTAACGATTTTGTTGATCACTCTGACTTACCTACATAATACCAAAATCGAGTTATCGATACACAAACGGCTGTCCAAAGTGGGATAGTATAAGGACAGTGCATATTAGTCATCGTCACTGAATTTGACATTAATATATTTAGACACCGACGTTATGTAAAATACCAAAACCATAGATTTAGGATACCTACGTTTATGACCAAAACTATGTTTTGACAGTTAACAGATAAACACTCAGTCTTACTACAAAAAAACTAAACGCTAACTAAAATTAACTAACTAAAATTAAACAGTCGCTAAACACGTGTTTAGCGCTTTAACAAATGTCTAGCTAAACACATGTTAGACCGTTGTTTAAATATTTTTTTGTGGTAAGACTGTTAGGCTCAGCAATTATCACGTTGACTGTCAAAAAAGATACGTAATATCGCTGCTGTACATAATTTGAGATTTGAGGTATATGAAGATGTGGGATCGATTTAACATGTTAGCTTCTTTCTAGTCTCCAATCTCCATGATGCTAAGACTGCGCATACTGTGTGAGAGTTGTTGTTACCACGAAAATGATTCTAAGATTGCTGATAATCGTGATATGAGTTGTTTTTACAAAGGTGAAGGAACATTTTTTTTTGTACTTTGGCAGAGAGATAAGATAAACGTTCATGATTATGAACGATTTCCCACATAGATTTTTCAATGATTACGTAGGTACATATTAAATGAAAATTTAATATAACTAAATATTTAAATACTTTATTTGATATTTTAGCAACTTAATTGCACTTATAATATCAGTATATAAACTTGAAAAATTTTGTCTCAGGCGGGACTCGAACCCGCATCTCCTCGCATGCCGGGCGGGCGCCATACCATTAGGCCACCGAGACACTGCGACACGGCGCGAATTTTTCAAGCATATTCTTACGCTGTGAGCCAGCGTTGCTTCATCAAATGTTAGGAGCTTGCACCCCCAACACCCGAAAGAAACATCTTTGCAGATGTTTGACAGTCAGTTAAGATGAAACAGCCATTTATATACTTTATTTGATATTTTAGCAACTTAATTGCACTTATAATATCAGTATATAAACTTGAAAAATTTTGTCTCAGGCGGGACTCGAACCCGCATCTCGTATGGCGCCCGCCCGGCATGCGAGGAGATGCGGGTTCGAGTCCCGCCTGAGACAAAATTTTTCAAGTTTATATACTGATATTATAAGTGCAATTAAGTTGCTAAAATATCAAATAAAGTATATAAATGGCTGTTTCATCTTAACTGACTGTCAAACATCTGCAAAGATGTTTCTTTCGGGTGTTGGGGGTGCAAGCTCCTAACATTTGATGAAGCAACGCTGGCTCACAGCGTAAGAATATGCTTGAAAAATTCGCGCCGTGTCGCAGTGTCTCGGTGGCCTAATGGTATGGCGCCCGCCCGGCATGCGAGGAGATGCGGGTTCGAGTCCCGCCTGAGACAAAATTTTTCAAGTTTATATACTGATATTAAATATTTAAACTTAAAAAAGACGTGTGGCACTCGGAGACTGCCGCGGTAAAGCTATTGCATAGCTTTTTTTATCAACTTATGCAATTATAAAACTAAAAAGTATCACAGCTGTTTCGTTACGGAATTTCTGGATTCGGTCTCCACGCTCAAGGCCCGCGATAGAAACTATGCAAAAGCTTCATTTTATTTTTTTTGTATTTTCTAAATTTGACTTTATTAACTAATTTTGTAATTAAATTTTTCTGTTATTTTGGCAGATATGGTTACCTTAAGTAACTCCATTTACATGGCACTCAATAACCAACTTAAAAAACGTAATGTCAAAGAGACGTCAAATAATACAGTACTACCAACATAAGACACTTATAGTGTGGTACCACTCGGTACCGCTAAATATTGTATCGATATCGAAAAAATATATGTGATACAAATCGTTTCATGTACATATTATTTAACTACATTTTAGATAAGTAAGATCGGGTTCACTTTTATGATCCCAATGTTGTAAGTATAGTGGAATTAATAGTAAAATAAATAACACAAGATAAATGAACAACTTTTTAGTAAGTAATATTTATTTTATTTTATGATTTTGCAATCACCTGTTGCTGCGCCTTTTTCATGAAATCAGCAGTTGATTCCTCAGCTTTTGATAAAAGAAGTATTGATGCGATGGCATTCATTTCGGATTAAAAAATGAATAAGGCGAACTAGTAATAAATTCAGCAGACGATCTTTGATTGAAAGCTCTGTTCTCAAAGTGATTACCACGTACATATTTTAATGCATGCAGTTTTTCTATAGGAACATATATTAAATCTTCTTACCCACAACCTTAACCGACTGCCTGCATCTGAAAAAAATTTTGAAATTAAAACATTTTTTTTTAATACTAAAATTAAAATTAAAATATTAGTTGCTTGTTTTATTATTTGGAAACACCCCGACTTTCATATGTTAATTTCCTTTCTCGGGCCAGCTGGAAGAAATTTCAGAATGAAATAAGCTAGCCCCTGTATATTATCTTTAACTTGTTTTCTAAATTTAATTACACCAATCTTGGCATTATTAAACATTTTCAGTAAAATGTTAACTTTCACAGAACTACTTTGGTGTTCGTAATTGGTGTAGTAATACCCTAGACTAGTAATAGTGGTAATTAAATAACTCATAGTGTCGATCAATATTTATCTTACCACATCACTAGTACACAATAAAATGTAAATAAAATACCAATTTGGTTGGTTCACGCGGCAAAATGAGAATATTTATGATTAACGCTTTGAACCCCAAGAGACAACCGGTTGGTACGATAACAATTGAATTTAATTGTGTCTGGAATATCCGATCGTCAATTTAAAACGGTTTTTTCCTGTCAATTTTATAAACTGTACTTACTGGAGAAGGCATAGCGATTCTATTCTATACAAAAAGTTCTGGCATTTTTCGCGGGGGGAAATATGCACACAAGCGCAGGTTCGCATACTCACATACAAAAACAACACTATAGTGACGACACTCACACACAAAAAATTTAACAATTCAGCAACAATTCGTGTACGGATGAGTAACAACTCACACATTGCCCCGTTTTCAACGTAAATAGAGCTGGACTTAACTGTTCATGTAGCAGTATCGATAATTTTTAAGCTATTGCATAGCTTCTATCGCGGGCCTTGAGCGTGGAGACCGAATCCAGAAATTCCGTAACGAAAATAACCTAACACCCCCCCACTCCGACCGGCACAGCGGTGAAACTTTTTAGTTTTTCCATCTATCATCAGCAATAGCTTTACCGCGGCAGTCTCCGAGTGCCACACGTCTTTTTTTTTCTGAAAACGGAATAAAAGTAACAAAGTGAAACATTTTATGTATGAAATATTAGGGGTTAAAATATGAAATTGCCGTTTTATTGTAATAGGTTTTTTGAATTGACATAGAATCTTCATGGTTTGAGGTTTTCGAATGAAACTTTTTTCACATGGTTTCTATGATGTTCTACTTTTAAAAATGTGAAACATTTGAATATCGACTTTCAATTGTTTTTGTTATTTAACTTAGACAAGAAAGATGGATACTGCGAAAATTCGAGTGATTTCTGAATACGAGTTCCGAAGCGGAAGTAACGCGGCAGAAACAGCCCGCATTATCAATGTTGCGTTTGGAGAGGGATCTGCTAATGAACGCACCGTGCGATTTTGGTTTAAACGCTTTCGTGATGGAAACTTTGACTTGAAAAACGAGCCACAAGGAAGACCGCCCACACAGGTGATTAACGATGAATTTAGAGAGATGGTGGAAGCCGATCCTAGTCAAACTACCCAGGAATTAGCGGCATGGTTTAACGTAACCTTACCCACAATATTGACTCAATTGCGTCAAATCAATAAAATAAAAAAATACGAAAAATGGGTGCCTCATGATTTGACTGATGTGCAGAAAGAAACGCGTGTTGAAACTTGTAATGCCTTGTTGAATCGGTACAGAAATGAAGGAATATTAAATCGAATTGTGACATGTGATGAAAAGTGGATTATTTATGATAACCGTAAAAAAAAAATGCAATGGCTGAGGTCAAACACCACAAAAGTGTCCTAAAGCAAAACTTACCAATAAAAAGGTAATGGTAACTGTTTGGTGGTCTCAGCATGGTGTTATTCACTATAGTTTTCTTCGATCTGGTCAATCAATAACGGCAGATGTCTATTGTGCCGAACTCCGAACAATGTTGGCAAAACTAGCAGTAAAACAGCCCCGACTCATGAATTGATCTTCACCATTATTGCTCTACGACAACGCGAGACCTCATACAGCACGAGAAACCGTTTTGACCCTTCAGGAACTGCAATTAGAAACCATTCGACATCCTCCGTATTCGCCAGACCTTGCTCTAACGGACTACCATTTTTTTCGTGATTTGGACAATTATCTACGTGAGAAGAAATTTTCTTCCCAGGAGGCAGTACAAAATGCTTTCACACAGTTTGTGCAGTCTAGATCCTCAGAGTTCTATCACAAAGGCATAAATGACCTTTCTATTACATGGCAGCAATGTATAGATAATAATGGTAACTGTTTTGATTAAATAAATTTGTTAAAAAATAAACAATTTTGATTTTTAGTACAAATCGGCAATTTCATACTTTAACCCCTATTATTATCTTTATTTACAGAACAAATTAAGAATTATAAAAAAAAATTATAACTTAATTTCTTTAATATTTATTTATTAGTAGGATCTTAACAACAACTTTTGATATTCAAATAACGATTGATTTTGATGTTGATTTTTTGTGTTAGATTTGATGGGTACGAAACTAGGACGAAGACTAAATTTTATACCGCTAAGAGCTGATGATTTTATACCGCTATCGCTACAAATGAACTGTTTAGAGGAGGAGTTTAGAGGATACCATATAAACCGTGACACGACATTTAAAAATATTAGAGGGATCGGAAGAACTGGAGGGATTGGAGGTATGGGTTGAGGGATGGGAGGGACGAACTCTGCCGGATCCGCTTATTATGGATTAATAATGAATTAGAGAATAGTAAATTACGTATCTGCGTAAAAATTAGTGATAAGAAGTTCATTGGGTAATCTTAAAATGAATTAATTTTGTGTATATTAAATTTGGCGAAAGCAATTTTTTTTGTAATTTTTTTTCATTAAAAAGGAATTCTGGTTTCAATATATTTTTACATTGATCTTGCAAGTAAATTTAATAAAAAAGAGTTAATAAAAAAACCGAGTTTAAATAATTATATTAAAAACATTTCTATATATTTCAATGACAAAGGAAAAGAAACAAGTTGCACACAATACATAATAAAAACCGGCCAAGTGCGAGTTGGACTCGCGCACGAAGGGTTCCGTACCAAAAAGGCCAAAAAAACGGGTTTGTTGTATGGGAGGCCCCCTTAAATATTTATTTTATTTTGTTTTTAGTATTTGTTGTTATTGCGGTAACAGAAATACATATTTTTTTTAAATTTCAACTGTCTAGCTATCGCGGCTCTTGAGATACAGCCTGGTGACAGAGCGACGGACAGACGGACAGACAGCGAAGTCTTAGTAATAGGGTCCCGTTTTTACCCTTTGGGTACGGAACCCTAAAAAGTACTAACTAGAATGATTAAATCAAATAAAAATAAATTATTACTATTATGTTATTCCTAATAAAGAATTTCAAACTTAATAACAGAAAAGAGATTTTACATCACACATAAAATCATATCAACAATTATTTGTTTAATGTGATTAAATATAACCTCGTCGATAACCACCACCCTTTATCGACAAACATTATGACATGTGAAAGTAATAACATCACTATGTTGCCCAGCGGCAAGAAGTCGGATTTATCGCGCGACCGATTTGAAATTTGCACGGGCGAGCGGACTTGATGTTGTTGGCAAAATCCAACAACTATTCAAGAATAAAATATGCTAATTTAGTGTTTAAATGTAATTAAATTGCAATAATACGATACAAATTTACTTACATGTGAAATGTAATACCATCATTTTGTAAACTTGATGTTGCAGACCTCTTTTTACAACAGAAAACTGAGCAATTCGGCATTTTTAATACGGCAGCGTTCACTTGCGCGACTGGACTCGGTCTAGGAAGAAATCTGGGCGCAACTAGTTTTTATAAACGCTAATGCCCAATTGGGCTTATACTTTTGACAGAGGGGAAACGCTTCGTATGACTACTCCCTTACAGAATGGAAGGCCGCGTTGCTCGAAGACTTGTACCTTACTTAACTCTATTTTTGTCACCAAGGCAATTAAATAAGCGTAAATCAAATAAAAATTGTAACCAACACAAACTCGCACAAGAAACAAAACAACAATATGGCTAATGAGACGGACTATTGAATGAAAGAAAGAGAAACTGCACCAAGTGAGTGAGATGCCAGTATCCGCCATTATTTGCCACGCAAACTTCATACAATTTTTTTGATGTTCCTAGGACGGGACGGACTATTGAAAGAAGGAAAGAAAGAGAAACTCCACCGAGTGAGTGAGATGCCAGTATCCGCCATTATGTGCCACAAAGTTATTTTCTTCGTAGTTGAAACTGATATTCAGTTTAACGCAACTAGGAACAACAAAAAATTTGTATGAAGTTTGCGTGGCAAATGATGGCCGATGCATCTCACTCACTCGATGCAGTTTCTCTTTCTTTCATTCAATAGTCCGTCCCGTCGGCCGTATTGTTGTTCTGTTTCTTGTGCGAGTTAGTTTTGGTTACAATTTTTTATTTGATTTAGCTTATTTAATTGCCTTGGTGACAAAATTAAAGTTAAGTAAGGTACAAGTGATCCAGTGAATTTAGTAAGGAGGTACAGTTTATAAAAATGACAGGAAAAAATCGGTTTTAACTTGTGAAATTTCTGGAGATCGAGCCAGTCGTATAAAATGCAAAAAAAGGAAGTTTAGGCCGAAATTTCCTTTGGATGAGACCCGGTAAGCATGTAATCAAATATTTTTAATCATATATAATTATTCTCATTTTGCAGCGTGATTCAACCAAATTGGTTTTTATTTATATTTTGTTGTGTACTGGTGATGTGGTAAGATTTACTATATATTCCACTATACTTACAACATTGAGCTCGTAAAAGGTCTCTCGATCTCGATCTTACTTACCTAAAATGTAGGTAAATAATACATAAAACGATTTGTATCGCATATATTTTATCGATATCGATAAAATATTTAGCGGTACTGAATGGTACCACACTATAAGTGTCTTATGTTGGTAGTACTGTATTATTTGACGTCTCTTTGACATTACGTTTTTTAAGTTGGTTATTGAGTGCCATGCAAATGGAGTCAAAGGCTTTGTATAGAGTCCCGACTCATAAACTAATTACATACTCTTTGCAGATATTATTTTTATGTCATTCTTTTTTTTCGCTTATTTGTTCCTTTTTTTTGTTTCATGTCCCTTTTGGAACCGGCTAAGGTCTGAGACTATGCTGCCGTGTCTTTAGTAGGAATTCTAAATTTTTAATAAATACATAAAAAATCATAAATACTTACTTACTTGTACACACAATAACTTAACCTAAACTAACCTAACTCATTGAAATGTATGTGTGGTTTAAACATTTCAATGATCACAGGAGTTTTAAGCGAGAACGTGGAACCATGTCAAATAGGAGAGCCTTTCCTTGTTTCAAACTTTTATTTGATTTATCCTACTCACTGACACATTATTCAATGCCACCACTTTATCACTATATAATGCCGCTTAGAGAAGAATTTTACAAAATTACGAAACAAAGTCCATATTTTTCTTTTCGTTTCCCGCGCAAAACTTTTTTCTTGTCAGGTATCTAGATTGTTTTTTTTAATCGTCTATAAGACTAAGTATAGTCCGTACAGCCTAGTCTTTAGTTAAAATGTTATTTGGATTCATTTATATCTTATCTGTGATTTAGATAAACATTGTAACTAAGCTAACTAACCTACAAATTTAAATATGTATTAACCTGGATCGAGTACTTCTATATCTCATATTTTCAAATGTGCACTCTAAACCAATAGTTCTAAGATTACTTTTTCTCTGTCAAATAGAAAAGTAGGAAAACGAGCCGAGGAGATAACTTAAATAGTAGTGTGTCCTTGTCTAGCAAGTATGTTATGGAGAAGGGTGTCCACGCTATAAGTAATTTATGATAATAAATTAAAAAAATTTAGAAATGACCGGGTTTTTTTCACTGTCTAAAATTGCATATTTTGATGGTTGATGTTTAATAATGATAGCTTATTTATTAATCCTCAAAATGTGTGATATTATTGTGTAGTATGATAATTATTTATGATCTAAACATGAATTTAAATACTAATTAAAATCATTAGTTTAAGCCACTGCTGGGACTTGAACCTGCAACCTCATAGTGTGAGTCAAGCATTTTTCCAATTCAGCTACCACGGCTCATAAATTTTTAAATAAAAATATTTAGTTAGATTTTACTCTATGTGTATTTTTATGTTGTACCGGATGCCTAGGGATGAATCTGTTGCTGGAAAGTGGAAAGAAACCTGGCAAAAAATATTTGTTACCCACCAATGACAACAAAATTTTTTGGAAAAATGATAATTTTATCCTCGCCTAAATGATATTCCTCATCATCCAGTACAATCTCTCACTACTGAATCAAGAGACTAAAGTATCGCAAACAGATAATTGAGCTTAAGATTAAAAACGTACGCCAACGAAGATACTCTTAAAATGACGGGGAAAAAACTGACGATGCGACAACGGCTCCATATAATAATTTTATTCAATTATGTTTAAATTTCTAATAGGTAATTTTTGTCATTAATTTCTTGTTTTATTTCCTTTGCTCCGATTCGGTCCTAAACGAGTCTACTACTACTTCAACTTAACGACCCACTGTAACTCTCCTATTCCACAATAGTAAAGAACATACCTAATTAAATAAAGATAATAGCATGGGCTAGCAGATGACTATTAGTGCTTAAAATCCGTTTTAGATAGTTTTTAATACAATAAGTATTTATCAATCCAGTAAAGCTATCCGAGAAGATAATATTTTATGGACACCGTATTAGAAACCTCCTTTTCTAATACGGTGTCCATAAAATATTATCTTCTACTTTTGAACCTCTCCCTTGGCTCGTTTTTTTTAAATACTGCGCAGTCCAGCTTAAGTGTAGGTTCATGGCCTAACCTAAATAAACCTAATAGTATTATATTATCTGTGCCTAAACTAACCTAATACATACATTGAAATGTGATAGTAGTTCACAATTTACTTCACACATGATTACAGTAATTGCCGCGTATGATTAATTTCTAAAACTGAGAAACAACGTCCGTCCTTCACGCGCAAAACTTCGTGTCTAGATTGTACACTTTCTTTGGTAGCTAGTGTCAAATACAGACAGGAAAATTCGCCTTTTGCAAAATTTAAGACAAACTCTTCGTTCGTTGTTTTTGTCCCTTATGAAATTCGCAATACTTTCTGACTTGGGTATGGTATGGTCGGCCGAATAGTGGTACTGTTTATGATAAAATGCATGAGTCAAGGAAGATTTTTAAAACCAAACTAAAAAATTGTCAAAACAAACAGGAAAAAATTAAAATGAACATTTTAGCTACCAAATTTAAGAACAAAGATTTTAAGGGTTTCTGGCAACAAACAAAAAAGCTAAGTGCAAAGCCCGCCATCCCTGTGAGTATCAACGGCATTAGTGAACCAAAAGACATAGCCAATGTGTTTAGGCGTCACTTTCAAGTGGAATCTCCAGTAAAAAGTGCTCAGGCTCTAGATGCGGAGGTCGTGGTGACGGATGTACCAGATCGCATTACAGCTAAACAAGTTGCCCGCATAATAAAAGGCATGACCTTAGGGAAGTCTCCTGGACATGACGGCCTAAGTACTGAACATTTTAGGTTTGCAGGGCCACACCTCCCGAGGCTTTTAGGGCTGCTGTTTACGCTATGTATACGGCACTCCTATCTGCCAAATGAGCTGATGAAGACAGTCGTAGTTCCTATAATTAAAAACAAAACTGGGGATACCTCTGACAAGACCAACTACCGCCCAATATCATTAGCTACAACCGCATCTAAGGTACTTGATAGTCTGCTTGAGCGACAACTCAAAAAACATCTTATTCTACATGACGCGCAGTTTGGCTTTAGACCTGGACTCTCAACTGAATGTGCGATTATGGCGCTCAAACAGACTGTCAAATACTACACGGATAGGCACACTCCTGTGTATGCAGCCTTTCTTGACCTCACTAAGGCATTTGACCTGGTTAGATATGACATCCTCTGGTCTAAACTAAAAGACACTGGTGTGCCGGGTGAGTTTATCAATATTTTTAAATATTGGTATGGCCACCAAACTAACCAGGTCAAATGGCTTGGAGAGTTCTCTGATGAATACAGTTTGAAGTGTGGAGTGAGACAAGGGGGGTTAACGTCGCCTTCACTCTTTAACCTGTATGTCAACCAGCTGATTGTTGAGCTGAGCGACACAAGAGTTGGCTGCTCGATCGATGGTCACTGCATCAACAGCATCAGTTATGCAGATGACATGGTGTTGCTCAGCCCATCAATCGCTGCCCTCAGAAAATTAATTGGTGTATGCGAGAAGTACGCAATGTCACACGGTCTCCTGTATAATGTAAAAAAAAGTGAGCTCTTAACCTTCCAAGCTAAGGGTCGTAAGATAGGTGATATGCCAAGTGTGTTGTTCAATGGCGTTGCACTAGGCAGTGTTAAATTTTTTAAGTATCTCGGTCATGTGGTCACCGAAGATTTAATTGATGACGATGACATTGAAAGGGAAAGGAGGGCGATGGCGGTCCGCTGTAATATGTTGGCACGCAGATTTGCGCAGTGTAGCTTAGGGATAAAAGTGACCCTTTTCAAAGCTTTTTGTCAACCCTTATACACTTGCAATCTGTGGGTCAACTACACACAGCGGGCCATCAACGCTCTCCGAGTACAATATAATAATGCGTTCAGGGTGATGGTGGGGCTCCCGCTCTACTGTAGTGCGTCTGCGATGTTTGCGTACGCGCACACAGACGGCTTCCACACAGTGCTGCGGCGCCGCATCGCTTCGCTCATGCTCCGCGCGCGCGGGAGCCCCAACTGCATCCTGAGCGTGTTGAGCGACAAGCCGGACTGCCCCCTTCTGCGGCACTGGGTAAAAGCACAAGTATGTGTGCCCGGCGCCCCAGACCGGGGCAGATATTTGAATTAAATATTTCAATTAAATTTTGTACATTCATACTTTATTGTTAAATATGGACCCTAAAGTCTGAAATAAATTGATTTCATTTTATTTTATTTATTTAATACACACTAGATCATAGATTTATATTCTACGTTTATGCACTAGATATGATTTAAGCACTGTATTTAAAGTAAATAACAAATGCAACTTTAACTGCACGCGAAAATGAAAAACAGTTGTGCCAATCTAACAACAACAAAAAAATTATAAGCAAATCATCCATGCATGCCAGTGCATGCCCGATACTTTTTTGACTGAATTCATACCTTTAATAAAATCAAGGCAGTGACATTTCAATACAAAAGAAATGGTAACACATTTCAAGTGTCAAATTTGACATTCATTAGACATTCGTTCAATCAAAACCGATTTGCTCGCTCGCCGAATTTTGTCAATTTTATTCACGAAACGCGTGTATGAATTTATGAAATTTCTTGAAATCTAAAATGGATTACAATTATGAACAAACCAGTGAAGTAGAAGCATTAGATTCTATTTATTATGGCGATATGCAAAGTAAGTTTTAATTTTGTAGTGTGAATGTTTTTCTGTTGATTGTATTGTAAGGTATAATTATATGGTATTGTATTGTATTTTCGGCAGTTTTAGAAACAGAGCCCTATCATAAATTTAGTATACCAATAAAGTCTGAAGGCTACGACGATGGCGAGGGTCTGGCGTGCCATCTGATATTTACATACACTTCAAAGTACCCAGATGAGTTACCTCTAATTGAAATTGACGACGAAGACAATTTTGATGATGCTGTAGATAAAAAAGAGCTTCTGGACCATTTAACCCAGCAGGTAATCATAATTTAGTGTAAAGGTAAATTAATATGCATGATGTAATCAAAACTTTTATAATCTTTCAATTCATCAATACCTTTTTTAAGGGTAAAGAAAACCTTGGTATGGTGATGGTGTTCACGTTAGTCTCAGCAGGCCAAGAGTGGCTCAATGAAAAATGGGACAGCATAAAAAAAGAAAGGGAAGAAAGAATTCTAGCTAAGTTAAAAGCAGACGAAGAAGCAGAATTGGTATGTGTTATTTTATCTGCTACCATGCCATAAATCTATCATACTTAAGTTGGTTAACCAATGAAATAAAATCATCATAATGTAATGCAAAATCTTTATAATGTAAATTTTTACAGAAAAGATTTGAAGGAACCAGAGTAACTGTTGAGTCGTTCCTTGCTTGGAGAAACCAGTTTGAAATTGATATGGGCATCCCTGCAAAGAGAGAAAAGGAGGCAAAAGATAAAAATAAGCTAACAGGGAAAGAGTTGTTCTTAAGAGATACTACACTCAATGAGTCAGATTTGAAATTCTTGGATGATGGTAAGTATTATTAGTTCATCATTCCTGATGATTGGCATAGTGTACAAGCTATTTTATTGAAAACATTATTTTTATGTTAGTTAACTTAGGCTACCTTCCCCTTTTAAACTTATTTACTATATTATTTTATTATTCAATAATTAACAACTTATTTTTCCAACACAATCTTTATACTGTACATATATATTTTTACTCTCAAATACACAAATGGTTATTGATATATTGATGTTAGCTAGCTCATCTATACTCTTAACTCGACCTTGCTGTCTCGCTAATACAGCACATGCAGCGCGCGCAGTCGCGCAGACGTGCATTTAACCTGTCAAGGAAAATTGTGTTCTCTTGTACGTTATGTCAACGATCGTTACGATGTAAACCAAAATATTTAAAATAATTATTTACTAGTTATCTATTGTGTTATCTTAGTTTTCCTACAAATATTTAATTTCAATCTGTGCTGCATGTTTATTTTCATACTTGTTCTTGCACCCTCTACTTTGTACTCGTAATTTCTTTCCATGTATTTATGTGTGGACAATATATTTTCTACCAAACTGTAAGTTGGACTAAATTATAAATTTCTGCACGACGCCTACACGACCTAAATGAATATTTAAACCCAGACGGACTACCCCATAAACCCGGACGGGTCAATGTAGAAAAAAGTGTTTTTCTACATTTTCTCGGGTCTGGGTGTTTGTGGTACCTACGTTGTTTGAGAAGAATATAATGCAGCTATATGATAGAACGAGATAGATCACAAGGCCGTTCACGTACACGCTAAGAACCCGTAGTGTTTTTCTGAGTTCTGACGTCTGTCACGAGCAACACAATATTCCCTTTAGTTTTACTAGTTTAATTTTTAATATTGTAAAAAAGTGTCGAGTTGATGTATTTTCATTATGGTTACATGTTCAGTACCTGGAAGTAACTCATCTAAAAAAGGGAACCAACATAATTGTACATTTCACACGTCAACACACAATCGCGATTATCAGCAGCAAAATGCAATGTTTCAGAGCTTTGACTAAAATTTTGTATACTAATTGATAGGGCATTTCATCAGAACAAGGATTTAAATTCATACTATGAATTCAATTAAAAATCATATCAAATACGTGAATTTCAGCAATTACTAACGTCACTTTTGTATTTTAGTGATTGACGTTGTCGATGATATCTTATCGACATTTCATTAGCTGACATATTTCACATTGTAAACCGCATACAGCCTAAATTGTTGAAATACGTTAGAAATGGTTGAAATTGCCTAATAGAAAAGAATGTTCGCCCAATAAATATTGGAGCATTTGCAGTTTACATTTGGACCCTAGTGTTTTTAACACAGAGGCGTTCAGCCTTTAAAATTACGCTCTGGATCAATCTCTATATTGTTCAAGCCCCCATCAATCCCCATTAGTTAAACATTAAATATATGTATATTTAGTGTACGTTTGTAATGTGTAATTGAAAAATTAATATCAGTTTTATTTCAACTTTGGCGATCGCGATCGCAAAATGAGGCAAAATTGTTAAATACTGGCAAGTAAAGCCTACGATATTTTTTACTATAAATTAATTTTGATCGGGGATAAGTAATTATAAAATAAAAAACATATCTAGGTATTTACTTGCAGTTTTTTGGCGTTCTTTTAATAATACTAAAAAATAAGTCACCTGCGTCAACGTAAACTGTGTCGATGTAATCGATATCGAAAGCAAGCAGACAATGCAGTACCTGCACTATTTATCTCACGCACTTGCTCACTTTATGCACACTAGCGTAACCTAGTTTTGGTCTTGTTTTCAGGATTCAATTGCCAATCTATCATCTATATTAAATCTATGATTCGAATAGTAGCGCAATATTCATATCATCTCTTGTCTTAAAATCTATCTCAAATCTACACCTTATTTATTTTGCAGGAGATGCAGTGAAAGTAGATGAGTCCCTGTTCCAAGACTTAGACGATTTAGATATCACTGATGAAGATGATGAAGATTATGTTCCTGGACAAAGCGTTAGTGACAGTGACTAACAAATAAAAAAGCACTGCATCAATGGACAGCAGTGATAGTTCCGCCAAAGGACGTTGTATGAAAGTGGCTTATGGCAGATCAGTGTTCTTATTACGGCTCTGAATCAAAGACAAATACTAGATATTAAGTGTATTTATACTTTGCCTTACTAACGCAACATTATGGAATTGTATTATGGCAATCATCATATTAAGTCATCATGTTAAGAGCCATATGACGCCCATTGCAATAAAAATATTTGTTTCAAATATTGTCTATGCCTGAGTTTAATAAGTAAAATAATCGCGACTATATATTCTGGTTAATGTTAAACCCTATTCACTTCACAATTCGAGAGTCTTCAAAATAACTACCCTTCCAATTTGGCTAGGAACGACGTTAATTAAAACCTATGTTTTTCGCTGTTAGAACCGCTCTCTTTCATTATTATAAAATTCTAGTATTGCTATGTAAAGCAACAATAGATTTTATATAATAAGTACTAGCTTTTCGGCCGTGGCTCTATCCGTGTGAACTTCACCTTATATAGAGCGGGCGAATATTTGTGCCCAGCAGTGAGATAAAAAATTGTCTAAGGCCTTTCTCAAGGTCTTATATACAGGCTTTTAGGTAAATGGTATATCGAGCTGAAACTGGCCTATGTTAAAGTAATATGCATATAAATACTTTGGTAAAGTCAGAATATCATTATCGATTATTGAAAAACATATTTTCATACAAATCGGAATCTAAAAACTTTGGTTTGGTTAACATCTAACAGGCTAGTTTTAGCTTGATACACGATTTAGCTCACACCCTGAATATTTGTACCAAATTTCATCAAAATCGATTCAGTAGTTTAGGCGTTAAAGCGTAACAGTTAGACCAGACAAAGTAACTCGTGCATTTTTAATATTATTATGAATACTTGCTTCAAAATAACTAAAAACCCAGTTAATTCTATTAACACACTCTCAGAAGTACATACCGATTATCAAGGCTGGCCATCTGTTTAACTCTCATAAAATAGTTTGCCTATAGAATCCATTAAAATAAAATAATAATGTATTGCATTACAACAAAACATAAATATACAGGATGTAACAAAAGGCTTAACGAAGTCGAATACCACGTATTAGTACGATCATTTTTTTCCAAGGTATGGCTTCCTGGGAAGTGTATCGTTACTAAGATATATGTACTGAGGGTCAGTGTGATTTTTTTTTCAAGACCTTTGAATGAAAATCTTCTGTTGTTACTAAACTTTTTTCTTTAGAAACATGTTGAACATTTTTAAAACTTTTTCATAGAAAACACTTTATAGAGAGCAACCCGCAATAATCCGCGCGCACGCACACCCAATTGTATAAAGTAAGGTCACAACCCTCGTCTGTAGCGCTTCGTACGCGCTATACATTGCGGGCAATAAATACTTGATTTATTTTTAATGCCTAAAAAAAAATCGTTGGCCAGCGATTATTTTTGTTACACTCTGTATTATGTGTCGAATAAAACATGCAGCGTTAGGTGAAGAAACAGTCTGTAAAAACTATCCGTAGTCCATAAAAATACAGAAATGACATTTCCTTAGCCAATCTCTCACCAGGAAGAGCGCGCCAAACCGCGTTTTGATGTGCAGAAGACAGGCCAAAGTGGAGGGCAGTTAATTGCAACACTTCCTTGTTGTAAATTATGCGTAGGTAACGACGATGACTTTTGGACACGGGCAGATGAAACTAGGCCAGGTAAAGATCGATCTTTCTTTACCATCCAGTCCCGGTCCTGTAAGGACTCTATCACTGTTACCACTTACCTGTGATACCAGTTGGAAGTGACGGGTTGACACAAATTTGTTTAAATTTCTTATGTCGCAAATAGGCCTGTGGGAACTATCTGGTTTCTTTAATAAGAACATCATGAAATGGAAACCAGCATCTTTTTTTGGGTGGTGGTTCTAGTATCTTTTGGTTTTTAAGAATTTCTATAACTGTTTTCATGGCTGGAGAGCAACATTTTTGAACCTGTTGATTGGCCAGCAAAGAGGTGGTTTCCCTTAAAAGGGTATGCGGCAATTGGTTACTGTTTGTAGTATAAACTGATTGGCTTTGAGATGAATCCATGTCTTCACATGATCTTTTAAACAACCACCCACCCTGAAACATTATCTGCGAGTCATTTTTGTGTATCTTGGTGATTATAGGTGGTTTTGCGAAAAAAACTGATTTTTTTAATTCAAGTTATTTTCTTTATTCCTCTTTTGGGAATTATTATATTTCACATTTTGATACTTTTGAATTTGCCCTGTTTTGATAGGGTGTAAATTGTGTAGATTTTTTTAGGTGCTTTATTCTTTAAATAATTAGGCGTGTTAAGCCATACTTGGGAACCCCCTAAAGACTGAATTATTGGTAGCAAGGAATCTCTGCTAAATAAATATTCTGAGCTTGGGGGAATCTTTCTGAGTATTGTTTTCAAATTTATGTTATGGGTTTGTTTTAATATACTCTCGCAACTGTTATACTTGGAAACTCGGCACTTACTCCAAGGTGTTGAATTATAAATAATTATGTTCTGCATAAACTGTTTATTGGTTTCCCAACACTTATAAAAATACCTTATCAAATAACACAGTGCACTAATGAGGGGTTATTCCCAGTTGCCTCCACCCCCACCCCCACCCCCAGTAGGGGCAAATGGGAATTTGTAAAAAATAATGTCCCAGTTGCCCCCAGTGTCTCCATTCGAAAGCGCAACTGGTAATTTCATTTTTAAACGTCCCAGCCTCCCCCACTTTATACGCCGTAAAGTTAACTTAACAGAGTCGCACTGTCCGTTGTCTAACACGACGAATTTCTATGCATTCTGCTCTTTTTCCACAAACAATCTGCATAGTTTGTTCAGAATTTTTATATACATATAGGTGTGTTTGTCCCAAACGTTTTAGAAATTTTATCAAAAAGGGAGTTAGGGTTAAGTTTTTGAGGGCTCTTAGATGCCCAGTCAATAATTATTTGCAAACCTAATTGTAGCATTTTGCACTGCTCAAGAATCGCATTTGAGAGCCCTGCCAGAATCTGTTCCGTAGGGATAATTCCCTAATCTTTGGATTCGTACAGATGGCAGAATTCTTCATTTGTCTTTAACGGTACAAAACCTGGTCATTTAATATATGCTTGTTATGCTTTCTTGTATTTGGTACCTGGCCAGGCATGGCTAGTCTGTCTTTATCAGCTTCTGGTATCGGCTTGTTGCTATCAAAATCCGTGTTGAGTTCTACCAAAATCTAGTTAGGTGTACCGTGTATCAGTAGAAACCGATGGATTCTGAAGGTAGTCATTTTAGACATATTTTGAGTGTGTGTTTCGTTGTGGCACAAGTTAGCTTGCGACAATGTGTCCATATATTGAGCTATAAGGCTGTCGATATGTGGGTCTTTGTACTCATCAGACGATCTGGAATTTTCTGATCTTCTAGATCTCTTGTTAGGTGGCAGAGACAGAGATTTAAATCGTTAGATGAGCCCTTACCATACATAAGGCGCACGAAAATGTGTCATCGTTGGAAAGAGTGAGCTCACTCTTTCCGTGTTAGTCGCTTGCAGGAAGCAGAAAACGGTACACGTTTTTGACATTTCGTTGTTTTCGGTAATTAAGTCACTAAATCTACTCAATATGCCTTAACTGTGCCTTTAGAAAGTGTTATAATAATAATTCAAGGAACACAAATAAATCCACATTTCAAGCGTAAATACCGAATTAACAAATACCTATATTTAATTATTTTCACCATTGCCGTCCGTAAGACAGAGAACTATTAGGGGGCGTCCATAAATTACGTGAGGTGTTTTTTTAATTTTCTGTCCCTTCTCCCTCCCTAGTGAGATGTTGTGAGATTTCATTCAACCCCTCCCCCATCCCCCAATCTCACGTGAAATTTTTCAAAATGTGGGTTTCTTACGTAAACTTAAATGAAATTATTTTCTTTCGAACGAATTAGTGAATGGTCTTAATCGTATTACGATTACGCTTAAGATTAACTCAAGCATGTATGTACAATCTGGAATTCTGGATTAAAAGTTTAATTTTTTTTTTGTTTCAATCAGAAAAAGAATTGCGTGATATTTGCCGAGACCCCCCCTCTCCCCAACGTAAGATTAGATGAGATTTAACTCGACCCCCTCCCCCCCTTAAACATCTCACGTAATTTATGGACGCCCCCTTACAAATCAGCACGCGAGAGCGAGATATGCGCTGGATTGTTTCTTGTTTATGTACCTAACCAAATTATATTGAGCCCTTCCATAACCAGCCATTGGCGATTCTAGGGGCCAAGTAATTGTGGACGTAAACAAACCGAGCGTCAGTGGTAGTGCCACGCACACAGTGTTAAAAGGTGGTCAGTTTTTGTAAGCGCTGGGCACATCTAACGATTTAAATCTCTGGGCGGAGATGAGATTTCCGATTCCAAATCGGACGATGAGGTGCTACTTTCATGTTGTTGAGGTGAGCTATCATTAGCTTGCTGAACCACTTTTTACTGTGATCACTCATCTTTTTTAGTTAATGGGAAAACTTTGACCTTATTACGACTAAACGGAAAAGTTTACACAAACGCTATGAAACTTGACAGTGACAGCGCGGTTGGGCGTGCTCTTGCTCGTGAGTGATTGGCTAAGAAAATGTCATACCGGAGACAATTCGGTAAGGTTTTCTGTATTTTTATAGACTATGGATAGTTTTTTTTACAGACTGCTTCTTCACCTAACGCTGCATGTTTTAGAAATACATGTAATAGCAATATTATTAATAAATTGTACTACTGGCCCTAAGTATTTTTTGTTTCTTGTGTAGTTATATTTTACATCTATTCTGTAAATATGTATAATGTTACTTATGGGTTTTTAAATAACCTAATTCTTATTATTTACAATAAAACAGATCATAACATACTGTAGAATAGTTTTTATTTACACTTTGTAACTAGAGTAGATATATACAACAGACAAGTAAAATAAGAAAAAGCCAATTATAATATAACAGTAACTTATTGATCCATTGCTGGTATGTCCAAAAAGCAGAAAAACAATTACCCTAACAAAATACTGCAACAATGCTATTTTCAACAAACACTTATTTTTCATTTTATCATTATATTTTAAACAGATGGAACAATACCAGAGTTAAATCAATATAGTTTAAAATACACGTTAATGTTAACAAAACAAATACGTTGAGCAAACAAAACATAACTAAAAATACCAATAACCTTACATCAAATAATGCACTTAGGATTACCAAGGGAACTAAACTAAGCATCCATACAATGATTTTATGTCACGAGTAATATTACAAAGTATATTTACAATGTGCAGTCTTAAATCAATGAGTGAATTAATATCTATAATTAACCAGAGATATGTAATATTTCAAACAGGTAATTAAAGTTTTTAAAGTAATCAGTGCATAATTAAAATCAGCCTTTAAATTATATTTTGAACATTGAGATGCAACACTGGATGGACTGTCACAAGGTAGCTCTACAGAATATAAGTCGATAGTTATAAATGTAGGTGCACCAAACGTTACACCCGATGGAAAATTAAGGCATCCAATATGAACCCGTATTCCATGAACAAAAGTGGCAACACTTAATATAAGCAATAAGTTTATAGTACGTCGATAATTTTATTTAATAATAACACTCACAACAAATATTATTTGGGCCTATTTATTAGTGCTAGAAGAAGCACAAGTTTTATTATTATATTTATTAATATTATACGAAAGACAAACTGAAGTTTTTTTTTCAGGTCATAAAAACAATAAATAAGGTCAAAACCTTTAACTAAGTTACAAACAATTTTTAATATATCTAACATGAGTTAAACCATACTGAGTACATGTGTATAAAATAATAATTATCAACAATGTGTATAAAAACTTTACAATCAATATAACGCAGAATGTGTGGTGTAAACGATACGATGATGGTATCAAGACTTCTGACCGTATTTCACCGCCACCTCCTGATGGAATAATAGCGTACCTACCTATTAGTAAAACAAATTAGATGCAAGGAGGAGAAAAAGAGGGATTCTATTATTTATCTGCTTGAAGAACATTTTACAAAACGTAAGGCATATTATTTTAAAAATGTGTTTTTACCAGTCTGTAATGATTACTTCAGATGATAATTCGGTTGAATTACTAAAACTGTTTTTTGGATCAATTAAGTAGGTAGGTACTAAAAGTAAATCGCAAAAAATATTAATTTGCAAAGTTATACATGTATTTAGTTTAATCACGTAGCAAAAGCACGCAATTTTTTAGCGTTAAATTTTGATTGTAATCCCACGTTTATTTAGTTATACTAAATAATAAATATTAGGTAGGTTAAATGAAGAATGAAGAATTTCGCTGTTGCGAATTTTTTGATCCACTATCTCCATAGGTTTGAAAGCTTATAAACGTAATAAATCGAAGTCACAAGCATTCGAGCGTATTAGGCAGTGATTTTCGAAACAGCTTCTTTTGCGACTACATCATTCGAGTCTATAATCTTTCGAACAAATGAGGCAGTGAAAATAACAGCGGCATTTGAAACTAAGTAGACCCAGGTAACATACTTTTCGGCATACTTGCACGCGTCTGTGCCGTAATATTCAAGATATGCTTAAGAAAACGAAACTTACAATAAGTATTAAACATAAAGGAAGTATAAAACAGTGATGAAACAACCAAAAGGAAATAAATGTGTCTAGTGAACACGACGGCTCTTACTCATAACAATATAACACCGTCGAGGAAGCCAATATTGTAAGCTTAATCTACGCTAAGTGACACCACATTATACAGCACTGACAACTTCTATTGAGAAAATATTCAACATTTTTGTACCTAAAATATTGTTTTCATTTTAATTATATTATGGGCTAAGACACGATTGAGTGGTGCTGGTCCCAGCGGCACCGACTTGTTAGTTCGCGTCGTGGCTGAAATTGATTAGAACGCTACCTATCTAAGCTTGTGTAAAAAATATATGGATGGGTCAATTCGCTGACTAATACGTTAGAGCTATCGTAACATTCAAAAGAATGCTTTGACTAACTTTATCGGACTTGTCGAGCACAATCTCGACTGCGTCAAAATGTGAGCAATTGCGTGAGTACCTATTGCTTAAATTCCTTAATAGAGTGCGAGAGGACACGGTTACACAACATACGCTCGCCTGTCAATAAGGCATTGAGTTATTGCCTGAAAACTGACGACAAACATATTCATTAATCATCATCGCTAAAAGCAGTTTATTCATATATTAAGGTAATTGACACCACTAATCAATTAACACAATTTTTAGGAGCAGTCAATTTGCCCCCAATGTAAGTGTATGAATACAGAAAAAATATATTGTAGAACTATTAACTATTCATGTAAAGCATGAATAATTTTTACTATGATTTTAAGGTGATGTTGTGTGAAATTTGTTAATGGTGTCAATATCCAATTTAAGGCAATAGAACAAAAAATAATCTTTGCTTTGTCATTTTGTCCAACTCCTTAGGCGTACTTACTTCGAAACTTTAACTTTTATGTCGTCATCTATTCAGTGTGTTTTCATCAATGGTTGATTCGCTTAATATTGCCAGGTATTACATGGATGCAAAACTTTTGATTTTGAAGGTCAGTTAGCGAAAGAAGATAGCAACTAGAAAAACGTGCAAGGCTCATGCCCATCTGGCCCCGCCCACTTAACTTCCATAAAGTTCGCTACTCATCGCCATTGTCAAATCTGCGGAGATCCACGCCCTTAAAAGCTCCGTATTAGCTGCTGCGGGGATGCAGATGTTTGAATCAGAGTATAACGTATTCATACAGTCAGCGACAAAGATATAAGTATATTTATCGTTTGACCGACCATAAGAAACATAGATTTACAGCAATATATTAAATCTATGATAAGAAATTCTGTTAAGTGTCAACGAATTGACATAAGTGTACCCATATCTTGCAGCTGACTGCAAATGTCATTATATTTCTGACAGATTTGAGTTTGTGTCATTTGTGTACCTAAAACGTGTCGTATGATTTAATTTTATTTAGGGTCACGTATAAATTCTAGTAACAACGATATCTTTTTCGCTGATCTTTAATTCCTATAAGCAAAGTCAAAGATTGATGATCTTAAGTCTATGTGTTGATCCTAGATACACGCTTGACTTTTACTGGGCGATTTTAGTCACCCGCCACTTTCGATTTTTTAGCTACACAATATAAACAATATTTAAATTACTAGTATAAAATAGACCTGTTTTAACTTTTAACGCAAGCAGCGAGTGATTAAAACCAGACTGAGTGAATGAGTCGATAACACCCAACTTAACAGACATAGAAGTATGTAGACGAAAGCACGTTAGGCTAAACACTGGGGCATCTTATATGGTTGTAATAGGTGCTATTTTGCAACAAAAACGTATAGACCGCAGTAAGTTCGGTACTATAATCAAGGCTCGCTAGTGTTGTTGGGTTACACATTTCGATGACTTTGGCAATTTTTCAGTTATTAACTAACAGAATTTTAGACTTGAAAATTTAAGTCACCATTTTTCAAATAAAATTTACCCACTTTACATAAACCAATTTTTCATATCTTTTAAATGTTTAAAGACATGACCTAGAATCTCAAACCTATTAAAAGCAATAATTTTAATAGTTTCGAGATTGTGACCCGTGACTACATAAGAGACCTAAATTTAATTGTCCACATGACTTTATAACTGAAACGATTTGTAATCGGCCTATATTCGTGTAATTCAGAGACCGATCTAGCTGTCGGCCGATTAAATGTCTGTAGCGTGGGCTGGCTCATAGAATGGAGTTACGTTTACCGGACTGAATCAGAGGCCCTACTACGCGTCACGATGCTAGTATGTATGAATCTTTCTGTCTCCTTTACATACACTAAGACACTCACTGGCATGAGTAAGACAGATAGACGGATACGACTATACGTACATCGTATTGCGGAGTGAGGCACCTGACGTTTGCTATTGTCAGCCTCACTTGAGGCGCTGCGTGACGTTGGCGAGCGCGACGGCGAAGGCCTGCAGCGCCGAGAACGGGTACTGGAAGTCGAGCGTGTACGCGTTGCCGTCGATGCGGCCGAACTGCATCACCTGCACGAAAACACAACTCATATTAACCGGTCGTTTGCTTAAGGACGATTCTGGCCAAAGTGACAATGAATTTATATTGTCAGTAAATATCCGCACAATGAGCGTAAGGGGGTATGTAATAAAATATTGACAGTTCTAGGGTTGTTTGGTGACTAGTGCACATTTAATAGATAATTCATAAATCTGATGCTATTATAAACTATAAAGTTAATGAAACTACGAGTGTGATTAAGTAATTAATATTTTTTTTATTTAAGACATGCCTCACTTCTCTCAAAGCTAGTGAAAAGCACTTGTTTTGTGTAAATCAGAAACAAGAAGGTGCCAATCTCCCAGACCTGAGAAACTGTCGAAAATACTTATTTTTTCTATATTGACCCACCCGGGTATCGATTCCCGACAGCCGACACTGATTCGATCTGACCGCTTTGAACCTATACACTATTTACAAACATATAAAAGTAATATTAGTTTAAGTTAAATGTCTTATCCATTACCTGTTTCCCATGGTACTCTATCTGGAAGTTCTTAGCGGACTCCTGCGTGACGCGTCCGCCGAAGTCGAGCTGGTAAACCTGGCTGTTCTCGTTCCACATGGGCGCCTTGTTGTGCATCACGAGCTGTCGGCGAGACCGCCCGCCACCGCCACCGCCTCCGCCGCCGCCGCCGCCCGCCGTCGCTGGCGCCACGCCCGCTCGCTTCAGCTGATAAGTAAATGTGGACAACATCGCATACATTGTTCTGACGCCTATTTGAATAACTATTTAAAGCATTCGTATTTTGGAAACCAGAAACAACGAAGGTACCACAAACACCCAGACCCGAGAAAATGTAGAAAAACACTTTTTTTTTACATTGACCCGTCCGGGAATCGAACCCGGGACCTCGGAGCAGGCGACACCTTGAAAACCGGTGTGTACGCCACTCCGCCACGGAGGTCGTCATAAGTAGGTAGTATACATATTTCACGTGAACCACTGCAGATTCCAACACATCCATCGTACAGGTGAAATTTTAATCACCTTCCAAATTTTATTACAACAATCTACGAGACAAAAAACGAATGACGTACTTTTTCTTTTGGTATATATAGCCTAGTACAAAAATGTTAAGATAAAGCACCTAGAAAATGTCCGCCAAAAATCTTAAATTTTTAATACCGCAACACATTTTACGCGATGCGCATCTTATTAATTAATTACGGTACTATTCATGAGTTGTTGATTTTCCCTTTATACCTTCATAGGCTTAGGACCCTAAAAATTTTGAAACTACTTATGTCGCGGAAAATCTTTCTGGGTAAAAACTTGACCTACATTTTGTCCATAATAAATTTTAATGGTGATGAAAAAGTCACTTGTACACGTGAAACATTATTAAACTAGGCAATGGCCTAGTAAAAAAATATTGGTTTTCGGCCCTTTTTGGACTTTGCCTGGTTAAGGGTTTAAAAGAGGTCTAGTGCGTGCGCTAACTTACTTGCTTTTGGTTTACCACAATTTTACATAGTTCGTAAATTTATAGCTATTTTAAGTAAGTAACAACTTTACATGACTAAATTTATGGAACTTATAAAATACTTTTCTTCTCCAAGGACATTACTTTTATAAGTTGGTCGACAACTCTGGCTTGCAAAACCCTATTTAGTTTTATTTATCCAACGCCACATAGCCTAACACCATGGGGGAACGGACGTGGTGATTTGGTGATGCTATAAGGGGTCTTAGTTTACAATCTAATTGAAAAAATATATTAGGCAGTCGATTCTCGTTAATTCAAACCTGCGATAATTCGAACCTCTCTATAATTTACAGTTGTCACGAGTTCCCTACAAAATCTCTTTATATTTCGAACTAAATCAATAAATTTTTTTGCACTTGGTAATTCGAACGAAAAAATCATTCATCATCGAACTACACTCGACAATTCAAAGTTGCAGAGAGAAAGAGAAGGAGGAGTTTTTAGGCACTTTTTCTCTTACAAAAAAGTTATTGAGCAGTCTGAGCAGCAGCGATGTTCTTTGAAGCAAACCACAGAGTTCTTTCGAAAGATTAATTAATTCACATTATGAATACATGACTGTACGAGTATGTACACGAATGTACCTCTACACTTTTGTCATTGTTATAGAATAGCAGTTATTAATAATAATTGATCAACACTTAATAATTCGAAGTTTTATTTTATACTCTCACAAATTTCGAACCATTTGATATTTCAAACACTCGATAATTCGTAATATTTTAAGAGTCCCTCGAGTTTCGAATTAACGAGAGTCGACTGTATCAGCACAGATGTAGAGTGCTCATGACAAGTATACATTGCTTTGATAACCATCGTATCATTCACGTACGGTCCCGGCTGATTGACTTTGCTAATATTTAACTACCTAATGAAAAACACCCATAAGCCGTTGTAAATAGTGACATCTAAGCTTGTCGGGCAAATTTTTACAAACCTTATTCCTGAGCTGTGCTTTCTGGAAACTCTCGAGGTCGCGGTAATTCTTGCTGTTGACCTCGCTGTAGCCCGCGGAGCACTCGTCATCAGAGCTCTCAGACGGTTTCTTGTTTCTTCTCCGATTCAACAGTGGAGAGTTAAGTAATTGCCTGGAAAACCAATGAATTGATTAAAGAAAGATGTTATTATTATTATTAATTAAACGAATTAAAGTTCAGATGCAAACGAACGTCTTTTGAACGGCTAAATGTCATTAAAATAAAGTAATCCATATTGAAAAATAAATGAATATTGTCAACGCATACTTGTACGAGTATCATTAACTTCTTGCCAATTCGGCTTTCAGGCGGGAAAATCAACTGAGAGCGCTGTTGAAGCCCTAACATCTGTAGTTATTGATAATCTCGATAAAAAATCTAAGTGTCTTACAGTGTTCCTTGATATTAAAAAGGCTTTTGACACCGTGTCTACCTCTATTCTGTTAAAGAAATAAAAAAAAATCGGGATCAGGGGAGGGCCCTATAATTTGCTAAAAACCTACATGACTGGTGGGACACAGAGAGTAAAAATAGGTTCATATGTGTCAGAAAAAAAAATTACCTACGGCGTACCTCAGGGAAGTGTATTGGAACAAACCTTATTTTTAGTATACCTAAATGATCTCTGCAACATGAATATACCAAATGCTAGCATATTCTCTTATGCTGACGATACGGCCATTGTTTTTACCGGGGACACTTTAAGCACTTTAAAGGTCAATGCGAAGCGGGGTTAGGCTATGGTGGCGGAATATCTAAGATTTAATTTGCTCACATTGAACACTGAAAAAACAAATTACATTTTACATTCGATTAAAGGAACTATGCCTGACTTTCCGAACGGCCTAAAAATTCATAGCTGTCAGGAATTACTTTACTCAAATTGTGGTTGCCCCATCATAGCTAGAGTAACTTCTACTAAATACCTTGGGATTTTAGTAGACCAAAGACTCTCATGGTTAAATCATGTAGAATTAGTTGCTGGCAGACTACGCAAACCACAGAACATAAAAAACGAGTAGAAGTAGTAAGTAGGCGGGCCCCGCGTATCACACATAGGCTACGCTTGACGCATCTCATGTTTTCGCCCACTTTAACGCGCTTCACACGCTGACAGTTGCTAGAACGTGTTTAAATTTAAAAATGCCGACCTGCACAGTATTATAGTGCATAAATACAAGCACTAAGAAGAATTTATTCAAACGTGGCGTCACATACCATCGGTATCGTAAGTATATCGTAATTTTAATAGAAATTATAAATTTTGTGGATAACAATCCATAAAAAGTACAATCTAAGACCATTCCTCTTATTATAGAGATAAGGTCGAAATTATGTTTTTTATCGATACGTATGATTATGTATGATACATTAAAAAAAGTACAGCTTAAAAAAAGATTGATAAATTGCTGCTTTTTAATTTTATTTATGAATGCAAAAAAAATAGTAATCTATAAAAAAACTAAGTTACAAAAGGTTATTAAATATACAGGGTCTTTGTTACAACGTTTGCAAAATTAAAATGGCTTACAGTGAAAGTCTTTTGCTATCGTTTCCTGCCTTAATTTTTTTTTTCTTATTTTGTAGTGTTTCTTTTTTTCGTATACATATAATAACTTGTTTAAATAAGGTAGCGCTTCAAACCCCAAGCGACAACCGGTTGTCACGATAACAATTGATTTTAATTGTGTCTGGAATATCCGATCGTCAAAGGGAAGGAAAGGATACATATACGTATTTAATTAATTCCTTGATAATATTTATTTGAGGTTCCGTAAAGAGCCGAACATAAAAGAAAAAGGGATTAAAGCAACAGGGAGGCAAAATTGGTATCCCGGAGAAACATGCACGAATAAAAATAGATTTTTCCTAAACATGTGTTTATTTTCCTTTATAATGAACTTTTAACCTTTAATTCTGGGCTAAAGTTTTTTTTGTATTTATAGCCTAGAAGAAGGAAGTCATTAATAATTTATATTTTTTTAAAAGATTTCATAATTAAGAAGATAGGTAAGAGAGTAAACCTAACGCTGTCTCTCTTATGTTCTTCAAAAATGTCGACACTAACAAGTGTCGATATTCTTGTTACGATTATTGTAACTACCCCACCCCTAGTTATTAGGTAGCATCTATCGTCGCGTTGCGGAAATATTTGATAGTGAATAAGAGGCATCCAGTGTCAGGTAGCAGAACTATCTGACAGTGAAAGGTAACCAATCGCTACAAGACATTCTTGGTGTGCGTGATAATGTGATATAATCACAAATGTGTTAATTTGGTTACACTGGTTTTCATACAAATAGGAGTGGATGCTACTTCTATCGTTTTTTATGTTCTGTGACGCAAACAGATATGGATTATTAGGTCACTGAGACATGTAGCTACTAAAAAAATGTTAAATCAAATCTACTTATATAGCTTTGGTTCAATCGATTTTAACTTATTGAATATAATATTTAATAGAATAAATAGAATTTTAAATATATATCCTATGACTTATCGTCACTGTAAACAGAAAGTCGTTGAATGGTTGAAAAGTTTAGAATATCTAGAAATAGAAAACCTATTGAATTTTGGGTTGTGACATGTGGATATTTATGTAAAATAACACTTGTTTCACATACACTAACGCGCGCACGCACGCACGCACACACACACACACACACACACACATGCATTTTAAGCGGTTTTTGTTTAGCTATAATACTTACTATCTAATTTAAGGAAGAGTGGCTTATTTCTGGTACGGACGCTTCTCGCGTTCAAAAGAAGAAGTCTACCTTTGTTTTTGCTATTGTAAGACCGTGTTTATGAATAAATCATTTTTCATTTTCATTTTTTCATCATTAGCATCAACCAACATTAGTTTGGACATTTGGCAGGCTGGTAGCCTGGTAGGCGATGGAAGTTTGACTTCGGCCAACAGCGGCGAATAAACCCTGCTGCCCGGTTTCTAGTAGTAAGTACTCCTTACACCGTATTCTATGATACACAATACACACAGGACAAAACTATTTTGGTGGTATGACTTGTTTTTACGACATCCATTTCCATCTTGTGCTAGAAGATAGGACAATTCTCTTACAGACAAAGCCAATTAGGAAAATATCGATTCCTAGATTGCGTAAGAGGCGAACCAGCAGCGCACCATTACACCAGCCGGGTCATTAATGTATCGGCAAAGCCAAAATAGTCATTTTGCTCACTTAGATCAAAACAAATATAACTGAAAAATATGGTAACTTGAGTTGAAGGTCATATTCATGGTATCAAAGGTTGAAAATCTTTCTGATGAACCAAAAATACCATAAAAATATATCCGTCTCCTTGTTCACTCATGCTATTTGTCTATTTAGAAGATATTTGGAAAATAATGTTATATTTGAAGTGTCAAAAAAACATTGTTGAATGGGGACTACCGTTTCTTTGCTCACCAGTTGGCGCCACTGTAGAATGAGGTCCGGAGTTATAGCTGTCAAAGGCGATTGGCGCCGAAACAAAGTGTTATATCTTGAATCTAATTAAGGGTATATTGTTTATAAATAACTATCTTGATATCAACAAACTAACTTCTGAAATAGTTGCTCTTGAGGCCGCCTATTTTTGCACTTTTCTTAATTCCGCTTTTAAAGCGTTCACATTAATCGCCAAATAATCCATATTTGCGATATTTTACGAAGGAGATCACTTTCCAGCAGGTAAATTAAAGAAATTATAATTTATGCAACAAATCCCGCTAAAACCAGTACAAAGTGAATGATATTGGACCTCACGCGACACTAGCGCCTCTAGTGGCAAATTCACTAGCGATAGCCCCCATTGCACTCGTTTTCATCCAAGTGTGCGATTTGTTTTGGTGGTTTTGTATGTTCCTCCACACTCTGCTCACCGTATCGGCGAGGCGGAGGAGTACCGCTGGCGGCGCGGCTCGGGCGCGGCGGCGGGCGGCGCGGCGCGCGCGGGCCGCGGCGTCGCGGGCGCAGAGCTCGTCTCCCGCGCCGCCCGCGACGCGCGCCCCGCGCGGGACGCCAGCAGCCGCAGGGCCAGCTGCTCGAGGGAACCTAGCGAGGAAAGGTTCCTGCTTTTAATTTACCGCTTCCGTAGATAAATAATTATGATAAAGGTGGACAACATCACGTAGAGTTCTGATCGCAAAGTGAGCTATTAAAGCATTGGCGAATTGAAAACCGACGTTTTATCTCTCTGATTAACCGATAGAAAGGCAGACATCGATGACAAGATTCTACAGGTTTTGTTTGTTTATTTCATTTATTTGTGTATTTGAATTTAAATATCTTTAAAATTTCTTGAAATTTACATTGGCATCTGTGCATATATGAACCTCTAAAATTTTGTATGCTCGATGTAAAATTTTTTTGCACCCGTAGCGACAATGGAAAGTTACCCGATAACACCCGCTAGTTTTTGGAGCCGATACAAGCTAGCCTCATCCTTGCCTGTACCGCTAGAGCGGAGGACGGTTAACCACCTTTAGCATTATCAAAATTGTGGTCAAAGATGGCAAAGACAATTTCAAGGTGTCGCCACCTCTGGATCCTCGATTCAAAGTAGCCAGATGGTCGGGATTAGTCGAAATTGTTCTGACATTTATGACGATCCAACAAAACCCAGAATTTCAAGACACAAGAACAGCGTTTCATAAAGATCATAATAAAAATCTAAATTGAGTCTTGCGTTATAAATAGTTTATTCAATAGTCGAATGCAAAGAATAACTATGTGTCAACCATAGATTTAATATAGATGATAGATTGGCAATTGAATCCTGAAAACGAGACCAAAACTAGGTTACGCCAGTGTGCATAAAGTGAGCATGTGCGTGAGATAAATAGTGCAGGTACTGCATTGCCTGCTTGCTTTCGATATCGATTCCATCGACACAGTTTACGTTGACGCAGGTGACTTATTTTTTAGTATTATTAAAAGAACGCCAAAAAACTGCAAGTAAATACCTAGATATGTTTTTTATTTTATAATTACTTATCCCCGAACAAAATCAATTTATTGTAAAAAATATCGTAGGCTTTACTTGCCAGTATTTAACAATTTTGCCTCATTTTGCGATCGCGATCGCCAAAGTTGAAATAAAACTGATATTTATTTTTCAATTACACATTACAAACGTACACTAAATATACATATATTTAATGTTTAACTAATGGGGATTGATGGGAGTTTGAACAATATGGACATTGATCCAGAGCGTAATTTTACAGGCTGATCGCCTCTGTGTTAAAAACACTTAGGGTCCAAATGTAAACTGCAAATGCTCGAATATTTATTGGGCGAACATCCTTTTCTATTAGGCAATTTCAACCTTTTCTAACGTATTTTAACAATTTAGGCTGTATGCCGTTTACAATGTGAAATATGTCAGCTAATGAAATGTCGATAAGATATCATCGACAACGTCAATCACTAAAATACAAAAGTGACGTTAGTAATTGTTGAAATTCACGTATTTGATATTATTTTTAATTGAATTCATATGAATTTAAATCCTTGTCCTGGTGAAATGCCCTATCAATTAGTATACAAAATTTTAGTCAAAGCTCTGAAACATTGCATTTTGCTGCTGGTAATCGCGATTGTGTGTTGACGTGTGAAATGTACAATTATGTTGGTTCCCTTTTTTAGATGAGTTACTTCCAGGTACTGAACATGTAACCATAATGAAAATACATCAACTCGACACTTTTTTACAATAATAAAAATGAAACTAGTAAAACTAAAGGGAATATTGTGTTGCGCGTGACAGACGTCAGAACTCAGAAAAACGCTACGGGTTCTTAGCGTGTACGTGAACGGCCTTGTGATCTATCTCGTTCTATCGTATAGCTGCATTGTATTCTGTCTCTTTTCATTGCCAATCTATCAGCAGTATATTAAATCTATGGTGTCAACAATGATATTTGAAGGAGAATCGTATTAAATTCAGTAAAACTTTCTGTCACATTTTTAGTCATCGTAACACATAATAGTTCTCTTAAAAACATCCCCAAAATCCCATTCCACACACAGTTTGGTGCAGATGTTTTAATCTTCTAATAACCCTCAATCCCTGAACTTAAGTCAGCATAAAATTGTAGAATGTTTAGTTCCGATACCCATATAAACAAGATGCATTAATAGCTACTTAGGTACTTTTGGTTAGATCAGAACAATACAAATGATTATGTCCACGATTATTAATTATTAAAAATTAAACCTGTCTGTGTATCGAGACCTATTTGCATGCCGAAGCATTAGAGTACCTATGTCTAAAAGATAAGTAAGTATAGTTACCATAACTTATTTTTTTTGCATAGTGCAATCAATTATATTCTAATATGACTAACCTAAAGAACCTACTGCAAAAGTATAAGTATAAAGTTTGGAAGGGCGAAGAAGTTCTGTACAAAAGAAAAGACAGTAACAGTAAAGCCGTGCGTGTTAGTTATAAGTTTTCATATCTAGGTATCTAATGTTTCAACCAGTAATTCGTTCTGTATAACACTAAACTATTTTAATACTTTAGATACATTAAGTTTTCTTTTATTTGTCTAATGCAATGAGCATCAATTCTATTCGAAATAAAGCGTGTCTGTACAAGTCTGTGTCTTTATGTGGGTAGTTGAAGAATTCGCATGCGCTAGTTTTGTCTCTTTTACACAATCAGATGCTCGGTGCCATCTTCATCCACATCGGGTGACCCGTAGGGGTTGATCGCAACGGCAAATATATTTTTGTTGGAATGTCTGGGCAAAGAACGCGGAGCATTGACCAGCTTTACAAAAACTTTTCACAAAACTTTATTGATGAAAGTTTACGAAACTAAGAGCCGCACAGTTTTATGAAACTAAAGTTAATTCAAAATTATAAAGGCAATTTACTGTTTAGACGAAAATCAGTGAACATTTAAATGTTGAACGTTAACTTTTCACACGTAAGAGTGACTCTAATATGACGTTTTTATTTAAATTTGTTACAACGGTTTTCAACCCGTTTATCCAATCCAACAAAAACTACCGCTGAATCACCCGTCGTATCCGCGAAGCCGTGTGCGTGTGTTAGCAAAGCATCTACTACTAACTATAATACTTGCTGTAGTCGGAGTCGGAGTCGGCGCGAGACGCGGCCGCGGGGGGAGGCACGGGCGCAGGGGCGGGGGCGGGGGCGCAGGCACAGCATACGTAGCGCGCGGGGGCCCCGGGGGGCGCGGGGGCACCGGGGGGCGCGGGGGCCACGGGGGGCGCGGGGACCCCGGGGGGCGCGGGCAGCCGGCACACGGCGCACAAGGGCTGCTCGCGGCGGCTACGGCGGGAGGTTTCTTCGGCGCTAGTGGCGCTGCGTTGACAAGGAATGATACTGATGTTGAAATTGGACAAAAAATTTGTAACAACATTAATTCAATAACCTATTTATCTATAGCATAATCACAAACTATTCAAATAAAAGATACCTTTAAATCAAAATCATACCAAAAATAACATTATTTTCATGGAAACAATTTATAAAGTAGACATGTTATTGTTATTGTTATTGTTATTAAATGATAAGTTTTTGCTTTAAATACGTAGGGTGGAGTTTCCATCAATTGTAACAGTTATTAAAAACATTTTAAAGTGTCATTATTTTACGTACGAGACTTTGATCTAAGTAGTTCTTATTTTTTATTTATCATTCCTAAGCTTTTAGCTTAATACTCGTAGTATCCGTAATAAAACATTCGTTATTGATAAATAAAGACCAGAGTAAAAAAGCAGCTGCGCGCGCCTAGAAATAGATAAGTGTAACCATAGATTTAATACAGCACATATTAAATCTATAAGTGTAACAGTATCATCAAACATTACCCGTTGTCCTCCCCGGCCGTGCTCTCCCGGCGGCTGGAGTGCGGCGAGGCGTCCGGCGGCGGCGGCCGCTTCTCCGCCGTCATCGACAGCTCGCCCGAGTCTAAGCTGCGGGACTTGCCGCATCTGTAGATATAGGGACAGCTTACTTGACCTAGCCAATCAATTGATTTGAAGTTGAAAGTGATAAGATCACATTTATAAAATATAACTAGGCCACTAGGGTATGCTAATAACTGGAAAAATTCGGGAAGTTCTCTTGAAATGCTTTGAGCTCTCTTATCCTGTAAAAATGCCTTGAACTCAACAATTTGTTGATTCAAGCCAAATGGCTTAAAGAGAGATCCGGCCGATATGAAAAATTAATTTCTATGGTACTGCATGGTACTATGGTTAAACATATAAAATGAAGTTTACAAATACATAATTAATTTTACTACGTATGGCGTCAATCAATGGGGGCTATCGCTAGTGAATTTGCCACTAGAGGCGCTAGTGTCGCGTGAGGTCCAATATCATTCACTTTGTACTGGTTTTAGCGGAATTTGTTGCATAAATTATAATTTCTTTAATTTACCTGTGATCTCCTTCGTAAAATATCGCAAATATGGATTATTTGGCGATTAAGACGCTGACTGCAGCCGATGACCTTGAGCAATGAACACGCCCACAAATTTATTCGTCTTTGAATTTCTTTGGAACGCGCCACAGCTATCACTGTCGATTCTCGTAGGAGTGACAGAGAAAAAGCGCATGGAATAGAAGGGCCTAAGTGCCAAACAACAAAATTCGTTGTGCAATTTAAAATTGCCATTTTATTAAAAATCTAAATCAGCCATTTGCTTAAGCAACATGTAATATACAATATAGCAAAATTTTATTATCATTGTTATACGGACTGCTGAGAAAAATGGTAATTTATGTATTTTCAGAGGCTACTTTGAGATTTTTTTCTATCGAGAAAAGTTTTTAGAATCGTGTTTTGGAAACAGCCACCTAGTCGAAAATATGATCAATTACAACTACATAGAATTTGGCAACAATACGAGCCATAGGCTTAAAGCAAAACAATCTTCATTGAGCTCAATTTGGCTCATGTCAGCATGCTTTAAAAGTGGAATTAAGAAAAAGCGCAAAAATAGGCGGCCTCAAGAGCAACTATTTCAGAAGTTAGTTTGTTGATATCAAGATAGTTATTTATAAACAATATAATCTTAATTAGATTCAAGATATAACACTTTGTTTCGGCGCCAATCGCCTTTGTCAGCTATACCTCCGGACCTCAGTCTACAGTGGCGCCAACTGGTGAGCAAAGAAACGGTAGTCCCCATTGACATATCTTTTTGACCTATCGAAACGCACTTGTGTCATATGAATATGCACTTGTGTCACTTGTGTCATGTGTCATAATATCATAGAATGTTGTGCTCAGTTGTCATCGAAATGCAAATTTAGTATTATCAACTGAACTTAATATGTATTAACATTTTGTACTGATTTGTATTTTGTTACTGTGCCAAAGAATGAATAAATAAATAAATATTTTGTTGTAAAGTCATAGTTAACAATTACCATAACTCCTAACTCCGACATCGCGATTTACTATACTCAAACAAATAGCTGTTCATTTGTTCTAATGCGTGCAATTTCTAACACTTAGTTTATTTATACTTTTTCTGAAATCAGCAACGTACTTAAGTGTTGATTCAACACTCAGGCCATTACGTGATTTGAGATCAAACGGCGCTTGAGCAACGTTGTTGGTTTAACCTGGTACCTGTTGTACCTTAATTAAGGGGACTACTAGAGCTAAGTGCTGCTCCCAATTGATTTAATTTTATTACTTCTAAACAAAATCAATTGTCGAAAAACTAGAACAGTATCAGTAAACTTTTCATTTAGTTGTTTTTAAAGTCGAAAGCGGCCGCTTTTAGCAATAATGTACAATACGAAATAATGCCAGAGGTAATTTACTAAAATGATGTTGTTCTAGTTTTTCGAGAATTGATTTCGTTTAAAGTAATAAAATTAAATAATAGGGGATAGCACTTAGCTCTGCTGGTCCCACAGAACATAAAATACGAGTAGAAGTAGTAAGTAGGCGGGCCCCGCGTATCACACATAGGCTACGCTTGGCGCATCGCCATCGTCATGTTTCCGCCCCCTTTTACGCGTTTCAGACGGTGACAGTTGCTAGAATGTGTTAGACGTTATACTATTCAGACAAAAAGCTTTGAATATGCCGACCTGCACAGTAGTATAGTGCAAAAACACAAGCACTAAAAAGAAAACCATTCCACTGCTCATAGAGATAAGGTCGAAACTATATTTTGGTAATAACTTATTTCTGTAATGTTTCGAAACGCTACTCATTTACGGATGTGGTAAAATATCGATAAGTTAGTTATCGATACTAATTATTATGTTTGACACATTAAAAAAGTACACCTTTTAAAAAAAGTTGTGAAATTGCTTGTTTTTTATGTTATTTATAAATGTAAACAAAAATTACTAAAAAAAATAGTAATCTATGAAAGTACTAAGTTACAAAAGGTTATTGTACAGGGTCTTTGTAACATCGTGTGCCAAATTAAAATGGCTTACAGTGAGAGTCTTTTGCTATCGTTTCCTGACTTTTTTTTTCTTATTTTCTAGTCTTTCTTTTTTGTTTTTCGTATATAATAATAACGTGTTTAAAAAAGTTTCTTAAACATGCGTTTATCTTCCCTCATAATGAACTTTTCTTTTAAGTACTTTTAACCCTTTATTCTGGGCTAAAGTTTTTTTTTGTATTTATAGCCTAAAAGAAGGAAGTCATTAATAATTTATATTTTTCCAAAAAGATGGTAAGATGTAATAATTAAGAAGATAAGAGAGAAAACATAACGCTATCTCTCATATGTTCTTCAAATATGTCGACATTAATAAGTGTCGATCTATATTCTTGTTACGATTATCGTAACCATCCTACTCCTGGCTATCGATGTTTTTAGGTAGCATCTATAGTCGCGTAGCGGAACTATTTGATAGTGAATAAGAGGCATCTAGTGTCGGGTAGCAGAACTATCTGACAGTGAAAGGTAACCAATCGCTGCAAGACGTTCTTGGTGTGCGTGATAATGTGATATAATCACAAATGTGTTAGTTTGGTTACACTGGTTTTCATACAAATAGGAGTGGATGCTACTTGTATCGTTTTTTATGTTCTGTGGGTGGTCCCATAGTATACCTGTTGAGCGGCGGCGTGCGCTGGCTGCCGCCGGGGCGCGGGCGGCGCGGGCGGCGCGGCCGCTTGTCGGGCACCAGCACCAGGCGCCGCGGCGGCTCGCCCCGCAGCGCCGTCAGGCTCACCTGCGACCAGAGCGGTGGGCCACTTGAGCTAAGGCACTATATCTTAATCTTTCGTCAGTCCTGCCCCCCAATTCTGCTAATTTACAAGTGGCTCAATTGAACCGTAATTGCATCTCAATCGTATATTTTGACATTACTACCATTAATGTGTCAAAATATACGATTCAATTGAGCCATTTGTAAATTAGCGTGATTGTGGCTCTGGAATCCATGTTGCCTTACCTACTGCCTACACAAAAAGCATGATCTACTGCAGCATTTTTTAACCTTTTAACTTTTGCTACTGTCGTGAACGCGTGATGGTGTTGTGCCGCCACAAAAAGAATAGCACATTTTCGTTTTTATGGGTATAGTAAGAGGCGACTAAAGGTCTACTGCTGGAATAAGACGCCTGATAGCATCTTCTCTCCACCATCGACTAAACTACCACCTCTGATCTGCCTACCTGATGGCGAAATCCTTCCATTGAAGGCCTGTCTTATAGCAATCCAAACATGAATCCGTCTCTAACCTCTCTCGCCTTCTCGTCTCTCGCCTTCAAGTTAACAACGCGTGCGCAACGCACGCGTCGTGCGACGCGACGTGCCTCGCCACAACGGACCGTGTGGCATGCTCTTCAATTTGTATGTAATATAACGCACCGACGACGCTCCGTCACCGCAGCGCAACGCAGCGCGTCCGTGTGGCCTCTCTCTGACATGAATGCCAAAACGTCTGATGTTGATTTCTTCGCTCATCTAGCTCATCATGAAAAAACTAACCTGGGCGTGCAACGCTGCCGGATCCACCATGTCGAGGTACCCGACGCTGCAGCTGCGCGTCATGAGGTCGTACAGCGGCACGCTCGCGCACACCGGGCTGATGGGCACCACGGTCGTAGTCCTCTGCACGCGGCCCTCCCTCCCCCTCTCCGTCAAGTTGCCTATCGTCGTCTCGATCGGCGTCTCCTCGTCGATAAACTTCAAATCCTCCCCCTTTTGCAACCCTCGCAGTGTCTCAGCTCGCCGGGTCATCGCATCCGGGTGAACTTCATGCTCGTAATTCTTGTTACATAGGGACTTCAAAATCCTTGTATTCATATCATAAGCTGACTCGCCGCGGCTACAAATATTCTTGCGGAGCTTCGAGAGGCAGTTATCCGTGACGTGGTTGTCACATTTTTTGATCGTCACTTGTCTACTCGGCTCGAGGCTTAGGTTGAGGCTAAAAGATTGTTGTTCGATGTTGGACAGATTAGTTTTCAGGGGAACGTTATCGCCCCGGACGCTATAGTCGGCTCGCCCGCCACAAAAGTCACCCCGACCTCCGCAAGTGACAGTCTGAGGGGATGGCCGTTCGAATATTATATCTGTGGGGGCCACAGCGTTTTTCGGAGACTGTAAAGTTGGTACCGAGCTCTCGCATCTTAAAGGTGAGATAGCATGCCGATTCGGCACATTGGCAGAATTATTCACTCTTCTCTCTGTAGCCTGGGCCGTATGTCTTAGAGGCGGAGTGGAATTGTACACGCTTTCCGTGACGTTATTCATTGTATCATTCGTGTCGATGTACGGAAACTCTTCGTAGGATTCAGCTCTAGCTAGAGAAGGGCTATTTGTGTTGTTATTGTTCGTGTTGTAGACTTCACTTTGATTTATAATATTTGAATTGTTCATTCTCTCATTAAGGGTCAATTTTCTTCGAATATTATTGTTGGTATGTGAGGGAGAATTACTGGTGTCGTTGGATTGGAAAACTTCCTCCTCGTCTTCGGAGAATATGTTTGGGTTGAAATTAGGATCGGGTGCGACGGGATAGTCATCTCGTAGTTCGGTAATCATAAGAGTCATTTGTCTCGGTTGTAGGTGAAGCAGCGAGGTCTTGTAAGTTACTTGGCCTAAGTTGGCTGGGACGTTTTTGGCAAGTCCATGCATCTTAAACTTAGTGCCCCATATGTTAGAAGTAACTTCTACTAATCTGACATCCTGAAACAAAAGCAATTATATCACTTGATCGTAGATTGTCACCGTTTTTATACAGAAGAAAAAAGTAAATCATCATTATACCTCAGGCAAAGAGTCGATGTAGGCGAGTTCATCAGGAGTGTCGTCCTTTTCACTCATATTGCGTATCTTACGTCTTTCTCTTGCACGACGCCTTCTTTGCAAACGCGGCGATCCGGAACATCCTACAATGAAAGCAATTGACACTGCTACTTATTCCAACATACAATTAAACAACAACAAACAGACAAAGATATGTTATAAGTAAAAGTGAATAAGAGTCGTTGTAACATTTCAATTAACATCTATTTCTATTATATAAGCTATCCTAAATAAACTAGTACTAGAAAGAGGTATCTATCTATATTATCATGGGTTTATAAATCACATCCTGAAATATTTCTCAATAAACTTATAAACTATACTATGCAATATTTGAATTTCTCAGTATTAGCATAGATTTTTAAATCTCAGTATTTACCAGTAGGTGCTGTGCTACTCGTATTAAAAATCAATGTATATTAAAGGCTTGGTTTAGTGTTGTTTACTGAATCATTTCATGAGATTTTTACCTACTGAAAAATGTGGTTCAATAAAAAGCTGTAAATCGACACAATATCGTCAATATACATCGTGCTATTTTAACAAAGCCCGCGCTATGTAACCATTATGTATAACATCTTGGCAGTGTCAATTTTATTTTTTAATAAAAGAAAAACCTTAGAAAAGTATAACATATTGATTTGGCTATACATTTTGAAACACGCTGTAAATGTGATGCGCATGGCAAGGTTCATTCGCCCGAGACCCGGCCGCAGCAAAATAATGACGTCCATGCGCGTCACACTGAATTTCAAAGTGAATAGTCTGTAATAGTCAAAAAATAAACGCGTTCTAAATCCGTAAACTTATCTTTCATTTCAATGTATAGTGTTCGCGTAAACTCAAGACAACAGTATGAATAGCCTGAATCAATATTTAACAATGAAAATACATAACTCTGCCAAAATACTTAATGGTCACATAACGTGGTCTCCGTTTGTCAGGAGGTTCAAAATGCACGGTGTATAACCATAGGTATATAATAACTTACCTTCCTCGCGCTCTGTATCTGAGGACGAGGTGTGCGTGAGCAGCGTGGGCGAGGGCGGGGCGCGGCGGGGCGTGCGGGGCGTGCGCGGGCCGCGGGGCGAGCCCACGGCGCCCGCGCTGCTGGAGCTGCCGCCGCTGCTGGTCGAGCTGCTGTTGCTGCTCTCGCGGACCACGCCGCCGATCACTACGCCGTCTGAAGCGATGGGGCATTCTTGAGACACGGAATGTAGGTAATTAGTAAAATGTATGTTGCTGCTCTTGCAGACTATGCCTACGATCCCTACGGCGTCTGAAGCGACGCAGCATTCGTGAGACTTGGCATGTATATGTAGGTATGGACAAGTTTTTATGATCTGACAAAATGCATATTGCTGCTCTTGCGGACCATGCCGCCGATCAATACGGTGTTTGAAGAGATGGGGCATTCGTGAGACGTGGGATGTAATTAATTTAAAATTTAAATTATCATTACATTAATTTAATTTATAATTATCATCATTAAAATTATCTTGGTGAAATTAAGAACGAAAAGCAAAAATCTTAAATCTAAACAAAATAAAAGTACCTATCTTAAGTAACAGCTCTCAATCATTCCACTGCAGAGCAATGGCCTCCATTATGAAATTCGCTACCGCTACATTCTAGTTGTTTTAGATCTCTGTGTTCGGGGTTCGATCTCCGGGTCGGGTAATAAGAGTCACATTTTCGAACATTGCTCGGGTTTGTCAGTTTTGTGTTCACCTTCGCATTTGGCAAGCGTGGTTATTACACCTGTATTACATTTTTTTACTAAAACTTAAAATCAGTACAACTATATCTGGCACACTCACCTTTAGCTTGCGGGTCGAAGTTTCAGGTAAGGTGTACCTTGTATGTACACGCTATAGCGTGTACGCGCCCGCCTCCTCGTCGTCGTGCCGCAGCATGGTGCAGTGCAGCCTCGGGGGCCAGCATACTGCAAGCTACTCACCTTCAGCCTGCGGGTCGAAGATGACAAACTCGGGGCGTATCTTGCTGGTGCGGCGGCCCTTGAGCAGCGGCACGAGCCCGCCGAGGTGCTCCAGGTACAGCGTGTACGCGCCCGCCTCCTCGTCGTCGTGCCGCAGCATGGTGCAGTGCAGCCGCCCGCTGCCCTTCGGCGGCCGAGACACGAAGCGCCGAAGCTCGCTTGTCTCTGGTACGTTACACTGTGGGCAGGGGGATTTTATAGAGTTAAAGTTTTTTGATGAGTCATCCTGATAAAATATATTTCAGGTTTTATGTCCCTGAGAGGATTCATATATTCTGGGGTGATACATTATCCTGCAAAACTAGTTTCATGTAATACTAATGTAAGTTATTTAAACTGCCACATTCTATCGCACTGGAATACCTGAACTGAAAGCTGTAGGATTGTATAAAAGAATATTATTTTTAATAATTTTTAATAAATAAGTGTCTCGTTATACCAACAACCTACAGACATACTTTTTATGAGCTTTCTGAAGGCTACACTTACTTTTTAATAATAAATTTAAAATTTCGCGCTGCATGATTATTTGCAAGAGAATTGTCCATATTACCTTTGTGTTAAATCCTTGAAAATCCTTTTACCTACCATTTCATATTTTTCATATGACACCCATGTCGCAGCACAGATCCATACCTATTCTTCTCTCACGTGAAACAGTTTGCTTCGGGGAGACCATTTACTACTTAACATTTTGACAGCAAAAATACTCGTACATACCCGTATAGTGTGTGCAAAGAGGTTATGTAACGCTGGTTGCAGGCGAGGCGGGATGGGCAAGCGAGATGCAAGACGCGGATGCCTCAGCGCCTGCGCCGCTCTCACTCTCGCCAGCAGCTGCAGCGGGGCGACCACGCGCCACACGCGGGCGGTACACACGGCCCCACCGACCCCCACGAATAGACGTCGAGCTGCGTGACCCCAAGTTAGCGCTGTGACACGGGCCTATTGGTAACAAAGAACATTTATCAAAAACTTGATTGTATAGCAGAGTAAGATCAAATAAATCAAAATGAAAATACTCATGTTTGAAGATGGCTCGCTCCTATCCTAACCTTAACTTAAAAGGAAAATAAGAGTAGATAGTCAATTAACAGGAGTTAATAATCTATTGTTAATAGTAGAACATTTCAACAATACCATGTGTGATACTTTTGCGACTAAAATTGCTTTTAAAACAGGAAAAATAGATGATTTGATATATTTAAGTACATAATTATACAATGTAACAAACATATATTATATATATACTGATTTCAGATTGAAACAAGTTATGTACGTATTTGCAAGCTTTCGATTGTAATAAATAAGAATACAATTATAAATGTTTGTTTTTTTTTGTTTAATTTTAACAGCTGCCATGGAAAACGCCTAATTGGAAGAAATATTATATTTTAAGCGGAATATTTCAAAATAATATCAATGAAGTAAAACATTTTGTACACGACTGTACCTCCATAGAAATGTAGGGAAAATAAGAACTTTTTATTTTTGAATTAAATCAGCTCAAATTTATTTTCGCTTCATACGACTATTTCATGACTATTTTTTGGCACAAACTTGAAACCGAAAATCGTAGGCGTTTCGGAGAAATTTGAAGTTTTCAAATGTTCAAGCCATAATCCTCACCAGGGGTACCTTTATATCTCTGGAATCTCTTAAGGACTATTTCTGAGATTTGGCATGTCGTTAAGTCTATTTCATTTATTGGAACTTAAACCAATTCAATAGACTTTACCATTTGCTTGCACCAGAAGTGAGGATTACAGCTTGACGTTCAAGCCATAATCCTCACTTACCTATAGCTATAACACCAAAACTAAAATGCGACTATTTCTTTTACTTGTACGACTATTTATGACTATTTCAGGACTATTTTTTAGCATTGTCAAAATTCGTTTTCATTGAGATTTCAAATATGAGGATTCCAGCTTGAAGCACACGTATTATTTTGCTGCGGCTGGGTCCCGAATGAATGAACCTTACACAGCTACATCCGTGCGAATAACAGCGTGTTTCAAAATAAATAGCTGAACCTATATTTTCAAAAAAATAAATGTAAATACCACTGTCAAGATTTTAGATAATGGTTAGATAATGTGGGCTACCTTTTCCAGGAGGTTTAAATTGCAAGGAATAAAACCTAAAGTACATTGAATTACATAACATTGTTTGTTATACACCTATTTAATATGGCAGACAATGCGTTCGTGGTGTATGGTGTGAGATGCGAGTGCGACATGATATCTTAATACAATATACTCACCTGTGTATACGGTATAGGGACGGTGTAGATGAGCGCGCCGGTGTCCGAGTAGAATTTCACAGCGTTATTGTATGGTGGCGCGTCGGGCAGATCGTCCGACTCTGCAAAACATTATAGTCCTTAAAATATAGTTTGATTATAATGACAGTTCTCACTGAAAGAGACGACTTAACTTTGTACCAGCGTCACACAAGTGAAACACATTTACACACGAAAAAAATATTGGTAACTTGCATGTAAATAATTTTTTTTTATACATTGCTGTACATATTAATCAATTTAATTATATAAAATAGATATTTAAAGTTAAAAACATTAAAATAAGCCGATCACAAAAATTACACCTAACTTTAAAAGACGTCTTTACAAGGTTACGTCATTTTTCATAATCGCTAGTAATGACGTTTAATGGAAAAATCCAAATCGACAGACAAACAATATTTCAAAATCGAAGTAATATAACATAAATCGTCCTTCGCATGACTAACTGACGTTCATGGTCACGGGTAGACCTACTAGGTCTACAAAGGCTGCAAAGGGTTCGAAACGTCGGGTTGAATCAAAATAAACGCGTCCTAAATCCGTAAAATTATCTTTCATTTCAATGTCAGTTACGTCAGTTAGTCATGCGAGGGACGAAATGTTACAAATGATTTAATGAGCATTGGTTGATGCTAAGAACATTAAATTGCAATTATTAATAGTTTACGAATTTTTTTTAAATTTATTAGATTAATCTATATGACGACCATTTGGATCAGCGGTAGTAAACGCTGCTTCTGAGCCATGGGTTCAGGTTCGATATCCGCACATTACAAATATTTGTGTGTATGAACATGTCTGTTTGTACTGGTCTGGGTGTTTTCTATGTATTATAAGTATTTACAAAAAAAAAAGTATATAAGTAAGTTTATCGGTTGTCTAGTACCCCATACGACAGGGTACTTAATAGTAGGTTAATTTGGGACTAGATGGCTCTGTGTGGTCCAGTGAGTCCCTCGCTCTGTTAGGACTCCAGCAGTGATAAAAGGTGTACGCACACAGCAGTGAAGAAGCGAGCAACCGTATTCGGCGTGTCCAACGAGGTCATTTTCCATCCTCGCTCATGGTTTGGTTGGGAGTCTCTTATTAGGGCTTAACTGAGGTACATTTTTGTGAAGAAAGGCGTAAAAACGAATGCAGTTGTGTATCAAAATACAGTCCTCAAGAACCTTGTGGAACCTGTTTCTCATACCTTGTTTAATAACAGGCACTGGGTATTCCAACAAGATTCTGCGCCAGCTCATAGAGCGAAAAGCACACAAGACTGGCTGGCGGCGCGTGAAATCGACTTCATCTGGCACGAAGACTGGCCCTCCTCCAGTCCAGATTTGAGTCCGTTAGATTACAAGATATGGCAACACTTGGAAGAAAAGGCCTGCTCAAAGCCTCATCCTGATTTGAAATCACTCAAGGCATCCTTGATTAGGGCAGCCGCCTATATTGACATGGACCTCGTTCGTGCTGCGATAGACGACTGGCCGCGCAGATTGAAGGCACATGAGTAAATAATATTTATTCATGTGTTGAAGGCCTGTATTCAAAATCGCGGGGGTCATTTTGAATAAACTTTATTACCATATGAATCTATGTTTTATTAAGTTCATTTTGCTATATAAATGGTTACATAAATAATAAACATGTCTAAATTATTTCATATTACACATGTGACAGAACTTATGACCTGACTAGGTAATAACTACACGTTACAACTTTGAACACCAACGCCAACTGACATTACATATTTTTCTGAAAGAATTCTCGAAAATTCGCAATTCTAAAACTTTTCAAAGATACCATTTTGTAATAACAGCCCGCGGGTTTTGAAACTTACGCCGCAACTACAAGTCCGAACAATATGGCTTCACTTCAACGTCCCTAGATAAACTGAGTTATAAAACAGTCTATTCAACATGCATTACTTGCCCACTCCATTCAACTCGGGCCCACAATTTATGCAGAAGTTAACAGCGAGAGCTTATGCTAAATATTTTATGGACTTACAATGAAGTGTTCGATCAGAAACACTGTGAATACTTAGTTTAAATAATCAAACAATATTTGCTTAAAAAAATAAATTAACAAAGCTTATTTTACTATGGGTGCTTTATGATGAGTCATTAAGTTGTACCTACGTAATTGTGTGATGGTTAAATAACAATGAATCCCTTTGTACAGACTACAGTCCGATTGAAACAAAACAAGTCCGGAGTGAAAGTTTATGAGCGGTCAGCCATTCACATTCGTACGTCGCGTATCCCATAAAAAAGCACTATTTTCAAGACATGGGCGACCGAGTCCTAGAGGCTATAAATTTCCGCATAAATTGAAAAGCTTACCCATCTCGTATCGTTTATCAAACAGTCAGAATAGAGCTTTTATAGCATTCATTTTCCATATTTATAAGTATACATAAAAGAGGGTATTTCTGCAATTCGTCCTTTGTAGCAGCTTTGTTGGTGGCGGCATTCAGACTCAATCCTTTTATAAATGCGAGTAATAGTGGGAGGTAAATGACGACATGCCCGCTATTATACTCGCAGACTATTTTTCATGTAATGCTGAGGTCCTTGCGTATATATTAAGATTTAATTTAATACATTACGTACTATCCACAATAGACAAGCTTTAAAACGCACGAACGAATAGATAGTCTGTAAGTTTTGATAAATAAATAAAATAAAATAAAAAAATAAAAATATTATATACAAATTTCATAACGACCTCTAGACAATGTTAATTTGACATCGTACAGTTTGTTTAAAATTCAAGATTATCTTGATGTTCAAAGTTGGACTTTGATTGAGTATCAAAGTACTTTAAACGGTATTGTTGGAGGTTCTACGAGTACAACACTGAACAGAATCTAGAAAGTTGTAGCTATCTACAAATTTCAAATTTATTTGAGATTATTATGTAATAGTAAATACTAACTTATAGTTTTAGTTAATAATGTCGATTATAGTCCTTAAAATATAGCTTGATTAGAATGACAGTTCTCACTGAAAGAGACGACGTAACTTTGTACCAGCGTCACACAAGTGAAACACATTTGCACACGAAAAAATATTGGTAGCTGGCATGTTAAGAATATTTTTTATACTTTGCTGTACTTAATAATTAATTAAACTGAATAAAATAGATATTTAAAGTTAAAAACACTTAAAAACGCTTAAATAATCTAGTCACAAAAATTACACCTAACTTCAAAAGACGTCTTTACAAGGTTACTTAGTTTTTCATAATCGCTAGTGATCCCGTAAAATCGACAAATCGAAATCGACAGATTAACAATATTTCAAAATCGATGTAATGTTACAAATGATTTAATGAGCATTGGTTGATGTTAAGAACTTGATTTTCATGATTTTTCTAATTATTCTGATAATAATCACGGTACTGACTTACTGTTGAATCTTAATATATCTGATTTTCGGTTTATTTTATTCGCCATAACTGTTTTTTTTTTTCGTTTGATCAGTCGAGTCAGTTCCATCACTAGTTACCTCAGTTTGACAGGTGTCATTCTAATCAAGCTATATTTTATGGACTATAAGATTACCACATTAATGGTGATTTATTGCTCATAACACGGTTATGCGAACTTAAATTATTATTTTTAGCAGCTTGTTTTTTCATCTGTGCATTTTACTACATTTATTTTGTGGAAGGGGCGCGTGGCCCGCTAAATTGATAACGTAAATTTGAATATTATCCACAAAGAGCTATTATCATTTTCTTTTCTAATTCCAGTCACTGACCCAATATCTCACTATTACATTCGCAATCGAGATAATTTTCAGTGTTGTAGGCGTGATATTGAATGTTGTATTGCTGGCTTGAGCTTGGCATTACCTTCGGTAATATGTCGCTTCTACGCATAGAAATAATCGTGTCGTGGCAGCTTCTAATTAAGGCAACACTGTAAAGTTGTACAATTGCGAATTTATTTTATGCTATTATAGTCCTTAAATTATAGCTAGATTAGAATGTCACCTGTCAAACTGAGGTGGTTAGTGATGGGACTGACTCGACTGATCAAAGGAAAAAAACAGTTATGACGAATAAAATAAAACGAAAATCAGATATATTAAGATTTAACAGTAAGTCAGTATCGTGATCATTATCAGAATAACTGGAACAATCATGAAAATCAATTAGAAATTTTTTATCACATAAAAAAGCTAATAAATTTGAAAATTTTTTGAGTTAGATGTGATTTTTGTGACTGGATTATTTTGATGTTTTTAACTTTAAATATCTATTTAACATAATTAAATTGATAAATATGTACAGTAATGTATAAAAAAATATTCTTAGCATGCCAGTTATTTTTTCGTGTGCAAATGTGTTTCACTTGTGTGACGCTGGTACAAAGTTACGTTGTCTCTTTCAGTGAGAACTGTCATTCTAATCGAGCTATATTTTAAGGACTATAGACGTGTTTGTCTTGTAAGCTGTAAGCTGAATGGTAGTAGGTAACTGCAGCTCGCTAGATATCGTAATCTGATCGAACTCTAATAGGACTCATGTCAATGAAGTCATTATCCTTTTGCACCAATAAAAGCACGCATTCCGATAACTACTAAGCAATTTTGTCTGAATGAATGACTGACCTGGTAGCAGCGTGCCAGCAACAGCCAGCAGCTCTCTTGAGTTGGCCCACTCCATCGCCAGCGTGTTGCCTCGCATGCCCGTGCGAACTCTGGCCGGGCTCACATCATCGTGCCCCCTTAACAGCACTATCTCCCCGTTGCCCAGGGCAACAGCTAACACGTGTCCACCATTATTTTCTCCGATTTCGTCCCCTTCCTCCATCTTAAACTTCTCGCATGACCACGCCATTGATGTAATGCCCCCTTCAGCTACGAGTTGAACCTGTGTGTACAAAGGTTAATTGATTGTACTTATACTATGAGCGTGTTATGTTAACGCAAGCATTGGCGTTTAAATATAGGTATAAAACATAATGATTAATTAAATGAATAAGTATAACATAAAACACTTTAAAAGATTAATATGTTAGAGATGTAATGTAGGTACAGGACTGTGTCTATATGATTGGGTTATTTTCACCGAGTAAGTAAGTACAATACCTACTTATTACTAAGAACGAAAATGCTAAATGAATATTATCGTCCCTTGTTTTCGTTTGAGTTCATAATTCTAAGACAATATCTCAAATGTTTCATTATTTTGCTCAGGGCCTCACGGATGCCGGCCTCTTCGGCACGTCTCCAGCTAAGTTATAAAAGACGCTCAAGTAAGTACGCCAACATTCAATCCATTGCCAAGTTACATTGTGTGAGAACTGTGGGAACGAAATCAATAACAACATCTCGAATCTCACTTTTCGTAACATATGACGCGACACTAAAGTAAATGTTTTAGTACTTGTAGTTATCACGCGAGATGGAGCAAAACCGATTGCTTGTGACAATTTCATAATTTTGCTGAGATTATAAAAAATATTTGTACCATTGTCATTACTTTTTATTCAAGTTACTATTTTGTAGTCAAAACATTAACATTTATTCATTAGAAATTCATTGACGAAGTTAAACCCCGTTCATGCAACCAGGTTAAATGATTTAGGTAGAATTTCTTAGATCACTAATGTTTTTAGAATTTTCTTGTTCACCATCTTTCTTGACTCTGACGATTTGCTTTGCGTTGAAAAATAATTAGAACTAATTTACTTCGAATAATATGAAATAAAAAGTTTAAGTAATTAGATAAACTATTAGCGACTTTTAATTATTTAAATACACAACGCTGATTTGTCGTTCTTCAATCAGAATGAATTTTGAAATCTCGACTGGTTCAAGCTTTTCGATTAGGAAGTAGGTATTACGAGCCTAGACATGTTTTCGTCCGGCGCGCGGTCACAATTTTAGAACCTTGCCCCAACGGCAATCAGTTCTCCTTACTATGTGTCCCGCCCACTGCCACATCTCCGTAATTCTTCGAGCAAAATTAGTTATCTTAGTACTCCTTCGGATGTCCTCATTTCTGATTCTATCACGCAGTAAAATACCAACCATTGCTCTCTCCGAGCAAGCTGCGCAACCTGAGCCTCCTTATAAGATCTACATTATAAATCGACATTTTAGTACCATAAGTCATCGATGGCAGCACGCAATCATCAATGACATTCATCTTGAGACGAGAGTTCTCTTTGACGATCTGTAAAATTAACTTTTTGAAAGTGTATCACAGCTGCAGCGCAGACGATTTGCCGCGATTCATGGTAGCCGTCCATCTATATCAAGTGATATCAAGCCAATCGAAGCTTTAATTATCTATGCCTGTAACATTTTTTATTTATGTACACAGAATTGACTAACTTGCGAGACCATAGCGCCGTGCACGTCCATCACAACGAGCTGCGCAGACGCGGTGCCGAGGTAGACCTGGTTGTCGTCCGGTGTCCAGCAGCCGCAGGTGATGCGCGCGTCCAGAGACAACATCGACGACCAGTACCGCTGGCCGGCAACCGAGCCCACCAGGACGAATCCATCCTGTGAACAAAGACCGGTTTCTTATGGTAGATATTTATATAGCATATAAAACGCGCAGTCACTGAAACTTTTACCTTATTTCTCGTAGTAAGTACCAAATTGGCTTAGCTTGGTTTCATTCGAATACGTTTTATTTCGAAACAAAAGATCATTTATTGGAATTGCAATAATGAAAACAATGTTTTAAAAAACGTGTATTCGTAAGTACCTAGGTAACACTGATGATTTTTAGAAAATGAAAAACGTCTTAATGTAGAAAGTTGTCAATACTTTTGTTTTGCGAAGTAATCTCCGTTCCTCTACACATCGTCGCATTCGATGGAACCACTGAGAAAAGCAGTGGGCCCATTCTTCCTTAGGGGTCTCTTCTATGGTATTTGCGTACGCTTTCACCGCATCTTCAGGGCTCTTAAAGCGAATACCTCGAATTTTATCTATAGTTCTTGGGAATAAATGAAAGTCGCAGGGCGCCAGGCTCATTATCTCGACATGCCATAGTCAAATATTCAACAGTCCGTTTTGTGGAGTGCGCTGAAGCATTGTCGTGGTGAAAGAGGATCCTGCTTCGAGGGCGCTGTTGTCGAATTTTTTCCAAGACAAGAGGCAAACAGCGATTGACATACCAGTCTGCAGTAACTGTCCTTCTATCTTCTAGCACAACTGTCGCGAAATGACCTTTCCGACCAAAAAATGAGGCAATCATCTTTTTTCCTTGACCTTTTCCTTTCTTTACCTTAGTTGGCCGATCCTTGAAAGGAAACACCCACTGAGCTGATTGTCTTTTGGTTTCGGGTTCGTAGCAATATATCCAGCTTTCATCACCTATGACGATGTCAAAAACAACATTTGAGTCACCGCTGTTGAACTTATCTAACATTTGGCGACACCAGTCCATGCGAAGGTGTTTCTGGTCCATGGGGAATCCATCTGGTACAAAGCTTCCTGACGCCTAAATGTTCGTGTAATATTCTTTGAACTTAACTCATACCAATGCCTAGGCTTGCCCGTATCTGCTGATAGATCACTCTCTTATCTTCCTCCATCATGCGTCGCATAGCACTGATGTTATCTTCAGTAGTCGCTGTTAAAGGACGTCGCTCACGCGGATCATCATTGAGATTGCTACGTCCACGCTTAAACTCGTTAAACCAATAAATTGTAAATAGTGGCACGAGATGGGGTTTTCGATTTGCCGCCAATTCACAAAAACAAATGACAAATACCTAAATGCAATATACTACATTAGGTTACCAAAGAGTTCAAATATTAAAATTCAAAAAAGTTTTCATTAGCAATATACTTTATTTGATATTTTAGCAACTTAATTGCACTTATAATATCAGTATATAAACTTGAAAAATTTTGTCTCAGGCGGGACTCGAACCCGCACCTCCTCGCATGCCGGGCGGGCGCCATACCATTAGGACACCGAGACACTGCGACACGGCGCGAATTTTTCAAGCATATTCTTACGCTGTGAGCCAGCGTTGTTTCATCAAATGTTAGGAGTTTGCATCCTTAACACCTGAAAGAAACATCTTTGCAGATGTTTGACAGTCAATTAAGATGAAACAGCTATTTATATACTTTATTTGATATTTTAGCAACTTAATTGCACTTATAATATCAGTATATAAACTTGAAAAATTTTGTCTCAGGCGGGACTCGAACCCGCACCTCCTCGCATGCCGGGCGGGCGCCATACCATTAGGCCACCGAGACACTGCGACACGGCGCGAATTTTTCAAGCATATTCTTACGCTGTGAGCCAGCGTTGTTAGATAAGATAAGATAAGATAAGATAATTTATTTCTTAGAACATGGTTACACAAGATCTTAAAGCTATGCACAATTTCAACATATTCTGCCTTTGTTTAAGGCGTAGAAATATTAATATTACAAAGTTAAATTGATTATTATTTTGATTATTGTAAAACTACATTAAACACCATTATTGTCTCATGAGTCGTCCGTTAATAGTCAAAATTACAGTCTCCTATTTTTGTGTCCATAAATTCATTAGTAGAGTAGAAACATTCCCGTAAAAGCCAATCATTTAAAATATATTTTAATTTGTTGAGCGGTAAGGCTCTAACTTTTATAGGTAGCTTATTATAAATTTTTATAGCATAACAGTATACATTATTAGAAGATAGTCGTAATCGTCGAGGTGGTATAAATAATTTATACGGGTCTCTACTGTTGCTCTTTCCAAGCACCGTGTCATGCAAAGGAAAGAGATCCGGATGTTTCCTTATGAACATGCAGATATCCAAAATATACTGACAGGGTAGAGGTAATATGTTTAATTGTTTGAATAGAGGTCTACAGTGGTCTAAATAACCGGCACTACATAAGGCCCGGATGCACTTCTTCTGTACTTTAAATACTCTATGAACATCTACAGAGTGCCCCCATATAATTAAGCCATATCGTAAGACTGCGGAGACATATCCATGGTAAGCAGATAATGCAGTCTCTATGGAAGATACTAGTCTCAGCCGACGAAGTGCAAATACAAATTTATCTAATTTTGTGCAAAGACTGCTCACATGCTCTTTCCAATTTAAATTTTTATCCAAGACCATACCAAGAAACGTAGTGGAGCCAGTTTGACTAACAGGAATGTTATTATAATTTATGTTGACATGCATATCAGTCTAGTTATACGGTCTGAAGTGAATAGCGTTAGTCTTTTCTAAATTAATTTTTAGTTTATTATTTTCTAACCATGCCATGACTCTCCTGAGCTCTTCATTTGCAGTAATTTCTAAGTCCATTTTGTTTTGACATTTAATTAGCAATGTTGTGTCATCTGCAAATAAGATGCAATCTTGTTTTAATGTTGCTGGTATGTCATTGATATACAATAGGAAAAGTAATGGTCCTAAAATACTACCTTGAGGCACACCGGTGGTATTGATTTTAGTAGATGATTGGCTGACTATCTTTTTATTGTCAATAATTTTGCATACTTCAGTCAGTTGGCAACGATCCGTCAGATAGCTTTTTAGCCATTCTAAAGTTTGCCCTCTAAAACCATATTTATATAGTTTGTGAAGCAGCCTAGAATGACTTACATGATCAAAGGCTTTGCTCATGTCAAGAAACAACGCTATTACTGTTTGTTTTTCATCTAAATATTCTGTAATCTTTTTTACTAGAGTGAAACAGGCCTGTGTTGTAGATCTGCCTTTTCTAAACCCAAACTGATTTGATACCAAAACATTATTCTTATTCAAAAAGCTCTCCATCCTTTCAAACATAGCCCTTTCAAATATTTTCGAAAGTATGGGAACTAGTGTGATCGGTCTATAGTTTCCCATATCAGTCGGATCACCTTTTTTGAAGATAGGTTTAACTACTGACATTTTGAGTTTTTTAGGAAAAGCACCTTGTTCGAAAGACAAATTTATTATATGAGTTAATGGCCAGGATAAGAATTCAGAGCATATTTTAATTATTTTAGTACTTATTTCATCGTAGCCTGTAGAGTTAGTGTTGTTTAAAGATTGAATAATTTTGATTACCTCACATTTATTTATTGGTTTTAAGAACATACTGCTCATAGTATCTTTAATAGAATCACAAGTATTATTTGATATTATATTATTATTTTCAGATGTCAGGTTGATAAAAAAGTCATTGAATAATTCAGAAATGTCATTAGGCTTATTATAAATGATGTCGTTTTTTAAAACTTGAAAAATATAAACTTGAAAACATCTGCAAAGATGTTTCTTTCGGGTGTTAAGGATGCAAACTCCTAACATTTGATGAAACAACGCTGGCTCACAGCGTAAGAATATGCTTGAAAAATTCGCGCCGTGTCGCAGTGTCTCGGTGGCCTAATGGTATGGCGCCCGCCCGGCATGCGAGGAGGTGCGGGTTCGAGTCCCGCCTGAGACAAAATTTTTCAAGTTTATATACTGATATTTCATTAGCAATGTTTCTAACTGGCCAGTTCTAAACATTTTCAGTGTTACCCACGTATAAGATATACGTTTCTAAACCATCAAACAGATTGTGATGAAAAGCTTATAAAAACGTGAACGAAGTCGCAGGCAATAGTTTTGTTATGACGTACAAAATAACCATCTTGTCATATTTCGACCAATAAAAGTCTCTTTTGTATCTCAAAAAGCTGTTTCCGGCAAGACAACAACAAGACAGGAAGAAGCTAAATACCATTTATGCTTTTGTTGATTGCTGGCAATTGACTATCATGAAATACCTTTTAGCCTGAACAAAACCGTTTTTAAAGAACTACTTACATCATTTGGAATCTGTCAATTCTGTCATACTCGTAATATAATATAACAACTAGCAAACCTAATCACAGACATTTGTTGAGTAGAATTCTGTTCCTGTTATAATCTGGGAGGGAGGCATTTGTTATGTTAACAATGGCACACTTCATTTACAAGAGATTTCGCAATCCCCGGTCACAATAGTTTAAACTAAGAGCAAGTTCGGCGTCTGCGCTCATTCGCCGGTCGCGGAGAAGCTGGCATTATTAAACAAAGGCCTGCCTGCGCCCGTCCGATAGCACTGTAAATCTGCCGGCCCAGCCCCTAATTAGGGTCACCAGGAAACTGGGATATCTAGGATTCTCCTAAACTAGATTAGTGGCTAGCATAGTTCCGCTGCTTTGTCCGCATTAAGGGTCATCACATAAAATAGGTTAATATTTTTTTTGTTTTATGTATTGTAGAAAGCCGTACTTGCTCACCGGAATAAACGCAAAATGCAAACGTTGTGCTTTTAAGAGCTCTTAAGTCTAAATTAAGATCAGCGGCCTTAGACAAGTGGATTTCTAATATCGCTAACGCTAGACGAATAGTTGTCAGATGTATGAAAATGACATTAGCATACGTTTGTTCCATCGTTTGTTAATACCATTTTCATACATTTGCGACCTTAGACTGAAACAACAAAAGCTTACGATCGTTCGATCGTTTGTTAATGTCATTTTCATACATTTGACATCTTTCGTCTAGCGCAAACGATATTAGAAAGCCACTTGTCTACGGGCACTGTTATCAATTCGTGTAGCGTAAACAATACTAGAAAGCCACTTGTCTAAGGAAGAGGTTTTTAGAGAGAATTTCATACAGACAAAAAATGCAAAAACAGTCTTAAAAACAAATCACATAAGTAGTAGGTACCTAGTTATCTAATATTTCTTTTCATTTATTTTAATAAATTTTGTATAACCTGATGACGATGAGATTGGTCGATCATTTAAAATTAAATATCTCGATTTTTTTTCAGATTCCTTATAACGTATTGTGATAGGTATATTGCAGATTTTTTCAAGTTTTCGAATAAATATTTCGAATTAGCAGGATTAAAGTTGTTATCTCCACACTTAATATTAAATTAGGTACTGAATTTAATTAAGCGATCAACAGAGCTAACTTCTGTCTACGGCCTCATTCAGGGCTCTGGAGCATAAACTACAGTAATTATTAACTCGCACCTGATTTACAGGGTCTTGAAAGTTTTTAATTATCTAAGTGGGGCAAAGTATTTACCCGTTTAAGTTTGCTTTACTCGTTTTAATCGAGATCCTGGGCACAGTAATATTCTAGGTATAAAATATAAATGTCCTGATTTAGAAGTTAATTTCTGGTAATTACGTTGATCTTCTACAACAATTTATATTATGGAATTAAAATTTATATATTTCTGCAGAGTATTTTATTAATTTTCTCATGGTTTCAATCGACTGCAAAAAGGTGGAGGATCCAAATTTAACGTTTATTGTGTGCTTGTTTCGCGATACTAAGCCCAGCCACGCTAAAATAATAGGCACGTATTATTGTGTTTCACATTTTAATTCTATTTTTTTAAAGCTATTTAAGTACATAATTACCTCTGTAGTTCTCTTATCTCGTGATGCTGAACTTGTAATAGAGGAGCTTAGTAGGTACCTCTTTGAATGGTAGCAGTAAAATGATGATTCTAAATTCCATATATGCATGAATAGAACGATTAGTTTTAGCTTTACGTTTCCAATTCTTCGACAAAAGTTCATTATATTTAGGGATACCTACGTAAAAAGGAAAAACCGAAACCTAGATCACTTTTTGACTGTCCGTCCGTGTGTTTGTCAAAACCGTTTATCTCGGGAACGCATAAAGGTAATCGAGTTGAAACTAAAACATATGGTTTACTTTTAATTTCAACTTCGGTTTACAGTCTCTTAAGGCTGTAAGAAAATCGAACTTCTAAGTTAATTAAAAAAAATAGATACGGCGATTTATGACGCGAAAAATTTGTAGGGTATTTCCCGTTGACTTGGAATATGAATGGTGTTGGTAAATACCAAAATAATAGGGAAAAATCTGAAAACTTAACGTTAATCTACCTACAAATTAAAATAGTTTTTGTAGATAGATCAATCAAAAACTCTCCGATGGGGCATCATAAATTTAAATCGGTCCAGAATATTCCATTCCGTTCAGGTGCTGTCCGTCATCGTTTTGATATTATAATAAATTGTTTGGGCTCCCGATCGCTTATAAATTCATCGATCCCGACATATTTCGGCGAAAGAGACTGAAAATATTAGCTTTCCTGTTTAATATCATGCAAATTACTCCCTATATTGCCTTTCTGGCAAAGCGATCTACTGTCAACAGGGCTTTTTCAATAGAATGTACTTATCAATAATCCTTCATTCCCATCTTTACATTCACTGCGAAATAGGGGTTTAGTCGTACTAGCTAGAGTGTTAGATTTCAATATAAATCTACTCAAAATTGTAAATGGCAATGCGAAAGTGTGCTTAAATTGATGAACTGTTTTTTTTTCCTAGCCTACTCCATCCCACTTCTGGGCAAAGGCCTCCCCCAAACTTCTCCACTGATCCCTATCCAGTGCCAGAGACTCCCATTCGGTTTGAAATGCAGTCAAATCGTCACACCAGCTTTTCTTTGGCCTTCCTCTTCGACGGTAGCCGTCCGAAGGTGTCCACTGTGTGACGATTCGAGTCCACCTATCAGGATGCATTCTGCATATGTGACCGGCCCACTCCCACTTCAACCTGGCAGTCTTCTCGCCTATATCTAGTATATTAGTTTTCGAGCGGATGATGGTATTTCTCACTCTATCGACTGTTTTCAGACCTAATATACTACGCTCCATTGCCCTTTGGCAGACCTTGAGCTTGGACTTTTGACGTTCGGTTAAAGACAAAGTTTGCGTCCCGTAGGATAGTACGGGCAGAATACAAGTGTCGACAAGTTTTCGCTTGAGTGATATAGAAGGTTTCCCTGAACTGGTTTATATGAATTTTTTTTATGGAGACAGTTAGAAATCCTGAAAATGTGATTGAAATGGGAGTGGATACAAACTATGGGGAATAAATATTTTCGTAATTTGGTAGTAACTAATATTTTCAAATTAGCGTGATAGAGATCGGTTTACGGTAGGTATCTACAATAAATAACAAAACACCATTATCAACGAGAAAAATAATAAGTAATTCATCCAACAATCTACATATTTTCAATCGCTGAAAAAGAGATAGATAGATTAATATAGAACTTTTGTATTAAGAGCATCCTCTTAGTACAAAAGTTCTATCTTGTTCTTTCGACACTTAAAATATTATTGAGCTTAAAAATCCGTCTCATCAGTATAACAAAATGTTATTCTGTTATCACTGCACATTTTAAAGAAAAAACGAAAATAAGAGGCTACTATGAACTCGCAAAATCGATGAAAGCGAAATCAAAACAGATAAAATAAATTCAAATCTGTGTATCTAAATAATATGAATTATAATGATTAAAACTAAGTGATAATTCGATGTTTGTACTAGTAGTATTTCTTTATTGTAAAGTTCATAGCTACAATTCGTAACAACGAATCTAATCGGTCCTATAATCTGTTCTGTGGTCCTATAATAATAAAATAAGTTCCACATAATTAGTATTCCTACTTTTGCGCCTTTGTCTTAAAATAACGTTTGGACAAAGTGTCACGTTATATCACTAATATAATGCAAGGAGAAAATCCTTCATGGAACTTATAGAACGCAATTTATTAAACACCAGTTATTGGGTGGAATATGTCGCGTGAGGTTACCCGGCTGGGATCACACAGAAGCCTTTTAGCAAATTGGTGTGACACTTTGACCCGTCTGCCTTGAATCACGTGGCGAACAACGTTGCCAACTTTTCAATATTTTATAATACCTTATAACTACTGCGTTAAAAGTATATACACCTGACATTCAGAGTTTATTATATCACAAACTTTTAGATCACAAAGGTTTAATACCTTCTGATAGTAAAGAGTGTAAAACGAATCTGTCTCGATTTACATTTAACTCACACAGACGTATTTTGTCCACAGAAACCAAATCAGAAATGATTTGAAGATACATATCGTAACATGTGTATCTTGTTTTACATTCTGTGATCGTATACCTAACTTTTATAAATAAGCTAAATTAACTATTTATACCTAGGTAACACTGAAAATGTTGAGAAAATGAAAAACGGCTTAATGTAGAAAGTTGCCAATACTTTCATTGTTCTTCGAAGTAATCTCCGTTCCTCTGTGCACATCGTCGCATTCGATGGAACCACTGAGAAAACCAGTGGGCCCATTCTTCCTTAGGGGTCTCTTCTATGGCATTTTCATACGCTTTCACCGCATCTTCAGGGACTTCAGGGCTCGTAAAGCGAATACCTCGAATTTTATCTTTAGTTCTTGGGAATAAATGAAAGTCGTAGGGCGCTAGGTCAGGACTGTATGGCGGATGACTCATTATCTCGACACCTGCCATAGTCAAACGTTCAACAGTCCGTTTTGCGAAGTGCGCTGAAGCATTGTCGTGGTGAAGGAGGATTCTGCTTCGAGGGCGCTGCTTTCGAATGTTTTCCAAGACAACAGGCAAACAGCGATTGACATACCAGTCTGCAGTAACTGTCCTTCCATCTTCTAGCACAACTGTCGCGAAATGACCTTTCCGACCAAAAAATGAGGCAATCATCTTTTTTCCTTGACTTCTTTCTTTCTTTACCTTAGTTGGCCGATCCTCGAAAGGAAACACCCACTGTACTGATTGTCTTTTGGTTTCGGGTTCGTAGCAATATAGCTTTCATCACCTGTGACGATGTCAAATACAGCATTTGAGTCACCGCCGTTGAACTTATCTAACATTTGGCGACACCAGTCCATGCGAATGTGTTTCTGGTCCATGGGGAATCCATCTGGTACAAAGCTTCCTGACGCCTAAATGTTCGTGTAATATTTTTTTAACTTGACTCATACCAATGCCTAGGCTTGTCCGTATCTGCTGATAGGTGCACTCTCTTATCTTCCTCTATCATGCATCGCACAGCACTGATGTTATCTTCAGTAGTCGCTGTTAAACGACGTCCCTCACGCGGATCATCATTGAGATTGCTACGTCCACGCTTAAACTCGTTAAACCAATTGTAAATAGTGGCCAGAGATGAGGCTTTATTAAGAAATGCTAATCGCAGCCTATCATAGCTTTGGTGTTGAGTAAGCCCACAACGAAAGTCATAATAAATCATTGACCGAAAATTTTCTCGCGTTAGGTTCATTTTCAAGTGTAACAAGAGTTTTAGATTTGCCGCCAATTCACAAAAACTAATGATAAATGAATGCAATAATAATATACTACATTAGGTTACCAAAGAGTTATAAAATTAAAATTCAAAAAAAGTTTTCATTAGCAATGTTTCTAACTGGCCAGTTCTAAACATTTTCAGTGTTACCCACGTACCTACATAAAAGCCTCTCTATTGCCTACTACATCCATCTCATTGTCAGTTTATTAGCTGTTGGAATATCATGTCACGTACGTTTACCTAGTTACGCTCATAAGCCTTCTAGAGCCACCACTATAGTATTTCTCGAACGACAGATCTAGAATAACAAATAAAACCTCAAAATGCGCTAAGTACAACCAACACTAAATTGTGACAGTAACTGGGGTCCGACCTACAGGCCTGCCTTGCATTCAGAGCGCAGTGCTCTCCTGTCTTGATGGAGATCGAGACAAATAATTAAAGGAAAACGAACTAACTAGGCATTGGACAAACGCTGAAGACACACTAGTGTGAGGGGGCCCTAACCAAACTAGTGAGTAGTACCCGCTGGCATAAGTCACGCGGCCGGCTCACGTTCTCAAACTATCCAATGGATTGTGATGCAGACAGTTGAAAAGGTCACGTCTGATCCAGCTTATTAGTTTACGTCATGGAATATTTAACGTACCTGTACAGTGAGAATTGGTATTGGCATTGGCATTGTAATGTTCATACCGGGGCAAGGCCGGACTTTTGTTAGACTCGTTGGATGGCAGATTTGTATGTTACGAGCATTTTTTGCTCAATAATAAATATCCCGTTAACACAGTTTTACCTTATCTGTACGGCTGTACGTGATCTCACAGATAAGAAAATAGATCATATTTTCATAATAATAGTCAATACTTCCTGTCACAATCACTATAAACACAAGATTGTGATCGTAGTATTCGTAGCATAACTGTAGCATTCGTAGCATAGCTGTAGCAGCAATCAAACTCATACCCCCGTATTTATAAAGAAGTAATTACTTATTGCTTAAGAAAGTCATAACTTAAAGTGTTCATACCTAGTGCTTAAGTGAAAGAAATTGGTCACTATTTAATAGTCATATTATTTGGCTGAAAATGCTAACTTTTGGTAGTTATAACTTCTAGTAATTTCTTGATTAAGGCATAAAAATGCTACAAAATAAACTTGACTACAAGTAATTACTTTTACTTGTTTATAAATACGGGGGTTAGAAAATGATAATTTAGAATCTTAAGATCCTTTAAATTTTTCGCAGCAGTAGATTTTAAGGCAATATCAGTATGACCAATTTATTTCATTTTTAACGATATTAATGTAATTTTTACAAAATAAAAATTTATCCCAACTAATACGAGTATTACTAGTACCATTTATAGTGCAATTGTAATCCCATTCTCGGTGCTTTTTTAGCTTATATAGGTAACATACATATAAATACGCTTAAACAGCTGGTTATACTATAAAGAAACACTGACTATAGTCGTTACGGGCAAAAGGAAACCTCGTTATTAAGTTTCCAACGTGGAAAACTACTTTAAAGTATTTAAACGGTGGTGTTGCAACTTCTAGCCTAACAATGACGACGAAGACCCAAATGGAATTACGATTTTACTGTGGATTATGATAGATGAAACATTAATATAATGTGATTTAATAAAATACAAACGGCATGGAAATTATGGTATCGTATTTATTATTGCTGTACTTTAATATTATTTTAAAACCGAAGAAGTGTGTTCTGAAGATGGTGAGGGTGGTCGCAGACAGGGGTCAAGAGAAAGACATGTGTTCAGCTTGAACGTCGAATATTTATTATCAATTAAACTCTAGTACATAACTTCAAAACACAAAAACATCTCTCACCCTAAATGCATATACCTGCTCCGTTTCGTCGTGGGTAATTAAATCATATTTGCTAACATAACATAAAGTTGACACTACGTCGCTGACTGACCTAATACAACGCAATAAAGGTGGTCAAAAACGAAAAATGTTAACATATTTTTGACGCTGACTGTACATAGCTATTTCAAAGTTTAAACGTGGGATTTATATATTTAAGGTATTAATTTATCACATTCATTCAAATCGGATATACGGTTGTTTTTTTGCGATTAAAATGCGATGCGAATGCAAATCTAAAAGCAAACAGCTGTCCCAATGTCTATTCCAATTGTTGCCGCTGCATCGCTAAAATAGTTAGAATCGATCATAGTCCAATTCGGTCAACAGTCCTTCGATCTAACGAAGCCGCTCGACATGCCACTCGGCATTGATGGATGACACCAACTAATACACATTGAGGTTGGGTATTTCACGTTTCATTGCCAATATTATTTCAACAAAGATCACGAGGATACGCTACGCACAGGATTCCAGATTTATACACTGTGACTCGGAGTTAGTTATTTGTTTATGTCGGGAAATAGGCAATAAAATTCTGGGAGTGCCGGATTCGGACATTCTAACGTACGAATCTACACCGGCCTCGCCTTTGTTAATTGTATTTAAGTTTCTAAATCTTCATCCCATTTACAGAATGAATCGAAACCAGCCGGTCTTTTATGGCCATGAATTGTATTTATTGTGATGAATAACGGAGCATAAGTTAAGGTGTATTTTTACAAACAATGTAATAAAGTGCATCAAACAAATATTAAAGGTCTTAAGAGGTACAGAAAAAACAGCTCTAACAGTGTATTTTTAAATTAATTGAAATCTTTATTCACGTTTGAAAAACATTCAGTATTAATAGAATGTGTTAATTATAAATCGATATGTTTCATTTAATTAGAACCTACGTGAAATCCATCATTGCAGTGGTAACTTGAAATTCATGATGAAGGCCTTTGCCCTGCGGTGGGATGATTATAGACCATTACTCATCTTTTTGTTTCATGAATTGAATGATAATAAATTTAAACAAGCTAGACTACAAATAAGCAATGTTTGCTTCGTAATCGAGCATAAGAGAATCTACAAGTCCTTGTTCATGTGAGTAGGATTTTTGATACGAATATTTGGCAAGCTTGATGCTCGTAAACGTTATTACAATTCAAATTCCAAAGATCCTTTGAGGTCGTAGCTCGTTGTCAACTACGAGTACGTAGCAGTATGCGTAGTTTATGCTACGAACATTTGCCGCTGGTGTAGGGAACTCAGAATGCCATTAATTCCAACAAAGCATAAGTGGTTTTAGCAAAAAGAACCGTTTATTTCTTCTTCTCTACATTGTTAAATAAATACTTTTAAGTGGTTGTGTTGTGTGTATGTATGTTCTGTTTAAATGAGCTATAGAAGGCATGCGGTTTATTATAAAAATGATAAACCAAGAAATGGAATTTAAATCCTGCTTAGTATTTTTTTAAATCCCGCCCGGCTTCAATCCTGTCGGCCTGTCAATAGCAGCGAACGTGGTATTAGGATTTTTTCTTGGTATCTTTTATCGAAGTATTCATACCTATCCGTTGTCAAGACAAGGAACCCTAAAAGTTTCCCCATATCCATATTTCTGTCTGTCTGTCCATCCGATAAGGATAGATATAAGAATATTAGTATTAACATACTGTAAGTTAGCATAACTAGAAAAAAGTCATAATAGGTATATATTATACACTAACATGCTAAGTGTTGTTGAATTATATTTTTTATCTATTTCATAGTGTTGGGTTTTGTTGGCTAGGTCTTTCAAAAGTATTCTGCAAATAACAATTTTCGATTTAAATTGTAATGTTAAATTATGGAACAACAAAATTAAGGGTACGTCGGCATTTGCAACCGCACTTAGCCCTTTTTTATTTTTATTGAACTCAAAACTATTCAGTTCCAACGGTTGCCAGCAGCATATATAGATAGATAGATAGATATATAGACTGATATACAACGTGTTCCTTTTGATATCCCATAACTCTAAGGTTATGTTCTTATAGGTAAAAATTATATAAAACGCCCTAGAACATGTGGTTCAAAAATCATTAGTTTCGAATATAACAGCAATTTTAGTTAAATTTGTTAACAAAATGTAACCAGTACGGCGAATCCTTAGTTTTGCGAGACGTTGGCAAACTTACACTAAAGTGTAGTAGTAAAGTAATGGGAGAGCGTAACTTGTAAAAAACATTGACATGTGTGGGTGTTTCATTGATAAGTAGGTACGATTAAATCGTTTTCATTCAAATGTTCATTCATAACAAGGTAAGGGTGTTTTACATAAACAGTCGTGACTTTTTAGAAATATTTTGTATGAAAAAATTAAACAAAAAAAATTAATAATTGAAAAATAATTCATATGCAATTTGATTCTTTACCATGATCTGTTTAATACCCTAGAGTTATGGGATATCAAAAGGAACACGTTGTATAGCTCGAATACAAGCTAAACACTAACCTGGTAGCAAATAAGCGCCATACGTCCGTCATGAGACCAGGAGAAGTGGGTGACGGGTGTGCTACGGTCGTTGATGAGCTCGATGCTCCAGCGGCCCTCGTACTTGATCCACACGAAGATCACGCCCGAACTGTCACATGAAGCCAGCTTCTGGTACGGCTCGTTCCATTTCACCAGGATCACCTTTAAAAAATGTTAAATTAGTATTAACGTTTTAAAGAGGCGGAGGGTGGAGACTGCAAGTTCTAGTCTGCCTCTTGAAAGTTCGGGCGCAAACCGTCTAAGACCAAACACTTGCAAAAATAATATCATGTTTTTAGGGTTCCGTTGCTGAATGGTAAAAAACGGAACCCTTATAGATTCGTCAAGTCTGTCTGTCCGTCTGTCCGTCCGTCCGTCCGTCCATCTGTCCGTCCGTCCGTATGTCACAGCCATTTTATTCTGAAAGTATAAACATTTCATAGTTGAAACTTGGTAGGTAGGTGAATCCTGTTAACCGCTTTACGATTCTTATACAAAAAAATAAAAATAATGATATAAGACCCAAGTTCACCAACATTTAAACAGCCGGTAAACAAAGAGTGACGATTAATTTGACACAATTCCCATACAAAATATGTCAAATAATATTTTAAACGCTGTTTAGAACTTAAACGTCTGTTGGTGAACACTACCCTTAGAGGAAATACAACTAAAACAAAAAATATATATTAACTTCTACCTATGCGTATAGGATATCATATGGATAGGTCTTATAAAATGACATCGAGGTTCCTAGAACAATTTTTTCCAAAAGTCTAACATTTGGATGATAGACGCTTCCAAAGTGGTAAAATTAGTGTCCTTCCCCTCTAACTTTTAAACTAAGCAAGTGAAAATTTTGAAAAAAATACATAAAGTAGATCTTAACCAATACTTTCAAAGAAACTTTTGGTTTGAACGAGATCAAACCGGTAGTTTTTGAGGTCTAGCACATTTTCAACAACCGCAAATATAACTTTGTCCTTCATACAAATACTATGAAAAACAATATTGTGGTATTTTAGTTAAAGTTGGTACAGAACCATCAGTGCGCGAGTCTGACGCGCACTTGGCCGGTTCTTTTATTGTTTTAATATCTTGTGCCGCGGTGAACCCAACAATGTTCGGTCATGGACGCCAACGAAAAGAAAGATCTTAAAAGGTTGTCTTATCTTTATACCTAATAATTATTATTATTAAGCTGATATCGAAACGATATATGATCAGAATATCGAAACGATATTTGCTGAATGTCATTCAGGTTTACGCTCCGACCTCAAAACACGACGATGTCGAAGTGGAGGCTATGTATGAGGAGATCCCTAAAGCCATGCATAGCTTTAAAACCCACTACACGGTTGTGATGGGGGATTTCAATGCGAAGTTGGGGCAACGTTGCGGTAATGAGTTGAGAATGGGGAAATTTGGATTTGGGCAACGGAACAAAAGGGGTCAGATGCTGGCAGACTTCATGGAGAGGGAGAACCTCTTTATGATGAACTCCTTCTTCAAGAAGCCCGTAAGCCGCAAATGGACCTGGATCAGCCCGGACGGTAAAGTCAAAAACGAGATCGATTTTATCATGTCAACGAAGAAGCACATATTCGATGATGTCGCTGTGATCAACGCTGTTAAGACAGGAAGCGATCACCGCATGGTCAGAGGCACATTGAATATCGACGTAAAGCTTGAAAGAGCGCGACTGATAAAATCCACGCTCCGACCAATACCGGCTCAAATTCAAAACCCCGAGTGCTTTCAGCTCGAGCTTCAAAACCGTTTCGAAGCCCTTGAGAACAGCATCGATGTGGACGATCTATACAACATGGTGGTGGATACTGTCCGTACGGTAGGGTCTAAGTACTTTAAAACCCGCCGTCCCAAATCAAAGAAACTCTCCAGTCAGACTCTCCTACTCATGGATCAGAGAAACGAAATGAGGCTACAGAACTCAGCGGATGCCCATCGCTATCGGCAACTCAATAGACAGATATCTAAGTCTTTGAAGAGCGACCTTCGTCAATTTAATACCCGACGTATTAAAGAGACCATTGAGCGGAACAAAGGCTCCAAAGTGTTCGCCAGAGATCTGTCTATTGGGCAAAGCCAATTGACGAGGCTGAAAACTGAGACAGGTAGCATCATTGCGTCAACACCTGAAATCCTGAGGGAGATTGAGAGTTTCTATGGACAGTTATACTCCACGAAAACACCTGTTGAAAACAAGGCTAAAGACCCTAGAGCCAAGCTTACCCGACACTATTCTGAAGATATCCCGGACGTCAGCCTGTGCGAGATTAGAATGGCTCTCAAGCAGCTTAAAAACAACAAGGCGCCGGGTGATGACGGAATCACAACAGCTCCTTAGAGCGGGCGGTAAGCCGATACTTAGGGTCCTCCAGAAGCTCTTTAATTCTGTCATCCTCGAGGGTAAAACGCCAAAGGCATGGGGCAGAGGCGATGTGATGCTGTTCTTCAAGAAGGGTGACAAAACTCTCTTGAAGAACTACAGACCCATTTCGCTTCTGAGCCATATCTATAAGTTGTTTTCGAGAGTCATTACGAATCGTCTCACTCGCAGGTTCGACGACTTCCAACCTCCCGAACAAGCCGGGTTCCGAAAAGGCTATAGTACCATAGACCACATTCATACGCTGCGGCAAGTTATACAGAAGACCGAAGAGTATAACTTGCCACTTTGCTTAGCGTTCGTGGACTATGAGAAAGCCTTTGATTCGATTGAGACATGGGCAGTGCTGCAGTCTCTCCAAAGGTGCCAAATAGACTACAGGTACATCGAGGTACTAAAGTACTTATACCAAAACGCCACCATGTCGGTCCGATTACAGAACCAGAGCTCTAATCCGATCCAACTACAGCGAGGTGTGAGACAGGGAGACGTTATTTCTCCGAAACTGTTCACAGCTGCGTTGGAGGATATTTTCAAGCTTCTGGACTGGAAAGGACGCGGCATCAACATCAATGGCGAATACCTAACACACCTGCGATTTGCCGATGATGTAGTTCTTATGGCTGAGACCTTGGAAGACCTGAACATTATGCTCGAAGATCTCAGTAATGCTTCTCAAAGAGTGGGTCTTAGGATGAACATGGACAAGACGAAAATCATGTTAAATGCCCATGTTGCACCCGCTCCAGTTAACGTTGGGAACATTGCACTTGAAGTTGTTGACCACTATGTTTACCTGGGACAGATAGTCCAGTTAGGTAAGTCCAACTTCGAGAAAGAGATCTCTCGTCGAATCCAGCTCGGATGGGCAGCGTTCGGGAAGCTCCGGCATATTTTCGCGTCCGAAATACCTCAGTGTCTCAAGACGAAAGTCTTTGACCAGTGTGTGTTGCCAGTAATGACCTATGGGAGTGAGACGTGGTCGTTTACTATGGGTCTCATAAGAAGGCTCAAGATCACCCAGCGAGCAATGGAGAGAGCGATGCTTGGTATTTCCCTACTCGATCGAATCAGAAATGATGAGATCCGCAGGAGAACTAAAACAACCGACATCGCTCGAAGGATTGCATCGTTGAAGTGGCAGTGGGCGGGACACATAGCGCGGAGAACCGATGGCCGTTGGGGCGGAAAGGTTCTCGAATGGCGACCACGTACCGGACGACGTTCCGTGGGCAGGCCCCCCACAAGGTGGACCGACGATCTGATCAAGGTCGCGGGAAGCCGCTGGATGCGGACAGCACAGGACCGATCGTTGTGGAGATCCTTGGGGGAGGCCTATGCCCAGCAGTGGGCGTCGTTCGGCTGATATGATGATTAAGCTGAAGATTTTGTTTTTATGTTTGTTTGAACGCGCTAATCTCAGGTATCTACTGGTTCGAATTGAAAAAATATTTTTATGTTGGACAGTCCATTTATCGATGAAGGCTTATATAACATAACGCTGCGACCAATAGGAGCGAAGCATCAGTGAAATATGTTGCAAAAACGGGGAAATTGTTCATAATTAAAGGCATCCGTTGCGTGCCCTGCGTAAATGGTTCAAGTTATCCAAAAATATGTACGAAAGAATTATTCCTCTTTAAATGGTTTAAAAAAATGTCCGCGTTGCTAAAGAGTTTTATCAACATAATATTAATGCTTTAAATGTATTCAATTGTGAAAAAAATCCTTTACATCACTTATTTTCAATTAACATCTTAGAAGCTAAACTACAATTTTAAAAATTAAATTATATGATGCACGAGACCAGACTCTGCGCTGGCCAGCGAGTGAGGCGGGGGAGGCGGTGCTTGCAGACCGCCCGACGGAAAATAAAACAAGAAAAAAAAACTATAAATATCATTTACGCAGAAGTACTTTAAAATAAGTATATTATTTTAAAAACTTCTTAATCGCGATCGTACCTAATAACAGAAATTGAAGCAGACAAAGTCGCGGGTAACAGCTAGTAAGTATAAAATAATCAGTTTTACTCAGGCAATCACACCCGCAGCTAGTACTTATTATTTTTATATAAACGATAATAAATAAATATATTTTATTTAAATTTTTAAGGGATATTTATATCTAGCTTATATTCTATAAGAACATGATTCAAATGACGATTGAAATTGAATTTTAATAGAGGCAGCTTAATAATGTAGGTAGTCGTACTTGACTCTACATTTAGTACTTAAGTTAGAGTGAGCCTTCGTATTCCCAGCGAATAATACAAAATAATTTATTCGGTTCGCCTTGGTGACATTGGAACAATCGTATCTACATACCCTCTCAGCACTGTTTGAGTTACCATTTAATCATAGGCAGCGCCATTGTATCTAGTAAAATAAATAACGCGATTCATTGCCAATAAAAAAGAAAATTGAATCTACAAAAGGGAACATTAAGTTTACGAGTGGAATAAAGTATGTAGGTAATGTTTAAGCACGTTAAGCTAATGTAACTTTGTATTGTATCTTTAAAGCTCACCCACCTGTTATTTATTACGCAACACTCGTCCTTCTCTGAATTTAACGTCATTTGAGGCAAACGAATTAACTGCCTTACGCGAAAAATGTTTTTGTTAGAGATTTATTGAGTTATTGTGACAACTTTGTTGCGACAGTAGAAACAAGTCAATTCCAAAAAACTTTATTTTGACCCTAGTCCCGACTGAGCTAGGATACCTAATCATACAATAAGAATAAGAATAAACCATTGACAAAAAGTAAAGTTTAAACTCCTTTTGGGAAACACACTTCAAGTATTTTCTTGAACAACCTTAAGTAGATAGAACTTCTTTTATTTCTGCTTTAAAAAACACAAACAGTCTATGGTTTTTTTTAAACGCAAATAATTTGCGAGCTTATAATTTAATGAAAAGTTATTGTCAAAAGACAACTGATTGGAATTAATTTCTTGTTCTACAATAGCTTATTAACTTTCATTTGAAGCGGAGTACCTAATCGTGAGCTCCATTACTAACTTAATTAGAAAGGCTAATTATGTTCCGACTTGTATTAACTTGCTCACTTGACCAAGCTTTAATCAAGGTAGTTGTTATATGTAGACGAGCTTTTTTAATATTAGTCAAATTTGTGAGCTAATTTAATTAATTTTATTCCATTACAAACACGTACGTAGGTCTGCTCTGTATACCAGACTCGAAACCTATGTGTATGACTGAGTGATGTCTAATTATACAGGCTAAGTAAAATAACTACTGCCTATTACATAAAAAGAAAGAAGAAACACGCTCTCACATTCACTTCACACTTCTCTGTATAAAAGTGGAGCTATATTTAACGAGCCCTTTGTGAAGATAAGCAAGACAGCGCGATAAAAAACAATCTGTTAAAGTACAAATCACTTCAAAGGCTTTGACAGCAACATTTTTAAGACACTTAAGAGATAAGCAAATATGCAACGAGTGGAGGTTTATGTTCAATTACTCTCGATCTCGAATAATATAAAAGGCGAAGGTCGTGTAAAGTTGACGCGCCGCCCGAACGGAGGAGGTTTACGTTCTCTCCCTTTGTAATTAAAACAAATATTTCTTTTGCTTCATCGTAGCATAATGAGATTCTTTTCAGTTAATAAAATTTTTAATACTCCGCTAAAGAGTACGTATTTAAATGCTCCCAGAAGGATTTGCTACAAGTTCTTATTAGTAATTTTGGGTACTTTGTTATTCTTAAAATTAATGAGACTAGTACTGGGATATACTGAATTCTGTTATGCAATGTTTGCTACAGCTAAAGCCGAAACACAACAAACAGTGGATTATTAACAAGTAGTAAATATATTTAATCAACCGCCGCAAAAAAGGAGATCCCTAATAATTTCAGCTTAATAATAATGTCTAATCGATAGCATCGTATGTCGCTATAATTGTTTGCAACAAAAATGTATAGTATATGTGCAGTTTGTGCAGGCTCTACGTCTATGTATTTAAAAGTTGTAATTATTGGGATTCTGAATTTTTTAAGGGTAACTAGTTACCCTGGGTAAAATGAAGTGGAATTCCTATACCTATTTAATGAATAGCAAACTAAAGCGGTGGCGATTACCCGCATGGGCAAGGTTGCCAGTCCACTAACTAGGTCGATGGTTCCACTTGCGGATTTCTTTGCCAAATACCTAGTGTAAATGCATTGTTTTTTTTTCATGGCAGACAGTAACCAACCAAATGCAACCGATATTATTAATGTGGTGTTTTATTTCTTACGTACTGCATGTAACTCAACTATATAATATTATAATTGTGCAGACTTACAAAAATACTCACGACACACATAGGACTTTTTAGTTTTTTTTTTAAATTTATGTATGACAGTATGCAACATTTTACTTTTGATAATTGAAAAATACAGGTACCTACCTATTTGTCTTAAAAACATAAAGACCCCTTCCGATTATCAAAAAGTATCTGTTCAAAATCTTCGTGTGTATCAAAAGTTTCTGTGTTAAGTACAATAAGGCATACACGTATTCCATATTGACTAGTATTTTATTCGAGTCTATTATGGATGATGAAAGACACAAATAAAGTAATCAATAAATCATTACTGAATTTGAAAATATAATTTATTTTCACAAATTAAATTCATAAGAATTTAGAATTAATTGCCAGCAAAGACCATTATTATAGAAGTAGCCTGTATGACTGTGTGGTAACATTCAATCTAGTTTTATTAAAACGCTGATGGCTAAATTGAACGATTTCCCACAACTCATAACTGTAGGTCATGAATTAAGTTTCAGCAAGTAGGTACCACTGGAGTATTTGGAAGCCATGTTCTGTTTTATACTACTTGCTTAGCAGTGAGGTAAAGTATTATAGGGTAATCTGCACATAAAGTGATGCCCTACCGGAGCCCAAACTTGTCCCGAAGCAGTGGCAGGTTTAAATATGGTTACCTATTGAAACGCATAACCTTTTTCATAAACTAACAATGCTTAATGATGATGGCCATAATAGACATATGACATAAGCTATTAAGGCATAACCTCATTACGCATGACATCATTTGGCTGAAACTTAAAAGCATAATCATAGATGAACATAATTTTGAAAAGCATAAGTAATGAAAGGCATAATTTTTGTTGGCCATAATATTCTAGAGGCCATAATATTAATCAAGAAGCATACATTTGATAAGCATAACTGACAATATCCCTAAACCCCTAATCAAAATTATTATAATAATTGAAATTATGACAACAAACATTATGCACTTCAAAGCGTCACCTATATATATATATATATATATTATATATTTATAAATAGTTTTTGAGAGTAATTAAAATGATATTTTAAGGATAAGTTGAAAAAAAATGGCAGTAATCATAGGGATGTGGCGCTCGCTCGCCTTCGCGCGTTTAGGGTCACAGTTCTAACCTAACCTAACCTACACTTTTTCTGACCTACTGGACTTTGTAAAACTTTGCTTGAATGACTACATATTACATACCTACTATTTAGCCACTTAATGACAGAAACCCAGAGCAAGGGTCCGTCTACCATACTTTATCCAAAAATATGACTTTAAATAATAAAAAGCAAGTATATGTAAAAGACGGTTATGTTGAGAAAATATAGAGAAACAAATAATAGATGTTTGTTACTACTGATATTTTGAAGTTGAAATAGTCAGGTTTATCGGTATTTTTAATATAAATTTAAGTAAATAAACAATAATTATTATATTTTCTTTTATAGACGTTGGCTTTAGTAGGATATGCTTTGTACAAGTACGTCAAATAAAATTATGAAAATAATGGTATTTTATGCATGATTAAACTATGCGTTTTAAAGTATGCTTTATAAAATTATAGCAAACAAAAATAAGGATTTGAACCATTATGCTTTTTAGTATTACGCCTTTTAACAACTCTGCTTTTTTATGGTTATGCGTAATAAAAAATGTGCTAAAATCAAATTATTATTTTTAATTTGTATGCCATATGATCTTGGACGAATAAATTCATCCAAGCATATGATGTATGTCTATTGAAAGAATGACTATGAACATTATGCGTTTCAAACTTTGTGTCAAAGTGTCACCTACAAAAATACTTTGGTTTAGTTGTAATTATTTATGTTACATGATCTGAGGGCATTCGTTCCAAATATAATAACTAGATCTGATAAAACCATCGAGGATCATGATCAATTATGAAATAAAGTACGAGAGATCTTGGTCGTCTTTTCATTGTCACGCATTTGACATGCATTGACGCCCACAACACGTAACTAACATCATACGCACAGATACAATATTAATAAATAATATAACGATTGGGTACAAAAAGAAAATTAGTACTCTTTACCTGATTAAAGTTTCTAACCAAAGCAAACAACAAACTAAGTCCATGCATATACTGATTAAACATGGCAATGTAGTTAATGCTAATGAGAGATTCGTATTGATGTTTACTAAACAAAGTCATACATTGCTAGCACACAAAACGCTATGCTTAAACTACAATAGTAATCCAATCCTAGACTAAAGTATACTAGAGAAGCCGAGACTATGTGAAAAGCACCTGAATTTGAGATGTTATCTGAATTAAAAAAGCCACTTTGTATTCGAAGGGCGATGGTTCAGTGTACAAAAATCCTCAAACGACTACCGATTTAGGCGATTTGGTGGGTAGTATCACGCGAGCCTTAAAAACATTTTTGGTTCAGGGGGAATTACAAGAGTTACGAAGCGGACACAATCACAATCATAAGTAACGGACGTAAGATCACGGTTAGACTACATAACATCTATAATAATATTATAAAGCTGAAAAGTTTGTTTGTTTGAACGTGCTAATCTCAGGAAGTACTGGTTCGAATTAAAAAAAATTGGTTGTTTGTAAAGTAGGTTTACGATCGAGATGTTTACGTGATAAAGTCTTATTGGTGATATAAGTTTTTGGGAAGTAAGGAATTAATGAAGATAACAATTTTTTCAAATTTTAAATTACATCTTAAACATTCAACGAAAACTTAACCGCACGAGAAAATCTCCATTCGTTTGTATGCCGCTAGAGTGAGAGAGACGGAAGATCGGTCCACTCACTCGAACGCTATGCCAGCCTCCGCTCGTGAGGATTCCGCGTGACAAGTTTCACGCAATGACTGGCAGCGCTCGAGATGAGACGGGAGATCGGTCCGTCTCTCTCTCTCGTTATACCTGCGATCGCGCTCGTGAGGTTTTGGTGTGACACAAGTTTCTGAACATGTCACCCGACTAAAACGATTTTAAAGACGTTATCACGTCAAAAATATTTTGGGTTGGATAGTCTATTTATCGAGGAAGGTTTTAGGATAACATTACGTTGCGACCAATAGGAGCGAAGCATCCGTGAAAAAAGTTGCAAAAATAATCGCGATCATAATAACAGAAATTGACGAGTACGAAGTCGCGGGAAACAGCTAGTGATTCATATGTAATATACAATTACCTATGAGTGTGAAAGGTACGTCACCTTCACTCATGTGGAAAAGACGGTAGTTAGAACAGGATCGCTACCATTGCCTATCCTAGAGTACTAGCCCACATTTGTCCCGAAGCAGTGGTAAAATATTGGGACGTGTAAAAGCGCCTCCAGGGGCCTATTTGCAGAAATAAAACTAATTTTAACTGATTTTAGAGAGCCTACTTCCTTTTTCACTTTCAAAATCATACATTTAAATCGTTTCCAATTCGTTTTAGCCTTGAAACTGTTACAACAAAAACAAACATTCTGTAAATAGTTATGGCAGAATGTATAATGTCAAAAAATATTTTACAAGTACAAATTAGCGTTTGGTCTCGTAGTTATTAAGGCATTAGCCTTAGTTTATAATAAGACCGTCATCATTATTAAGAGCTCCGTTTCTTTCCTTGACCTAAATCCTAAACAGATTTATAGCATTTATCGCTAGCGAATGTTTGGAAATGACAACGATTTTATCGCCTCTGTTACACGCAATTGTCAATGATAAAGTAACAAGCAGATAACTGATTTACAATTGGAATGATTTCATTTATTTTTTATTGAAAAAAAGAAATGTGCGCAATACCTGTAATTTCGTTTTAGATTGTATTTTGTCAGATCTATCCCCTACATAATTCGATAAGATTGAGTTTTAAGGTACATACTATATATTTATTTACTAATCTTAGTTTCAGGTTTACTCTAAATAGACAGCCTAGTATGCCAAGTTTTAAAAATATACCTATGAGTGGTAATTTGGTTTATCCTCTCTCTTGAACGAATTTATAAAGACACTATGACTTTTCGTCGTCTACTAGAAAACTTTTTTAGCAATTAATCATTTACTAATTATAAGTTATAAATTAAGGTACGCGTAAAACGCCTGAAATTAAAAAAAAATGTCGGTTTAAAATTGGCATTATGTATTTTGTCGGATCAGTGCTGCCCAGCACTACTTAAATATGCATATAAACACTATGGTGAAGTCAGAAATTTAATATTGTTTAGACTTCTGAATGTGTGATATATTGTGTAACGGTGTCGGTTATAATAAAAATACTGCTCTTAAACAAAGTTCTCGTTTATTTATAATACCTTCAGATATCACTATTTCTACTTTTTTCATTTTCATACAAATCAAAATTTTTAGATTCCGATTTGTATGATTTTTTTTACATACAGGGTGAAATTTTAACCACCTTCCAAATTTTCATATATCAATTTACGAGACAAAAAAAAATGACGTATTTTTTCTTTTGGTATAGCCCAGTACAAAAATGTCAAGACAAAGTACTTACACAATGTCCGCCATAATCTAAAATTTTTGATACGGCCGCCTAGCAACACTTTTTTTACGCAATGCACATCACATTCATTCATTACGACACTAATTATAAGTTTTTGATTTTCCCTTTATACCTAAACAGGCCTAAAACTGTAAAAATTTAAAACTATATTGCGAAAAATATTTTCGGATGAAAACTTAATTTACATTTTTTACTTCATAAATGGACTCTAAGTACGATACTGAACGACTACAAAAACTTTGGAAAGTGGTTAAAATTTCATCCTGTATATGATATCAAATTTCTGACTTTACCATAGTATTTATATGCATATGTTAACATAGGCTCGTTTCGGCTTGTTATACCATTTACCTAACACCCTGTATATTAGTAGACTGCTGGACACAGGCCTCTCCAAAAGGAGGAGAAGAGAGGTGGAAGATTTCCATAATCACCACGCTTAGTAGATGGGTTGGTGATTGCAGTTTAGGCAATGGTAGAAAGAAGCTGTTGCCCATCTTCTCGCAGTACTCCTTCAATCGCCTCTTACGACACTCATAGGAAGGGAACGGGTCTATTCTTAATGTGCCAACTGCGGCACACGGCTTAATGTGTCCTAAGAGGCAGTAACTTAACAAACACTGATTATAAGTATTATTACTGTTACCCGCGGCTTGGTTCACGCTAAGGCCTCTGCCTCGAATTTCACGGGCAGCGGGGCGGTGTGGTATGTGATGACAAATTGTATCACGTACCTATGGGACGTGATATTGACTTAAAACAATAACTTCCTTGAACATAGTCACGCTTGCCTCTCTTGTCACGTATTGTTATATAGTATATAGGACGAGCCATCATTGGTGAATAAAGGACTATTCCACGGAAGACTAGTATCATTTCGAGTCTACGTCCCAATCCATTACATGGCGACCGTGACAGGACTGCCGTTTGGGCAGTGCTGTGCATTTGAGTAATATTTGATATCAGTATTTTTTTTGTTTAAAAAAAACCTTATTACTATTATTATAATGTAGTTCCTTGGTGAATAAAGGACTATTCCACGGAAGACTAGTATCATTTCGAGTCTACGTCTCAATCCATTACAGCGGGAGCGGCGCGGGCACTGCAAATGTATGCGCCCGAGCAAGACAAGTCACGCCCCGCTGCTCGCTAAATTCGAGGCAGAGGCCTAAAATCCTCTGATGAAAAGTTAATAGTCTACCCCACGGAAAAGGATGGGATGTCTAAGGATGAAAAATGGACCTGTTTTTACCCCTAGACGACCACTGCACAAAAAGTATTGACGGTCCCTTCACATACGAAAAACAAACATAGTGATCCCACGGGAATCGTATTTTTTTCTGGGATTATAAATATAGTAGTAATATGCTCATTTCATTCAGATCTTGTTCAGTCGTTTTGGCAAGATTAAGTAACAAATACCCATCCAAACATTAACATTTATTTAGTAAGAATACTCACGTCAGAGCGGTGTCCGCGCAGGTTGTAGTTGGTGCGCAGAGGCAGCTCGTGCGGGCGCCGCGCATGCGACGACGTGAACGTGACGCCGACCACGCCCCTGACGTTTCCCGTCGCCAGCCAGCCTTCTTGGTAGTAGTTGTTGCGGTTTAGCTTCCAACCTTCCTCCTGTTTGAATAAATAGATAATATGTACTTAGAAATATGTTATATGATGATCAAAATGTAATTACTAATATCTATTCGCCCGAGGCTCTGCACGCGTGAACTCCACGTCAAAAAACCTGTGCCTAGCGGTGGCATATAGAAAAATACCTAATGTAGGCTTAATCCATTCGTGTATGTGAAACCATGGCAACACACATACAAAATTACAACCCTGACCGATTGGGTTGTTTAGTAGTGGACACACCGACAGCAGCGCTACCTACCAGGTCTCGCGGTAAAAAGTATCCTATGTTCATCAGGGATAATGTCGGTTTCTAATGGTAAAATGTTTACCATTAGAAACCGGTTACAAACAAACGACCAAAATATTTGTGTAGATTTCATTTTTTTAATGTACATATTATATATTTCTAAGTATATACCTAGGAATATTAATATTAATATATTTTTTCTATCTTATTGCATCATTGGTTTTGTTTATATTACTACAATTAATTTAGGGCAACTTACGCTGCACGCTGTCCCAATGCAATGTGCTATGTGCATAATATTTACATACAACGACTTGAATTTTTAATGGGTGAGTAAGAGATGAGATTTGTTGATCCCATAACGTGATAACCACCTATGCTCCGTATGCTCGTGCTTATGTTTCCAGGAGAATAGTCACACTTGCCTTATTTATAGTCATAACGTTCCTACCTTTATGTTCTGTGGTTCCTACCTACTTATAGCTGCTACGAATGCTATGATATGCAACGATAACGTTAGCAACAAAGGGTAGGGCCAAGGGTGAAATATTGAAATATTATTCGAGAAGACTTTAAAACGGAAATCGACACGATGCCTATTTCATGATTCAATCGGAACTGAAGGACTTTACCTTTAATGTTCAAATGAAATCAAATGTATGGTAAACTACAAAACATGGTTAATTTTCTTTCTGTAAATATATTTCATAGGTTACACTTTAATTGACTTTTTTCCGTCGATAAATATGTTTGTTATAGGTATTATTAGGTACTTACTTTTAGGTGTTTTTTGAGTTTGTAGGTTAACTCGGTCAAACATAAAATGTCTACTTTGAAACCGCCGATTTATTCGTAGCAGCATAGGGTAAGTAGTATGGTAGCATGTAAGATAGTTGAATGGCCATAATTACTATTAACTTTATTATTACGAGCCACATAATTGCTGTGTACCTTATATTCGATGATGGAGGCTTTTGCCCTGCTGTGGGATAATTAGAGGCTATTACCACATGAATGAAATATTTACTCATGTGCTGTTACTTTACTTTTTTATTTATAATTATGGTAAAAGAATACAAATAACATGAGTTTAAACTTTCAAGTGGTAGTGATTAATGACTTTTGAAACGGACATTACTCTCATACGGCAATCCTTTTGCCAGGAAACGATCGTAATTCGTGATTGCACGTGAAATATACAGGGTGACAAGGCCGGACCGGAGATCGAAGGCGAAATTGGCAATTAGCCAGATATTCCGCTAGCATCGCCATTAATTCGTCTATCGCCACCAATTAGTTCTGATTTCTTACCGAACATTCGTTGTTGGAGCAACAGGTTTATATGTAGGTACTACTGCGTGGGTATGGCTGTTACACCAAAACAGTACACAATATCATACAAGTATTTTCATTGTAAAGTAGGCAATGTAGCCTCTTCCATTGAGCAATAAACAGCTTGTAAGTAGTTTTTGCTAGCAGCGTTTTTATTGCCTATTATAAAATAGCCCAGAAGAGAGATAAATCTAATCTACGTATAAATGAACGATGAAATCACTAAGAGCGATCTCTTTCAACGAAGCTTCTGAAAGATTTATTAATATAAAGCAAGGAAGAAGATTAGCATAAATAAAAAGTCTATTATCTTTCATTGCTTGAATAAATTGGTTTTGGTGGGGTCTTGTGGCCTGAGATGATGATACACATTTTAAAGTAATACCCATTAAATAACAAACTAAAAAAATAACTTATCTCTCTCATTAGTTAAAATTATGACTGCTCATTTCTATTTATTAATTCCTGTATAAAATTACAATCATATTAGACTTCTTCTGAAATGTAGCATCCAATGCTAACTTCGAGACCTTTCTCGTAACATAATTTCACGAGTCGGGAATCACGACTAAAATAGTCACTGCAGCATGTTTTCCCTGAAGTCACTAATTAGCTGTACAGTATGTGTCTGAAATGCTTGACTGAAATACAGGCAATCCCTGCGTGAACTTATTTCACGTCCCTCTTTCCTGTAATTAGTATTCACGAATTGTAGGCCCTCTGTCTCCTAATTTAAATGAAAACAATGAAATTAGTAGGCGGGGGCTTGTTTAAATGAGTTTGCTAATTGGTTAGTGGACAAAGCACATGAGAGTAGCCACAACGCGCGTGACCATTTAACCAACACTAATGAACTGGCAGCTACATCGTAGATATCCACTACAACCGATGAAATTAGCACCACAAGCACAAACGTAAACCGGCGGACTTCAGCCGAATCGAAATCGGAAAGCAACCGGAATTAATGATAGCATTTCCCTTTACTGAAGGAACTTATCTAATTACTTACGCCGTCGTTAAAATAAATAACGTATCACAAACAAATCGTTTGAATTAAAGATTTATTTAAAAGGCTTGCTGTTGCCAGCATACCTCTACTCTCACCTACCATAAAATTCATAAAAAAACCGGCCAAGTGCGAGTCGGACATGAGCACGAAGAGTTCCGTACCATTATCTATAAACACGAGCAAAAAATCGCGTTTATTGTTTTCTCGGTTCTTGTGTTGTTATATCAGTGTTGGGTACTAATAATTGCATTAACTGTACTGCATGCATTTTTAAGGGTAAGTTTTAAGGGTAAGTTTTAAGGTAAGGGAGGGCGGACGGTTTTCCTGCATGAAATAGTACCTGCTCAATCAGTGTTAGTGCGGGTAGTGTGGTGAAGGTACGGCCGGTGTTAACAAGCGGAAATCATTAGCAAAATAATTTTCAAAATCCATAATTAGTGATGAATTTCCCCAAAGTAACACCTGAGTCTATTACTCGTAACTTCATAAATGGTCTCTAAATACGATACCGAACGCCTATAAAAATTTTGGAAAGTTAAATTTCACCCTGTATAGCTGGCATAAGATAAGACCCTGCATATCTACTTTCATATTTTCTACGAACGATAGCAATGTAATATTGGAAAACAAATAACGTCGTGTAAACATTTCACCGAAATAAGTATCAATTTATATACCTAGCGTGCCGCTTTGAGTTTACAGAATCTGATTGTTATGAACAACTAGGTAAATAAAGGGTTTATTTTATTATATATTTAATTATATACGATAATATAATTAAATAGTTTAGGTGAGATACCGGTGAGAAGATAGTGAATTCGCGTAATAAAAAAAACAGGTCTCGCTAGTTATTGTGCCGTCTCGTCTTCAATAACAATACGTAGTCAAGACAATGGGTGTTTGAGCTTACGTGTAATGACAGTGGTGTCTATTCTGTATTCTGGTGTCTGTCACCCAATACAAAATACGCGTAAAAGAATCCGCAAATACAATACGCCGCATTCCCTTCTTTTGTAAACGAAAAAAAGGTTAAAATATTTAGATGTGGTAGGTGGTAGCTGTAGAAATGAAAGTAAATAGGTCAAAAGTTGTAGAAGCGAAGGAAAGTTAATTAAATGGGAGCCTTCACTCCCTACAGCAGGTCCGTTACGTAGATTAGAATTGCAGGAGGCACTACGCGCGCCTACAAGTTACAACAAACTACGATTTGGCTCGCAGCAAATCGCTTTCAATCTGCGTAGAAAAGAAATGGAAAATTAATGCAGTGTAATAATGTGCCGCAGGTTTGAGGCAATCAGGCCTCACAAAGCTTGATGGTAACGGCAATTTGTTCTCTACCTGTAGCCTGCGGGGACAATATAAAAGAACACGCGTCCAACTTTGGAATTGCCTAATACAATTTGAAGACTACGTCAAATCAAGGTAAAATCATATTTCAGCGGTTTTACATTATAAAAATAATAATTAAAAATTAAATCTAAAGAAGTGTTCATTTTACAGCATGCTGCAGCAAAATGTATAATTTTATTACTATTTGTTAAAAACTAAAGTAGGACATTTAAATGTACGTATTTTTAATATGTTACATGATGAAACTTAACATAAAAGTCACATATTTATAGATTACATTGAACATCTACAATATTAAAGTTAGGATTCTTTAAAAATGAACACGTCGAGTTTTCTAAATAAAAATATAGGTACTTATAGCATTCTACACCATAAGTACTAATTATTATCGTGAATAATTAGTACCTAGTGTGTTTTTATCCTCAACGATCATATGTCACAAATGCCAGATGAGTAGAACCAATCATAGCCACCGTAGCAAGGCATTCATGAAACTGATCACTCATCAAGTCATCATGAATAATACCTATAACAATAAAAGATGACAAATTATATGTATAGATAATATTATTTGGTATTTCTCACCTCTGGCAGTTCGTCGGGGACTTTGCCCATCCATGACAGCGACAGAATCGTGCAGTCACACTTCGCGTTTACGTTCCTCTCGAAATGGAGATGCATTTTCGTTGTTGCAATTAACACTTAGTTGCTGCGGGCCATTATCACTGCGCTGACACGCGCCGGGCTCGAATCAGCGAGCTGTATCACAGCGGACATGTTACGCGACGTGTACGGGCATTTGATTTGGGAGCTTGCGAGTCGGTTCGGGCTCCGCTGACGTTACACGGTGACAAGCGAGCCTACGGAGTACGGGACGGGACAGCCGCCCGGCGCAGGTATTGATTGCGCGGGTCGCGCAGCCTGCGCCCTCTGGCTCCGCGTGCGGAAACCCGGGAAACCCCACGGAAAACAGGAGTGTGGCGCTACGATACGAAAGTTACGTGACTAAGACGAGATTAGCACATCGCAGCCGTTATTATGCACCTTGCATAACGATGAGGATGAATTAATTCCGAGAAATTTATTGCAAAGTATGTTTATTTAACGCTTTTTAATTACTACTATTATTGATACAAACAAATGATGCGTGGGCACGACAAAATAAATAAGATGCCATTACACTGATATCTATTCGAATTAAAACGTGATAGCACTGACAAAAATAGTAACATGACCTAAATCACTGTACCCACCTATAGTCATTATCTTCAAAGCGATAAGTCTTAGAATTTGGGGCAAAGCTTCAGTATTTTTTTGCAAATAACACGAAGAGTACCTATTTCCACGACAACACGATTGGGCACACTTGCCAACATTTGGAATTCATACAAATGTCTACGATAAGCCGTGCTATTTTAATTTTGGCAAGTGTTAACAACGCTGCAGTGTTTCGTTCCTTGTTGGGCTCGTGATTCAATCTTTATGAGAATTATAACTTCCCACAATGAAAATGCACCCTCGTTAAAAATATGTTGAATTAAAAAACATAATATGATGACCCGTTATTATCGGTTAACAATGATTTAAACATAACATAACTGAGACAATTTTATTTTTCTAAGTTTAAATACAATAGGCTATTTGACTGGTTTGTAAAACTTATTTTATATTATTAAATAGAGGTTGAAGAACCCAGTAAAAATCGTTTTTTTTAAAACTGGTACATATTTGCTGAAAAATATCAAAATGAAAATTGAAAGTTGAAATAGCGCGCCAAAACGCTATTTTGTCAATATGGCGCTGCAATGGGGTCGGTGACATCACCTGCCTGTCTTGTGATCTGTAGCTCATATCATTTACATACATTTGTTGCAAACTAATGACGAAAGTGCAATTGGATCTATATTTTAACAGTGACTTATGTAATAAAATAAGTTTTAAATTGTATGTAGTTCCAAAATGTATGAATACTTCTATAAAAACTTCGGAAAACTATTTATAAGCCGCATTTCCGCCCGCATAGCGCCCGCGCGGCATGCGAGGAGATGCGGTTTCAAGTCCCGCCTGAGACATAATTTTTCAAGTTTATATACTGATATTATAATTGCAATTTAATTGCTAAAATATCAAATAAAGTTTCTTTTGAACACTTATAAATAGTTTTCCGAAGTTTTTATAGAAGTATTTATAAATTTTTTCGTTTTAGAAAGGACTAATTATTATTAGTCCTTTCTAAAACGAATATCGAAAGCGGTATTGCTAGGATCGTACCAAATATGGGCTGTTGTTGGGAGGGAAAGTTATTTGGTCGGTGAAGGCGAGCGTTGAAAGAAGAACCCTACCCACGTCTCGCTCGGTATGGACCGCAATAATTGCGGTCCATACCGAGTGAGATGTTGTTTTAAGTAGATAAAAGTGTTTTTTTCCCGCGTAACAATGATCTTGATATAAGCACGAAACGTTTGAGATGTCTTAAGTATAGGAATAGATCCGGTCTGGAACAAAAAACATAACCTTTTCAGGAATTTTGCAGTACTTTTATATGTATCTACTAGCTGATACCCGCGGCTTCGCGCGCGTGGAATTTAATCTGTTACAAATTTTCGTCATTAAAGTTACAAATAAAACCCCATTTCCTCCACTTTTTTTGCCTACAGTGCTGGGGGTGCCCATCACGGGGGAGGTGGTGTTGGGTACTTAGTGGGAGCCGGTACGTCGTTGTCGGCATCCCCGGTATGCCGTCGGCATATCCGTTACGCTGATACCATAGTTGGATGAAATGGGCTGAATTATGCTATTGTTTGAAGGGATCCGGTGTTGGTTCTTTCAACGTACCGTGGTCCAAGCGAGCTCGCACCACATCTGTTTGCATTTACATGAAATTTGAAGTCTAATATAATTTGAAAGTTTAAAACTGTCAATGCTGTAGTACAACAAAACCATTCAAAGCAGCTTGCAAGGCTTTATTCGAATATGATCAACACTGCCTAGAGCCTTGGAAGAAGTGGTCCTGTGTAAAAAAACACATTCTTAATTTCCAACCAAGAGGTAAATCCATTTCTCGATCCATAAGCGTTGTAAATGCGATTTCACAAAGACAATTTGCTTGCATACTACGTTTGGATAAAAGACCTAGATCGGACGGTGGACGACGGACCTAGACGGTGTAGTACCAGCATCGGTGTAGAGCTCTGGAAAAGACAGTCCTATGCCATTCGCTCCCTTCATGATCGATAGACAAAGTTTCGTTTTATTGTCATGTTTTAAAAGTGTCTTTTTTTAAATATGGAGAAAATTTAATAAAAAAATAATTTGGATGCGTTAGATATGCAGTTTCACTAAACAGACTTTGCCAGGCACTCAAAAGCGGTGAGTCCTAGAAAAAAAAATCGTTATTAAATGGAAGTTTATCAAATTACCTACTAAATGGAGCTTGTCAAATGGTTTACCAGTCTATATTGATTTAATCCACTAGTCAGCTGCTTCGTGTTGTTGCAACACACCTGTTACCTTATTCTGCCTGAGATACGGGTCTATGCCCAGTTTAGGAAGTATTTTTGTACTGCTTAATATAGTTAATAATGTCATAAGTTAAAACAGTGTAGTTTATAAGATTCGATATTTCATTTACCTACTTATTCCATTTTAACCTACCTTAAGTTTTGCATGCATATTGTATGTAATGGAATTAGGCGTATATGTAGTCTTGGTTTTACAAATAAATAAATTCGCTCACCAATTTTATTCGATTTCCCAACATTTTTCTCTACCGTATACAAAAATCGGCCAAGTGTGAGTCGGACTCGCGCACGAAGGTTTCCGTACCATTGATTTCGTAAACAACAGTAGGTACCTACATTAATTTAGTTAATATAGTGCTTACCTGTTACCATTTATTAATATCGAGCAAAAATAGGCAAAATAACAGCATTTTTTGTATGGGATTAAATATTAATTTTATTTTCATTCTGTTATTTGTTGTTAAAGTTAGAAATATAACTGAGTGTTTTGTGAATATTTCAAGTGCCTACCTGTTGGCATTATTAATATCGAGCAAAAAAGGACAAAAAATCGCGTTTGATGTATGGGAGCCCCCCCTTTAATATTCTTTTTTATTTTGGTAATTTTTGTTATTGCGGTAACAAAAATACATAATTTGTGAAAATTTCAGTTGTCTAGCTATCGCGGTTCTTGAGATGGCCTGGTGACAGGCAGAAGGACAGACGGACACAGCAAAGTCTTAGTAATAGGGTTCCGTTTTTACCGTTTGGGTATGGAACCCTAGAAATGAGTTAGTTCTAAATAATACCATTCTATTTGTAAGTTCTGATATTTATTTTCTAAATATGGACCTAAATATAGATAAGACAGCCAATAGGAATTTTCAAGTTTTATCAAAAGTTTTCGTTACATAGCCTCCTATTTTGTCGTTCATGGAATACGTCGCGGCTAGATGTCACATTTTCTTGAAGCTCTTATTGAGCTTTATAGTTTGATATGCAAACACTATTGATAAATCTTCTAGTAATCTGTCCAATTTTGAGTTGTTGATACTTTACTAACTGAATTTTAACTAACTTCTCAAATTCTGACTCACAAGGATCCCGTGGAGCACATAAATAATATAATTATACGTTTTCTGATGTAATTCTGGGCTCTTCTAGTGAAAGATGTTAGAAACGTGTATTTTCTTGTATAGATATTTCAGTTTTAAGTAAGTATCCAACAATTTAATGATGTTTTTGAATGTTTCGTCCTTGTCTAATAGTACTGAGTTCAATTTAGATGTGCTAAGGTTTGTTTGTGTTGTGACCGACCTTTGCTCCTCGGTCCCTTCTGCATACATGGAATTGTTTCGTGCTATTGAATTCAAATTCTGCAGTTTTAGATTAAGCCGTGTTGTAGTTCCCTGTAGGTTATTATTTTCTTCAATCTCATTTTCCAAGTGTGGGTCAGCTCATTAGTAATAACATTATTTAAAAAAATTAATAGACTCAGGCGTTACTTTGCGGAAATCCATAACTAATTATGGATTTAGAAAATTATTTTGCTAATGCTTTATTATACTCTGTTCCCAACAAAAAAGAAAATAGGTATAGTTCCAGTATGGTTTACTTAGGTCAGTTATCAGAACGTATTTCTAAAACACTAAAAAATCACGACATATACGCGGCCTTTAACACAAATAATTCATTAAGAAAACTCTGTAACGGTAAAGATAGGTTAGATAAACTTCAGAAATCTGGTGTTTATAAGATAGATTGTAGGGAGTGTAACTCGTCTTATATAGGACAGACCGGCCGTAGTTTCAACACACGTTATAAAGAACACATATCCGCCTATCGAAATAATCACCCACAAAAGTCTCATTTTGCAAAACATCTTATAGATTCGGGACATAGTATCCCAGACGATCATACTTTTTCAATTTTACACACATGTAAAAAAAGTTTAAAACTGTCAGTGTTAGAACAATTGGAAATAGTAAAACATAAAAAAGACAACACGCTTACATTGTTGAATGAACAGGTCAGTTTCGTCACTTCCCCACTACTCAATATTTTTTCAAATTCAAATCACAATTAAAATTTAAATTCAAATCACAATAATTATAATTTAAATTCAAATTTAATTAAATTTAAAATCATAATTATCATTTAAATTAAAACTCAAACCACTTTCAATCAAATTAAACCAATTTCAATAACAACGCAGATTGAACGTCACAACCTGTTGTTGTAGTGGGGAGTTTCTATAAAAGGCCTGTTCGCCAGTTTTCACAGCTTAGTCGTCGGAGCGCAGCGAAGGCGACAACATCTCCTGAGGATGCCACGTGAAGTGGCGAAACGCGTCGAGGTTTTTATTATATTGGTGTTGGGTACTAATAATTTAATTTTAGCATTAACTGCTCAGTAGTGCTCATAGTGCTTGCTCAATCAGTGTTAGTGTGGTGCAGGTGCTTCCTCAAATCAGTGTTAGTGCGGGTAGTGTGGTGAAGGTATCTAGGCCGGTATATTAACAAGCGGAAATCATTAGCAAAATAATTTTCTAAATCCATAATAACATTATTTGTAGTCGTATCTCTTCCCATTATTCTTGGTAATTTTGTACATTTGTGACTGGTCACCAGCTGGTCACTAACTAATTTTAATTCATAATTAGAAATTTCTCGTAGGGTTTGTATCTGGCTGCCGAATTGTTTAATGCAGCCTTTAATTGAAGTTCGTGTACGTTTTAACTTAGTTAATTCATCCATTTCGGCACCAATTCTTATTAAATTCTAAAATAATACCCTTCTATTTGCAAGCAATGATATTTATTTTCTGATTGACACATTGAATGTCATAACAAACTAAGTGACATCAGAGCGTACAAATATGTAAAGAGTATGGATATGAAACGAATCCGAACAAACTTTGCCTCCATTTTTTATCTCTTTAAAGACTAAATTCTCAAAAATCCTGAAAGACGTCATTCATAATTTCTAATCAGGTAGCTGAATACCAATTTTCATCGACTTAGCTTCAAAACTGACGGAGTTTTATACAAACTTGTGGGGCCCTTTTTACCCCCTTAGAGGCGGAATTTCCAAAATCCCTTTCTTAGTGCTCACCTACACTATAAAAGGAAGCGTGGTGAAAATTTTCAGATTTTAAATCCCAGTAGTTTGGGCTGTACGTTGATATGTCTGTCAGTCAGTCAGTCAGTCATTAAATCAGTTTTCACTTTTATATATTTAGATTAAAATAGCCCAGTCTGGTGATAATATTGAAAGACTAATTTTTAGGTCTTTTATTGTAATGTGTCTCTCTTTAGGCTGAATTTCTATCAGTTTGTAATCTGTCATTTTGAGAAAATATTCTGCGAATCTGGCATTTTACGCCATCTGACATTTTGTGAATCTGTCATTTTGCGTTTTTGACATTATGCGCCTAAACCGCGATATCCAGTAGATATTGAATAAGGCTTCTGAGTTAGGTATGTTGTCAGCTAAGGTCGTCAGTTTGCTTCTATAAAGTTGGTTTGTTTTCAGTTGTTGTCAAACTTTTTGGGATATAGCTCCCGCAAGACGTACTTCTCGTATAATTGCACTCTATTGTGGCGACGTGAAAAAGATACCTACTCCTGTCGAGGAGCACTCCACCCAGTACCATTATATGCTTGGCTGTACCGACTGCCTTGCCACAGGTATAGCAAAATTTTTCTGTGGCATTCCCCCATTTGCCAATTATTCTCATTTAAATATCCTACTCCTATAAATATCAAAAATGAGTAGGTACTCTGTATCTGTGTATTGGTAGGTAACTATGGTGTTAAAAGTATAAATCGACTATTAATATATATAGGGATTTCTGTATAAAACACATTATGAATTGAATTTGATAACATTCTATATTAAAAAATAGCTATTATATACAAAAAAAATATACTAAGACTAGATTGTTAGTAAAACACAATCGTTGCAGACTCATTTTTATCACAGCATTATAAAACACACAACTCCACACACCTCGTTCACAATTTAATTTCTTCTAAACTTCCCCACTTGTAACCGGCCTTAATTTTTACTGGTAAGGGCACTTTTATTTGTACAGTCTTTTCCATGACTTCTTTCAGGATAGAAATAAAGTATTGTTTGTTGGGTTCGGGTACTTCGTATATTAGTTCGTCGTGCATTTGTAAGATGAGACGCGGCTTGTTTAGATCGCAGTCCGTGCGCGTGTCTATGGCGCACATGGCCGCCTTGGCGATGTCTGCGGCCGAGCCCTGGATGGTCGTGTTCACTGCTTGACGCTCGGCTGCACCTAAGAGATTTTACATTAGCACATCAAACATGCATACGCAGTCACGAATTATGTTGGAACATCTTTATAAGGTATTTGGGAAGAACTTTACTGTGCATGCATGCCAGTCTGTACGATCTTATTATATAGAAGAAAGTCGTGTTAGTTACACCACTCATAAGTTGAGAACGGCTGGATGGATTTTTATGATTTTGGCGTTTTTGGATTTTTCTTCGTCAGGAATAGGATAAAACATTGGAAAGTTCACGTTAGAAATAAAATTATTCCAACCACGCCATACTTGAAGACAATGTCACTTAAGACGTCAAGTCAAATACTATTCTGAGGCAATACAAAGTTCGCGGAGTACTCCGCTAGTTATAGATAAATATATTATAAGATATTAATTTCATATTTATGTGTACATAAATTGTTGCATACACTATCTCTTTTGACAAATATAAAACAGTAACTATCAATTAGGGTTGCAAGATGGTCGGAAATTAGCGGGATTCTCCCGAATATTTGTATGTTCTCCCGAAAGTAAAAAATCTCCCGAAAAACAACTTCAATAATTGTAAGTTCACATTTTCGTCAAGCAAAACATACAAACCGCTCGGCGGAACAAAGAAACGTTGCCGCTCTATCCAAGTCGCTCGGAGCGGACACTTTGTAAAAAAAGCTCTCCCAGTTTATTAAAATAGACTTTGTTTACATGGAGTCAGCTCGTAGGACTTGTAGGAAATTACAAATTCAAAATTACATCGACACCGATTATTTATATGTGTCTTATTTAATGTACGTTTTAGTTTTGTTGAAAAATAAAAAAAGATCACTGAATTCAGATGCACATCAAAAATAGTGTAATTAATGGTAGACAGATAACGATAAGTGGCAAATTTGAAATGACAGATATGTTTACGGATAACATATTCACGTTTATTTTGGTTTAACCCGACGTTTCGAACATTTCGCAGCGTTCAAGATCACGGGCAGAACGCTGTAAAGTGTTCGAAACGTCGGTTTAGACTAAAATAAACGCAAATAATCCGTAAACATATCTTTCATTTCAATGTATAATATTTGCGTAAACTCAAGAAAACAGTAAGTGGCATATTTATAAATCGATTTTTTAACGATCAGATCATAATATAATAGTAAATGGAGTAAGGTGTCTACGTTTTTGACGTTTGTTAAATGAGAATCTAAAACAAATCAAATCCTGTCTAATCAGTTATTTGATTCTGCCATAAAATGTACTTGTTTGTAAAAATACCGTGAAAATACATGTATTTTTATGTCTTAGTGTGAATATCATTAAATGTTTGAAGCTGTTTACTACTCTACTTACTTCTTTTTGATGGAATTAAGCTGTTAATATCCGGCAAATACCTCCTTCGCTTCATTAATGTTTCTACATAACCATTTTTCTTGCATTCTTCAACTACTGAGTACGTGAACTGCCTGATAGAAGGGTATGTCTTGTAGAAGGTATCCATAAAAACTGCAGCCTCAATCTCAGAGACATCGAGTTGCGTTGAGAGGGTCTTATTGCCCATACCGTAGAGAATACCGTAGCAGAGCTGTTTGGCTTTTTGGCGAAGGTCATCGTCTACCTAGGAGTTGAAAGGCATGATTTAGTTAGAATGATGTCACATTTGATGCATCAGTCTTGCTTAGAGAGTCGTCAAAACAATTTGTGCACTGCGTAACTGTGGAACCTTTCCGTATACGGTACCTTTGAGCCGGACCTAATTAATTATCACAGACTTATTCTATATCAATAATTCGAATTCGGTGCAGGTCGAGGAGTTTAACGCAAGCCTTGCCTTATTTCAAATTTGACAAGAGGTGTCATTTCCAATAACGGTGCGGTAGTGGTAAGCCTACATTTTGATAGAGTCTAGATTTAAATAAGCATTACAACTAGCCACCAAGCATTTATACCGGTAACTAAGACTACAGTAGCCTCAATGCGTCTATTATATCTTGACGATCCTTACCTCTTCTTCAGGCACGCTGCTCCAAGATGCTGCTATGGACTTAAACACATCTACATCCGATTGCATTATCTTAGTAAGCCCAGCATCCTCACTATAATGAGTCAATATTCTCATCTCCAGCTGGCAGTAATCCGCCGAAACTATCACAAAACCCGGGGCAGCCTTGAATATATTCCTACAATTAAATTCTACAACGTCATTGGTCGCTTCGTCGTGGGATAAGTACTGGATTGGAATAGAAAAAGTCCGTGGCACGTTTTGGAGATTAGGCTCGTGCATGCTGACTCGTCCGGTGCATGTGTACATCGTGTACGACGGGTTTATTCTAAAAAACAAACCTTAAATCAAACACATAAAATTGATTTCAAGTAAAAAAAAACACAATTCTCCGAATTAATCAAATAACGCAAAAAACACTTGAGCCATTTGAACACTAAGTACTTTGCTCCTTCGTATGTTTTATACGTTACTAAACAAGATCCCGTGAAGGTCGATTTTGATTTGGACGCTACGTGTCAATAAGTGGAACTACCTTATTTCGTGAAAGTAACTTCAAAACAGTCAGACTTTAATACAAATTTCCCACCCCTATTTAACCTTCTTAGGGTTTACAATATTAAAACCCTTTCTTGAAGCCTGACATGGCTTAAAGATATCTCAACAACATCAAGACTTATTAAAGTACCTCTGATGCTGCTCTATTGATGACATTAATAAAATTTGACCTTATAAGTTTAAAATGCTCAATGGTGACGGCGTAAAAATAAAAGCGTCAACCTTTTTGTTTGGGTTTCTTAAGAGGCGACTAACGGCCATTTCCAATAACCTATCTATATTCAGTTTTGGCATATCGGAGATAGAAAACAACTTCCGTATTTGTTTTTCTGGACGGCAAAAACAGAGATAGAAACTGTTTCCTATCTCCGATATGCCAAAACTAGCGATAGATAGATGATTGGAACCGGCCGTAAAGGAAACTACCAGAAGGCGGATAGAACAGTCTTTTCTACACCATTGATCAAACTGCGATCGAAAGCCGACAAAAAATCATCCTTAACTTTTGGAATTAGGAATACGCTACGCCTAGCAGAAAACAGATGTGGGCTAAAAATCCTCCTATACTTTTGGAAAGAGGCCTACGCTACGTTCGGCACTGGAAATATGTGGCTGATGATGATATGTGCTCAATGGAATAATCTTAATCACTTATGTTTTTCCACGTATGTACAATAAATTCAACAATCACCTATCACCATGACTGTATATGCAGGCCTTCTCTGTTAACGGGTACAGCGTCTTCGTCAATATTGAATTCAGTTTCCTCCAATATATGATAATGCTTGACATCGGACTATTGTGGGACGTCAATACACTCTTCCTAGTGCTAACTTTGCGGCCTTTATAAATTCCTAATACCTACAAAAATGGCACATGAACTTAATGAAGTCGATCACGTCACTTATTTTATATCTAAAATAGGACGATAAACAGGACCTGTAAATTGATTCCAACAAACACTACGAACTTCCATGCAAACATTTCAAAGTCAGATATTTATATCAGCTATCAATAATTGGCTTAAAGTTTATATTTTACTAACTTACATTGGCCGTATGGGACCACATTTCTTTTTATTATTTATAAAAACTAGCTGTACCTAATTATTTCGGTCATATTATGTTATTTTATTTTTAATAGGCCGTTTGTCCACTATTATACGTTGCTATATTTAAGCTGTACACTCCAACACCGAAACGAAAGTTACATTAAACAAATACATGCATTTGCCTCTCGTATCGCCAGTTCAACATAATTTTGAAGGAATCAATGACATTATAAAAATAATTAAATAAGCATTTTTATTAGAGCTAATTAATCATCTTTTATTAGCACCAATGACATGGAAAAGTTACCTTGGCGACTTCTTTGGAAGAGTTAAAGTTAAAATGATAACCGCAAATTTTAAAAGCTTTCTTTTGAAGAGTTTCTTGGGAATTTTTCACATCAATCAAAAGCTGTGAGGCGAGCGTTTTGTCGACCGTCAGACCGAAGTACTCGCAAATAGACAATATCTTCGCGGTCTGAGTTTCTAAACCTGGAGGAGATAAAATCATATTAAGCCTATCTTGTAGTTTTCGGGGGGGGAAAAGCTCTACTTTCCAATATATAGAGCGTATTTTCTGAATAAATAAGCTTTTTAAACCACCTTTACAAGTTTCAAATACAAAATTGAACAGGCGTAGATATTTTTATTGTTTAAATGACTCAAACTTGTAGTTGATTTCAAGATTTTCTTGTTGTATGAATGTAATAGCTGGCATTGGATGGATGGCATTTTCTTTTCAAATTATAACTTCTGCTCAAATATAGTCTCAATAAAAGTTTCTTATATTCAGCCCAAACGCCTCGCGCCGCCGCGGATGTAGATCGTCAGTGTAATGTGTGATGCTTGGTAAACATTTTGGGGAGAAGATTTAGATGTGTCTACATTCTCCACAAAGTGATTAACTCGATCGACACATCCAGCGATCAAAGAAGTATCGTGTTCAAATCTCATTATACATACAGGATAAAATTTTAACCACCTACCAAATTGTAATATAGCAATCTACGGGACAGAAAACAAATGACGTATTTTTTCTTTTGGTACATCCCAGTACAAAAAAGTCAAGATAAAGCACTTGGAAAATGTACGCCAAAAATCTAAAATTTTTGATACGGCCTTCGAGCAACACTTCTTTTACGCGATGCGCAACTCATTCATTCATTACGATATTATTATTCATAAGTTTTTGATTTACCCTTTATACCTTATCAGGCTTAAGGCCGCAAAAATTGAAAACTATCTTGCGAAAAATTTTATTTACATGTTTTACTTCATAAATACGATACTGAACGCCTATAAAAAATTTTGAAGATGATGAAAAAGTCATCCTGTATTACATACATATAGTGCAGGCATATAGGTAAATGGAACAACACCATCCTTACTCTTCATATGGGTGTATTAGGCGACTAAAGGATTTCGACCAGAAGAATACGAGCCCATGAATCAAATTGCTTTCGCCAAGAAAGCTATTATGTCAAAATCCGGCCATAGGGCCAGCAGGGGCCCGATGTGGAATGATTTTAAATAATTGCAATGTGAGTTAAAATGTAGACAACAATTCAATACCACTTGAATCATCTGTCGTATTGTTTTAGCTAGATTGATGAAATAGAGACAAATTAACTCAATCTAAATCTACCTATAGCATCTAGCACGTTAGGGTACAGTTTCAATATACACATGTTTTGCTTTTCAGCAACATTCCATATGAACCAAGTTTTTAAACATATGTCTTCATGTACATCCAAATTCTTGTATTTCTTCTCAATGTTGTTTACATTAATTGGAATAGTTGATATCTCAATATCACAATATTTTTTTATCTATAACAAAAAAATCACGTTAGGTTAGTTATGTAGGATATTTGGTGATTCTTAAGAAAATAAGTGCAAGTAATTTCGCAATAGCTTACCAGGTAGTACATATTCCTAGGTTTTTCGTCACTGTCGATCAACCATTCAAGCAAGGAAATATCGACGCATGATGTCGGCATCTCTATGCCAAAATATCGTTTCATATAAACGAAAATATACTGTAGAGATAACATTTTCCATTTTACATGATTTTTTTTAAATATTTCACTTAATTTCTGTTTTACTTTACTCATTATACCATCTAATGACATCAAGTCTAACATTACACACACATTGGTTCCATAACACACTGTTATACTTTTTAAATTACTTGTATCTTTCAGTATTTTATTTTCATATGACTCCATTGTTTTAGGTTGTTTAAATATTTTACTACCAATAACTTCATTAGATCCAATTATTGAACTTTTCACATCCAAATAAATAGATGCTGTATACACCCTATCAAAGATATGAAGGTTATCCAATATATCTTCTTTTCTTAGTATGTAACTATGTATATTTTGTTTTTCAATATTTATTGTGATTTTCTTTGATCCCTCTCTTTTAATAACTGGATAAGGAATATCTAATTTTGATTTATAAACTGTGTTTTCTCCTGAAGTATTAATTTCATTTTTAATTTTTTTAGCAATGGGCTGCAAATCAATGTTATTAGTTGCAAGCCGTTTAAATGGACTAATATACTGTTTTTTTATTGTAACTTCTTTGATTTCTTGAGTGTTTATAACTTCGACATCATTAGTTGCATTAAAGCCTACATCAAAATCATTCAATGTTTTTTTTTCCTCATCATACACTAGTTTAATATTTTCATCGTTGTCAATTTCAATTAAAGTAGTTTTAAATGCTTGTAGTACTGAATTTGAATTAATACTCATATAGTTAATTTCTGTTTCTTTTGGCTCTGATACATGTATTTCTAACTCTCCATTGTCAAGTAGTTTACTCGGAATCAGGTCCAGAGGTAAACTATCTTCAAATAAACTTGAATTATCGCCATCAGAAGAGAAGAGACTTACGTCTTTATTTGATGTCATTTTGGAAGACATAGGACTTTTAAACTCATAATGGGAAGTCACTTTATCATCAACATCACCAAAGCTAATGTTAGGAGAGTATGTGGAATTAGTACGTAATTTTGTGATGTTACCCATTACTACCTCAGTAAAGTTTAACGAATCCCAAACTATATCAATGTTATCAGATAAATTGTCTTTTTTATTATTCGTTGTATTTTTTAAGGATGGGCTATGTGGTTCTTGGATATTTATGTCTTGAGTATTAACATTTTTATTATACACAGTAAGATTTTTACTAGTATCTATATTGTTCGTGAGATTTGTAATGAGTGCTACATCCATTTTCATCAATTTGCCTTGGCATGGTTTTTCTGTAATGTCTATCATGTCATTAGTACTACTAGAAATAGGATAACATTTTACTTTACTTTCATCACATAATCTCGAAGTTTCATGGTTTTTAGAGTTGATTTCAACACTTGAAAGAGAATATTTCTGATTACAATGTAATTGGGAAGATTCTTGGACTTCATTTATATCATCCTGCTCTTTACTACTTTGCTCTATTTTGTTGTTACCAACAGAAATATTTTTATCCCACTTTATATCAATAACACCAATTTCATATTCTAGATACTTTCTAGCTTCATTTATTAAGTTTTCAGCAGCTTGCTTAGCAGTCATAGCGCAACAACCAGTAATCCATATATTCTTAATTTTGATTCTTTTTCGGATATCTTCTGTATCATCTTCATCGCGTTTCTTATCACTTTGAAATGGTACTGCTTTATGAAGGGCATTTTCAATTTTATTGCTATCAGCTGAAGCAATGCTTGATATTGTTTCAAAACCAAAATTAAAGAGGCTACGAGCTCTTATGCCATTTAAAGAAGGTAATTTCATTAATTCTAGTAGTTCTGAATGTATTCCAAAATGTAAGCGATCTTGAAATTGTGATATTAACAATTCCATATTTTTCCATCCAAGCTGATGACAAAATGCTGTTACCATACCTGAAATCCATTTACACAATACGAAAATATATATATGAACACATCAAACACATCAAAGAAATAATGTGATTGCATATTTTAACTACCTGCAAAGGTAGCTGCTGCCTGTTGCAAACTTTGGAGAAGTCCACGAGAACATTGAAACTTGACTGCAACTTCAGATAATGGCACTTCATTTACTAAATCTTGTAAAGCTAAAGCAGTATAAAACCTATAAAAATAAAAAAGCGTTTAAAAGTCATTGATACTAAAACAAATTTCAATTGAATACAAGTATTTAAGATTACCTTTTATGAACATTCAACTTAGTTTGAGAATTATCTGATTTGGCCCCTCCTCTCAAACAGCGTATAATAAAACTTTCCTGCACGCCAACTAGCTCCCCAACTCTTTTCATGGCTTTAGTTAATGATTCCCACAAAGTTAGCAAATGTAACCAATCTATTTCACCCCACTGGCTACTGACACTATATGGAGTCACCAAATAGATAAGATGCAAATCAGTTTCCAAAACTAAACACTGACGGGCTTTTTGCAGCTCACAAAATAAAGACAAACCATCATTTGGAGCCATTGATGAAGAAAGACAAGCTTTACCTAAAGGTGTGGCAACATACTTGATTTCTTCTTTTTCTTTTTGAGTCCTCACCAATTCAAAATTTTTCAACTCCTTTAATGTGTTATCAAGAATTAAATTTTCTGATGTCACTTCTATTTGCTGAATAAAAAGCAAAGTGCACTGAGCATACAAGTCCAATTCAGCCTTAGTGCAAACTACTTGACTGGCTATCATTTCCAAAACTGCTCTCATAAATTTGTCTTCACTTTCAATGCAACTTTTCACAGGATCCAATGCACCCATCATAAGATCAAATCCTATCTTTTTCTCTGACTCAGTACATATCAGTATACTTTCACCCTTTGTATCTTTTCCCATCCTACCAGCTCTTCCTATCATTTGTTTATAGGTTAAAATATTAATAGGCTGTCTTTGGAACACTGGTGTCCTTATGATAACTTTTCTTGCTGGCAAATTGACCCCAGAACTTAAGGTGGAAGTGGCAACCAAGATTCGTATTGCACCTGATTTAAAGCCTCCTTCAATTATATCTCTCTCATCAAATGTAAGTCCTGCATGATGATATGCAACACCAAACGAAATTGTACTCTTCAGTACATGATCTAAGCTTACAGGACAATTTTTGAGCTGCTCTAAAACTTCAAAAATACTTTCAGTTTTCAGCTGGTTTCTAAGAGTTAATCCCATTTCACTTCCTGAGCAACCAAGCTTGTAAAATGAAGAAGCAATATTCTGAGCCAAATTTTCACATCTGTTTTTAGTCATACAAAATATTAAAACAGAACAGCCTTCACTGATTGTGTCCAAACAAATTTTCAACACATAATCACTATCAGAAGTCAGTAACTTAACATCCTGTGAGCTGACTACTTCACCACATTTGTTGTAATACTTAGTGCCCACTAAACAATATTCATCAAGGGGAATGGGCCTGAACTGGGTAATAAATAATTCTGCATCTAACCAATTTGCCAACACCTCCAAATTAGGTAAAGTCGCTGACATTCCAACTATCTGGATATTGATGTCTTCAAACTTAGTGGAAACATATTTGACCTTAGTCAACAGGAGCTCTAATATGTAACCACGATGCGGATCACCCAGAAGGTGTAACTCATCAACAATCACAGCACCCAGTTCAGATATACTGCCTTCATCTAGAAGTTTATTGACAAGACTATTTGCTTTTTCAATAGTGCAAATTGCCACATGAACAGCTTGTAACCCACCTGGTGGTGACTGTGAACCCATAAAACCTTCGACTCTTACACCTGAACTAGAAAGTATATCTTGTAAGTAGAACATTTTTTCTCTTACTATAGAAACAAATGGTAAAATTATGATTACTTTTTTCTGTCGTTCCAAAATCGTCTTAATAGTGATTAATTCTGCAACGAGTGTTTTTCCAGCAGAAGTAGGCGCAGAGTAAACAAGATTACAACACTCCATGAGAACTTTTGGATTACCTAAACATTCAACTTGCCAATCAAACATTTCCATGATACCCTTTTGTTCATACTTTTTTACTATTTCTTTAGGAAGACCCCAATCTTTTAAATGTTTGGTAATTGATTTAGATTCGGCAAATTCAGTTTTCATAACAGTCCTATTATTTCGAGAGGTTTCTAAGACCTGGGTTGTAGAAAGGGTTGATACATCATTTTTTTGACGTAAACCATTAAAATCTTTGGTTAAACTTACATTTTGGCCTTCTGCTAAATACTCTTTAACAGTGGCTAAAGAACTTTGTAAACTAAATGAATTATCAAAAACATTTTGTAAAAATCCAATGTTCTCAGTTAAAACTTGTGAATCAAGAACATCGTCTTCACTTTTCGCCATTTCACTTAAATCTCGACACACAGATTTAGAACTTTACTGATTTTTCACATCATAAATCGACAAATAATAACACTGATTTCACTATAAATAAATATAGTCCCCTTTTCAAGTTTTGAATTGTTTTGAATCGTTGACGTTTTTTTTTTTTTTTTTTTTTTCTTGTTTTTGGCATGCACGGTTTGTGCGTCAGCCACAACAATGATTTTAAAGGTTGAGAAACGTATTGAAGGATAAAAATAAAGGAAAGGAACGTAGCTTCTAAGAAAGGTTCAGGAAAGAAGGTAAGGGTGAAAACATTGATAAATATATATTTAAAAATATTAATAATACATAATAGTACATAGACAAACAATTACAATTTAATATTGTTCAGGGTCATATAAATGGATAAAACATTATATATATCGGAATTTTTCGTAGCCAAAAGGCAAGCTATAGATGTGGGAAATGGAACACGGAGGGAAATAAGGGATTGAACAAAAGAGGAACGGTCATTTTTTGGACAAGAAAAAAATATGTGGTTTAAGTTTCCTATACCAGTGCCACATTCACACAAATCACTATTTAAAATATGCAATCTTAAAAGATGAGTAGGAATACAAACATGTCCAATTCTCATGCGAATTATATTAGTGGTAGCAATCTTACCCAGTCTCATTTTGGTAAACCATGGCTTTAATGGAATATCAGGCTGTATGTCCTTATACCATTTTCCTTTGACTAGACTACTGCGTCTCCAGTCAATCTTCCAAGAGTCACTTAGGTATTTTTTTGGTAAAGCAATAAGATCATGACAAAAATTCTTATAAGGATATAAGTCACCACTATTCACAGCCTCTTTGGCTAATTCGTCGGCTCTTACATTACCCCAAATATTTGTATGACTTGGAATCCATGCAAAAATTATTTTAAGGCCAAGAGTAAAACATTTATACAGCAAATCTCTACATTGAATAATAACAGGATATTGAACATTACACTTAAAAGGGAATCTATCTAGAGCTTGCAAAGCGCTCTTAGAATCTACTATAATAATCGAGTTTTTTAGTTTCATAATATGAACATATTCTATTGCTTTAAATATGCCATAACATTCTCCTGTAAAAACAGACGTCATCACCACCGTCAGAGTGTTTAGAAGCATCACAATAAATTTGATGCCAGTCAGGCCAACTTTCTTCTATAATAGAATTGAATTTACTATTAGCAGCAGGACAATTTTTTGAAATATCTAAATCATATAAAACATCTGGAGAAAAAATTAAAGAATCAAAATGTACAGAAAAATTCGGAAGTACCTGAGACCTATGAGTAGGAGCCTGAAGGGAAATGAACTTACGATAGCTAATTACTAAACATGGTAGGCTTTTGTGAGCCCAGTAAGGGCTAGTTTCTATGGAATTTGATAGGTGCCGCAGTTTATAGTAGAGTGGGTGATTTGAAAATTGAAGAACACGAAACAAAAACTTGTCGCTTAAAAATTGTCGGCGAAGTCTAAGCGGAGGATCGACACATTCAATCTGTAAAGTATTTATAGGACTTGATTTCATAGCTCCAGTTATTATCCGAAGTGCTTTTGATTGGATACTGTCTAACTTCTTCAATCCAAGTAAATTACAAGGTTCTAGAAAGTAAGAACCGTAATCAAGGACACTGCGAATAAGAGCATTGTAAAGAAGTTTTAAGGATGAGGGATGAGCACCCCACCAGACCCCTGAGAGGCATCTTAGAATATTTAAAAATCGTTCACATTTGTCTGCAACATAATAACAATGTGAAAGTTCTGATAGTTTACTGTCAAGAATTATACCTAAAAACTTAGCTTCTTGGCATGCTTTAATACAAATATTGTCATAATAAACAAAAACTGGCGGAGGCATTAGCATCCTACTAAAGAGAACTACAGAGCTTTTAGGAACTGATAATGATAAGCCATTATTGTCTAACCAGACCTTAAGAGATACTAAAGCAGATGTTAAAGAACCGCATAAATTATCTACAGAATAGCCATATACATACAGAAGTAAGTCATCAGCATATTGCAGGATGTTAACTTTATCTATTAAAACTGATTCAAGATCATAAGTATATACATTATATAGTATGGGACTCAAAACCGACCCTTGAGGAAGCCCTCTGTATAAAACTCGGGACAACGTCCTAGAGTCTTGTGTTGTAACGTTAATAGACCTCTCTGATAAAATATTAATAATGAAATGTATGAACTTTACAGGAATTTTTAATTTAAAAAGTTTGTTTTTCAGCAGGGATAAATCCACAGAATCATATGCTGCTGAAATATCTAGGAAAGCTGCAAGGAGACTTTTGTTCAGTGTAAAAGCTAAGCGAATGTCTGTTGTAAAAATACCTAAACTATCCATGGTGCTTTTACCTTTTCTAAACCCATACTGACTAGGTGCTAACAAACCTTTATTCTCTAAATACCATTCAAGTCGATTTTTTACCAGATGCTCAGAAATTTTCAGAAGAACGGAAGATAAAGCAATGGGGCGAAAAGAAGACGAATTACTAGAAGAGGCATTTGGTTTAAGGATTGGAATTATTTCTTGAGATTTCCATGATGATGGAATATTCCCACTAATCACTATAGAATTTATCACTGATAAAAAATAAGAAAGAGAAGAATCGCTCAAATTAACAATAAAAGAATAAGGGATTCCGTCAACGCCTGGAGCCGAGTCTTTAACATAAGACAAAATTCCTTTTAATTCAGCAAGAGTAAAAGGAGAATTGAGGTCTGTGAAACTATCTGTTAATGGATAATTAAATCGGTGTAATATTAAATTCATAGGTGGAACAAAAGGCGGAGCTAATTTATCTAAAAAACTGTCAGCTATAGAATTATGAAGTAGTGATGGAGTACTTTCTCGGAAACAAGATCTGTACCTACGAATGTTTTTCCATACCTCGGATGGAGACACGTCAGGGGAAATAGAAGAGCAAAAGGATTTCCACCCTTCCCATTTTTTTTGCTTGAATAGTTTTCGGGTACTATTTATAAGCTCCGACAATGCATCAAAATTTTCTAAAGATGTATCTGCTCTGTAGGCTCTTTCTGCTTGTTTTCTCTTTTGAATGATCTGGGCACATTCATCGTCCCACCAGGGAGGAGGAGGAATATGTCTACTACGACCCTTTTTAACAGGAAAAATATCATCAGCTACTTCTATTAAAACTTGACTGAGAGTTTCAGCACAGTCAGCGTCATTAGTAATTTGTATATGAGGAAGGGATACAATTCTTTCATCTACTTTTTGTTTAAATAGATTCCAATTTGCATTAGCTAGTTGATACTTCAGACGAGGAGAAGGAATTGGACATGGTTTATTACGACTGTAAGGTAAGGTAATAATAATAGGGTAATGGTCACTGCCATAAGTTGAGCTAAGGGTTCGCCAGGTTAAAGTTGATGCAAGAGGCGGTGAACATATAGTTAAGTCAGGAGCGCTAATTCCTTCACGAGTGAGGCGCGTTCTAACACCAGTGTTTAACAGGCACATATTATGTAAACTTAAGAAATCTAAAATTCTAGAACCATAATGATTAGAGGTAGTACTACCCCAAGACGCATGTTGAGCATTAAAATCTCCCATAATTATAATTGGTTTAGGAAGGGAAGGAAGAATTACATCTAATATTTCATTATATTGAGCTGATGATGGATGAGGAATATAAATAGATACAAAACAAATACCACTAACTCTTAAGGCTATAATTGTATATTCAGAGCTATGCACTGGTATAGGGATATGCTGAAACGGTACAGAGTGTTTTATAAGAAGAGCGACCCCGCCATATCCATCAGATCGATCTTCTCTTATGCAGGCATAGCCTGCCACTTTAAAACAGCCATTTGGCTTGAGCCAAGTCTCTTGTAGAGATATGGCTAATGGTTTATATTTATTTATCAAATGATACAAGTCAGATTTTTTACTGGACACACTGCGGCAATTCCACTGAATTACCACTTGGTTCATTATTATTCAAGTTGATGCTACTATTTCTAGATAAATTATTTGTATTGTCTAAAACATTCTGTGATGGGGCAGCGTTGGACAGTAAAAAGTTTGAGTTGTAATGAGACAGTGAATTTAAGAGTGTAATTATAAGTTCTTTGACAGTCATAATATCAGAAAGCAAATAGTCTTTATTTGAATCTTTTTCTTTGTATGCAGTACCAGTAGAAGGCAAATTAAAATTCAAGTCTTTAGTTAAAGCATGATGAGCGGCCTTATCATATCCATAATGAGATGTGACTGGGGAGCTGGGCTTCAAAAACACAGTCTTTTTATAAGAAGACCTGTTGGGAATAGAATTGGCTTGACTTTTTACAAATGTAGCATTAGATTGACCTGGGGGAACGGAAGTTACAACATCAGCATATGATTTTCCATTTGAAGGATGTAGTTTAATGGCCTCAGAGTAGGATATGCAACTCTTAGCCATTGTCTCTTTTATCGCTTTTTGGCGGGAAAACTCAGGGCATTTTCGACTGGTTGCAAAGTGTGCTCCAGTACATAAGCAACATTTCACAAAATCTTCATCTACTGAACATGTGTTACCGGAGTGATCCTTGCCACATTTAAAACATTTAGGAGTAGACCTACACTGGCTTTTAATGTGCCCATATTTACAGCAATGAAAACACTGAATAGTTGGGAATATATACAAGTCAACAGGAAGAGAATTATAACACATAAAAACACGCTTGGGAAGTACTTGTCCATCAAATGTAAGAACTACAGTCTCAATTGGAATGTATTCTGATTTTTCATTGACTGTATTTTTTCTTTTTAGCCGTCTCATCTTAATAATATTACCACAACCAACGGGGACTGTAATGTTTTGCAAAACTTCTTCATCAGACCAGGAAGTAGGAATACCCCTCACTACTCCCATGCGTGTAACATTCGATGTTGGTATAAATGCTTTGTACCTATTAGCACTCAAAGTAGAGCTGTTTATAAAGGAATTGGCATCTTCATAATTTGAAAAAGAAATGGATGCTCTGTTTCTGCCAATGCGTTTAAGGCTGCCATTTATTATACTTTTAAATCCATGTTTTTTCAAAAAAAAAACCAAATGACACTGGATGAATGGAGGTGTTATCATTGGGTAAAGTCTGTTCTTTTTGTATGTGTATGACAAAAGGTGATATGTCAGATGTCTGATACAAACTTCTCCCAACAGGAAGAGGGCGTTGAGTAATGGGAGTCATAACAACATTATCGCTAGAATTTGAGGAACTAGGCACTGGCATAGATTCCTCAATAGTATGATTATGTTTATGAGATTGCTGATGAAGTACTGTATTACATTGGCACTCATATTGGCTTAAATTGGTAACAGTAGAAGACTTATTCTGACGCCTCCTCTTTTTATTACAGTGTTTGCATAAACGGTTCGAAGATCTTTTACGTTTAGTTGCATTGTTTAATGGTTGCTCACAACCGTCAGTTACTGAACCTTCCGTGTCCAACCCCGAAAAGGTATTGTCTATTGTTACATTACACGAAACCTGGGGGACGAAGCCCCCAGGCTCGTCTGCTTCACTCATACAACCAAAGAAAGGGTAAGAAACTTACCAGGGGGCACTGCAAAAAGTACTACTAAAATATTATAAATACAAATATGAAATTATAAATACACTCCACTACTTAACTGAACCTATTATAAACTTAAAAAGAGAATTAATTTTCTCCAAACAAGAAAAAACACAACCGCCTACGGTGACGTTTCCCGCGCTTTTTTTTTTTTTTTTTTTTTTCCATCGTTGACGTTGTGCGTTGATTTTTTTTTTTTATAGTTTAACGGCCTCGGAAACTTGTCCATACAGCCAATTCTTTAGTATTATTGTCTTTATTCACGGTCCACTTTTCTTGGTTACGACCCATACACCATCTTATTTCACCGAACTGTATATTATTAACTCGCACGACGCTTTGTTTCGCAAAATAACACCACTTTTACGACCCAAAAATCACTATAAACAATAAAAATTCGATAAAATAAACGGACTCCAAACGTATGTCACGTACACAGACTACTAACGGCCGGTCCTAATAACCTATCTATCTTCAGTTTTGGCATATCGGAGATAGAAAACATCTTCTGTCTTTGTTTCTCTGGACGGCAAAATCGACCGTAAGAGGATATGGTCACGAACTCCCGCCAAAAATCCCGTTGTGCGTTGATTGATGATGTCACTCTTTTGTTGTTGTTTTCTTCACTCATTCTGGGTGCGCAAAGGGCACTATACCCATACAGCCAAGTCTTCAGTAGAATTTTTTATTGATATGAAATGAAAATGAATGAGATGAAATGAAATGAAACCTAACTTCAGTCATTGAAATGTATGGGTGGTTTATACATTTCAATGATTACAGGAGTTTTACGCGAGAACGTGGATCAGAGTCAAATAGGAGCGCCTTTCCTTGTTTCTCACTTTTATTTGATTTAAACTACTCACTGACATATTATTATAACAATTCCACCACTTCATCATAATAAATGCCGCTTAGAATAATTTCACAAAATTACGAAACAAAGTCCATCTTTCTCTTCTCGTTTCCCGCGCAAAACTCTCGATGTAAAATGGGGTGAATGGGGATAGTTTTCAACCTTTCTTATGAATTATGTATTAATAACTTTTAGTATCTACATTAAAAGTTTAGTCTTAACTTGTATAATAGGAAATTGTATGCGAAATTCATTGATGGTCAGCTCAGTTTGTGTAAATACAAAAAAATATAAGCAATCCCTATTCATACACGTATAAGGGTTTATAGGGACGGCATTAAGAACAATAGAGAAATATGGTCAGGGTTGTCACAAATTCCTAAATAATATTGTTCAGTAATATGTAGTCAGAATGTAACAAACATTATACCTCTACAGATTTCGGGTTTTTCTTTTCTTTAATTTCTTCTCTACGGGTTTATTAGTGGCATACCTACAAAAAGCAAAAGTCCCTAAGTAAAATAATGAATAAGCCTAACTAGACCACACACCATTAAGTAATAAAGAAATAATATAATTATTATAGACAGATACTAGCGATATTGGTGAGTGACAACCCTGTCCTTATCCATGCTTTACTGTCCCTTTTCATACAAGTACGTCCCCAGTTTCTGGGACTCTTGTCCCGATTCAACCTTTAAACATCTCGTTGAAATACTGTAGGCATCCCTATTGCCCTCTTTTTTTGCGAAATTTACCGGCACTTTTAATTTTCCAATTTAAACTAAAATTAAACAGTAAAATCGTAATAACTTACTTGATTTAGATAGAGAACACACTAACTTTTATTACTCAGCACTATTCATTCAATATAACTCATTTTTTCCCGTTTTCTTTTTCAAAGTTTTTTGAGGAACAAAAACTCGCGCTTCTGTACGACGAATTTCAGATGATTTTATTCTGACATGTGACCATCTTCACGTCGAAAAATTGCTACCAGTTTAAAAATTCACTTTTCTACTTTAAAAATCGAAAAAAAACTGACGATTATCGGTACTGTAATGGTAGTTCTTCCGCTTCAAATTTTTTTATCGTTTTTACCCCTATTGACCTCTGTATCCCTATTCACCCCATTTACGGTACTTATTCATGGATGTTGTCATGGATATTTTTTTTATTTGTTCCTATCGGAACCGGCTAAAGTCTGAGACCATACTGCCATGTCATAAGTAGGAATTAGGACTAAACTACTAGACAGATTTCTATAATTTAAGGGGGGCTCCCATTCAACAAACGCGATTTTTTTGCCCTTTTTTGCTCGATATTAATAATGGCAACAGGTAGGCACTTGAAATATTCAAAAAACACTTAGTTGTATTTAACTTAATTAATACTTAAATAATAAAATTAAAATAAAATGTATATTTAAAGCTCCCATACAAAAAACGCAATTTTTGCCTATTTTTGCTTGATATCAATAAATGGTGACAGGTAGGCACTACTAAATTGTGTTCTATGGGCACTACATTCACTAAATTAATGTATGTAGGTAAGTACCTGCTGGTACCTACTGTTGTTTACCAAGTCAATGTTATGGATCCCTTCGTGCGCAAGTCAGATTCGCACTTGGCCGATTTTTGTGTTTTTTGATTAGCCTTCATCGGGAATAGGACAGTAAGTACATATTGAATTGAAAATGTTTCCAACCACGCCATATTTGATGACAATGACATTTATGACGTCAAAATCAGGTTCTATTCTGAGGCGATACGAAGTTCGCGGGGTCCGCTAGTTCTTATTACCTATACCTATGCATATCATAAATACTTTTACACATAATAACATAAGCTAACCTAACCCTAAACTAACCTATATGGGTGGTTTATACATTTCAAATCATAATGGAGTTTTACGAGAGCACGTGATTCTCACTTTTATTTGATTTATCCTACTCACTGACACGTTATTATAACAATGCCACCACTTTATCACAATAAATGCCGCTTAGGATAATTTCACATAATTTCGAAACAAATTGCCTTATGGTGTCGGCACATTAAATAGAATAGCACCACCTATTTTCTTCCTAAGTGTGTCGTAAGAGGCGACTAAAGGTGAGGAGTATTGCCAGAAGAGGACGGGCAGCTGCGTCTTTTTTCTACCATTGACTAAACTGCGATCGCCATCCCGCCTGCCAAGCGTGGGGATAATGAGAAAACTCACAAATAAACGGCCCTTTAATCCCCGGCAGCCCCGCTAGTCCTGGCCAAGGTTACGGTTATGATAACGGCGGAGCAAGGGGTGCTACCACAGAACATGGAAAAGAGGTTTCTATGTTCTGTGTATATTCGTGTGTGTATTCGTAGTAACGAATCCCCGGGTAGGATCCGGCTACCAACATAACCGAATAGATCTGGCAAGGCAACACATAACGCGAGCACATTGAGGACTAGCGCAAAGTTAACAGAGTTGGAAGAAGCTAGCAAGTTACGCTGGGGTATTATCATTGGGTTATTCGAAGTTCGAAGAGAGGTGGAAGACTCGATAATCCTGGATTCTGGTAATATGCTTTACTAACTACCGGTAGGGCGACCAACAATCCCTAGGCGGTGGTTCATCGTCCACAAGTCCCTTGTCAACAACGTGATCTAATACTCAGAATATCGAAAAGATATTTATTGAATGTCATACAGGTCTATGTTCCGACCTCGACACACCCCGATGACGAAATGGAGGCTATGTATGAGAAAATATATAAAGCTATGCATAGCCACAAAACCCACTAAGGACACGGTTGTGATGGGGACTTCAACGCAAAGTTGGGAAAGCGTTGCAGTGATAAGCGGAAAGTTTGGCTAACTTTTACTTGGACCAATTACCAGTCTGTGCGCTGCGTAAATCCGGTGTTCGGCAGACGCTCATATTCTGTTGGCGTCGCGGCGCACACTGGTTCCATATTCAAATAAAGTGGACTTAGAGGTCAATGTTCATATTTAATTTTGAAATTTTTTTCACATATTCTTCTTTTGATTCTAAATCACTTTTTACTGATTCCAATTTTTCTCAAAAACCTGCCAATTTTGAGAAATAAATTGTTGAATTTTTTTTGTATGGAGAAAAAGTTATTAACGTCTGTAGCTCCAAAATGCGTGCATGGATCAAAATGCTGTCTAGTAGGCATTAAAGCCCATATTATTTTCTAAGATTAATTTCTCTAACTTTTTTCCGTAACCTTGCAACCTTCGGAGCTGCAGGCACTTAAACATCAGTTATAAAAAATACTTTATTTCGACTTTTTTGCAGATAATATACAAACAATCTTGAAATATCGTTAGGATCAAATTAACCTTAATTTATTTAGTACATTTCTAATAATCATTTTTTATACACTAATATTTAAAAAATATGAAAATACTATTTTAGTTGCCAAATATCGTTTTTCCGTTGTTATGTAGTTAAAAGTTGCTTCTAAAGGCAAAGCCAACTAAGATCGTAAATTGGCTTGCAGATTTGCGTAGCTTTGTAGTTTGCAGGTCCACGCGCACTTCATTTGGATTACCTAGAATTGTTTTCAAATAAAATAAACCCCCTATTGCTTAAAGAGTCATTTTTGATTTGTAGTTGTTTAAAATGTAATTTATTTGAACTATACTTCCATAATAAATTACAAACAAAAAAAATTTCATATGATAATTTATTATTCTATCACTGATTTTTGGAATGCATTTCCCTAATTGGGAAATACCCTTAATTTCTTTCGGGGGTGCAAGGCAAATGTTACAGGTAGCATTAGATCGTGTTTTTAGCATGACCGTTGTAACTTATCAATTATCGTTATGAAACTTAATGAAAAATTTCTAGTTGACCTATTTTTGTTGGTATTGGCTTCGAAAGGACAAACCCGTTTCCCATACAATCTTGGGCCTGACGTTACAAGGCTGGGAATCGGTCATAAATTAAAGCATATTGAAAAGATTCATAAGCCCTATTTTCACCACTTTCTACAATAGGAAAGTTACTTAAATCAACCAATGAACTTATTTTATTTTATAACCCATAATTATGTATAATTTTACAAAAAAAAAACATTTTGGTACATTACCTGGATAAGATCTAGGTTCCTTTTCTATCTATAGGCAATATAGGTAGTAAACAGAGCACTTCAGCAGAGCAGTGAGAAAAATACAAAAATACAAACCACATTATGTAGGTACGAAACGAAATGTGAGTGAATTAGAGTTAATGACAAATAACAATTAACTGTCATTGTCAGCTGATATTCTTAATAATAGTGCAGCCAGTTACATCAGGAATTGAACTATTCAAAATGTTCAATTGTTTTATCAATGATTACTTATTGAACTGCAAAGCTCGTGGAAAAAAATGTTAATTACATTCTTTAGGTTTTTTATATTTATATCAGGCTTTTAAAACGAATTATTTAGCTTATTCCTTAGAAAATGCAATTGTAAAGAAGTATTACTATGAATCGATTTATTCCAAATCGATTAAAACGTTAAAAGCCCCGCTCTATGAAGTGACAGAGCGGTTATGGAGATAGTCACGTTTTAATTAAATGTGTGTAAAACGGTTTACAGAGACTGTTTAAGTATTAGAAAAACAATATGTATTTTATCAATTTTCTCCACTTGTTCATTGCCAATTAAAGTATTTTTTGGAGAAATAGGCAAGTAAAATAAAAGGGATTTTTTGGCATAATTTTCATTGTTGTAACGTCGAGCCCAAAAACGAAATGTGCGCGCACCTGCAAACTACAAAGCTACGCAAATCTGCAAGCCAGTTTACGATCATAGTTGGCTTTAGAAGCAACTTTTAACTACATAACAATGGAAAAACAATATTTGGCAACCAAAATAGTTTTTGTAAAGTAAAATGTACTAAATAAATTAAGGTTAATTTGATCCTAACGATATTTCAAGATTTTTTTCATATTATCTGCATAAAAGTCAAAATAAAGTATTTTTTCATAACTGATGTTTAAGCGCCTGCAGCTCCGAAGGTTGCAAGGTTACGGGAAAAGTTAGAGAAATTTATCTTAGAAAATAATATGGGCTTTAATGCCTACTAGACAGCATTTTGATCCATGCACGCATTTTGGAGCTACAGAATCCTGTAGTAAAATTATAAGAATATAATAATATTTATCACGTTAAGCGTCAAAACAATGAAATTTTAATTGTGTCTGGTTTTCCGGTAGTTAAAGGCATATTATTTATTATTCATACATTAAAAAAAAATGGTTAAAAATCCCATTATCACGATTGCGAACGTTACCATTCAAAGCACGATGACGTCACGGACCGGCAAACAAGCCGACATTTTATCTGTCATACCAACTTTGACAGAACGCTCGATTGTTTATCGGTCTGTGACGTAATCATAGTCACGTGGCAGTTTGGAGGAAATTCTAAAAATGCATTTTTAATATTTTTAGGGTTCCGTACCCAAAGGGTAAAAACGGGACCCTATTACTAAGACTTCGCTGTCTGTCCGTCTGTCCGTCGCTCTGTCACCAGGCTGTATCTCTAGAGCCCCGATAGCCAGACAGTTGAAAATTTCACAAATTATGTATTTCTGTTACCGCAATAACAACAAATACTAAAAACAAAATAAAATAAATATTTAAGGGGGGCTCCCATACAACAAACTCGTTTTTTTGGCTTTTTTGGTACGGAACCCTTCGTGCGCGAGTCCGACTCGCACTTGGCCGGTTTTTTTAATTGCCTATTGCCTAAATACTTTATTAAAATTTGACGTATTTTTAGGAAATTTATTTTTGTCTTTAAATAGGGTGTATCTTCATTAAAACAAAATCAATTCCAAATATATGTCAACATCCCTGTACGATGAAATTATTAAGTTCCATATTTTAATTAATTGAAAAAAACAATTAAAGTAAATATTTATTATTTCCTTCAATAGATGTAAATTTTGGAAATAAAAAGATATGTAACTAAGTTGTGGACATGATTTAACCATAATTTTGTTCATCAACATTTAAAAACAACAAAAAAACATGATGTACCTAATAGAGTATACCAAAACTGTTTATTTTAAGTTTATATAAACTGTATCATAACAATATCTGGGCAGCAGTATTTTCTTTTCCTTCTGTAAGTGCTCTGGACTCATGAATAAATGCAGCATATGTCACACCCTGAAGTAAAACATTTTCATTTAAGTAACATTGGTTTTTGTAATATTATTTTCGCAAATTACAAGTTCATACCTGTTGAAGCGCAGCTCTTACGAAACCTTCATTTGCAGAAACAGTAAGAGCTTTTATCCTATGCCCAAAATTAAATATTATTTTAGATCTCAATCGAACATGACCTCTAACTTTTAGATTTTTCCTGGGATAGTCATCTTCCCCTGAAATAATAAAAACGGATTAATTTTGTAAATAAATTTTAATAAATTTAAAACCAAACATGGAAAATAATATAATAGACCAGGGTCGATAATCGTAAAATTGATAAAAAGTGAAAAAAAATTATAGTAGGATGAAACCCATTGGAAGAGGTAGTTATTATAACAAAAACGAAATGAAAAATAAATTACGAGCGATCTGAGGTCGGGAAGAGGGAGAGGGGGGTTTTAAGGGTAAAAAACGGTAAATCTCGATTTACGGTAAAACTGCAAGTCTTATGAAAAAAAGTTAAATGGCAAAGTTGTAGGTAGTAAAAAGATCTACAACTTTTGTATCGACACTTTTTTCACATAACCTCAAAATTTATGTGAAAAATTCGAATAACCGTATTTTTGGTTTTTTATTTTTATCTTTTGCAAAAAAGAATATTTGTTTACGAAAGGAGATGTCCCATAATAGGCCCAGACATAGTACACCATTTTCAAAAATCAAGAAAAAAATACTGTTTCTGGGAAAATACATATAAATTTATTAACGTATAATTTAGTGGTTCAAAAAGAAATAAGATCGAATCAAACTTCTTTAGGCATTACAAGATGGCGTCAATCTAAAAAAACTTTAAATGTCAGTAGCTGTCAGATACTCCTTGTCACTTTGGCATAATCATTCCCTTCAAGTTTTTGTTCTGCTGGTCGCGTTTATATGTAGTTCACTATAACGACCTCATTTTCGATTTCTGGATTTGGTATTGATCGACACATTTCTTAATAATAATGGTTGTTATTACTACAGCAAGCGATGGCACTCAACTCCTATATGCGCAATTTTGAAACTGCCAAAACTGACAGACGTCATCAAAATGTCATCCTACGCCATGATGGTTTTGTAGTTTTGTATTGCTATTTTCTTACTTAACTCTTTATTTGAACCACTTAACGAAGCCATTTTAAAAGAATTGGATAATAACAAAATCTTGTAGGTGTATTGGTCTATCTTTTGGTGGGGTGTACAGGTTTTGGGCCTGGCCTCCATACAATTTGGGACATCTCCTTTAGTGAAAACTTACCTTTGCATGTCCCAAACATACAGTAATTTTTTTGATTTAAAAAATTAATTTTTTCACCTTATTTTGACTTAATATCGAAAAAGAACCCTAATTTTCAATTGAAAAATCTCACGTCAAAATATCTGCTTTTTTAAAAAAGTTAGTGTGTTTTTTGTTCGTTGAAATCTCTACTTTCTGATGGTATAAAAAAAATATACATTACTATGGTAAATGTTCTCAGAAAATGCAAATAAAGAAAACTCGTTATTAACATACATACATACATATTATCACGCCTCCTTCCCAACGGGGTAGGCAGAGACCAAGGCCTTCCACTTACTACGATCCTGGCATACATCTTTCGCTTCTTCCACATTCATCAATCTTTTCATGCATGCTCGTCGGTTTAGAGTACTCTTGACCTGACCTTTCTTCAGAACATCCCCGATTTGATCGTGATAGGTTCGTCTAGGCCTTCCTCTTCCAACGTTCCCTTTCACACTCGTCTTGTAGATCTGTCTAGTCATTCTTCTCTCATTCATCCTCTTTACATGCCCAAACCATCTAAGCATCCCTTTCTCAATCCTTGTGACAATATCTTCTTTCACACAACAACGTTCTCTTATCACACTATTTCTTATCCTGTCACTCAATTTCACTCCTAACATACTTCTTAGCGCTCTCATTTCTACTGCATTTATTCTACTTTCATGCTTTTTCTGCCATACCCAACTTTCACTTCCGTACATGAGTGTTGGAACCAACACCCCTCTATGCACAGCCAGACGAGCTTTCAGAGAAATCTTCTGGCTATTCACAAAGGCGTGCAGCGCACCATTAACTCTGTTACCAGCATTTACTCTCCTTTCAATATCATTTTCATACTTTCCGTCCCTAGTAAACACCGACCCCAAGTATACAAACTCATTCACTTGCTCCAGTTCATTACCACCAATCCGAATACATACTTCTGTCATGCTCTCTTCATTTTCAAACACCATAACTTTTGTCTTTTTTGTGTTCACTTTCATTCCCTTTCTTTCCAAAGCTTCATTCATAATAGTCACCATCGCTTGCAAATCCTTAGCCGTCGATGCAAGTAATACTTGATCATCGGCGTAAAGAAGACATTTGACGCGTAACTCATTCATTCTTAGGCCAAAATCACTCTCTTTCAGATCTGTCAGACAATTATCCATGAAAAGGTTGAACAGCCACGGAGACGCTACACATCCCTGTCTAACACCCTTTTGGATATTAAACCAATCAGTGTACGCTCCGTTTATCCTGACACAAGCACTAGAATCCTTATAGAGGGAATTCAATGCCCGTATCAGCTTACTGCTCACCCCATGCACAGCTAATGCCGACCACAACTCATTCCTCACCACTTTATCATAGGCCTTTTCCAAATCTACGAATGCACAAAATACTTTTTGGTTTGTTGCCAAATATCTTTCCGTAATGCATCGTAGGGAAAAGACCTGATCCGTACATTCCATTCCCTTCCTAAATCCCGCTTGTACATCCCATATTCTGTCATCTGTTTCTAACATTACTCTTTCAATCATCACTTTAGCATACAGTTTGCCGACAACACTGAGGAGGCTTATTCCACGGTAACTTACACAGTCTTGTTGTGACCCTTTTCCCTTGTATAACGGCACGATCACAGCCTTGCACCAGTCTCCCGGTACCCGACCGTTCCTCCAGCACAAGTTGAAAAGGCAGTACAACTGACTTGCTACTACTCCCTGTCCAGCCTTCAGCATTTCGACGGAAACCCTGTCATATCCCGCAGCTTTACCTGATTTCATACTTTTCAATGCTTTCATAATCTCTTCCATACTAATATCGCTTTCATGCTCACTCTCGTTCACTTCAAGAGGAGGTGCTTGCATTTGTGCTAGGCCCTCTTCTCTTTCAAAAAGACTTTCAAAATATTCCTTCCATCTTCTCAGCACACATTCTTCTCCTTTTATAATATTCCCATCCTTACTTCTGATTTTAGATAGCTCCGAGTTTGATGTTTTCCCTCGAGCTAATCTAATCGATTTCCAAAACAATTTAATATTGTCTTGGAAACTATCAGAGAGTCTTCTATCAAACTCATCCTTTTGCTCTTCTTTCTTCGTACTGATCACATTTTTCACTAGCCCTTTCATATTTTTATAAACCTTTCTTGCCTTATCCACATCCTCTAATGTCGCCTTTTGTACTCTTTGGTTAGCCTTGGTTGCTAACCAATCCAGCCATGCTTTCTTCTTATTACCTACAACCTTTTGCACTTCCTTATCCACCCACTCTTTCTTCTGCATTCTTCCTTTTCTTCTCTTACAGACACCACATACGTCAATTGCAACATTCACTACACCTTCCTTAAAAGTCTTCCAAAAACTTTCTATCTCACATTCCTTATCCAAATTAACAAATCGTTCTTTCAACCTTTTAACGTATTCTTCTTTCACTCTCTCCTCTTGCAAATTTTCTACCTTCACGCGTTCTAGATTAGTTCTGGGTTCCGCTGTCCTATGTCGCCATCGTTTGAAAAGACCACTTATCCTGGACATCACCAGGAAGTAGTCTGTATCAATACCGACACCGCGGTACGCCCTTGTATCCAGAACTTGCCCTTTCAGTCTTTCGTCTATGATCACAAAATCAATTATACTTCTTATGCCACATTCATCCCTTGTATACATATTGATTCTTTTATGAGCAAACATGTGTTCGCTACTAAAAGATTCCATTCCAAACATACCTCAAGCAAACTTTTACCATTTTCATTTATTCTCTCATCACCAAACGTGCCTAAAACCCTTTCATACCCATCACGCTTCACACCTACCCATTCATTAAAGTCGCCCAACATGATAATCCTTTCATTATCCTTACACTTCTTTAAAACTTCTCTCATGCTATCCCAGAACTCCTCCCTTTCCTTTTTGGCTATCGTAGATCCGCTTACACCCAAATCCGTAGGTGCATACACACCTAGGACAAAAATTCGGGTAAGCCCTACTTTTAACCTAATCCAGAGGAGTCTAGGGGTCACACATTCATACTCAATCATACAATCATTCATCCGCGCAGACAAAATGACACCAACACCCTGGCAGCCTCTTTTGGCGCTGGGTACACCAGACCAATACGCCGTGTAGGGTCCATGCTTTGTGGTGTCACATTCCTTTCGCTTCGTTTCATTCACGCACAGAACATCAATTATCCTGTCATCTATCATCTGACATACTTCATTTAATTTAACATTCAATCCCCCTCTAACATTCAAAGTAGCAAAACGGCTTTCCTCAGCCCGCTTTCCGCACCCGTTGGAAACGAGACGTGATGGGTTGCGAACCGCACCGCCGCCTAATTGGGTGTTAAAATTAATTGAGACATTGCGTTCCCACGAGAAGCTAGGGAAATATACTCGAGCCTGGCAGAGCCCCGCGTACCAGACAAGGGTAAGCCTTATTCTGGGGTCACCAGGCCCCAGGGCACCTTAGCACGCTATCGACTAGGCTCGCCCCTAGCCACGCCTCCATCGGCACGGCAGACCTTGGATTGGCGGAGAGGATAGGAAAGGGAAACCCTGAAAGGAATGGGGACATAAGATAGGAAATGTATGATCATTGACAGGAAGAAGGTGTAAAGGATACTACTGTCTCGGAGGGCTAGGGATAATTCAGTAGTAGCTCGGAGGGCCGGGGTCGCGTACCCGTATACCATAACAGAATTTCCGGAAAGGAAAATCAGTATGTATACCCCTGACCGGACTCGTTATTAAAAACGTATTATTTCATGTTATATTGATAAACATAAATTGCTAATCGAAATATACTACTATAATGTTAATATACCTTTTCTGTTATTATCATACTACTAACATAGTCATAAGTTATATTGTTACTAACAATCTATAGATCTTTGGTCTGAAAATAAATTATTTTTATTTTATTTTATTTATTATTTATAATGAACAACCAAATAAGTTAATAAATTTAATATATAATAAGACATCTACAATATTTTGAGAAAGTTTTCGAATCTTCTATAAATTATATGCGTAGAGACCTATATTGATTTCTATTTTAAGATTACTTATATACCTGGGTGACCTTCGGAAAATGTTAGCCCTTCAAAAGTTATTTTATAGAGAAGAGGGGAAGGGGCTAAGAAGGTATGGGGTATGGAGACTATACACCTACTACATACAGTGTACAGTCTCCATATTATAGTATGTGGCTTACTACCTTTTGAACATGAAATCTTAAGTTTTTCTTGTAATTAAAGTGTAAATTTTAATAAATAGCTCCAAATTATACATTATAATTTAAAAAAAAATCAATTTTCGGAATCGAGTTTTCTTCATTATTTGCATTTTCTGAGAACATTTACCATAGTAATGTATTTTTTTTTTATACCATCAGAAAGTAGAGATTTCAACGAACAAAAAACACACCAACCCCTCTCCCTCTTCCCGACCTCAGATCGCCCGTAATTTATTTTTCCTTTCGTTTTTGTTATATTCTCTACCTCTTCCAATGGGTTTCATCCGACTATAATTTTTTTTGGTATCAAAAATTATCGACCCTGGTATTATCTTACTGTGGTGGTAGGTACCTACCTCCATAATCGTCTGGATAAACTTTGATCATTTCTTTTAGTTCAGCTGTTCTCAGTTTTTCCTTATCACCTCCTAAATTAATCATGATTTTCTCAAAATCATTCCAAGCAGTTTCACAGCACACTAAGGTTTTACCTGCAATAATTTAAAATAATTAACTTGAACATTATTTATAAACATATAAAATGATAGCTACAGGTCAATATTTTACTAACAGGTTACCTTCAAATAATCTTTCTAAAACAGGCTTTACAGGTCTTTCTGCTTCCCATGAAGACTGCTGTGTTAAAACTTCTTGTTTAAAAACATAGTTACAATGGCCATTAGTCATATTGCTCACATATGCCATCATTGCTGTGACATCTAGATTTAGGGTATCTAATTCTGCATGATCATTGATGCTATGCGATATTTTATCCACTGAGATCTTTTCCCTGATAATAAACAAAACATGTATTTTTAGAGATTTCATTTATTTCCTTCACGCAGGCTATTAGCTGCCTTCAATAAATAAAGGTCGTCCTGACGAAGACGAATGCGTGGCAAAGGAGACGTACCGTTCGGTTTATCAGATACATTTTAGCAGCCAACACTAGGCTGCTGTGTTGTAGATACTGTTCATGGACAAAAATGTAAAAAGAAATTTAAATCCACAAAGAGCAACAAATATCGATAGGTGCTCTTCGTGGACTAGGCCAGGTGCTATTCGTGGGGGTGCTCTAAGTGGACTACGTCAAGGCTAGTCTCCGTCGGCGGGCCCTGTTCTACTGGGCGTGAGTGGACCTGCGTTGTGTGAAAGGCACCCTACCAATACAAGAAAGGTTCACTTGTTATGTCGATGACAGGAGTCAGGACCTCAGCTGTAGAGAGCAGCAAACTAAACAGAAAATTTCATGATACATCTACCTTTCCACTAATCCAACTTTAAGTTAAACAACTATTTTTATCACCTAGGTTGTGGATCATAGAGTGGTTCATCATCACTTAGACCTGAACTCCATGCATCATCATCTTCATCATCATCAGCTGTGGTACAAGAATCAGGCAGAATATCACCTTGCACAATAACTCCTGCTAGCTTCAGTTTGTTCGCTAAATTCTCTTCAATACCACTGGTAAATTCAAACACCACCTGAAATTAACGACCTCACAATTAAGTGATTAGTAAAAAAAAACTAGAATTAAATAATGCTTTAAATATTAGGTTGTGTTTGTAATAAATACTAGTCCAAAAAATGTTCATTAAGACTTAATTACTATCAGCAAACTAAACTTCGTACTTCTATAGAAGTACGAAGTTTAGTTTGGTTAGGGAATGCAATCTTTTTCTGGCGAGATCTCGGCTTTTTATAGCGAAATTGACCGCGGACGAAAAAAGAATTTAAAGATACCAAATAGTGTAAATTCCTAATCTTTAATAGTACGAAATGCCATAAATACGCAGGCAAGGAGGTATGCATGCACGTAAGCAGGCAAGCAAGCATGCATGCAGGCAAGCAGCATGCATGCAATCAGGCATGCGCAGGCAAGCAGCATGCATGCATGCATGCAGGCAAGCAAAGCAAGCATGCATGCAGGCAAGCAGCATGCATACAATCAGGCATGCGCAGGCAAGCAGCATGCATGCATGCATGCAGGCAAGCAAGCATGCATTTGTTTTACTCTTCTCCGGCGCTGCGGGAAGTGCAGTCCTTCCGCCCTTGCGTAGCAAATCTCTGGCACCCACACTCGCTTCCGCAGGTTCGGCTTGCTGGTCGCCTTTGACGACCAGCCTCAGGCGCTATAGCTCGCCCGGCCGCCCGAGCTTCGTTACTGCGAGCGAGGACTGCACTCCCTCCGTGCCTCCGGCTTTTAAATTGCACTCGAGTGTAGGGCAGACAAGTACCACGGCGGAAAGACCACGGCGAGGCGGGATTCAACCAAATTCTTAATTTTACCAATGTATGTCAGCACAGTTATTTCTTTTAATCAATATTTAAAACGTTTTTATCTCAAATTATAGATACCTACCTATATGAAATGATGCGTATAACAAACAAATTTATATCAAATGAACGATACATAAAATGAGTTTTATTTCAAACGTTTTTATTTGTTATGAATGTTATACTAAATAGTATTAAATAAATTGTATGTTATGTAAAGTAATCGTTATGTCAAACAAAATTATATCATGTGTTGTTGTAACAAATGATTATTATGTAAAGTGATCGTTATTAAAGTTTGATTATATCAAATGATTGTATACAACATGAGACGCACCCCATATTCATTGGTGTACAAAAATTATAGACAATCTAATATTTACCTTGGGTGGCTTATACATACAAGGGTACAAGCTGGCACATAACAAATAATCTTTAGCTTGATCCAAAATTGACCGAGCACCATAAGAAGCTTTGCCAGTGCTCAGGGCAGTTAGAGATTTGGGGTTACGAGCTATCACTGCAACAAAAAATATAATTACCATGCCTGTGGGTAAATTTAGTCCTATCAGGTTACTTTGGCCCAAAACAAAAAGTTTGAATGTACTGATACATTGGCTTTAAGGCCTTTTTAATTTTGCTAAACGAGCAACTTACCAATAAAACAACTTTTTTTAATTAGCGCTAAAGTAATTCACAGGCGCTGCACATTTGTTCCGTGTAAATAGAATTAATAAAAGTTCGGATTTTAAAACAAGCATCCACAATAAATTAAGCTACCTTTAGTCCAGATTTTGCCATCTTCACTTATAACGTCAATAAGTAGTTTACTTTCATCATTAATGTGAAAAATTTTGCAAACAGCCACCACCCCAGGCCTAATGGCACAGTCAACCATCGCTTCTAAGTGCCTTAAGTTCGAACATGAGAGTTGTTCAATTTTTACTGTCTTGGACTTGAGTAACTTAAAAAAACACATAATTATTAACTTTATTACTTAGTCCGATTTCGGTATAAAATATTTATTTGTTTTTATAACATTTTGCTGTTATTATAACATTTTGTTGTTACCAGTACAGTTTATATAATAAATTACATAATACCCTTTTTAAAAATTTAATTTCTTGTCGAATTTTCCTTTGTAATTTCATCACACCATCAACTTCTTTTACCGATAACAACTGTATCATGAGCTCTTCACCAATCTTAATTTTTTCTTCTAACATACACATCAAATCTTCAGTAGAATAAGACATGGTTGATAATTTGATTTCTTAAAACAATCAGTTACTAAAATAAAAATTGCATTCAAATATAACCATGGAAAACAAAAACAGGCTAAAGGAAAAAATCAGTCAGTCGTCGGTCGGACAGAAGGACAAAACATTTTCAAACGTCAGTCAATGTCACTAATGTCAGTCAGTCAATTCCGTCTTTTTTTCTATAATAATATAACGGCTTCGGATGAGTTCGTACAGCTTGTGTTCTGTGGTACAGACTACAGCCTAATCTTGTAATCTTATTTTACAATGGGGACTACCGTTTCCTTGCTCACCAGTTGGCGCCACTGTAGACTGAGGTCCGGAGGTATAGCTGTCAAAAGCGATTGGCGCGAAACAAAGTGTTTTAGCTTGAATCTAATTAAGGTTATATTGTTTATAAATAACTATCCTGATATCAACAAACTAACTTCTAAAATAGTTGCTCTTGAGGCCGCCTATTTTTGCGCTTTTTCTTAATTCCGCTTTTAAAGCGTTCACATTAATCGCCAAAAAAAAAGAGAAAAACATACTGCGCCGACCCCAGATGACCTGGAAATTAATTTCACTACTTCAGCATTAAACCTACTTATAACTGTCGTTCTTTAGAAAATACTAGTAAAAAAAATAATTGTAAACTGGGTATTATTTTGCTATGCAATATTTGGTGTACCTAGTGATGTTATTTGTGTACGTTTTATTTTATGGTTCAATTTATAGAAGGCGAACAATTGATATTAAAATAATAAGTTTTTTAAGCAAGTCGAAATAGTATTTTCTTTCTTGCCATAAACAAAGAAGACGTTACAACAAACGTTCAACGAAAACTCTATTGTTGAAACCTCGGACCACCGAGGTTGAAACCATAAACGTAGATCCTATATCTATGGTTGAAACCATAGAACGAAACTAAGTTCCCTGACTGAACAAGAGTGAAAATAAACTGTTCGTAGCAAATTGTGTTCTGTGGTCGTAGCGTAGAATGAATACCTACTTAGGGCCTTCGCCCACACTTTTTGTAGCGATGCAGTAGCGATTCTGTCGCGCGTTTTGTAAACGAGCGACAGCATCAAACCCCAAGCGACAACCGGTTGTCGCGATAACAATTGATTTTAATGGGTATATATTATCCAAATGGTCGTCTTATATGGGTACATATAAGACGACCATTTGGATCAGCGGTAGTAAACACTGCTTCTGAGCCATGGGTCGCGGGTTCGATCCCCGCACAGTACAAATATTTGTGTTCATGAACATGTCTGTTTGTACTGGTCTGGGTGTTTTCTATGTATTATAAGTATTTATTTACAAAAAAAAAAAGTATATAAGTAAGTTTATCGGTTGTCTAGTACCCCATACAACAGGGTACTTAATAGTAGCTTAATTTGGGACTAGATGGCTCTGTGTGGCCCAGTGTGGCATGTCTGAAATATTTATTTATTTTATTTATTATTTATTTATATATCGGGTTGCCTAATTATTTGTACTCCTAATTGTCATTGGCGCACAAACTATTAGCCTAAAATTTTTTCGCACATCTTTACTATTCCTAATCGTGTTTAGCCTATTTTTACTACGCTTAACTTTATATCGCCGTATTATAATTTCGCCGAATATATCATAACACCTACCCTTTTGCAGTTCCAAATTTTTATTCGCAGAAAGTTAAAAACTTTATCAGCATGCATGCATGCTTGCAAAGAAGTAATCATGCATGCAAGCAAGCAAGCAAGCAAGCATGAATGCATGCAAACAAGCATGCATGCATGCAAAGAAGTAAGCATGCATGCAAGCAAGCAAGCAAGCATGTATGCAAACAAGCAATCATGCATGCAAACAAGCAATCATGCATGCAATCAAGCAGACATGCATGCAAACAAGCAATCATGCATGCATCCAAACAATCAGACTTCCGTGACGGCTTCGGCGCTGCGGGGCTCCGGCGGTCCCACGCGTGCTTATCGTCGCAGATGGCTTACGCTCACCACCGCAGCTTCGGCTTTCTGGCCGGCTGCGCCGGCCAGCCTCAGCCGCGGCGCCTCGCTTACAGCCTCCTGCTCCTCAGCCCGCGGGCCGCCTCGCCCCTCCGCGCCTACGCGCTTTTGAATTACACTCTAGGGGTAGGGCAGACAAGACTGCTTGGGGTCGGTTTGTGAGCGATTCGTTTATTAAACATTTCTGTTTAAAAAAAATAGAGCGTAATGTCAAAAAAAGATGCTAATACATTTTAGTGCTTTCGATATTATACATACTGAAATTAGGGTTTTCAATTTTTAGACCAATCTATAATAGTGCGAAAACAACTGTTAGACTAGACAATAATTATACGTTATAAGTTTAGGCCAATACGGTTCGGCCAAATGAAATTAGGACTTTAAATTTTAGGCGAACCGAAGGGCACCCGATTTTAATTGTGTCTGGAATAACTCACGATCGAGGGATTAATTCATTACTAACTCCTACAGGATCATAAGACCGCCGGGGGTCGGGATAACAATTGATATTAATTGTGTCTGGAATAACATACAATCGAGCGCTACTACAACATCGCGACTGTATCGATGTAGACGAAGGCCCTTAGGACTTGAAATACACTTGAATTACATTTTGAATTTATATCTGGCACAGGAAAGTAAATTGAGCTTTGTTAATTTTAATTGACGTTTGTAGTAGGTTTCAGGTTTCAGTACTTGTAAATATTTTTTACTACAGTAAGTTTCTAAAATCCTTTACCCGCCATTTTATAGATTTGTTGTTCCGGTCACGTGACTGACATATGAATGTCCAATGAACGAATAGTTTCATTCATCAAGTTAGTTAACCACGATTTTGAGAAATGGCTGACGATAAAGAAGTGGAAAAAACTATTGCAGAGGACTTGGTGGTGACCAAGTACAAGTTAGCGGGACAAATTGTGAATCGTAAGATGTTACAGAATTGTAATGATAAATAACTTAGAATAAAACCTTGTATGTTGGGTTTGTTGCAAGTCGATGAAATGGTTGTGGTGGACGCGTGTCATCGCCATGCGGTGCCGCTTTTTGAGTGCTTGTATCGTATCCCTTATTTCGTGACTTAATGCGGTCGAGTTTATGTATCATAAATTTACAGGTGTTCTGGAACAAGTTATAGAAAAATGTGTCCCCGAAGCTTCAGCAAGAGAAATTTGCGAATTTGGAGATAAGTTGATTCTAGATGAAACTTCAAAGGTTTTCAAAAAAGAGAAGGACTCCAAAAAAGGCATAGCGTTCTCTACATGCGTGTCTGTCAACAACTGTATTTGTCACTTCTCGCCTATTCCCAGCGAAACCGACTACGTCCTCAAACAAGGTGATCTGGCTAAGATGTAAGTAAAGTAGAACACTAATTGCTTGAGCCACTTGACGTGGTTTTAACCATATTTTCATCAACTTTATTATCAGTTGATATTGTTAGCAGTAGGTATACTCGACTGCATTAACATACATTATCATCTACAGCCCATATAAGTCCACTGCTAGGCACAGGCTTTACCAACAAGGAGAATTCATCGTTTCTAGACAGATTCACACAAATAACTTTTAAAACTACAAGCTTTCTTTAGTCTGGTTTGTTTTCTTTGTCTCCTTTGTGTAAGTAGAATGTTACTTTTTCAGTGACCTTGGTGCACACATAGATGGCTTCATTGCAGTTGTGGCCCACACTGTCGCTGTGGGAGGTGGTGAGGTGACTGGCAAAGCAGCAGATGTTCTCCTGGCTGCCCATTATGCTAGTGAAGCCGCTCTGAGATTGCTGCGGCCTGGGAATGAGGTAGAACACTTATTATAGTCTTTGTGTAACTGCCCTGAATCTTTCCTGTATCATTTTCTGCTTATGATACCGGTACAAGCACAGGGAACATAAATGAAACTCCTTTATATGTTTGTGTTTTCCAAATACAAATAAAGATCTTGAGTTGCTACATTTGCACTTAAGTCATAAGTCTCTCTCTTTTTACCAAAACAGCCAAAAAGTGTCAAGAAATTTCCCCTGACATAAACTACGAAAGATTATTTTCAGCATGCAATTTGGTGCACAGCAAAATACGGAATAGAGTAGGCACCGAGAAGGAGCAGCCAAATTAGTTGTCCTACTGAAAGAACTAAATTCAAACAAATAAGTAACTGCGACTGCGGTGTTAAAACGCAAAATGTTAATTTGTTAATTTTTACTTATTATTATAATTTTTTTTTTGTTAGGTAGGCAAATGAATATGCTACTTAGTTTTTTAATAAAAGAATGGCTTAAAAAAAGAACTAATATGTTGTTTTTTTTTATAAATTACTTACTTTACTTCCATACTGAAAACTATTAGATAGTAAAAACAAATATGAAAAATCTGATTAAAATCAAATAATCAAACTAATCTGATTTTTTAGTTTTTTTTATTAAAATCATTATTTTTATTAACACTGATTTTGAAGATAGTTTGTATTTGCCTGTTTGGACTAACCTAAAATGTGCATTTCAGAACTATGCTGTCACTGATGTAGTCCAGAAGATCAGTGCAGAATATGGCTGTAAGCCTATTGAGGGTATGCTCTCACACCAGCTTAAGCAATTCCGCATTGATGGTGAAAAAAGCATTATTCAAAATCCCTCTGAAGCACAAAGAAAAGAACATGAAAAAGCTACTATGGAGACCTACGAAGTTTATGCAATGGATGTACTTATATCTACTGGGGAGGGTGTGGTATGTACAATTAATATATTTTTACAGATATTGCATTAACTTGGTAATTTACAGAGGAGGTGCAGCCCTGTAGTGGCATTTTTGTGTGTGCTTAACATGAAAATGTTTTCAATAATAGATAAATAATTCATATTTTAATCAATTAACACCTGTTGATGTGTTCTTGGATAATTTTTAATATCATTAGATATCTATATAGCCCTGAATTCTTTCCAAGTATGTATAATATGACATTCTTGGCAGTACTCAGGGAAAATTATTAAGTAAAAACTAAACTAAAATGTTACCTATAAAAATCATTTTGGTTTTTTATTTACTGACATTATTTTAAGGGCCTTAAACTGGTACTCCTAAATGAAGGCTTGTAAACTGTGTTCATTGTTGTACTGATACTATTTTACAGGGCCGTGAAATGGACACAAGGTGTACTATATACAAAAAAACTGATGAAGTATATCAGTTAAAATTGAAAGCTTCAAGAATGTTCTACAGTGAGGTCAGTTATTGGTTTTAAATATATGTGCAAGGTATATTTTAAAGCCCAAAATTATTTTCTGATAAAGTTTACAGTGAACTTTTTCTTATTATTTTGGGTAGAATAAAGTAATATGTTTGAACCAACACATTTCTGTAGTGTGTTGGTATAGAATATTGCAACAAATTTAACCCAACCAAATATCTTTTGCCTGCCCTGGTTTTTTGTTTGATTCCCAGATCGATGAGAGATATTATGATCAATGTAAAAAGTTTTGTTTTTATATTTTCTCTAGTCTGGGTGTTTGTGGTACTTTCACTGTTACTTACTTTTGTTCTGAACCAGAACAATGTATTTGATGTTCTCAAATTATTGTATACTTAAGTTTTTTTTTTCACTAGGTTCGTAACAAGCATGGCAATATGCCATTCAACCTTCGCAGCTTTGACAAGGAAACAAGTGCCAGGCTGGGAGTTGTTGAATGTGTCAACCACAAACTTATTGAGCCCTTCCAGGTAAAAAATAATTCTATTAACTAAAATAGCTGTTCTTCCACTGATATAGTCTTGTTATTTCTGCATACTGACTATCTCTCGTCTTACTGATCTGTATTAGATGTATAGATTTGCATTGCTTTGCACCTTTATTATTATTATTTTATGTTTATCATGTGATATACTAAATTAACATGACGCTAAAAGCAAATACCAATAGAGGTGGTAACAAAAATGTTGAACTGTTAATTCTTATAGGTACTCTATGAGCGCCCAGGCGAGCTTGTAGCGCAGTTCAAGTTTACCGCTCTGCTGCTGCCCAGTGGCACGCACCGCATTACCGGATTGCCCTTCGACAAAAGCCAGTGCAAAAGTGATCGCACTATCAAGGATCCCATTCTCAATGTAAGTGTATGAATGTCTTTTCTGTGTAACTTATATTATGTGTATGGTCAACAACTAAACTACACTGGTAAAATATGCTGTCAAAGAATTTCATGACTTAACTTAATATTATTCCTGTATGTTTTTAACGTCATCAAAATATGTTGGAGAGTACAGTTTTTTTTTTATAGTATAGGTATACACTTCCCTGATAAATTTCATAGTACATTATCCTTAGTGTACCATGGACAAGCACAGGGTATATGATGTGTAATTTTTTTGAGCCAGTTTATATTTTAATTACATTTTGGTTTGAACAATTACAACAAATTAATTTTATGTGTAATATCTGCCCTATGGCCTGCGCAGACAAGGGATTTTTGTCCGCGGACTTTTTTGTCCGCTAAAATAGATCGCTTACAACTGTATCGAGTAACGCTAAATAGAATTCCTGTAACTAGCAACGCACATGGCGGACTTTAGTCCGCGTTGTGCAACCGAGAGCACGACGATAAACCAACAAATGATCGCACACCGCGCGTGCGTTGAGTTCGCGGTAAATCCGCGGCGGACTTTTTATTCGCGGAGCGTACTTTTTTCTCCGCCGCAGAGAAAATTCCGTCATCTGCGCAGGCCATTAAAAGTACAAAAACAGAAATAAAAATCACTAACTTATAATTATTATTTTCAGTCCCTACTCAATTCCTCTGCAAAGTCCAACAAGAAGAAGAAAAAGAAAACTGGAGCTGATGAGCCCATGGAAACAGAAACAGTTGCCTAGCAACGGACTACAGCTACAAATTAAATTGGCTTTTCTCAACCTCCCTTTAGTGGATAATGATACCAGCAATACTACAAATGTTTTTGCTAAATCACAGAGCTGCATAATGTAATAAGATAATATTTTGTTTGTGTGCTGCAGTAGTAATTGATAGTTCTTATTTTATACAGCTCTACGATTTCAAAAGTAATTCCATTTCAATTTACACATTTATGTGTACTTAATCAAATTGATTGTTTATTGTATTAGATGACTTGTGATGTACAAATTACGCCTTCATGTATGTGAGTTTTGACAAGCAACAGTTGAATGGATTCTTCCAAGGATATGTGTGTTAAAACATTATTGTTGTGTATAGATTAGATACCGAAAATATACATCTTTGTCATCTCCATAGGCAAGCAAAGCAATATTTTGTTGTAGTTTTTGCTATTGATAGTTAACTTTTCATGTACATAAAACATAATGTTACGATCACTTCACAGTGAACCCCCATCCTAAATAGCACTATGGTTACTGTAAAGAGCATTGTTTTTTATCAAGTGAATCATTTCCTAGTTAAACATTGTGACGTGCACAAACTCCTTTCATATCTGTTTTTTGTCTGTGCTCTCAATGTAATGTATCTTTGTATCAACACTGTTTTTGAGGATGTAAAAGTGGCCAATTTTTAAAGTAGACATCTTGTTGATTTCATTGGTCTTACAGTCTGGAGATATTTCTCCACACTCATTGGACAGTCCAGTCAACTGCACAAATATTAAGATTTGTATTTTAAAAGTAACATACAAATTTTGCTCAAAACTAATTCTGGTAATAGTTTCCAAATTGTATGCTTGTTCAACATATTTGTGGAGCTGACTATACTTAGTAAAAAATATATCTACTAGGAAAAGTTGTAAAAAATGACACTGAGCAAACAAATAAAATCAAATTTTGCCACACTTGTGGGCTGTTTTTGTAAAATTTTGTTTCATTTTCAAATTCCTGGGTCAGAGCATTGTGCAATTAAATAATTTATTAATTTATTATAGGATTTCTGAGTCCCAAATCTTTGATAATCAAAGCCCAAATCTATAATTTTACATTGATTGCTTCTAAAAAGTATTTAAACTTGAAAAATTATTGAACCCGCATCCCTATTCATACCGGGTTTCGGTTACCGGTGTTTTATCCATTTAAGAAAACGCACAATCTGTGTCAGATCAGTCACAATAATAATGTGCCACTGACAAAGCCGGATCTACGATTGATATGGCTGTTTGAGCTTTAGCCCAGGGCCCGTGGATTCCATCCCCCAGCTAAGTCAAAGTAAAAAAAACCGGCAACGCAAATTTTTTTTCTTCAAATTAGTAATTAGGCAAGTGTTAATTAAGTAATATTAGCCAGGGGTTACGGTCCGGTCCTGGCCCCAATTGTTAAAATTTTGATACTTTCTTTCTAAGGAAACATCATCCAGCGTGACAGACTATTAATATTCTCTGGACATCTTGCAGCGGTCTCAAGAGCATAACTGACTTAGCACAACATTGTATTTGAGATTATGCTTTTCGGCATACTCTTAATTAATCAACAGATAGAAGCCCTCAGCAACACCATGTGGTCAACGTAACTTAAGTTATTAGTAACACAATAGTCATCAACATGTCAGACCTCCTTGATTCCATCTGATATGGATCAGACTGCCCCCGCCCAACCATCAGCATTGATCTGGTGCGCATACCAATACTGGAATATATTAACAACAAGTCACTTGCTTTAGTTAGTGTTACAAAGGGTGAGCTTGAGTGAGATAGATGGATGAAATAATAGTGCAAAGGAAATCCTGTACTTGGTAGTACACACAAAGAGGGCAAAAAAAAAAACAATTGTGTGTCATTTTTTAGTTTCGTGGTCGAAAAGACTTACCCATCTTGCCTTTTGCAAAGCACCTAATCAGGATCAGAACCTGCAATGGTAGCCTCTCCTACAAGGCCTATAGCAAGCAGAGAACTAAAATAGGGCTGATGATGATTAAACAAATACAGAAAAATATCTAATTTTGCTATTATTTTAATTTATGCATACAATTACCAGCATTACCAATTCAAAACAAATAAATACAATTTTCTAACTCATTTTGCTTTTTCTTCACTCTGACTTGCACTCGGTTCAACTGCATCTAAAGTTGAAGATATCATTTCCACAGCTTTGCTAGCTGCATTGGAGGTGTGTGTTGGAAGATCTACTAAAAACCTGAAGGTTGCTTTTACTCCACAATTCCAGTAGTATTTAAATAGGTATGACACCTTGTCATTTGAGGGAAGAGGAGGCAACTGCAAAAAAGAGTAACATTATTTTATTGTTTCGTAAACAGAAACAAACATAAAACTACATTATTTACGTTATGTTACCTCATACGGAATTTGCTTTTTTAAGTCTCCAACATAAGGTGAAACACCCTTTTCAAGATCTTCATAAATAGCACTTGTTGCTGTGCTGTCCTTCCACACTCCTTTGTCGATTGAGTAATAAACGGCACCACCTAATACAGCTGACTTTATGCCAAACCTATTCATGTTAACAAGAAATAAACATTATTGTAAAAATATTGTTAAATTAAATCAATGAACTCTCGTTCTTTTTGCCTTAAAAATATTCTCAACTCGCATCGATTTGTCTACTCACTTCAACATTTTAGAGTTATTAAATCATGTAAACTTATGTAAGATTTATTAATTTTATATATCAACACAAAACAATAAAAATTATGTAGTTTTTGGTGATAACTGACAACCTATACATAACCTAAAACATTCAGCTGATTGTCAATTCATTTTTTTAATTTATTTTTTCTTTTATTAGTTTAACGAGTCTGGACGAGTCGGACGACTCTACCTATACAGACTATACAGTTATTACAAAAGTCAAAATTAGAAAATACAAAAAATTATAAAATTAAGCTTTTGCATAGCTTCTATCGCGGGCCTTGAGCGTGGAGACCGAATCCAGAAATTCCGTAACGAAAATAACCTAACACCCCCCCACTCCGACCGGCACAGCTGTGATACTTTTTAGTTTTATAATTGCATAAGTTGATAAAAAAAAGCTATGCAATAGCTTTACCGCGGCAGCTCCGAGTGCCACACGTCTTTTTTAAGTTTAAATATTTAGTTATATTAAAATTTCATTTACTATGTACCTACGTAACGTAATCATTGAAAAATCTATGTGGGAAATCGTTCATAATCATGAACGTTTATCTTATCTCTCTGCCAAAGTACAAAAAATGGTTGCCTGTAAAGTCGGTTTTACGTGACAACGTCTTTTTCTCGGTAGAATATTTATTGATATGAATATAATTAAATTGCACAATAGGAACAAGGAATTGAATGAAAATAAGAATTGCACAAATTTTAACTATAGAAATATATTTTGTTTACTAAAACATTGTACATGTAAACTTAAACTTAACTAATTCCTATTTGAGTGATTTTGTTGAGGATAGGACGATGATAGGAGAAATATGAAATGAAAGGAAGTGTTTCTGCTGTAATGTGTCCGATTCAATGCGCCTAATTCTCTAGTGCTGCGCGCGCGGCAGACCGATCATAGTTGAGTGGGAGAGAGACGCAAGGCATTCGGCGGGCCTCTCTCTCGTTCGGTGACTCATCGTAACGTTACCGAGCGTTACACTTTTTCATAAGTGACTCCCAGCCGCAACCTAATTTAAGACGTTGTCACGTCAAAAAAAAAATGTTTCTTCACCTTTGTAAAAACAACTCATATCACGATTATCAGCAATCTTAGAATCAGTTTCGTGGTAACAACAACTCTCACACAGTATGCGCAGTCTTAGCATCATGGAGATTGGAGACTAGAAGCTAACATGTTAAATCGATCCCACATCTTCTTAAACCTCAAATCTCAAATTATGTACAGCAGCGCTATTACGTATCTTTTTTGACAGTCAAAGTGCTGAGCCTAACAGTCTTACTACAAAAAAATATTTAAACAACGGTCTAACATGTGTTTAGCTAGACAGTTGTTAAAGCGCTAAACACGTGTTTAGCGACTGTTTAATTTTAGTTAGTTAATTTTAGTTAGCGTTTAGTTTTTTTGTAGTAAGACTGAGTGTTTATTTGTTAACTGTCAAAACATAGTTTTGGTCATAAACGTAGGTATCCTAAATCTATGGTTTTGGTATTACGTATCGTCGGTGTCTAAATATATTAATGTCAAAGTCAGTGACGATGACTAATAGGCACTGTCCTTTATACTGTCCAACTTTGGACAGCCGTTTGTGTATCGATAACTTGATTTTGGTATTATGTAGGTAAGTCAAGTTATCAACAAAATCGTTAGTCACCGGAATTTTCAAGTATCGCTGATAAAAACTACTAAAGAGCAGTTTTTTATGTATATACACTATTAACCAACTACCCAAGTGGAATCATATGCAAAAAATACTATTTTGGTGTTTGTTTAAATTAAGACATTTTTGGATGGCTTATAAGAAAAGAAAAGCATGCCAAACAAAACAAGCGCTGACTGACAATGGCTGACTGGCTCTCTCATAAACAACACTTCCATTATTTTGTTTGAAAAGTTTTATTTGCAAAATGACTCGAGCTTTTCTTTTGACTAATGCCGAGAGACAGAGAAAAAAAATGAATTTAGGGTCAAGAGACATCATCTCTGCGATCGTGATCCTCTGCAGCTAACGGACGAAGAGTTTATTACAAAATTTCGATTAACTAAAGCTGGATTCCAACAAATATTGGAGGAAATCCTACCAAGGTTGAAAGTAAGAAGCCGCAGAACAGCAGTCTGCAATGAACTTAAGGTATGAAAGTCTTTAGTTTAGAAAGTCTAGAGGAGTTTTTTTTTTTAATGGAGTGTCTACAGTTTGCTGGTTCTGTGCTCACTATACGCAGTTTGCAGTGTTAAGGTCATGGCACACTATACCGGCACCGCCTATTAGAGCATTAAATTGTGAGTTGTACAATATATTTTGTAAAATTAATATGAAAAAGCCAACGGCGAGCGCAGTCAGCGCGCTTGCCGCTACTACAACTCAACTGGCAGCTCGCGTCCTTACAGCGCGATGACCGCGTCCTTACAGCGCGCTAACGGCGTGCTTACAGCAAGCCGGCTGCGTGCTTACGACGCGCTGACTAACTCCGAGTCGCCAGCGAAACAACAACGTAACGTCACCCACGCTCCTCCCTCGCCACTCACGCATCGCTGCATTCTCCCTTTAGTAGTCCAGTCTCGAATTAGACATAAGACAGGAAAGGTTTGTTAAGCCACTAACATGTAAGCCTCTAACGTGCAAGTCCTAGGCGTGTTCAATCACAAATGCCATAACAGCAAACTTGGACCTTGCTGCCGCGCGCAGGCTGCGGGCTTTCACCTTGGGGCCGACGCGTGGGCTATGAGCTTGCACCTCGCGGCCGACGCGTGGTCTGTGAGGTTGTACCTTGCGGAATACACGTAGCTAGCGCACTCGCGGCTATAGCCGTAGCCTAAGTTCGAGGCGACGCGACGCCGCGCCGTGCCGTGCTCCGTGCTGTTGCGAAACCGGTATAGTGTGCCAGGACCTTTACGCGCGCCGACTATCTCAGTGAGCACTTGAGCAGCCGACTCTCAGCATAACGGTTACAGTCGTCGGCAGCGATATAGTTTTTCGCCAGGCGTAGTGAATCAGTTTGCACTTTGCCGCAAACTTCATGCGGACAGTTGGAAAGAAGCTATCAACGTGTATTTACGTGTTTTTTTCATCGTACCTAATTCAGTCGGTCGACCTAAATAAGCAGCTAAGTCATAACAGATTGCTTGCGACGCACGAAAATTGTTCTGAGTTTGTAGCTAACACAAACTTCAGTTCGCCACAAATTTGCGACTCACTCAGTCGGCCGCTAACAGTTTGCCTACTGGGGACACAGACAGCCTTAGCCGAAACAAACTAAAAATAGTGAACCATCCATTTTTGTAGTGGCTGACTGACCAATACTCTTTTGCTTTGTGGCTGACGCACAAACCATGCACAAAGCCACAAACACTGTATGCCAAAATCAGAAAAAAAAAAGACAGTGACACTGACACTGACATTGACAGAGTACAAACAATCTCCCTATATTACCTCCAATCTATCTCCTCCTAGTCCTCCTACTACCCAATAACCCAATGAATACCAATGAATGATATTCCTTTCTGTGTACTGTCTGTATGTTTTTTAATGTTCTCAACTTGAATCGATTTTTTTCAAGCCATTTATACGGCTGAAACTACTGTATTAGTAAATGGAGTACATCTAACACTTAGATCTATCATTATTATCATTAAACAACTGGACCGTCCTAACCAATAAATCACAGAGTACATTGTAACATATATAATGTTGCTGTTAAATCTTTAAAAAGGTCAATGATGTTTAAAAAGTAAAAGGTACATAAGTACTAATTTAAAGTGTTCAAGGATACCCTCTGACCAAGTGTTCTTCATAATTATTGCTGAAACCATGGACACTGTAACGGACATTTTACAATATCTTGAAAACTGTTACCTACCAAAGCTTTCGCAAAACTTGGAAGAACGAGAAAATCATCCAGAATTTAAACAATGGGAATTGCAATTAGAAGAGTATTTTCCAAAGGTCATAAAGTTATTAAATGATCCCACTATTTATGAGCACAACTTGCAATCCTCTGTTCTATCATCAATTATTTTATTGTACTTTCAACTGGTTAGCAAGGGTAAGTGGAACACGGCAGAATGTGGAAAATGTGCCATAAGCCTTGACTGTCAATTAGATCTTTTGTATGAAACTACCTGCACAAATTTTTTTAAGACTAATAAAGTGGAAAAATCTCTAGAGGTGTTTGAAAAATGTATGGAAGTCTTGCATCAAAAGCTAAGCCCAGATGATTTCAAAAAATATCCGGCACTTATTGAAGCTTATTGTTTAATACTAAAGGATATTCAAGTGAGTAGAAATGTATCATCATATTTTAACAATTAATAATATGTATTTGAAAACATAAATGTGAATTTTTAGGATTATCACATTGTTTTAAAACCACTGGCTGTGCTGCCTGTATCTTTACTTCTAATTGAAGATTATATAAAGGAAAACCGTATCAAAGGTTTAAATAGTTGTTTATCAATATTGAAAAGTTTGGTAAGTACTTTAGGAAATTAGATTTTATAGCTTTGTTTTAAATAATGTTCAAGGGTGGGAATGAATATTTACTAATGCCATGTAAAGGTATGCTTTTATGACTTGAATAACTAAAATAAACTAAGCATTTCCTTTTCTATTTTTTCTTATAATTTTCTATTTTTTCAGAGGTCAGAACACTTTAAAATAGGAAATTACTATGAAGTTATTTATAGAATTTTGAAAAAAGCTATTTTGGAACGAGATATAGAAGTAACAAAGCTGGCGTTAGATTGTTTATTTAAACTCTTACAAATTTTGCCTCTGGAAGCAAAGGTATCATTGACCATATTTCAAATGTATCTTTACTTTATGGGTGCTTTGATGCAATATCATCCATGTGGTATTCAGTTATATCACATTCCCAGCTTCATGATGCACCCTTTAAAGTCCTTAAAATATAGCTTGATTAGAATGACAGTTCTCACTGAAAGAGACGACGTAACTTTGCACCAGCGTCACATAAGTGAAACATATTTGCACACGAAAAAATATTGGTAACTGGCATGTTTAGAATTTTTTTTTATACATTGCTACATATTTATCAATTTAATCATATAAAATAGATATTTAACCACTCAACCGTCCGTGGATAGTGTATCATCCAAAAAAAAAACGTAAACTTACGTCCTGGATAGCAAACTATCCAAAGGTAAAATAATTCACTTGGTCTAAAAAAACTCCTTAAAAATGCCATCTGTTGGCCTGTGACGAAAAGAAGTGCTATTAGAACGAAACTTTACTAACTAATCCACATTAAAAACCATAGATGTCATCGCAGTATGCTTTCGTGGCTGAAGAATATTTTTTTTCGTTTAGTGCTATTGTGAGTTCTTGAGTGACTTGTGTGCGCGTGGAAATACTGCTCATTATGTCGTAAGTATTTGTTTTATTAAATAATTCAATGGTTTTTATTAATCTTTATGATTGGAGAACCAGATATTTGCTGTGGTATTTCTTTCACGGCGATGAATATCGAGTAAACACATTATTACGATAGGCTATAACTTTCGTGTACAAACAATGGCCGCCGATAAGGTTTTTTGCTATTAATTATAGAACTATTCCATAAAATATGTATTGTAGAAGATGCATTAGTTATTTATTAACATATTTTTAAACATATTTAATAAAAATACATTTAGTCTGCTAAAGATTTCTTAAAATAACCTGAAACGTTTCTCAGGTTTCTTCTATGGATAGTTAAGTATCCAAGGACGTGCTGTGATACACGTGATATAAGGGTATGTACAAACGGAAAAGTAAGTACGTACGTATTTTAAAGATAATGCTTGGTTGTTGGTATGGTACTACTATATAATATTTGCATATAGTATACAATATTCATGTTAATATGTTTTATATGCCCTTTTTTTGTTGGAGATTCAGTTTTCAGGGTTTTGTTGGTAATTGTTGCTTTATGTTTTGCAGAATGTTTTTATTATTTCATCATTACATCTAAGACTTTTTTTGACTGTAATATTATTATGTGATGTTGACCAATATTTATTTATTTATATTTAAGGCATAATGCTACTTTATTTTGTTTAATATGCCAATGGTATCTCGGTAAAGGCCATCGTCATAAAATAATTCTCAAGCAAGCTAGCATGTATTGACACCTACTTAACCTATTCAGCTTTTTTTAAAGCATGCAAATATATTTATAATGTATTCTTATTTTCGAAATAATGCTCAATTGAGTTGCTCTGAAAAGAGAGTTTATTAAATTACATAAACAAACGCAATATTATAATAGTTTTACATAAATTTAGACAATAGTTTAAATGAATCTTACCTGAAAAGAGAGAAACAACATTTAAAGCTATTATTTCGCTTATTAAAACACTGTACCGTAACTGGAAGCTTTATATCGAGATAGCATTTCCGTTTCCCGTCATTTGCCTACCCTTTTTAGTACGTAGTTTCCGGCTAAGTGGCGCCACCTGGCGGTCGTGTGCTTTTGAAGTTTCTTAAAATTTGCGGCACACCATTTTGCTCATTGGCGTTTAGTTTACCGTCGTAACAACACCTTCACTGCAAGCCCTGTCTCGGTGATCGTTAAAATTCAGTGATATTATAATTCTCAGAGCAGAATTTTATTATAACCAAGTGAGTTTTTATACAAACTAGTACACAAATCTGGTAAGTCCTACCCTCATTATTTTAAAATGTTATGTATTTTATTTCAAGGAATTTTATTTTCAGTTTCCAATAGCAATTTTATTGCTTAAAACATGTTTTTAATAAAACATGAAATATCTTGCTTAAATACGAGTATTCGTGTGACTTAAATAATGAATTTAACGGTTTTGCCGTTCGGATTAAAGTTATGTTGTAATACGTAAAAGTGTATGGTGTCTTTTCCGTTTAGCATTGAGTGGTTTGTTTGGCTCGGCTGGCAGCTCCTCGAGCTCCTCTTTAGCCGGTTAACAAGGTGAACGGCACCTCGGGTGCCGTCATAAAATAAATACGCTTAATAAATGTATCTTTATTCTAATCAAATTAATGCTAAATTGCTTGACGAAATGGGCGAATTGCCTTTCTTTACATTTAAATTATAAAACAGTGCCTTTAGAATCCCGTGTTAGTGTTAAATTTTATGAAATGGGTAAAATTGGCAAACAAGTGCCTCAAAATAGCATACCTACACACCGCTAATGATCAGTATTGATATAAGATCTCTGAGATCAGTGGAGCCCCTTTTTTGATCAACAGATTACTAAGTATACAGATTTTTTGAATTCACGCAACCTATTCATTAAAATGGAAGAAATTTACCAAAATATTACGTAAGTCCGTATTGATAAACGCGAGTTTCAGTCGTAAATTTATTTCAATTAAATAGACGTTAATTTTAACAATTTGTACACGAAGGTAAAAGAATTATTCACAAATAAAATCGGATTCTAATAAAGTGCAATTAGTTTGTGGCCACCGGGCAGCATTTACAGAGATTCGACGAGATTTCAGTATAAGTTAGAGATCCACTTACTAAAGCCTGCATACCTTTACAAACCCGTCTTATTTAGTGTAGATCCATATTCCACTCAAATGCATTCTGGAGAAAACAGATGGCATTCGTAAAGCTTTTTGACCTCCAAAGGGCAAAAAATCCACATCCATCCATCCTCATAGCTAAGAACAATCAATCAAAGCGCTGTCTCTCGTGTGGACGAGGCATAAAAAATTTAGAAGTCTCATAGCCTATGCTATCAATTATTCAACCTTGCGGGGTGCCTACTTACAATATACATATCGTGCTCTGCCATGCAAGCCTATGCCTCTAATTATTCACCCTCGCGGGGTGCCTACCTATTAACAACTACCCTCCAAAGGGTAGTTGATATTCAAATCGGGCTCTGCCATGCAAGCATATGCCTCTAATTATCCACCCTCGCGGGGTGCCTACTTATTTCTTAACTACCCTCCAAAGGGTAGTTGATATACAAATCGGGCTCTGCCATGCAAGCATATGCCTCTAATTATCCACCCTCGCGGGGTGCCTACTTATTTATTAACTACCCTCCTAAGGGTAGTTGGTATACAAATCGGGCTCTGCCATGCAAGCCTCTAATTATCCACCCTCGCGGGGTGCCTTATTATTTATCAACTATCCTCCTAAGGTAAGTTATGCCAAAGCAAAATTGCTAAAAGTTAATTCTATAACCAGGGCCCTAGCGGCCCGATCAAAGAGGTTCAAGCAATGACTTAAAATCGGGCTCTGCCATGTAAGCCTATGCCTTTTAATTATCCACCCTCGCGGGTGCCTACTTTGCACGAACTACCCTCGAAAAGTGATAAACCTGCTATAGCAACATTGCTAGAGGTTCATTTCATAATCAGGGCTCGCGGCTAGATCAAAGAGATTCAAGCAATAACTTAAAATTAGGCTTTTTCATGCAAGCGATACGCCTAAAATTATTCACCCTTGCGGGGCTACCTCGCCTGCTTTGTACCAGCTACCCTCAAAAAGGAATGGACCTGCTTTTGCAACATGGCCAGATGTTCATTTCATAAAAAAGAGCTCGCGGCTCGATTAAAGTACCCGAGGTCGTTTTAATATTCCAAGAGGTATTAAAAAAGTTGACTTGAAAGAATTATAGTATCGCATTCCTTTGTGTCAAGTCTCAACTTGTGAACTCGAATGTAGTCATGCAGTTGGTTTTTATCCCTGTATAAGGCCAAATCGAATATTTCATGTCAGAACCCTTCTTAGTGTACTTGACACTTACTGTTACATCTAAATGCTCGCGAGCATATAAAAGTTAGGTTTCAAACATTGCAGAAGTTGGGATGGCAAGTGAATTTAGAAATATCGGTTTTTGTCCCCAAAAAAGTATTATTAACTATATAATGAAAAATGGAATAATGTGAAAACATGAACGAATAGAAAAACTGCAACAAAGAAATAAATCAAGTAAAATAATAATTACAAAGATGAATTGAATTAATGATATGAACGAATTTCGTCATTTTTGTCGTGCCGCATTGTCACATAAATCATAGATAGTTGATAAGATTCCAGCCCCTAGTGGTGGTTATCGAACAACTGAAGTAGTAGATCGACAGTTTCATTGCCCTTCACAGGGGCGTTTTTTGACTACGGATGCTTTAGACCAAGCAGGTTTGCGCTTAAACCTAGACTTGATTTCAATAATTATATTTCGAATTTTGAACTTACTAGTTCCATTAAATTCCACATATTCGGCAAATAGGCACTGCCGACTGCAAAGTCCGAACCAACTAGTACACTGTACAGATCTCGTGATTATAAAACGGGAATGTCCAATAATAGACCTATTTGCCTCCAAAGCTGCTCACATTGTCAGCAATCACTTGACCCTGGATTTGACTTGGACCTGGATCAAGCTCTTTCCCAATTCATTTTACCCATCATTACTTAGGTACCTTGAATTCAATGATTGAGGCCTTTTCCATGCAGTAGGATGATTATAGGCCGTAACTAGGAATACAGTTTGACGCAATTGTAGCATTTAAGCATGCCAAATACGTAAGGTTTAGAAATCGAGGGTCAAGAGTTAAACTGTTTAACTTAAAAGGTATTGCGATAGCGGGAAGTTAAATTATTTAAGAAAAGGTTGACATTGCATCCGTAAAGAAATGCTACCAATACTAAATGCTCTTCAGAGCCACATTCACTACTACATCACAGTTTGATTCTTAGTGTGACAAAATAATAACAGGTGTACCTACATCTTCGCAGAGGGAAAGTACGAAATCTTTATTTCTAATGAAAATATCATACGTTAGATCGGCATCGAATGCATTTCAGGATACATTGGCGATGCGTTCGGTTCTTCATGGTGCGAACCCATTACTTGGGTCTTCCTACAAACATTTCTAATATCCAGGGTGCTCTCACTCAACTAAATCTTTTAACATGGTTGTTTTTGCCATGATGGGAGAAAGTGTTCTGGCGTGTCAGAGACTGAGCACTTGCAGCACCACTTACCTTAGTAACCTCCAGATACATTTCCTCGATGAACCTGAAATCTGGGGGTTGGTGAGGCGGTGGAAGGCTAGACCTCTAAAGAAAAGCTTTTACTTAAAAGTTCTTGGTGAGTCTATTTTATAAATTTGTCAAGTAACTTAGAATTGTTGTTGTTCAAGGACAATTTCAATAACAATAAAGATTAAAAGCCTTACTTTTCCGCAATTGGCGCAATTCTTATCAGGCTTACATTTAATATGTGCATTATCACATAATACAATACTTTTACACATAAATTAGCTGTCTGAAAATAATGCGATTCTGAACCATGAACAGTGAAGTACTCACGTTCTAGTAAAACATATTCTTAAATTAATTGCTTTTACAAAAAATAAAAAACCCCAAACCGTATGGGATGTCAGTGTACTTATAAATTTATAACCGACACAAGAATGTTTCAATCATTACATCAAATAGCAATTTTAATACTTATTTGTTCAGGCAGATGCATTCATGACCTGACCTTAGAATATACCCTACCTAAAGTACCTACCTAACCATAATACAAAAACTTTACCGTATGGCCTGAATTTGGTTCTACAACCGATAGCAATACATAGGTACTGACAGACTGTCTACAGATAAATTTTGAATATAAATAATAAAAATGTAAGCCTCCTGTCTCGGTGATTAAAATTATAATATTTACTATTAGTTAAAACATCGCTGAGTGATTGATAAAAAACGATTTTAAATTATTCAATATTTTCATCAGTTGAGGTGCAGTACCTACGTCACGTAGGTACCTTACTGTTATAGCAGGAACTGTAAAAACGTTTCTTGATTACACAGCTACCCCAGATAGCGTAAGATCTGTGTAGCTTCCAAGAACTGGTTAGAAAATCACCCCATCGACGAAGTTCTACCTCATGGGAATTGGTAATCAGCTAAAACATCACAACAATCCTATATGTGTGAAATTAAATCAAGTATTGATAAACTTTTACACAACTAATGCGATTGCTAGAAGAATTTCCTAGAAAGCTTTTTAGTTTGAATTTTTACCTTTTCATAGTTCTATTACATGTTAATTTTTATTGTTACTCCTGTGTAACACACGGAAAAGAATATTGTCTTACTTAAAATAAAAAGTATTCAATATCATAAATACTTTTTTATTTTTAAATCTGTCACATTGGCGTTACGCTAAGGCGTTATAATATTAAGTGGCGTCACCAGACGATAACAAACAGATCTCAATATAAAGCTTCCAGTTACGGTACAGTGTTTTAATAGCAGCGTTTTACCCTGAAATAAAACGCATATTAAAATACTTACCTCACTGGAAGCTTTCACTTTATTTCTGCCTGGTGCAATTGAGCCAATGAGCAAAATGGTGTGCCGCAAATTTTAAGAAACTTCAAAAGCACACGACCGCCAGGTGGCGCCACTTAGCCGGAAACTACGTACTAAAAAGGGTAGGCAAATGACGGGAAACGGAAATGCTATCTCGATATAAAGCTTCCAGTGAGGTAAGTATTTTAATATGCGTTTTATTTCAGGGTAAAACGCTGCTATTAAAGTGCATACATTCTTGTATTTCTGTACGGGACAGCGTTATAAAATGTTAATTGTATAAAGTTTTTGTTATTTATTATGTTTTGTTATATTGTGATATGTTTGAACTTTGAATTTGTAAATTATTGTAAAACTTTATGGGAAATAAATGAATGACAGCCGGGGGTTTAGGAAACACACCCTAAGTAGGCACACACCCTCGTACAGGATAACGAGGACTAGGAAGGGAAATAGGACGCGGCTCTCTTTACGGTATTGCCTTTTCGAGTCAAAATGCAAGCCCGTACTATTTCCCTCTCTTTCTAATTGTGAGATGGCATGCGGCTCTCCCTACGGTATTGCCGATCGACCGCGGAAAACACGCGCATGCCATCTCCCCTCTCGCTCGCACCGACCTCTCGCTCACACAGTGATTGCGTGGGTGGGGATTTTCCCGCCAAAAATTGTGAATATAAGGCGAGCAGGGGGTCCATAGATTCATTCGATCCAGCAGTAGCAAGGAAGAACCTTCTCTCCTAAGCAAGTAGGAAGAGCCCTAGAAGATCAACCTGAACAGATCCTGGGAAGAAAAATAGGAAGAATACACAGCCACCTCACCGCATACAATACAGTCCACACAGTAAACATTGGGTTGGCTGTTACTCCGTAACCCGACATAAGGCGTTATCATTTCATCAACATCATCATCAAACAAGACGGGCGTCTGACCGTCTGGCTTCCTCCCTCATCTTCGTACCAAACCCGGCCACGTGTCATCCGGCACATTGTTGGTCCTTCGAGCCGGATCGTCGTATTGAAGATTGAAGATTGAAGATTGTCAAGATGCCCGTCACTCGTTCCCGTACACAAGAAAGATCGCCTACGTCGGAGACGGAAACATCGTCGGGGACCGAAGTCACTGGTACCACTATGCCAGATACCTCGGCCACAAGTCAAACGACCAGTCCGCTGGCTACTGAGCCAGAACGCCGCCAAGAAGAGCAGCTGGCGCCGCCGGCTGCGCCCGCTCAGGCGCAGCTGCCCGCAGCACACACGAAGAAATTAGCACCTTCTGTAATATCAAAGAAAAGCAAGAAATTACTGAAGGCCAGGGAAGAACTACTGCACATCCAGCTACAGCTCGCCGCCGCCAAGATAGCGGCATTAGAAGCGGAAACGGACACCGACGAAGACGACATTGACACCGTGATTGATGACTCCGGCAACAACAACAACGAACGCACTGTCGCCTGGATTGACGATAGCCGCTTGCAAGTGCTGGCTATCACCGAGCAACCACACAACCCAGAGCCGCTACCGCCGATACCGACGCAGGCGTCTGCCCCGCAGATCGCGACGTGTCCTACGGCGGGAGTGAACGAGACAGCGCATATCGGCGTCTCACCGGCGGGAGTGAACGAGACAGCACATATCGGCGTCTCACCGGCGGGAGTGAGTGAGACGGCATGCGTCGGCGCCCCACCGGCGGGAACAATGAAGAGTGACATCGCGCAACTAGCTGCCGCGATCACTATGGCTACAAGAGCAAGTCAACCGAGAATGAACATTGAATTGCCGATATTCGCCGGGTCCCATCAAGAATGGCTGATATTTAAAGCTGCTTACGAAGAATCGAAGAACGGGTTGACATCATTGGAGAACCTCGCCCGTCTTCGCCGAAGCCTCAAAGGACGTGCAAGGGAAGCAGTAGAGAGTCTCCTTCTATACAACGGCAACCCAGAAGACGTCGTGAAAACCTTAGAAGCAAGGTTTGGTCGTCCGGACGCTATCGCGATGTCCGAACTGGAGCGGCTGCGAACGCTATCGAAACCTCAAGACACGGCGCGGGACTTATGCATCTTTGCCTCCCGGGTCTCGAACATCGTCGCAGCACTAGGTGCCATCAAGAAGAGGCACTACCTGTACAACCCGGAAATCACGAAGAACACCATAGAAAAACTGACCTCCACCATGCGATATCGGTGGTACGACTTCGCGGCTGAACAAGACAGTGAAGAACCGGACCTAGTCAAGTTGTCGCGCTTCCTGAACCGGGAGGCCGAACGATGCGGCCCCTACGCGCAACCTGAACAACCGGACAACGTCGTGCCAGCGAAGAGGCCTCAACGGGCCTACAGTACAAACACCACGGAACCCGAACAGAAGACATACAGCTGCCTACGTTGCGAGAAGACAGGGCACGCCATCGGGAACTGTGAAGAATATAAGAAGCTGAGCGTCAATGACAGATGGGATTTCGCCAAAGAAAAGAGACTATGCTTTCGGTGCCTGCGGTATAGAACCAAAGTACATCACTGCCGCACCACGAAATGCAACATAGACGGGTGCCCCCATCCACATCATCAGCTGCTACATCACACTAAGAGTGGTGAACAGAAGACAGAACAGAAGAAAAGTGAAGTAGTCAGTTCCACGTGGACGCCAAGGAAGCCTCAAGCGTATCTGAAGATACTGCCTGTGACCATCGTCGGACCGAAGAGGAAAATCGACACGTACGCGCTTCTCGACGACGGCTCTACGATCACGCTCATCGACGAGAGCTTGGCACAGCGCGCCGGACTAAGAGGACCAGTGGAACCACTACGCATCGAAGCGATCGGTGAACGGCAAATTGAAACAGGATCTTCAAGGCGGCTCAAACTAACGATCCAGGGTGACCAGAAGAAGCGCCACACCATACAAGCCAGAAGCATCAATCAGCTGCGACTATCCCCGCAGACCATCGACGAACGCGATCTGGCTGGCTGCCGTCACCTGGAGGGCCTGAAGAATCTCACCTACGAACAAGCCAAGCCGGGAATACTCATCGGGCAAGACAACTGGCCACTCCTCCTAGCAGAAACCACTCGCGTCGGTGACAGACAGCAACCAGTCGCCTCACTTACGAAACTGGGATGGGTCCTTCACGGAGCACAGGTGCGGACGCTGGGACAGAGAGTCCACTTCGTGAACCACGTGACAACGGAAACAGAAGAATCAGAGAGAATCGACGAACAATTGAAGAACTTCTTCTCTCTAGAGTCATTCGGAGTCGCGCCGAAGAAACCACAGAACGATCCAGAAGCCCAAGCCTTGAAGATTCTGGATGCGGAGACCAAACGCCTCGAAGACGGCCGTTTCCAGACCGGGCTGCTGTGGAAATCGGCGGACATCAAGCTGCCTGATAATCGAGACTACGCGCTAAGAAGACTTTGTGCCACCGAGAAGAAAATTGAGAAGAATCCCAAATTGAAGGCCAAGGTCCACGAACAAATGAAAGCGCTCATAGAAAAAGGCTACGCTGAAGTTGCACCTACGAAGAAGACTGAAAACAGAACATGGTACCTGCCTTGTTTCCCGGTGATCAACGCTATGAAACCGGACAAGGTCAGGATGGTGCATGACGCAGCAGCCATCACGAAGGGTTTATCGCTCAACGACACTCTACTCACCGGACCAGACCTGCTGCAATCACTTCCTGGAGTGCTGCTGAGGATGAGGCAACATCAAATCGCAGTATCAGCAGACATCACAGAAATGTTCCTGCAAGTGAAAATCCGACCAGAAGACAGGGATGCGCTCCGCTACTTATGGAGAACAGATCGTGACGCTCCACCCACCGAATACAGAATGACGTCACTGATCTTCGGAGCCACCTCGTCCCCTGCCACAGCGATCTACGTAAAAAACCGCAACGCGAAAGAAGCCGCCGAAAAACATCCCGAAGCTGCCGATGCCATTGAACGCAACCATTACATGGACGACTACATCCAGAGCTTCGAGACTGAAGAACAGGCAATCAAGGTCGCAAGAGAAGTTGGAGACATCCACCAGCGGGCACACTTTGAACTAAGGAAGTGGACATCGAACTCCGACGCAGTGTTGCAGCAACTGGATCCGGGAAAGAAACAAGAAAACATGAACCTGGCCGAAGATGACAAGACTGAACGAGTTCTGGGGCTCACCTGGAGAACGTCAACCGACCACCTGGGCTTCAACCTGGACCTGTCGCGCCTGCCTGAAGACATCCTACAGAAGAGGCCGACGAAGAGGGAAGCCCTGAAGATCGTCATGTCCCTATTCGACCCTCTAGGACTAGCCTCGCCTGTCACAATCAGGGCAAAGCAGATCCTCCAGGAGATATGGCGAAGGAGCACGGCGTGGGATGAACAACTGGAAGAAGGCCTGACACTGGAATGGAAACAATGGACGACGCACCTCCAGAGGCTGAACCAAATCCACATACCCCGGTGCTACCCGAACTACAGTCGCAGCGACAATATCGAGCTCCACGTGTTCGTCGACGCCAGCGAGGTCGCCTATGCAGCTGCGGTCTACTGGCGCATCGAAGATGAAGACGGGAACATCCAAACACCACTCATCTTGGCCAAGGCGAGAGTGGCTCCCCTGAAGGTGACATCGATCCCGAGGCTGGAGCTACAAGCAGCGGTGATGGGCAGCAGGATGGCGCAAGCAGCCATCGAGGAACACGATCGGAAGCCAGTGTCCCGAACATTCTGGACCGACAGCAAGACAGTCCTGACCTGGCTGAGAACAGGAGCCCGATCCTTCAAGCCCTTCGTCGCCCACAGGATCGCCGAACTCGAAGAAAACACCAAGACAGAGGAATGGCGTTGGGTTCCCACGAAACTCAATGTAGCTGACGACGCGACACGGGACGTCCCCAAGGACTTCGACGAGACCCACAGATGGTTCACCGGCCCCAGCTTCCTGAAAGAAGATCGATCGACGTGGCCGGAAGAGAAGAAGACCATTCCTGAAACAACGGGAGAAGAACGAACACTGAACCTCAGAAAGTCATCATCGACCGCAACACAAGTCGTGCCTGACGTAACCAGGTTCTCAAGATGGGAACGTCTGGTCCGCACCACAGCCAGAGTCCTACAGTTCGTCAGCCTGCTGAAGACAAAGAAACACAGAACATTCTTCTCAAGAACGAAGCCGAACAAGACAAAAGATCCTTCCTGGGGTGCTCAGCGTGTCGACAGAAAATTGAAGAAATTAATTGAAAAGGTTCATGAAGAAGACAAATATTTGAAGATTCCCGCTGAACTCATCATCGAAGCTGAGAAGGTTCTCATCAAGGCGAGCCAAGAAGACGCCTTCGAAGAGGACATAGAAAACCTAAGAAGAGGACATCAGATCAGCCGTCAGAGCAGAATGAAGAAATTAGCTGTTGAAATGAACAACGGTTTGATCACCCTGAAGTCTCGAATCGACGCTGCAGAAGGAATACCCGAAGTAGAACGAAGACCACCGATCCTGGATGGACGTCACCACATCACGCGACTCTACATCGCGCACGTCCATCTCACCGGTCATCACCAGGGAGTGGAAGCCACCGTCAACCAGTGTCGCCAGAGGTTCCACATCCTGCAACTTCGGCCGACTGCAAAAAAGATAGTCAAAGAGTGCCTTCACTGTCGCAAACGAAGAGCGGCACCCTCAGCACCATCAACAGGAAACCATCCGCCCTGCAGGCTGGCCCATCATCAGCGACCCTTCTCCTACACAGGGGTCGACTACTTCGGGCCTCTACAAGTCACCGTCGGACGAGCCACACACAAACGCTACGTGGCCCTCTTCACGTGCCTCACGACCAGAGCGGTCCATCTGGAACTCGCCGCTACGCTATCCACTGACTCAGCGGTGATGGCATTGAGGCGATTCATCGCGAGGAGAGGCTGCCCGAAGGAGATCTGCTCTGACAACGGAACCAACCTGCACGGCGCCGAGAGGGAGCTGCGCCGAGCCATCGACAGCGCAACAGAACTTGAAGCCAGCAAACGCCGCATCTCTTGGCGCTTCATACCACCGGGCGCGCCGTTCATGGGCGGCGCTTGGGAAAGGCTGGTGAAGACAGTCAAGACAGCGCTATCGACAGTGATGAATGGACGCACCACCAACGACGAAGTCCTAGCCACGGTCCTCGCAGAAGTGGAATTCACCGTCAACAGTCGGCCGCTCACCCACGTCGCGGTCGACCCTGATGAACCTGAAACATTGACGCCGAATCACTTCCTGCTTTTGGAGCCTGCACACGAACCGGCTATGGGACAATTTGAAGACAAAGACCTGCTGGGCAAGACCCATTGGAGGGCGTCCCAGAGAATAGCAGACATGTTCTGGAGCCGATGGATACGAGAGTACCTCCCTGAACTCCAAGGCCGGCGGGAGCCGCACGGCCGTGGCCCAGAACTGAAGACCGGAGACGTCGTGCTGATCGTGGACAACACTCTGCCACGAAACACTTGGCCACTAGGACGAGTAACGGCTGTCTACCCAGGGCCCGACGGCATCGTGCGAGCTGCAGACGTGCTGACCCGAGGAGGTATCCTGCGACGCCCTACGAAAAAGCTGGTGAATCTGCAAATAGAAGAAAAGGACGCCGCCCCTTCCACAAGATGAGTGTCTCTCCGACTGCGCTGCGACACACGGCGGGAGAATGTACGGGACAGCGTTATAAAATGTTAATTGTATAAAGTTTTTGTTATTTATTATGTTTTGTTATATTGTGATATGTTTGAACTTTGAATTTGTAAATTATTGTAAAACTTTATGGGAAATAAATGAATGACAGCCGGGGGTTTAGGAAACACACCCTAAGTAGGCACACACCCTCGTACAGGATAACGAGGACTAGGAAGGGAAATAGGACGCGGCTCTCTTTACGGTATTGCCTTTTCGAGTCAAAATGCAAGCCCGTACTATTTCCCTCTCTTTCTAATTGTGAGATGGCATGCGGCTCTCCCTACGGTATTGCCGATCGACCGCGGAAAACACGCGCATGCCATCTCCCCTCTCGCTCGCACCGACCTCTCGCTCACACAGTGATTGCGTGGGTGGGGATTTTCCCGCCAAAAATTGTGAATATAAGGCGAGCAGGGGGTCCATAGATTCATTCGATCCAGCAGTAGCAAGGAAGAACCTTCTCTCCTAAGCAAGTAGGAAGAGCCCTAGAAGATCAACCTGAACAGATCCTGGGAAGAAAAATAGGAAGAATACACAGCCACCTCACCGCATACAATACAGTCCACACAGTAAACATTGGGTTGGCTGTTACTCCGTAACCCGACATAAGGCGTTATCATTTCATCAACATCATCATCAAACAAGACGGGCGTCTGACCGTCTGGCTTCCTCCCTCATCTTCGTACCAAACCCGGCCACGTGTCATCCGGCACAATTTCTTTTACAATAAAATTATGTCACCGAGGCTGTCACCACTGACGCTTCGGATTGAAAGAGAACTAATTTTAATTCAACACAAAAAGGTTTTAATTACATCGAACAGAATGAAGGTCGATAACCTTCATTTACATCTCCCCCCCTTCAGGACGCTATTTAGTCATGTAGGACTGGAACAAGCTTCGTTATATGAAAGAGATTTGATTCACACTTATTATGTCCTGTATCAATTCTGTATATTGTGTTTGACATTTTTTTTAATACCTTAAACGGGCCAATTTTTATTTCATCTAATTTTTTCCTATTTAATCTATTTCCATTTTCAACATATACCAAATCTCCTTTGTTCAATTCAAAATTTCTTCTACCTTTGTCAAACTGTAGTTTATTATAAGCGTGTGACTTTATAGTATTTTCCAATGCAACTTTTCTATCTTGCATTAAATCGTTTAGATTTCTTTTTTGTTTTAATTCTTCGGGAAGTATATCAACATTTTTACCTTCCAATAAGTATAATGGAGAAAAACCTGTAACTGTATGTTCGGTTTCATTATACTTTTGAGTACATTCGTGTGCAATCGTTGTCCAGGCCATTTTATTATTTTTTTCATTTAGTTTACATCTAATCTTGTTCACCAAAGTTTGATTCAGCCTCTCATTTAATCCATTTGAAAATGGGGCATTAACCGCAGTAAAAACGATAGGTATATTTTCTATATCTAAAAACTCTTTAAAACTTTTTGAATTTATACCTGGATATTGGTCCGAGAGAATCATGCCAATATTATTTCCACATTGTGTTACCTTTTGAACTAGCCTTATAAAGTCATTTGAACTTTGAGTCTTTGAAGTTAAAATATAGGCATACCTCGTAAAGTGATCCACCAAAAGGTGTAAATATCTTTTTGTAGATCGAGAGCCACCAAATCCGCCAATGGTATCAATAGATACTATATCAAAAGGATTTTTAGCAGGTCCCAAATGAGACATTAGTCCATATTTAAATTTTCCTCTTGTTTTATTTTTAATGCAGATTTCACAATCATCACAAATCTTTTTAATATTATTATTCATATTTTTTGCTGTGTAAAAAGGATTTATTTTGCGTTTCAATTGTTGTATTCCTATGTGACAGTAAATATAATGTATATCTTTTATAAGTTTTTTACTGAATTCTTCAGTCAGTACTATCTTGGTATTTTTCTCTGTCTTTTTATAGTATACTTCTTCTTTAAATTCTAATCCATTCTTATTCTGCTCAATATCTTCATTTCTTTTTTGGTCATTTTTGATGTCTTCTAATTTGATCGTGTTTACAATTTTTAAATTTTCATCCTGATTTTCAAACGACTCCAACACCGGATTTCTACTAAGACTGTCCGCCTCAATGTTGTATTTTCCTGGAGAATATATTACATCAAAATTATATTGTGATAGGTAATAAGTGAGGTCTCCTAGTTCTTCATCCGTTCTAGCCTTAACATTCAACTTTTCCAGAGGTTTGTGATCAGTGAAAACAGTAAATCTTTTTCCAATCAACCAGTGCTGCCAATATTTAACTGCTTCCTTTATAGCCAAACACTCCAGATATATAGCTTTCTTTTTCTTTTGCGTGTCGTTAAGTTTTCTTGAAAAATATGCAACAGGATTTTCTTCTCCATTGTTTTGTGTCTGTTTTAAGACAGCCCCTAAACCTTGTATACTAGCATCCGTATAAATATGTATTGGTAGATCTGGATCAAATATTTGTAAAATTGGTTTTTCACAAAGCAATTTCTTTATTCTTTCAAATGACTCTTCACATTTTTCAGTCCAAACAAATTTTTGACCTTTTCTCAACAAATTATGCAATGGATCTAATATAATAGATATATTAGGCACATATTTTCCGTAAAAATTAATCTTGCCTAAAAATTGTCTAACGTTTTTCTGTGTTCTTGGTGTTGGAAATTCTCTTATTGCAATCAAATTATCTTTGAGAGGAGTAATTGTATTATTTTCTATTATGTGTCCTAAATATTTCACCGAATTTTGTGCAAAGTTACATTTTGAAAATTTCAGCCTGAAGCCTTCTTTTGATATTGCCTCCAACAATAATGATAGATGTTTAATGTGGTCTTCAAATGTCTTAGAAAAGACCAAAATGTCATCGATATAATTTACAGTGAAATCTGTCAAATTATGTTTTCTGATAATGCTACTTAATATTCTCTGAAAAATTGCTGGAGATGTTTTCAGACCGAATGGTAGGCAGGTCCACTGAAAATGACCTTCTTGGGTAACAAATCCTGTTTTATGTCTATCTTCGATTCTTAAAGGAATGGCCCAAAATGCTGAATTTATATCCAGGGTTGTATAGTATCTGCATCTCCTTGTCTTAACCATTAAGTCTTCAATTAGTGGGAAAGGTTGAGATTGAGGAACTACAATTTTATTTAAGTCGCGAAAGTCTATACATAATCTTGATTTTCTCCCTTCTTCCTTTTTATAAGCCAGTGTTACGGGAGCGGCGAAAGGACTGTAAGACTCCTCAATTAAATTTTCTTGTAATAATTTGGATATCTGTTGTTCTATTTCCTTCTTATCTTCAATTGTGCATCTATATGGTCTCTTGCTACAATACTTATCAATAAGCAAATCAATACGAGCTTCATAGCCTTTTACGGTACCAATATCGTATTTATCTTTGGCAAACAGTGATCTATACTTGTATACTAGTTCGTCTATTTCCGCTTGTTTCTCTTTGTTCAAATGATCAATTGAAATATTGAAGTTTTTCTCGGCAATATGTTCATTAAAGTTCACCTCACATTGGATCATCTTTTCACTTGTAGTTTGAATATTTTGAGTTATTTCTAATACATCATTTTGAACAAGATGAAATTTTTGTATACAATCTAATCCAATCAAAAAGTCATAATCAAAACTATCTTGATCGACCACAAAAACATTCATGTAGTTTTCAATGTCATAAATTTTAATTTTTAATGTTATTATTCCTTTAGTTTTTTTCACACCATTAATCGTTTTCAAGTTTGCGTTATTCATCTCATTATTTTCGCATTCATTTTTCAGGGACAACAATCTAGAGTTTATTAAAGACACATTTGATCCCGAATCGTAAATCCCAAAAGTTTCTAAAGTGTCATTTAATAATACATTTATTTTGATTAATGGTGGAATAACTAGTTTTTTGGATCTATTGCATTTATTTCTACTTCTAGTTCTGAATTATTGACAGTTCTTATTTGATCCCTTTTGGGTTTATCAAATTGTTTGGCTTTGAACCAACATGAAACTTCGGGATGATATCGGTTTCCTCTATTTTCTTGTTCACAAATCTTGCATGGCCTGTCTCTATAATGTTTATCTTTAATTTTATTATCAAAATCTTTTTTCTCAAAAATCTTTTTAGGTACTAAATGTTCTAAACTTCTGATGTTATTAAATAAATCTTTACTGTCTTTTAAATTACTTCTGTCAATTTTGTCAGCTATAAAATTTGGTAGTCCAATAGCAATTAGGTCAATTAAAGTGGGTTTATCCATCGATTTATTAATCTCTAATAAAAGTCTTTCCTTTTTTACAGCATAATCCAACAGTGATCCTTGTTTATATTTAAATAACATTGCATACCTGACTGATGACCAACCTTTATCCATATACGTTTCACAAAAGTGTTCTTTCCACATTGACCATGTTGAGTCTATTGTATATTTTATTAACATAGAGCTATACCAGTCAAGACAGGAGTCATCCAAAAATAATCTAAGAGCTTCAATTTTCTTGGTATCTTCCTCTATTTCGAAGCGAGAGCATTCAGTTTCAAAAATGTTTATCCATTGGGATGCATTTGATGTTCTTCGAGTGAATTTATCTATTACGAATTTATCCTTCAGCATTCCGATGTTACTTGTTTTAAATGTACTTTTCTTCATCTCATTAAAATTTTCAAGAATCTTTCTTAAAGCCTCTTCTGAAATTCCAACAGCAGTATCCCGTGTTTCTGGGGTTAATTCTTGCAATAAATATCCCATAAACTGCATGTTTCCATCTTCATCTACATAAGTTTTATGAATTTCTGGAGTCATGGAGATCCAAACTTGTCTTTTATCATGTCTCTTTTGTAATGTAGTTTTAACTTTTTTAAAAGCTTCCGTTTTTATAACAGCGTCATGTAACTTCATCTGTTGAAACTTCTCCGGAATCAAAAATATGCTTTTATTGGAGTCAGTTATTGACGTAACGCAAATTGTATTTGACTTTGGATCTTCACTAGCTTTCACAATAAATTCAAATCTAAGCTTTTCCATTTCCTCAAAATAGCTGTAGAAAATGTTGTTTTATAATGTATTCTTATTTTCGAAATAATGCTCAATTGAGTTGCTCTGAAAAGAGAGTTTATTAAATTACATAAACAAACGCAATATTATAATAGTTTTACATAAATTTAGACAATAGTTTAAATGAATCTTACCTGAAAAGAGAGAAACAACATTTAAAGCTATTATTTCGCTTATTAAAGTGCATACATTCTTGTATTTCTTTTACAATAAAATTATGTCACCGAGGCTGTCACCACTGACGCTTCGGATTGAAAGAGAACTAATTTTAATTCAACACAAAAAGGTTTTAATTACATCGAACAGAATGAAGGTCGATAACCTTCATTTACATATTTATCCTATTTTAATATTGTGTGTGTCAGTATTTACATTTTTACATTTATAAATAAATAAAAATAATTATAAATTATAGTTTCATTTAAAAAATCCCAAATTCGTAACCATGTTCTAATCCAATAATAAATAGTTGCTGAGAAATCCGATTGTAGCAAGCCTTATCCGGGCGGCCATCTTGCTTGAAATTTGTACCTAGTCGTGACGCGACTAGCGATGACCAATGTAAGGGAGTAGGTAATCTTTATGAATTTATTGTACCTCAACAACTGCATTACACAGAATTATTTTGGTATCATTTGAAAGGTAATTTAGCCTAGAATAATACTATATTTTTTAATTGTCACTGTCAAGTTTAATTGTGCCAAAAAAAAAAGTTGAAATATTTAAATAGGCACACAGAATTATTTTGGTATCATTTGAAAGGTAATTTAGCCTAGAATAATACTATATTTTTTAATTGTCACTGTCAAGTTTAATTGTGCCAAAAAAAAAAGTTGAAATATTTAAATAGGCATTTTTTCAAGATTTTGCATGTTTTTGGCCCAAATACAGTGTAATGTATTAAATTTTATACATTAAAATATATGTTGTATGATAGTGTATATAATCAGCTTCAGCACAGTATTTTTTCCGTAGCTCTGGGTCGTTTAGATCATGTGATAAGAAGCATTTTTTGTGCGTTCACGCGCCGCAATTTGCCCCTCGCGAGGGCCGCGCGACTCGGGACGTATGCTCCTATACTCTTATCGCACGCCGGACGGTTGAGTGGTTAAAGTTAAAATCATTAAAATAATCCAGTCACAAAAATTACGCCTAACTTGAAAAGACGTCTTTACAAGGTTACGTCATTTTTCATAATTGCTAGTGATGAGGTAAAATCGACAAATCGAAATCGACAGACTAACAGTATTTCAAAATCGAAGTAATGTAACATAAATATTACAAATGATTTAATGCTTAACAAACCCATGCTTTTATCCAAACTTCACAGTCTAGGGATTAGAGGTATAACGCATGACATCTTTCGCGACTACCTTTCTAACCGCCGTCAAAGCGTCATAATCAATGGAAATGTTAGTGACGAGGAACCCATCGAATATGGAGTGCCACAAGGATCAATTATTGGACCCACGCTATTTTTAATTTACATTAATCAACTATGCAATATCAACCAGCCTAATTGCATACGCTGACGACACCGCACTAGTGTTCCACGGTCCTGACTGGTCGGAAATCAAATCTACAGCAGAGCACAATTTGACGATCGTAAATAGCTGGCTCTCACAGAATCTTTTGTCTCTTAATCTCATTAAAACATCCCTCATTCTGTTCTCTATACGTAACAATACGCAGCCTCCCTCAAATTATAAAATACATATCCATCACAAAAATTGCTCTCAGAACAATAATTGCAGCTGTATTCCCATAACACAAGTACCTTCAATTAAATACCTAGGCGTTCATATTGACTGTAACCTAAATTGGCATCTCCACATCGATGCACTTACAACCAGAGTAAGGCGCCTAATCCACGTATTTAAATCTCTCAGGCAGTCAGCCGACCCAGAAACCTTAAACCTAGTTTACTCTGCACTCTGTCTCTCAGTTTTAGCCTATTGCATACCAGCATGGGGATGTGCTAATAAAACTCATTTTATTAAGGTTGAACGGGCACAAAGAGCAGTGCTTAAAGTCATGTACTCTAAGCCCAAAAGACTTCCTACTGTTCAACTCTACACTCTTGCCTCTGTTTTAACTGTTAGGCAACTGTTCGTCCTCAAAGCTATCCTCCGCATACACACTAAGGTACCTCTCCCAGACTCCTCCAAACGAAAAACTTTTAGAAATTGTTCGGTCCCCCGTTACAGAACTGTTTTTGCTTCTCGACAGTTTCATATCTCCAGTTTGATCATTTACAATAAAATTAACAAATCATTAAACATTATAAAACTAAATAAGTATGAGATAAAAAGAAAACTCACCGACTGGTTGCTTCGTCAAAATTATGACGACACAGAAAAACAGTTACCTAGCAGAATCTGACATTATTATTACCCACTATTTGCTTTCATACAAAGAAATACACTCACATAAATCATATGTTTGTACTTGCCTTTTGTTATTATATCTACCTAATATTTGTTTGATTTGTCAATCTTTGATCTTTTTCTAACTAGCCACTAACTCGGCTTTTCACTTAATCTCCACTAAAGTCTATCACTCTTGTTCCTTCTTTACAAATACAGTCGAACACTGAATTTCGAAACACAGGCTTAGCCTAGTTTGGAAATCAGGGTCTTATATTTTTGTGCTATGTATTTATAATTTCACTTGATACCTACTTAATCTACTATGTTAATTAAGTGCTAGCGCTGTACAAGTCTATTATGTGAATAAAGAATTTTTATTATTATCATTATTATATTATTAATGAGCATTGGTTAATGCTTGGAACATCAAATTGCAATTACTAATAGTTGACGAAAAATTTACAAATTTATTAGATTCTATATGCGTTATAAATTTTCTAATTGATTTTCATAATTGTTAAAATTATTCTCATAATGATCACGACACTGACTTACTGTTAAATCTTAATATATCTGATTTTCAGGTTATTTTATATGCATTATCAGTTTTTTTTCGTTTGATCAGTCGAGTCAGTCCCATCACTAGTCACCTCAGTTTGACAGGTGTCATTCTAATCAAGCTATATTTTATGGACTATAGAGAGCATATTAAATTTTCGCATCCTCTATCTTTATCCAAATAGAGGAATTATTTCTTTTCATCCCTGTATGTAATATTATCCAAATAACAACATATATATTAGAGTTCTAGTTCAGTAGTTCAGAGATTGCTTCCTTCAAGTCAATCATAAATTTTACCTCTTTATTATATTAATATGAAACTATAGATTTAGTGAAATATTATTACTAAAAAAGAATAACAGAATGACATTTATTTTACTTTGGTTGAAAAGTTATTCAATAAAATAAGGTATGTTTAAATCACATTAACCTTAGTTATACACCAAAACTAGTTATGCTATGCCAAAGACTACATAATATATTAGTATGATTTTATTTTACTAATATACTACTTCTTTCTAGGTGTCTACTGTTGATGATGCATTAAGCATTATTTTAGAGCAAACATATATGGAAACGAATTTATACAGAAAAAAAGATTTGTTTTGCTTCATTCACAAAATAATACCCATTCATGAAATCAACTGTGCCAAGATGAGCATATTCTTGACTGTCATATGTGATAACTTGGATATTTGCAGTAATGGTGCTGTGGCTGAAATATTATTAAGAGCTGTTTTAGAGGTAAGCACACACTCACCTTAAGTTAATTATCAAACATTACAAAGAAAACATAATCTAAGTTTCCATGAACATTGTTTGGTAAAACAATCTATTAAACTCCTTAAAATATAGCTATAAATCGCTAGTGATGAGGTACAATCGACAAATCAAAATCGACAGATTAACAATATTTCAAACTCGAAGTAATGTAACATAAACGTTAAAAATAATTTTTAATGAGCATTGGTTGATTCTAAGAACATCAAATTGCAATTATTAATAGTTTACGAAAAAAAAATTCAAATTATTTTGATTCTATATGCGATAAAAAATTGATTTTCATGATGTTTTTAATTATTCTGATAATGATCACGATACTGACTAACTGTTAATCTTAATACATCTGATTTTCGTTTTATTTCGTTCGCTATAACTGTTTTTTTTTTCGTTTGATCAGTCGAGTCAGTCCCATCATTAGTTACCTCAGTTTGACAGGTGTCATTCTAATCAAGCTAAATTTTATGAACTATAACAATGAACCATCATTTATCAACATATATCTTTTGACAAACAAATATTAACTGTAATAACTTTTGATCATCTGTTACTTTCAAAGCAACTATTTATTCTGTTATTTATCTTTTTTAGTGTCTTCAAAACTGGATTATTCACTGTTGGTGCGTTTGGAAACTGAAACCTAATAAGAAGTTGATGGCTGCACTTATAAAAAATTTATACATTTCTTGCAAAGAAGAAGATGTAGCAGGAAAAATAGAAACAATTTTCATAGCCCTATGTCAGTTGAGTACTGAAGCTGAACAGAAAGAAATCTATGATAACATTGAAACATCAATAGAAAATTACAAAACCATAAATGAAACTTTTGTTCAAAAGTTAGAAAATATAAAAAGGTCAATAATTTGATTTTTAGATTACATTTACCATGATTTTTAAGAATACATTTTTACCTTTTAAAAATAAATAAATACGTTTTTTCAATTTAATGTTAGAAATATGACCCATGAATTCATACCAGAAAATCCAGACAACTTTTTTAAATTGTAGGTAGGAACTGGGCAAAGACATCCCAAGGCAAACAAATTTTTATAAACTTACTAAAGTATTTATAAAAAAACTTAGACATTGAGATTCTATGGGCAATTAAAGGTGGCTGACGCCGAGGAGGTAAACCCTAAAAAAGATGTGGAGATTTGATCAGCTTTCCAGGTAATCGGGAGGCTATAGCAATGGATGAGGAGAGGGGGAAACTTTTGGGCTCACTCCACCTCTGCTCAGCATTGGGATAAAATAGGTTAACAAAAAATTGATTTATGTAAACATTATATCGATATATCAAAAAAAAACTATAATATGTATCTCTTATTTTCATTGCACATGATTGATCTATAAGTCCAGTCTCTCGATGACAAATTCCGGTGGTTGATTGATTGCGATGTCGCGTTCTTCGGCCAACTTTCGCCTGGCGGTGTGTAGCCGCCAGAATAGGGTGCACTCGGTGTTTTCGCACTGGCTCGATCGAGTGTGACCGCAACATGAGCGACAGATCTGAAAATATAAAAAAACTTGTGTTAGATTGAATTTAATACTTAGCAGTAACCTCGCTGAGAGAAACTGAAATAATTCATATTTTATTTGTATATGACTATTAAATATCGTCCACCATTGTGTATTCAATATACAAGGTGTACCAGAGTCCGAAAATAATTTTGGAAATATACCATTCCGTTACAAAGTCATTATCAAAAGTCAAAGATTCGTAAAGACTATTCACAAGTTAAAATACCAATATGTAAATCTTGTAGTAATCTTAAGTCTTCTCAGAATTAGTGTGGATTTTAGTAACCTTCTTGGTCGACACAATATTTCGTTTTCAATTTCCAATTACAGAGCTTGTGATGTTTTAGTTTACTTCATAAGAGTCGCCTTCTTTTTTTGTGACTTTGTTTTTAAATGGTAATGAAAAGAATTTCCTATACTCGTACAAGGTTAACCATCATCTTATCAGTATTTCAACTTGAAAAATTTTGTCTCCAGCAGGACTTGAACTTGCATCTCCTCCTCTCGCATGCCAGGCGCGGCGCTTTACCAATTTAGCCACCGAGACACTACGTCATAAGCGTCAATTTTTCAAGCATATTCTTATCGCTGTAAGCCAGCGTTGTTTCATCAAATGTTAGGAGTTTGGTCCCTTAGATGGGACTTAAATCAACTTCACAATCTTCCTCTTACCAGGGGCCTGCTCTAAACAATAGGCTACTTGACTCACGTCAAATTTTAAGCAATAAACGCATAGTTTATACATTGTGTAAAAAAATTACTAATAACATTTAAGAGGACTATACATTCGGTGATAACTGGTCTTTAGACCTGCATTAGATAACTGAAAATCTTATAGTTATAGAACTTTTTTAAATATTCAGGTTACAGCCCTAAAAATGATAAATAAACTAAATTCAAAGATCAATAATGCAGAGTTGCATAAAGGTTAACCATTATTTTATACCTATTCTTCAACTAGCCTTAAAAACGAGTGATTAGTAGACCAGCGGAGTTTCATCGAATTTTTTGGTTACTAATACCCAACATTCGAGAGTAATATTTTTATACAATCAGTTAAGATGAAACAGCTTTATAAATTTCTGAGACTGTTTTGCGTCATCAGTACCAAACCTCATTATTCGTAGGATGGCTTCATCGATATTATAACTAGATACACAGTCCGATACAAAAATTACTTAAAACTGTCCTAGATTGAATGATTGACGGTGACTTTCTCTGTGTCAACTTTATAACCTGGCCAAAATCAGTCGACATGTATGACATATTAGGTAGCTATTTATGTCCTATTGTATCTATTCAATTGATATAAGTAGGTTGTACCAAAAGAGCACTAGTAAGTAAGCAGCCCACTTTTATAACGCAGATTGTGTATCTAGTTTTTTTATGTTACACTAGCTGTTGCCCGCGACTTCGTCCGCGTCAATTTGTTATTATGATCGCAATTATTTGTGCAACATTTTTCACTGATGCTTCGCTCCTATTGGTCGCAGCGTAATGTTATATACCCTAAAGCCTTCCTCGATAAATGGACTATCCAACACAAAAATAATTTTCCAACTCGAACCAGTACTTCCTGAGATTAGCGCGTTCAAACAAACAAACAAACTCTTCAGCTTTATAATATTAGTATAGATAAATGGATGACTTACAATATCACAGTTGTTCAGGCTAAGTTCCGCTGCGTGCAGCCTAGCGGCCGAGTGGTGCGCGTTCCGGCAGCGCGCGCACTCGGCTGCGCCCGGCGCCGCGCCGCCGCCGCAGCGCGCGCACCGCACGCGGCGCAGGTAGCGCGCGATGCCGCCGCCGCCCGCGCGAGCCGACACCGGCCGCGTGTGGCCCAGCTCTCGCCACCTGGAGACGCTTTTGTTTTTTAATGGTTCCTATATTTTTACCGGCTAAGGTCTGAGACCCGACTATAGCAAAGTCAACTATGGGGTGATGAATTCAGTCTATGTATACAGGATGAAATTTTAGGCATCTTCCAAATTTTAATACAATGATCTACGAGACAAAAAGCAAATGACGTATTTTTTCTTTTGTTATAGCCCAGTACAAAAAGTGTGCGTTCGCCCAGCAAAAAGTATCGCCTATTCGAAAATTGGATGATGCAGATAATTAGTGCCTTATATCGTGTAAATGTGCCCGAAATTTTATATTTGTGCGTCCAACAGCTTCAGAATTATTTAAGATAAATGGATTCTGCTGCATGAACGTTCGCCCAGCAAAACTTTTTTTAATTTATGCGTCTAGCTGTATATTAAATATGCAAAAAGGTAGCTTATGTACGAGTGTAAATGTGCCGTAAAAGCCAAATTTGTGCCTCTTATGATGTCAGACTTATTTAGTTTTTTGCTGGGCGAACGTTTCGGTAATTGCTGTATATCGGAAACGGTTGGACACACACTCATGATTTTTTGTATACAGATACAGTAAATTTGTGCATATTTGTGCCGCAATTTTCATTAACATGACTAGCATGGTTGAGGATCTATTCTTTTATTTCCTAAAAAATGGAAAAATGCTCTGGCCGTTGAACGAACAAGACCAAGGACTTCGCGTTAGTGCCGAACTGCCAAGTGATACATATTATATATTCACATGATCATGTAAAGTTTCGCCGGCCTACTACATATCATTGCCGAGTTCTTAACGATTTTGTCTTTGTTTTGAGGTTATCTTGAGTGAAATTACTTAGAATACGAAAACACTAGTTTTCTGTAAGCTGGCTTATTACTTGCTTCTACAATAATATGTGCGCTGTTTTAAGAATACGTATGCAAAAAATCATGTATGTATGCACATTACTTTAGACAATAACGATAAGAAACCATTCGTAATATTTTTGGTAGATTATCCGACCAAATTGTAGTGAACATTAAAAAGCGGCCGCACGATACATCGACCTATCCTTCCTCACTTGATGACGTAACGATATTGAAATAGTACAGATGCATACAGAATTTTTAAGTTAGAAAATAGTTTATATGAGGGACATGAAATAAAATGTGAATTGTTTTTTATCTTGTAGATTGATGTATTAAAATTAGAACGGTGATTAAAATTACATCTATAAAATCATTTTTCTTTTTCATTATCATATAAACAAAAATTTTGAGATTCCGATTATTGAATAATTTCCGATTTTTAAAAATCATGATATCAAAATTTTGACTTCACCATAATTAGTATTTATATGCTTAATAATGTTAACAGAGGCTGTGTTTCAACTCGTTCCGCCTTTTTTTTTTCAGACGGACCAGCGGTCTCCTGGCGCCTCGACAATTTATTTTCAATAATAAATTAGTAATTATAGTGTATTTTTACAAAAAAATAAAACAATTCACATTTTATTTCATGTCCCTAATATAAATTATTTCCCAACTTTACAATACGCATCTGTACTATTTAAATTTCGTTACAATGCCATCAAGTGAGGAAGGATAGGTCGATTGCTTTTTAATGTGCTTTTTAATTGCTTTTTAAGGTGCGGCAGCTTTTTAATGTTTACTACAATTTGGTCGGATAATCTACCATAAATATTACGAATGGTTTTTTATCGTTATTGTCTAAAGTAATGGGCATACATACACGATTTTTTGCATACGTATTCTTAAAACAGCGCACATATTATTGTAAAAGCATGTAATAAGCCAGTTCACAGAAAACTAGTGTTTTCGTATTCTAAGTAATTTCACTCAAGATATCCTCAAAACAAAGACAAAATCGTTAAGAACTCGGCAATGATATGTAGTAGGCCGGCGAAACTTTACATGATCATGTGAATATATAATATGTATCACTTGGCAGTTCGGCACTAACGCGAAGTCCTTGGTCTTGTTCGTTCAACGGCCAGAGCATTTTTCCATTTTTTAGGAAATAAAAGAATAGATCCTCAACCATGCTAGTCATGTTAATGAAAATTGCGGCACAAATATGCACAAATTTACTGTATCTGTATACAAAAAATCATGAGTGTGTGTCCAACCGTTTCCGATATACAGCAATTACCGAAACGTTCGCCCAGCAAAAAACTAAATAAGTCTGACATCTTAAGAAAAGAGAAGAGGCACAAATTTGGCTTTTACGGCACATTTACACTCGTACATAAGCTACCTTTTTGCATATTTAATATACAGCTAGACGCATAAATTAAAAAAAGTTTTGCTGGGTGAACGTTCGTGCAGCAGAATCAATTTTTCTTAAATAATTCTGAAGCTGTTGGACGCACAAATATAAAATTTCGGGCACATTTACACGATATAAGGCACTAATTATCTGCATCATCCAATTTTCGAATAGGCGATACTTTTTGCTGGGCGAACGCACACGTACAAAAATGTCAAGATAGAGAGATTAGTCATTTAGAAAATGTCTAAAAATGTAAAATGTTTGATACATCCTCCTAGCAACACTTTTTTTACGCGATGCGCATCTCATTCATTCATTAAAATAATATTTATAAGTTTTTGTTTTTCCCTTTGTACCTTAACAGGCTTAGGACCGTAAAAATTTAAAACTACTGTGAACAATATTTTCGGGTGAAAACTTGACTTACATTTTGTACCCTATAAATGGGCTCTAAATACGATACTGTACGCCTATAAAGAATTTTGAAGGTAGTGAAAAGTCACTTGTATATGTATGTGGGTCTCGCTGCGGCTGCATGCGGAAGGCTGATGCTCGAAGACACGAAGGTGCTCGTCGACTGCAATGATGGGTGGGCCGGGCTATACCCTGGACTCCGTGGGCCGGGATTTCCCTGGACTCCGCTCGTTCAATTTCTTCTTATGGTGTTGCCGTTAGCCCCAAAGTTGACGTGGCGTTGCTTGTCAAATTGAAACGGGTCAACTCACGGCGTAAGGCTTTCATAGCTTGTTGACGGCACTTCTTGTAGAGAAAATAAATGCTAGTGCGAGTACCAAAATGACAGTACTACGACCACCAGTATTTCGGCAAGGTTCATGTCTGTAGATTTTTCTGTTTTCGCATCACCGCTGGCAGTCTGGCCGATGACTACTTGTTCTTTACTTTGCTGTTTCCCCATACTCGATGATAATTAATTTGATGGTAACTTGATGCTGATCTTGATATTGTGTAGAATTTGAGTTTCTTGCTTTGTTTTCAATTAATTTCTTAAATCTTATTGTTTTCCATATTTCTTAATGATTTCCTTTCTTTATTCTTCTAACTTCCATTGAGTTCTGTGGCAGGGTCGCCATGAGGTGTGTTCTGAAGATGGTGAGGTTCCGTCGCAGACAAGGGTCAAGAGAAAGACATGTGTCCAGCTTGAACGTCGAACATTTATTAACTCAAATAAACTCTAGTACATAACTTCATAGCACAGTCAAATCATATCTGCTAACTTAACATAAATTTGACACTATGTCGCAGACACTTATTAAAATATTCATGTTACGGTACAACTTACAAATCACTATATTTCAGATTCCTTATTACAGGTCCGGGTAACATAGGCATAGGCATAGCTTGAGGCATAGTAAACTTAGGCAATATATTGGGGTATAATGAAGAATAAATTATAGTTTAAAAAACTAAAAAACCACGCTTTTAAAACAGACTGAACTATTTTTCAATTGATTACTACAGTTTTATTTTTAATTTTTTAGTTCAATCTGTTTTAAAAGCGTGGTTTTTTAGTTTTTTAAACTATAATTTATTTTTTACTTTTTAGTTTAGTTTATAAGATTTGATTCCTTCTTTACCGACTGTAAGTCCAAACCTATGCAGGAAACATAATTGATACAGATCGCGCGCTCGCTCTATCTCTTTTACTCCCTCTTACAGAGGAAAACTGGAAAAACTGTTATTAAATTATTGCATTGTCATCGGTCCTTGATACGTGTGCAAAGTTTCAAATTAATCAAACTTCTGGAAATCGGTCAAATTTATGCTCAAAGATTCCATTACATACATAGATACATAGATAGATACAACCCAAGCTAATAAAAGCGTGGTAAAAAAAAAGTTTGCCGTCATAACGAGTGGGGTATCAAATGAAAGACAAAATTGGGAATTGATTATTGGAAAATTTTGCCTTTTCGAAGTTTCGATCCGATTGCACTAATGACGGTCAAAAGTAGAACTGTAACAAGTTCCTGATTAAATAATAAAATTTTAGTAAGACCCGAGTTCACCAATATTTAAACAGCTGGTAAACATAGATTGACGATTAATTTGTCACAATTCCCATACAAAATATGTCAAATAATATTTTAAACGCTGTTTAAATTTTAACCGTCTGTTAGTGAACTCGGGCCTAAAACTGTTAAGTATTAGTGGTATTAGGTTTAAGTTAAAAAAAAACTAAAATAAAGTTGTAATTCTATAAATACATATTAAAAATAGCTTAGATCGGTTGATCTAAGCTATTACAACTACCGGTTGGTAGGTAATCAATATACGCCAATGCCAACTTACCAATGAAATACATCAGCACCAAGTAGCGACAGGCATCGATGCAACGGCGGCAACAACACCCGCGTAGCGTAATACGCGATATGGGGTTCCACTTGGGCCTTCGCTAGTTCCCGAGGAGTCCTCGCGAGGCGCACTAGAGGGGTGCCCACGGTTCCGCCACTGACGAGCCAGAATACTCTCTCACCCGTGCGGGGAACGGCTCGACGATCGCGGGCAGCGATACGTCTGATGAGCAATAAATCAACACGTTAATTATCTTCTTACACATTGTGGAATTATTGAAGTCAAGGTATGTTATTTTCTTCGATAGCTTAATTAAATGACGGATGAAGCAGATAAATCTAAATTAATAGCATTAAAATTGAATAGTAGAGGTTCTAAAGTTGATCCCTAGAGGCTAGAAGAGACCAAAGAAAACAGCTGAAACAAATCTAGAATAGAACAGAACGCCAATTTCAAGTTTTACTAGTAAAAGAGTAGACCTATGATAATGTAGCAAAAAAACATTATACCGATATACAGGATGTTTTAACATAATATGCATAATTGCAAAGGTATAAATTATATGGTGAAGTCAGAAAATTTATAGCTGTATAAACCCAAATTCTTCGGTGTGCTCGACCCTTAAAACTTACTTGGCTATCTCGTTAGGCGGTGCAACGGCCCCAGGTCGGTATCCAGTCGGTCCGTGATATTCTCGCGTGAAAAACAACTCCGGCAGAGGCATAGACCCGTCAGCCAGCTTAGCAAGGGTTGACACCACTAGACGTTTGACGCGAGACATGTCTCCACTGTCGAATAATTCGCACAGGGAACGCTGGAGAAGCTTAAAATTAAAATGTATCATGTTTTACTTTTAATAAGAACAAATAGAGGGAATATGAAGCGATTAAAATACGACATTTTTGTGTTGTATCCCGCTCTTGTGTCGTAAAAGGCGTGTAAAGTAATACAGACTAAAGGATATGGGCAATAGTGTCTTCTCTATACTATGACCCATACTATGATCGCTAAAACACCTGCAAAGCGAGGCGATTTTGGTCAAGTCCTCCGTTAGAAAGAAAGGCCTGTGTCAAGCAGTGGACTGATGTAGGCTGGTGATGACGACGAACGTTATCTACTATTTAATAAGATTGTCGACTGCCTCATTGGGCAATCAGCTCATGACAAGTTAGCGAAAGCGATATTTGCGCCTGCCAACTTATTCAACTGTTTTTCGTTGTAAGCCCCGTAATGTACTGCTAAATACCAAAAATATTTCATGACCCGAACCTCTGGCTCTTAGGAACAGTTCTCCGAATAGTTGTTGTAATATTATATACTATAAATCTAACTAATATCATTAGCAGAGATCGGAATAGGTAGAGTAAAATGGGGTCGTTGACCGGAATCGTATATATTAATATGGACAATCCTCCGAATTACCGGGCTTTATATTTTTATACCAGGTCTTTTAAGTCACATACATAATATGTTCTGGAAAATGTTTACAAATAATCTGTATGCTTTATTTAAATAATCCTCTGCCTTTTGTGAGCACCAAAAATTGCGACATTTTTTATACCGGGTTTGACTGACTGACAAATGTTGACAGAAAACATCACAATAGACAGACTGACTGACAAATCTTGACAATAAAGTCACGAAAGACACACTAATTGACAAATCTTGTTAATTTTTGACACCTATCAAAATCTTACACTTCATTTTGGTCCTGTTACTTAATCCAATTTATTCTTCAAATAAGTTATATATTGTTTTGTACTATGTAAAGTAATTGTTTTTTGAAAACATAAGGAATAACATTGTTTTGATATTTCTACTGAGTGTTAAACAATAAACAATGTTAATTTTTATCTCTTTTATTTCATCTTTACTGTCACAGAGAATGTACCTAAAAGATGTTTGCCATTCGTTCAATCAGTTTTACGCTTAATTTCGCAATACAAGTTTTCCCGATGCTCTTACTCCTTAGCTTAATTCGTGAAGTTCCGTTGCCAGGTATTTCTTCTTAAACTTGAGTCCCGCTTAGAATCTTAACTTTAATCCAAAAATACCTACGCGTTTAAGCGATTTTTGAATCTTCGGCAGGGGGGTATTGAAATTCCTACACTTGGGGGATGTCAGGGGTTCCCCACCAAGCCCCGAACCTTCCGTTCCCCCTAGCCTCTAAAATCATATTCTATACAAGCCTCCTAGTTTATTGAGATATAAATCGTAAAGATTTAAATTTATTAATTAAAAAAGAATTTAAAAAAAACAGTAGAACGAAAATATATTTGAAAATTACGAGTAATCGTCTATTATTTGTTCGCATTAAAGTAAATTACGAACATAATAATGAAAAATACCGGTAAGTATACCGGAACATCATACCCGGTAAATGGCTTATCCATGTTATTATTTCTGGGCGTGGTTTTGGTGCAAGTACCAAAAATCACTACCTATTCCGATCTCTGATCATTAGATATTGTATTACCTTGACGCCAGCAGGACAACCGTCCCTGCGTACTGTTTCGATGCCTTTAGCTTCGTAAATAGGTTTCTCCTGACCTGGGTTTTCGTACATGTAGCCAACATAGCGTTTCTTAGTTTGCAAGATGCACGGCTGGTATACCTGAACAAATAAATATAGATACAATCTTACCAATGAGCATAAAAATATAACAAAAAAAAACAGTAACACAAACACAAAAAAAGCTGGCGCCACTGGCGATTACACTTTCCATTACGAAAAGTTCCGAAAAAAGAGAGCATACATTTTCAAAAAAAGTAGGTTTCATTCATAGCCGTGCCATAACGTACGACCATCATTAAATAAGACATAGGCCGACGACCTTCATAGCCAGATCCAAGGTCCTGAGTTCGACTATCGGTGAATGTAGGAAAACTTATTTGTTAAATTGTTTTGGGTCTTGATTTTTTCGGTAGTTACATTCGTTGTCCCTTATTCCACAAAACAAGTGGTTTAGTTAGGTAATTGTTTTGTGGGACCAGAGACAACGAATATTTCTACATTTTATACACTATTTTGTGAGTTCTGCGCGGGAAACGAAAAGAGAAAGATGGAGTTTGTTTCGTAATTTTGTGAAATTATCCTAAGCGGCATTTATTGTGATAAAGTGGTGGCATTGTTATAATAATGTGTCAGTGAGTAGGATAAATCAAATAAAAGTAAGAAACAAGGAAAGGCGCTCCCGATTTGACTCTGATCCACGTTCTCGCGTAAAACTCCTGCAATCATTGAAATGTATCAACCACCCATACATTTCAATGAGTTAGGTTAGTTTAGGTTTAGGTTAGGTTGGGCTATTATGTTTATGTAAATATTTATGATATTGTAGTATGTATTTAAAATTGATATTATAACTAAAGACTAGGCTGTATGGACTCGTCCGAAGCCGTTGAATTTTTATGAAAAAAAAACTATTTTGTGTTATTTTAACTGCACTAGGTGTTCCAAATGAAACACTTAAATACCTTCTCAAGCTTGAGAGCGACGGGCGAAGGGTTATCAGCGGTGACCGCATCCGCGATCTGCTGCCCTATAGCAAACGCCTCGGCGCGGCTGCCGCCCGGCACAACGACGAACATTGAGTCCGTATCACCGTATACAACCTGACAATGAAATAAAACTACACTGAATTTTACATTTTGCTTATGAATTTTACTCGGTATTGCGTGGTGGAACTAAGGCCTTAGCCCTTAACCACTTCCCATATAAAAAGGGAGACCCGTGCTCAGCAGTGGGCGAAACGGGTTGTTTGTTACATTACTTTACTTTTACATTTTGCATGTGTCACCATCACAAAACGTACATAATTTCAATACCAGAAATAAAGATAAACTTGCCGGATTATAAAGTTCACACTGACAAAAAATCAACGTCAAAACTGACTACTGAATGTAGAGAAAGTTTTAGGTGACTTTTCTGTATAGGACTTTGTATCTAGTTTTTAATATAAATCAATGCATTATGCACATATTTGTAGCAATAAATCAATAAGCAAATATTAACCTTAGCATTCCAGTTCGCATTATTTTGTACAAGTTTGATGGCACGTAATAACGTCTCTCGCCCCTTTGCAACAACGCTATCCCCCACCTCCACGCACGGCATGCGCCCGCTGAAGTTAGCGGCGGTGTACCCGTAGGTCACGTTCGCTATTAACTTTAAACCTGTGGAGAATATTGTAATGATAAAATAAGGGTGGACCTCCCGATCTTACAATGCAGGAGGAGGAAGAAGGAGTTACGCTACGAAGTTATTAATTAAAATTTTAACATTCTGCTCTGCAGCTACGGCGGAAAATCTCGATAAATAGTTTTAATAAGTTTCTATACAACTGCCATTTATGGTTGATGTCAGCACTTAAATAGAATAGCACCATCCCGGTCTTCCTATGGGTTTAAACGTAAGCGTAACTTTCGAAGCGGGCAGTGGCGTCTTCTCTTCATCATGGGCCAAACTGCGATCACCAACCCGCCTGCCAAGCGTGGCCATAATGACAAAATCCTCTCTATGGAGAGGCTTATGTCCAACAGTGTACTAATGTGAACTGATAATCAAAAATCAAAATCAAAATCAAAAATCAAAATGTATTTATTTCATCAAAAAACTTATGTTCTTATTATATTGTTTGTTGAAGCTGCCTAGTGAGTATACATAGAAATATACTTGTAGCAGGCAGCTCCGCTCCTTCATGATGCTTACATACTACTTATTTAATATATTAATATTCACTTATTTATTAGTTTACAAAAGGATTAACAGTTTTTTGCTTATAATTTACTTATTCTTAACACAATAGCGGGTATAAATGTTTAATATTCATTTTTAAATCAAAAGTAACCGTCGTATAAGCCAGTGGTTGTATTTGACACTATAACTATGACACTTATTAAATTCACACCGAAAGAAGGTCTTCTGTTTCAGTATAATTCAGTGGCTGTAACCAATCGTATAACATTTTTTTACAGTCTCTTAGTTTTAAATGGTATATGCCTAGGGCTTTGTTAATTTTATTGTATATGAGAGCTGATTGTATTTTGTACTGCCGCTTAGCTGATTTTGTTTTAGTTCTCTGCCATTTTATAACAGACATCTTGCTTCTTCTATTGATTTTTGCTATAATACGATGAAATGGTGAAGTCTTGTGCAGTTTCAAAATAGTCTGTAATATATAAAGCTTTCGCACTGACAGTAATTGGCTGTGTTGATAAAGTTCAGCTGTAGGAAATCTGTACGGCTTAGAGTACATGACCTTTAATAAACAACGCTGCGCCCGTTCAACTTCAAGAAATTTTGATTTTGTGGCACCACCCCATATATGAATACAGTATCCTAAGACTGACTCAACCAACGCAACATATATCTGATTGATAAGCTTTTTTGTAGTAACAAATCTTAAAGATTTGAAAATCCATATCAACTTTCTGATCCTAGTATTAATGAAGTCTATGTGAGGATGCCAAGATAGACGTTGATCAAGTATAACTCCTAAGTACTTGGTGCTCTTAACTTTCTCAATTTCAGAGCAATTACAATAATCGACCCTTTTGTTATTGCATTTATGTATTTTAAGTTTTAAATCTGGGCTTGGATGCGTTTTTTTATTATTTGAGAAGCATATATAATTTGTTTTGGTGATATTTAATGTAAGCAAATTTGATTGAAGCCAATTAAATACTTTAAATAATCCTGACTGAGCAAGTCTAAACACCGAGTTCCATGAATCACCCTCAAAAAGTAATGCTGTATCATCAGCATATGAGAACACGTGACCACCGTTAATGTTAATGTTACAAAGCTCATTTATATAAATAAGGAATAAAGTCGGGCCCAAAACGCTGCCTTGAGGAACGCCAAAAGAAATCCCTATGTCTTCACTTATAAAATTATCAATTTTGACTCTTTGTGTGCGACCAAACAGGTAGTCTCTTAACAAGTTAAGTGGTGTACCTCTCACCCCACAATGTTCTAATTTATGTAAAAGGATGGGCAAAGAGACGGTATCGAAGGCCTTTTTTAAATCTAGGAAGACAGTCAAACATTTTTTTCCACTATCTAGGCAGTCTGAAATTCGAGTTGTTAGTGCTAAAACAGCATCATCTGTGGACTTTCCTTGTCTAAACCCAAATTGTGAATCAGACAGTATATTAAATTTGTTGAAAAATCTTAAAAGTCGAATGTTAATTAATTTTTCAATAATTTTAGAGATAGACGGTAAAACAGAAATTGGCCGGTAGTTATTGACATCGTCTCTCTGGCCACCCTTAAACACCGGTGTAATAATTGATTGTTTTAGAGGTGTTGGAAAAATTCCTACTCCGAAGCAGAGATTGGCTAGGTGACAAATGACAGGGACCACAAGATCTTTGGACATCTTGAGAAATTTGGTAGAAATATTGTCCCATCCTGGTGCACTGTCCGACTTTAGACCCATAAGTATACCTGAAACTTCTTGGTTGTCAGTTTCCAGAAGAACAAATGATGATCCCTGGCAATTATTAAGGTTACTGCTAGCGTCATTGGGTGGGCTATCATGAAGAATAGAGTTAGCCAATTTTCTTCCTGCATTGGCAAAAAAGTCATTAACGCAGTTGACCGAGTGTATGGGCGTGTCTTTAACATTCAGTAATTCGGTGTTTGTCGTTTTAGCTGATTTCAAATGTGTTATTTTTTTTATAGTATTCCAAAGTAATTTTGAGTTTTTAGTATGTTTAGCCAATTGTTCTCTTTCATATTTATGTTTTAGTTTTTTAAGCAAGTTGCTGCAATGATTACGATATCTTTTAAAAGTGATTTTCAAAATTTCGTTATTAGGATCTTTTCGAAGATTTAATTGCATTTTATTTCTATTTTTGATACAGCGCATTAAACCAGGAGTAATCCATGGCTTAATGGCTTTATTATGTTTATTGGACGATCCACCTACCGACTTGCTTTCCTCCAGGGACTCACAAAGTTTTATTATCAAATATTTAGCAACAAAATCAGGATCATTACATAATAATAAACTATCTAGGTTTTTATACAATAGATTTTCGTGAGCTTTCTCAAGGTTGAACGAATATGTTACTTTAGAGCACTGATTATTATTTTGTTTTAGGTTAGTTAGACATAGAAATACAGTACTATGGTCAGTGACCGTGGTGTTTAGTATGGCTATAAACGCGGATTTGTTATTTATGTCGATTTTTAACATACAATGATCAAGGCAGCTATTTAGTCTGGTAGGAAGCGTATGTCCTGGTAAGATACCATGTGTGGCTAGCATATTTAAGTAATGGAATCTATTATTGGATTCAAACGTGGGTTCATTACTTCTAGGGCAAAAATTAATATTAATATCTCCCAAAATTACAATGTTTTGTTGGGATTTAACTGTATCCAAATAATTATTAAGGGTATTAACAAATTCTAGTGCATTTCTATTTGAAGGTGAGCGATATATGCCGAGATATATGTTATTCAGAGTCTCAACCTGTAAACAAGAGGCATGTTCAAGTTTAATTTCTTTAACATTTACGTTCAACTTTTTCTTAACGTATATCACTACACCATCATTTTGATTAATGTTATAAGTCGTTGCAAAAGAACTATAATTAGCAATAACGGGTATAGGTTTGTTATGATCCAATCGACATTCTGTTAGAATCATTATGTCTACTTCAAAATCAAAGCATGTTAGTGTAATTAAAAAATCATCAAAATTTTTAGAGATACTCCTGATATTTTGCGTTAATAAAGTTAAATCATCTATTTTAAATTTATGCTTATTAAGGGCCTGAATATCACATTCTGTTGCATACGCAATTTTAGAATCGTCTATTTCGTTCAGAGTATCAAGAGAGCAAGGCATGTTGAACGATATAATATAGAGCACATAGTAGGCTAATACTAATTTGGTGGTAATTTTGTTTGACTAGTGGGATACATACCGACAGAATTATCGTTAATAGGGTGTTACATTTTGTGATCACAGTATTCATAATAGTAATTTGCAGAGTATAAAAAAATACACTGTTTACGTATGTGTTAAACTTACACGTGTCAACAAAAGCCTTAATATACCATAAAAAAGTTTTATATTTGCTACAAACCACAATTGAAGTTACTATTAAATTAGGATTTTGGTCACAAACGACCGCCAAAAAGGTAAGACCAGACCAAGATGCCAGGCACTCAATAATTAGTCAGGAGGCATTTAGAAGTTGATGAATCTGTGATTCATTGTTAATTAGCAGAATGGGAGACATCTCATCTTTTCTTAAGTAAACCTTACCGTAAGATGTCCAACAAAATTTATATGATTTCATCTTAACTACATCGCGGGCGAGAAAGTGCAAGCGGGCAGCCTTCGCTGTCAGATGCTCGGAGATAAAGATTGGAGTGTCTTCCGATGTGCGATGCCCAAGATGTTTCGCACATAGTTTCGTTTTATGTTTTATATTAAACGCTTTACTCAGCTTTAAAACCTCGTTTTTAAGTATAGCAGAAGACGTCTCCACAATTATCGGCGTGTTTTGAGAGGATTTTTTTTTCCCCCGGATTCGGTATATATCAGTAATATTTTTCTTACTTAATTCGCAGCCGATATTTTTGGATAGGCTCTCCACCATATCTAATAGATCTTCCTTGTCCTTCTTTGGCACGTTTTTTATTTCAAAATTAGCCTTACGCCTATCCTTTTGCATATCTTCGACTTTGTTCTCCAACACTGTTATGTAGCTCCTATCCTCCCTAATTTGAACCTCCAAATGTGCAATTTTCTTTCTAAACTCTTCATTTTGCGCTTTCAAATCTGCTATAGAGTTTTCTATGTTGTGATTACTATGCTGAATTTCCTTTAAAATAACTGTATTCTTCTTAAATTCTTTTTCTTGCGAGGCGATTATATTCGAAATCATTCCCTTCATTTCCTGTTGAAATTTATCAAATTCTGATGTAAAGTCTTCCCTTTTTCTTTTTAAAATAATGATGAATTAAATTATACGTTTTCTAGTCTCCAACCTACCTTCAAAAACGATTTAATCCAGCGCTTTGAGACTTCAAACATATTTCAAGGTCAAGTTATGCCAACATCAAAGAAAGTTATCTGACTTACCTAGCTGTCTTGAATGCATTGCCTTTTTCACCGATTCATCAGTTTGCTGCTTCATACTCTTCTTCACAGCTTGTCTAGCAGCTAATATCCGTCTCAACAACGCGGGCAGCACTCCGCGACGTACTGACGGCTTCACAAAGCCTACTCCTACTGGCGACCAGTGTACGAGACCCTTTTTAACGAGGGCTTCCAATTTTGCTTTGGGTATACGTAGCCGCCATGCGCCAAATTCGTAAGATGCATCACTGGAAATTAATTTGTATGATATTTGTAAGAACTTCTAGGTACATTTATAAAATTATCCTTAGGTCTGGTAGAAAACTAGCACACTACGATGATAGTTGACATTCAAGATAGTCCGATTGCTTTTTTATTTGCTATTTACTTGCTATGATAATTAAGGTAATAAATATTTTATTTTCTTCGTTTCTTCCTAGCTGGTATTTGAAAGTGGAATACTACTATAGGTACAAACAATAGTTTAAGGTTAACAATGTCAATTTTCAAAGGTAAATCTTTTAACAGGGCGAATCTTAAATCTACGTATGAAATACATACATCTGTCAAATAGGTATGTGCTACATACCTTAGTACTTTGGTCTATTCCTAATCTAAGAATCTTTATGCCCACCGGGCTAGTTGTATGCTTGACTAAGGTCTTAGGTATATCAGGTTTAGCCATTACATTTGGAGCGATTGTCATCTTTACATACCCATTTATGTTTTGCACCCGACCGATGCAAGTGGAGAAACAGTAGTTGTAAGCAATCATCATGGATGGATACAAGCTTTGGAAGTCCAACACTATGACTGGATCCGAGTAGAAGCGTGATTCTGTAATAATATCCATACTATATATTATAAATGCGTATGAGTGACTTCCTTGTCTGTCTGTAACTTCTTCACATATAAACCCTTAAACCAATTTAGATGAAATAAAATTTGGAGTTCCGGGTAAGGATATAGGGTCTTATTATCCAGAAAATCATCTCCTTAAGAAAATCAAAATTGAGCTGATTTTAACTTCTATGGTCACTATCACTAGAGTAAATTGATACGGGGTTTATACCATGTGCCTTACTTTTTATGTGTTTCCGATATTTCGGCACTGTTGCAAGCGCCATGAGCAGGAGGGAGTACCCTAGTATATAGCTATGCACAGCTTGGGGAGTGGTGGAGCCACGAATCAAGGATACTGAGGTGGATTCCTGTTGAGTATTACATGACGCGACTTACTGGAACTGTTCGGATGTTAGAGATCAGTTCTCCCGTGATCATGGCGCTGCAACAGTGCCGAAATATCGGAAACTCATAAAAACTACGGTACTGACAACAGCACTTCAACCTACCACAAAACGTCAAATTTTCTCAATTGATATTGATCTCTACTGGTTGGAAATAAAGTTGAAAAACAATTCAATGATCTTTAACTTTTTGGGTAGGTTGACCTGCCGTTGCCTGTACATGGTATAAACCCCGTATCAATTAACTTTAGTAAAAATGAGCTGAGACATTTACGAAAATTCTAAGTACAGAATTCTAAGTACCTACTTACTTATTTCTAAGGAGTTCGAAAAAACTGAGAGCGCGACATGTTGTCGCAGACGGAACTAGTACAATAGTAGTATAATCATAATTCTATGATACGGATAGTTCAGCAAATAATACAATTTATAAATTACTAGCCGTTGCCCGCGACTTCGTAAGCGTCAATTTCTTTTATTATGATCGCGATTATTTTTGCAACATTTTTCACTGATGCTTCGATCCTGTTGGTCGCAGCGTGATGTTATATAGCCTAAAGCCTTCCTCAATAAATGGACTATCCAACACAAAAATAATTTGTCAATTCGAACCAGTACTTCTTGAGATTAGCGCGTTCAAACAACCAAAAAACAAACAAACTCTTTAGCTTTATAATATTAGTATAGAAGAAGTTATCGCAATAATGCTTGGTTAAATACTTCAAAAGAAACACATGGAAGTGTTTCTTTGCTATAGCAAAGTAAGGAAAGCAATAGTAATTTCCCAGAGTTACATAAACTTAAAATTATGTTCTTAAATCAGTTCTGGCTCTCACTCATAAGAACATAGCGAGAGAAAGCTAATTTTAAATGTAGCATAATCATATAGCGATGCACGGCCTTTGCATACCTGGTTCAAAAATCAACGGAAGGCATTCCGGCGCGCGCATGTTTGCCCTCTGGCGTACAGAAGGTGAAAGAGCTATGAGGTTAAGAGGTCTCGCTGCCCTCAGCATAAGAGATTCAACGCGGAATTGCGAACCACGGGACAGGACCTCCCACCACTGAAGACCGAAGAGCCTTGCAAGTTCCGATGTGCGATCTGGAACATAATTGTACTTTTTAGGAAGCTCACCCTAGATAGCTCAATAATAGGTAGAAAAATTACAAACTGATGATGAATGTTTGATGATGCCAATTGTATAAATGATACCTTAATAAGTAGACTCAATTTTATCAAAATAGTTTATCCTAGTTGAGTTAAATCATTTACTTACTAATAATGTCCAGTTTCTCTAACATCCGAACAGTTCCAGTAAGTCGCGTCATGTAATACTCAACAGGAATCCACCTCAGCATCCTTGATTCGTGGCTCCACCACTCCGCAAGCTGTGCATAGCTATACTTGGGTACTCTCTCCTTCAACACTTCGTACATACAATTCTCGAAACTATAGCTAGAAAGCGCCAACTCGTAGCGGAACAGGCGCCAAACGTTGAACGTAACCCTGCCTATAACCCGCCCCTCCAACTCATTGTCCTCACTCCGCCATCGCTTCTGCCTGTATTTCTCAGTTATCCTCGAAATCTCTTTAACAATCTCTATGCCCAACATTTGAGCCCTCTCCAAAATAAACCCCCACGAATTCATCTCCATTTCATAACCACACATAATATCTGGATCATGTTTCTTCACTAAATCTATTACTTTTTCTAAAATTTCATTTTCATTATTTACATAAGTAACAGGAACACCAAACACGCATCTATCTAAGTGTTTTAACTGTTCTGCGTCGTCGACAACTAATATTTCTTTTATTGTTTTTGTGAGGAAACTGTCTGGTGGGCAGTCATTTGTAACCATTACAAAAATAGCTTGGATTGCGTCGATAGCGGGATCTGGATATAAGTCTCCTCTGACCGACGTATGAACCTCCGTCAGCATTATCGTAAGGTTGTCAACCTGTATACGAAAAAGAACCAGCTTACCAATATTTTACCAAGTTGGGAATAGAATAGAAATAGAAAGAAATTCAAATTTACCTGCGTTTGAAGGCGAGGGAAATAATTTTTAATTTTAACATTGCATTATTTTAACTACCTCTTAATTTTAGAAACTCTGGTAAACAGAAGGTAGGTTTGATTAGAATCTAAGTTACCTCGACTGTAGGAGTTTCTAAAAAAATTTCTTTCTGATGGTCACCAGTGCCAAAACACAGGAACGACCCATCTGGCTGCATCGTGACTTGTAGACTAGATTGTTCAGATATTTTATCCTGGGAATGATAAAAAAAAACAAATAATCGCAATTGTGTCTAAGTTTACCTTCGGTGAATACGATACTCACTTTTTCATCACTTTCGAGACTGAAACTATTATTTATTTCATCATTTAAGCCTATAACTTGCGAATTGTCAATTTCATCAATAATTTTGCTTATTTCTTCATGATTCACTATGGTTTCATTTTTCATTTCATTATATTTTCTTTCTAGATATTCTTTTACTTGTACTGTAGTTGGTGGCCTTTTTAGGGGCTGTAAAATGTATTGCTTGTTTCCTGAAAGTAATTTCTTCAAGCTGTCTGGCTTTAAACACTCGTCTGTCATTTCATTAGTTTGCAAAAACAACAGCTGTCGCCACTCTTCAATGCTTGTTGTGTCCAACACTTTATCAAAGACTTTCTGATCACGCGATAATTTGCTGTTTAATTTTAATATTATTTGACCTATTTCAACTTTGTCACCAACATCATTTGGATCGGAATAATATGGCATCGGATTAATTATGTTTGGAATATTAAATTTCTGTAGACTAGAAAGTATGTAATTCTTTCTAGGCGGCCGAATTTTAGGGGTTAATACAATATATTTCGAGTTTTTTACAGTATTTTCATTGTTGAACTTAATCTCAGTATCAGCATTATTTTCATTTACTTGATTTACGAAACACTGCGTACTTATGGAGTCATCTTCAATATTTAATATTTGTTTCGGTATTTCTCTGTTTTCGAAAGATTTATCTAGAGACATATCAAATTTTGAAGTGTTGTAAAAGCTTATTATTCCTGATCTTTTTTCATCAACATCTTCATCATCAATGGAATTGCAGGACATATTTAAGCTAATATTTGCATTGCAATTTTCTACTTTAACATTTGATGTACCAGCTTCAGGAAAATATTTATTCTGAATATCATAGGTTTCAGCCACCACTTCATACTTTATAGTGACTTTTTTCACTAAATCTACTATAGAATGATCTTGAACATTTTCTTTAACATCACAGTCAGTTACGTTATCTATCACACTTTGTGCTTCTACTTTGACAGTCTTCTTTAAATGTAAACTAGAAATGCTATCTATTGTATTTCTTGATACATTTATTTCATCTATTTCACATTCTTTTGAATTATCTATATTTAATTGTGATTCATCTTCCGCATTATTCAAAACAGTGTTTTTCTTACTTTTAGGTTTTGATAGACCAAGTTTGAAAGATCTCATCTTTCTTTTCCTAACTTTTTTGACATCTACAAAAGTACACCTAATTATATTATACTTAAATACCTACAATGTATTCTAGGTGAACAAAAATTTGCAAAGTTTATAACATTACATTTACAAATTAAATAACATAAACATTTACATGACGTGATCGAAAATATGAATAGTTCAAAATGTAATGCAAGTGCAATCTCGGTATATCGACATCTCGCATCGATTTTGCAAGATCAATCTTTCATCGAAAATTGAGCGAAATCAGCGCTTTGACAGCGCACAACACGTCCCAATTGGTGCGTGTCTTGCAGGCCTCGAGACTTGAATTCATCTTCAAAAACGAAATGCACCTCTTTGTATATTATGGCGGATCGCGAGGAAAATACCTAAGCCTAGCTTGTAGGCACTATTGTCACCAGATATAGTGCCTACAAGCGTAGAAGCAGAAAAGGCCTTTTCTGATTCTTACACATAAGAAGCAGATATCTAATAGCATTATTGATACTTAATCCTTCTTGAGAATTTTCTTTCAAAACTCTGTTTTGTTCTTCTTAATGTTCTTGTTCATAATTTACAGAAATTAAGTATGATTATGCCAGTATTAATATTACAATGTACTTGTTTTTGTTTGTAATAGAATTTTTCTCAATAGTACTATTTTTAATATGCTTAATTTTCCGTCAATCTACACCAAACCATCATTATGTATTTGCGAAAAAATTGATTCATTACGAAATCTTGCAAATACCGAGATCTCGCAAGATTGAGTTTTTGTAATCTTGCAAATACCGAGATTGTGATTTTGGTGCAAGATTGCATTCCCTAATCAGAATTCAGGATGTATTGATTAATATAGATATTTTATATATTACGATATATTTATAGAATATAATATCTTGTCAAAACAGCTTTCGCCAAAGACGAGAAATTAATGTGAATTTACTATAAAGTTTTTTAATTAGGTTAATAAAGTGAGTCAGATGTACTCTTAGTACAGGTGAAGTGACAGTAACTCACGTTCATCATCACAAGTCCCATCTAACTGAGGTATATTTGCACCATTCCAGAAGGAGTCATTCCATGTAGGTGAGCTTTCATCTTCCCCATCTTTACTGAAATAATAACCTAGGTTATTAAAATTATTGACATAATCAAAAACTCAAAACGGATGTAAAAACCTTTGAAACTGATCCATAATCATGGTATCCTCATTGAAGATCTGAGAATATTCAGCATCATCAGATTCATTATCTTCATCTTGATTAACATTTGCTGGTGTGCCCATTACACTATCCTCTTCCATAAGTTTATCATCCATGTCTTGTAAAACATCTATTAAGTCCATGTCTTCACTGTTCACTAAAATCAACATAAGTAATAAATAAAGGTTCAAGAATGAAACTTAATTAACGTTTTATATGTACTTACACAGAACTTGACTGTAATGTAAGGACAGACTGCTATTTAGAGCTACACTTTCATCAACAATTGTGTCATCTAATTCATCAACAAGTGTTTCACTTAAGTTTTTTTTTAATGCTTGAGATAAACCTAAACTAAGTCTTCCTCTACTATCAGGCAAATGAATGCTTACATCTACTGCATCAAATAATTGTGTACCCTCAAGACTTTCTGCAGGATAATATATCTGTTCTAAATCTTTCTTAGGTTCTGTTACAATATCTACTGGTTTATCAATGAAACCAGATGATTTAATTAAAAACATCTGCTCAAATTTATAATGGGATTCAGTTTCTTCAGCCCCTATCCTGCCTTGAGATAATGATTTTGAAGCTATTGACATATTTAATAATTTTCGTCTTTCCATTTCTTGTTTCCATACTTCTTCTAGCCCAGGATTTTCAATACCGTCTCCTTTGCCAACTCTTTGTCTATTAATTATGTGTGAAGCAACACAATCAGCTTCATAGAAGCAAATGCTTTCTGCTTTAAGGCTTGTTTCATCTAAGCTGTTTCTAGCTTCACAAGTGTTTTGGGAATACCCATTTTTTCGAAATGTTACTTTCTGTAAATCAATGTTACTCATACCAAACAGGTTAAAATCAATGAAAAATTGTAGGGTAAAGTTCAGATGAGACTCATGAGGTTGGAATGTCTGTCCCAGAATGGCTCCATTGCTACATAGTTCAACTGCCTGTTTTATCAAGTTGGGGCTATAAAGAAATACTTTTAGGTAGAGGTGGTCTTTATCATGGAATCCATAAAATGGTCTGAAACACAATTATTGAATTAAATTTTTTGTTAAAGGGTATATTAACAATTTTGATATAGTACTTATGGTCGACCAAGAAAGTGGCTTACCACCCTAAGGTTGATAATAGTTCGCACGTCAGAGAACAACAGGGTAGATTTTCCCATGCAAATATATTCTGACAGCTACTAATACTAACCCGTCATAGTCCCGATCGCTATTTTACTGACACATGAGAATTTGACAAAACTTGAACACCACTTTTTTGGCCAACCAAACAAGGTTTTCTTACAGTCCTTTGACCAGTGATATTTTGTAAACATGTTGTGTTGTTGACATTGCTTGTTTTAGGGCTATGTTTAATGCCTTGTCCAAACTTGCAGATATCTGAAAACGACAGAAATCATATATATACATTTAATCCTAATGTACAGACAACGGCAGGGCAAAATACTCAAAAAGTTAAAGGTAATTGAATTGATTTTCCACGAGTCCAACGAGAAGAGATCAATAATCAATTGAGAAAATTTGACGTTTTGTGGTAGGTTGACGTGCTGTTGTCAGTACAAATTAAAAAAAAAAAGGTAACTTTAATAATTATTTTTTACTTCGAGTCTCATCTAAAGCTGTCAACATTTAAGAAATGTTATTAAAATTTACATTATCAGTTTAATTGCTTATTTATAATGAAAAAACTTCAAACTAAAATATTGAGTATCAGTCTTAGTGGATTTCGAGGGAGATAAAACCAGCTTTAAACTTACTTGATATAGAAATTGTGGCTCTGGGTTAGATGTTGGGCAAGGAACATAAAAATATGGGAATACACCATGTATGTGAAGACATGCTTTATGACCATCTACAGAGGGTCCAAATATTCGTAGCACAGGAACCTAGATCAAATAAAGATATTAATTGTTAACATTTAGGGCTCAAAAAAAGTGTATACGGGCTCTTTGTGGTGCCGATTACCTGGCGCATTGCGCCCCACTGTTCAAAGAGCTTGAAATCTTACCTCTTCCATGTCAATATATACTCGAGATTTGCTTATTTGTGAAAAAACACCCACATTTTTTCCCTTGAAAAAGTGAGGTGCTTAAAAACAATAGAGTAAGAAGAGATGAAACTAAGCTATACCTACCACTCAATAGACTAAAAATATGTTCAAATAATGTTTATTCCTATGCAATTAAAATATTCAATAAGCTACCTCCTACTATTAGAAATATGACATTATGTAAATTTAAATACAATCTGAAGAACTGGTTAATGAATAAATGTTTCTATACTGTTAGTGAATTTTTACAAATGAATATTATTAAAGATGACTTCTAATAATTAATTGACGACGAACGAGAATAATGTAGTAAAATTTCACATTAATAAAATTTAATTAAATTGTAACTAAAATTGGCTAACTATAATTATATTATATTGATTAAAGAATGTGCGTGCCTGTATCCAAAATATGTACCTAATAGAGTAATATGAATATTTCTACGCCACTAGTGGCAGAATGTGCTGAACTATGTTTATTTAAGATCATATATGTACCACTTTCTTAGAAATAAATGATTTGATTTGATTTGATTGACATTATACTGGTTCATTTTAGGTTATATTAAAAGTTAAACAAGTTCTAACCTGTTTGATATCAGCACCACGAAAATCTGAATAAACGACATCAATACCAGGAATTGGTTTTGTTAGATAATGATCACAAACCACTATTCGAAGTGAAAACTCCGGGGGAATCGAAGAAACAACTGAAAAAATATTTCTAATAATATCAAAATAAAAAATACATTTTCTTTAAATATTAATAATAATAACACGCACAATTCTGATTAGTCATTAGTAAAATGTCTCCCTCTTCAATCAAAGTAAAGTTAATTTTAACCGCGGCAAATCATGTATCAACAAAAACTTTTTTGTTTCTTTCTTATTCTTTTTTTTCAGTGAGTGGCTCCTTGTTTTATTTGTTTTTTTTTTTAATCTATTTGGAACCGGTTAAGATGTGAGACTATGCTGCCATGGCATTAATGGGGGAATCATAGATTTAATATAGATGATAGATTGGCAATGGGGACTACCGTTTCTTTGCTCACCAGTTGGCGCCACTGTAGACTGAGGTCCGGAAGTATAGCTGTCAAAGGCGATTGGCGCCGAAACAAAGTGTTATATCTTGAATCTAATTAAGGTTATATTGTTTATAAATAACTATCTTGATATCAACACACTAACTTCTGAAATAGTTGCTCTTGAGGCCGCCTATTTTTGCGCTTTTTCTTAATTCCGCTTTTAAAGCGTTCACATTAATCGCCAAATAATCCATATTTGCTATATTTTACGATGGAGATCACTTTCCGGCAGGTAAATTTAAGAAATTATAATTTATGCAACAAATTCCGCTAAAACCAGTACAAAGTGAATGATATTGGACCTCACGCGACACTAGCGCCTCTAGTGGCAAATTTACTAGCGATAGAGACCAAAACTAGGATAAGCTAGTGTGCGTAAAGTGGGCATGTTCTTGAGATAAATAGTGCAGTACTGCATTGCCTGCTTGCTTTCGATATCGATTCAACCAACACAGTTTACGTTGACGCAGGTGACTTATTATTATTTAGTATTATTAGACGAAAACAAAAAAAACCTGCAAGTTAATAGGTATGTTTTTATTTTATATTTAATTTTCACCGAATAAAATCAATTTATTATAAATCAATTTATTAAATAAATTTATTATGGCTTTACTTGCCAGTATTTTATTATTTTACCTCATATTTTATTCTAATAATTAAATAAGTCTCGATGATTACTTTTTTCTTTTGGTATAGCCCAGTACAAAAATGTCAAGATAAAGCACTTAGAAAATGTCCGCCAAAAATCTAAAAGTTTTGATACGGCCCCCTAGCAACACTTTTTTCGCGCTATTCGCATCTCATTCGTTCATTACGTTACTATTCATAAGTTTTTGGTCTTCCCTTTATACCTTAACAGGCTTAGGACCGTAAAAATTGAAAACTATGTCGCGAAAAATATTTTCGGGTGCTAACTTGATTTACATTTTTTACTTCATAAATGGGCTCTAAATACGATACTGAACGCCAATAAAAATTTTGGAAAGTGGTTAAAATTTCAACCTGTATAACCAACGGGATTGGACATGAGTACTATACTAATATCCATACCAATAATTCTGCCACTTTCGGCGCGGGGGGCGAGGAACGCTCACTAACAGCGATTACAAACAAATGCATTTTCGATCATGTCGTTACGCACGCATACAAAGAAATTGTCAAACACAAACACAGACTACACGCACACATGTTTAATTAAACACACGCATGAACAGCCTATCAGTATACAGGATGACTTCATTTTCGTGAAAGGAATGCTAGAGTAAGACACTATCAAAATGAAATGAAATGAAATGAAATACATTTCTTTGCTTAGAAACATGGTACAGATAAGGTGATTTATATATTTTAATGCTCAACGTGTTTTGGCTGGGTAAGACATGCAAAATTTTAATTAAATTTAATCTATGACCACTATTACTACGTTTAACAAATTACAAACATAAAATTATACACAATGAATAATTTCTATTAATTCAGGCAATTCTCTCAACCCCCAGGAGGCACTCGGGGGCCACGATAACAATTGATTTCAATTGTGTCTGGAATAACTCACGATCGAGGGATTAAATTAAATAGTACTAATGCTAAAAATATTATTAATAATTTAGAAACTCATTAACCGTATAAAAACATTTCTGTATGAGCCAATATGCAGTTTTGCTTTAAATTTGTTCATGGGTAAATCTGTTACAATATCTGGGATTTTATTAAATATTTTGATAGCCATGATAAAACAGTTCTTAATAAATAAAGCAGTTTTTTTTGCCGGAAACTTAAGCCTATTGGGATACCGTCTAATGTACAAATTGTTTTCCTTATATTTTGTGAAAAAATACGGATACTTTTTTACAAACATTGCTACTTCATATAAGTACAAGCATGGCAAAGTTAAAATGTTTAGTTTTATAAACCAGGGTTTGCACGAATCTAAAGGATCTAAGTTACACATTGCACGACTGCATTTATTTTTTATTTTTAATAATGTTTGAATTTCACACGAATTACCCCACACTACTATCCCATATCGCAGTACTGACGCAACATAACCGTGGTAAGCAAGGAGTGAAAGTTTTAAATCGTTTCTCTTTCGGATTCGATATAATGCATAGACAAAACGATTTAACCTAGCACATAACTGTTTAACATGTAATTTCCGTGAACAAGTGGAATCCAAAGTTAATCCTAGAAATAAAACACTAGCAGACTTTTCAATTGTTTGCGCGTTACAATGTATATCTATATTTGGTGGCACCATTTTTACATTATGAAATTGGATTAATATTGTCTTTGATACATTCACGTATAAATTGTCACATCGATTAGTTCAGCCAATAATTAATAGGCTACTTGAAGGTAGTGTTGTTGTATCTGTTGATAGTACGACATACGAACATACGGCTGATACCAAGCTTTCGAAGTGTCTGGAATATGACCGGACCCACTATGTGCAAGGCGATCACTGCAATCCTATTTTCTTTAACATACCATTCCATATTATAATTTGATAATGAACACGATAAAATATGTGAAACTCCGCAAAATTTCAAAAAAAATTTCTAATTCAAAATAATAAATAAGTTATGAAAAAAAAGGTTCTATGTAACAGTATTTATGGCCATACTAGTTATTGCAACTTAACAAAATCTACCTATAAAAAGTATAAAATAAAAAAATAAATAATATTATTTAAAAAAAACTGACACAAAAAGTTCCCTTTAAAAAGTAAAAAATAATAATTAATGAAACTCAATCTTAAAGTACCTAAATTACGTATCAAAAATGTATGTCGCATAAATCATCGTCATTTTTGTTAATGTCGATATCGACATTTGTTTTAGGCTGTCACAGCCCTAATTTTCCTTCAGTGTGGTCAGTTCTTAAATTCAAAAATGCATTATTTCGTAATAAGTTCACAAGAACGTATTTAAAAGTACTAGAGAATAACGATTTAAAATATAAATTAGATGAAACTTGCTGATTTATTTTTATGATTTATAAATAAATAATAAATCTATAATGAATTGAACAATTGATTATAGATTACTGATGCCATGTTTTATTTCGTCGAGACATAATTATGCAGTTATATGTTTTCAATAATATATTATATTAATAAACAAAACGCATTTTTAATAAGACGTTTAAATCAAGTCAAATTTTATAAACTACATCTTTAAAAATTACCCTAAATTAGATACGATTACTATTTAGTGGCAAAACTTATTAATTGGGAATTTTTCATGTTATTTTGCTAATTTATTGTATTATTTGTAATATCATAGTTAACAGTTAATATTAACTCAAAATAATACTTAGAAATGGAATGCAAAATTAAACTGTTGTAAACCAAAGGATTCCGACCTCTTTTTACACGCAAAATCGCTGCAATTCGGCATCTTTAGCTCAGGTCTGTTGTGCGCTACTAACATTTGCTGAATGACGTGGAACGTGCAGCAACTAGTTTTATATAACCAGTATGACTGGCGGTCTCGTACCTTTGGCCTCTCCCGTTGGTTAGATACTCAAAGATTAATACCTAAGTATTGAATGGTTTGTGCCGGATGACACGTGGCCGGGCTTGGTACGAAGGTGAGGGAAGCCAGACGGTCACACGCCCGTCTTGTGATGATGTTGATGTCGAGCTTCGGGAAATAATAACGCCTATGTCGGGTCACGGAGTAACAGCCAACCCAATCGTTCTCTATTTTGTCTCATAAATTTTTTATTCATAATCTAACGTGTCGTAATGTTTTGTGACCAATGATATTTAAAAAGTAATAGATATGTTACATGCGCTCTCAATATGCGTCCCTAAAACGTCACAATTGTGACGTCTTTTCAAATCCATGAAAGAGAAAGTAATTGTTCTTTTCATGAGTATGACAAAGACAAAATAAGAATTACGCATGTGTGCAGTTGTTCGCAAGCGGCACATATATTTCGATAGTTTTGTAAGGGCATAACCTATCTATACTTTTTAAATATCATTGTTTGTGACCTAATCATCATTTGCCCGAATGATAATTAGCCCTAACTCAATGTCTCATAATATCACTTGCCCTACAATCGAAATCCCAAAATATAATTTATCCTAATTTTTTTTAATAAATACTACAACCTACTACAATCTATAATGTTTAAAAGACATAAAAGGCTTTTCTATAAAAGTTAGAAGTCCTAACGTAATGTGTCATTTTTAACGTAGGTACCCTAAAGTATAAATACTATAAATATAAAAGGCCCTAAAATGTTTTGCTATAAATATTACAACCCATACTATTAAAAATGCATAAAATGCTTTTCTATGATTATTAAAAATCCTATATAATAACGATTGATATGCATTGAATGTTTTTTTAAGGCAATCGCAGCTAATATAAAATTAGCTTAGAATTTTTTTCGATCAAGCTATTGCCAAAACTAGGCATTGATTTATAATTACTTATTATTAATTAAATATTATCTGATTATATCACAGTTGTTTCATTATTTTACCAAAATCCCTTATGTCACTCGAAGTAATTCAAGCACATGCTGTAACATGCAAGCAAGCATGCAGCATCAAGCAAGCATGCATGAATTTAGAATTGCGTGTGCTCCGGCACTACGGGAAGTGCAGCCCGTCGCCCTAGCGTAACAAAGTACAGGCACCCACGCTCTCCTTCGCAGCTTCGGCTTGACTTATAATAACTAAACTACATGAGAATAACACAGCCAAAATAAACCTACTTTTAAAGATATGTTTTAGGACTAACAATATTATTATAAACCATCATTCGGACTTACAATATTATCATAAACCACCATTCGGACTAACATACATTATACAATTTAACACTTTGGACATGTGACTTAATAGCAAGAAAAATTAGCATATCTTATTACTATAGCACCCAATATTATGACACAAAAGCATTAGAATTAAAGACAAGTAGGCATGATAAAATTTCGTATATTCGAACATTGTGGATAGTGATAATTATAGCAAACGCGTTAGGGATTTTGAATTTCGGACGAACAATTTTCGAAGAAGAAAGGGACTAGCCAACCCAATGTTTACTTGTGGACTGTATTGTATGCAATGAGGTAGCTGTGTGTTCTTCCTATGTTTGCTAATTTGCTTCTTCTTTCAGGATCTGTTCTGGTGATCATCTAGGGCTCTTCCTATTTGCTTAGGAGAGATGATTCTTCTATGCTGCTGCTGGATCGAATGATTTCTATCTACAGCCCTCTGCCCGTCTTTTATTCCCGATTTTTGGCGGGAAAATCTCCACCCACGCAATCACCGTGCGAGTGAGAGGTCGGTGCGAGCGAGAGGGGAGATGGCATGCGTGTGCTTTTCGCGGTCGATCGGCAATACCGTAGGGAAAGCCGCATGCCATCTCACGATTAGAAAGAGAGAGAATGAACGGGCTTGAAGTTTAATACAATAGTAGTTAGGCCATAATATTCAAGCACAGATAATATAAGTTTCAAGTTTAAGTAAGTTTAAATGATATAGTACTTACCTTAACATAATAGCCTATAGGTAAAGGCTAAGTTGTATGGACTTGCCCAAAGCCGTTAAAAATTTTAGAGAAAAAAAAAACCAATACAGTGAACTGTCACTGTCAGTCAGCAGTCAAACTTTGAGTCGAGTTTTTGGCGGGAGTTCGTGGGATACGTTTGGAGTCCATTTATTTTATCGAATTTTTATTGTTTATAGTGATTTTTGGGTCGTAATAGTGGTGTTATTTTGCGAAACAAAGTGTCGTGCGAGTAAACAATATACAGTTCGGTGAAATAACATGTCAGTGAGGTGGATAAATCAAATAAAAGTGAGAAACAAGGAAGGGTGCTCCTATTTGACTGATCTCGCGTAAAACTCCTGTAATCATTGAAATGTAATAACCACCCATACTTTTCAATGTGTTAGGTTTAGGCTAGGTTAGGCTATTATGTCTAAGTAAGTAGTTATTATATTGTATGATGAATTTTATATTGACATTATAACTAAAGACTAGGCTGTATGGACTCGTCCAAAGCCGTTAAATGTTTATGAAAAAAAAAAACTTTGAGTCAAACCAGCTGTAAAAAAAAGGGAGTTTTTGGCGGGAGTTCGTGAGATACGTTTGGAGTCCGTTTATTTTATCGAATTTTTATTGTTTATAGTGATTTTTGGGTCGTAAAAGTGGTGTTATTTTGCGAAACAAAGTGTCGTGCGAGTGAACAATATACAGTTCGGTGAAATAACATGGTGTATGGGTCGTAACCAATAAAAGTGGGCCGTGAATTTTGCGCGGGATCGCGAACAGTTCACCTCTTTCTTGGGGACTTCTCTGCATTCCTTCAATCTTTCGACTGTCTCCAAAAACTCCATCGAAGCATTAAAACGTCTAACATCAACGTTTTAATGCAAAAATAAAGAAAATATTACTAAAGAATTGGCTGTATGGGCATAGTTCCCTTTGCCTACCCAGAATGGGTGAAGAAAACAACAACAACAACAACAGCTGTAAAAAAAAAAAAATTAGTCGTGTATTTTGTGCGCTCCGTGAGTTTCTCGTAAGAAAATTGTCGAAAATAGTGATCGCAAATACTTTTGTTGTCAAATAATCTCGTTGGAATCGTGATTAATGCTGTTAGTTGTGAATTGTATAAAAAAATGTGTCGTGAACTTGTGAGTAGGAATATGTTTTAAAAATGAAGTGCTATTTTTTTGTGGAATACAATAAAGACGCATTAGTTACTCTACTTAAATAATTTGAAGCCTTATGGTAGTTGTAGATGATGGAAGATGAAGAAGCCGACTTGCGTGAGCAAATATTCCACAATAATGTTCGGGAGCAAATTGTAAGTCGTCAATTTGATTGCTTTACTATACCATAGGGAAAGAAATATACTAGAGTTCCAATCGCTAGTCAAGAAATGTCTTTCCGAATTCTTTTCAAAATATTACGACAGATTGCGCTAGGAGTCTCGATTTGAATAAAATCATAGACCAAGGTAAATACAATCCAAATTTTGCCAATTACGAGAACCATTTGCAAGCACGTGTGGCTATGCTTTGACCATGAATGACACGTGCCGTAAGATGGCGCTTATTAGCATTTAACTTTTAATGCAAAGACCAAGAAAAAATCAAAGCAAGTTACTTATTAGTATTTCTGTTTTTTATTTTAAATCTTAAGAAAATTGCATTATATGTTTTTATTTTTTTGCAAATCGTTACAAAACGTAAAAAATAGAAGTACGTACTAAGATTCGAACTCTCGGCCTACGGACAGAAAAATCAAATGCAGAATCTATTTTTATTTTATCTAACAATGTTGAAGTTGGTTCCGAGTTGAGCTGAAATAAGTTATGGCGTCAATTTTTTAATCTAAGTTACCACTTATCGGAGCGAGTTTGACATGCTGATATCGGTTTTGTCTCAATTCGGAATGTGGTCATGCTGTCACTCGGCTTATTCCACCAAATAAAAGACACAATACAGAATTATAACCACGCTTAAAACAACAATTCACTTAAAACAATTAACTTAAAAATGTATGTAACTATTATAAAATAGCACAATAATCACAGCTCCAGATTAGAATATTTTACTAAGACAAAATATTAAAATGCAAGATCGCCCTCCCCTGAGTAAGTGCCTAAATTAAGTATGTTCCTATATAAAAACAATAAATTTTGGTAATCGTAGAACGTTATAAACTAACGGCCATTTCCAATAACCTCTTCTTCAATCTTCAGTTTTGGCATATCGGAGATAGAAAACAACTTCTGTCTTTGTTTCTCTGGACGGCAAAAACAGAAATAGAAACCTAGTTTCCTATCTCCGATATGCCAAAACTGAAAATAGATAGGTTATTGGAAATGGTCATAAAATTACTTGTACCTACTTGTACAAAAATCATATAAATTAATCAAGAACTTGTCTTCCGATTAGGAGAGAAAATATAAGTATAACCGTTTTCTGTCTGGCTATAGGCCGGTAACGCTCCTTCCCGGTAATCTTTTGTTTCGCAAATGCATTGTTATAAACTTTATTTGATATTTTAGCAACTTAATTGCACTTATAATATCAGTATATAAACTTGAAAAATTTTGTCTCAGGCGGGACTCGAACCCGCATCTCCTCGCACTCCTATGCGGGTTCGAGTCCCGCCTGAGACAAAATTTTTCAAGTTTATATACTGCATTGTTATAATTCTAGATAAATAATGATGTTGAGTTTTTCCATGTTTCACGTTTACTTAAAAGTCGTTTTGAATTGAATAGTAAATTTAACTAAAATAAATAGTATTTTACTACCCGACTGTACTTTCATGTTTTTCATGGAGCTTAGTGGAACATTTTATTATTTAAAATAATTATACTTAAAATCAATTATGGAGCCCGGTGGAATAATTTCTTGGAGCGCAGTGGAATAAGCCGTCACTCACCACTACTCTACTCACTGTCACTACTTTTCCTGTTTTCGTGTTTACCTACAATCCTACGATCTTACATTACATACGCCTTTTTCTACTGACTTTGCTTAACCTTTTCACAGCCAACGACTTCTATAGAAGTTAGAGATTTTCGTGCCCCCCACGCCACGACTTCTATAGAAGCTCTTCATTGTACTTAATGTAATAAAATACAATTACGATACATATAACATTTCTTTTTTTTGTAAATTTTAAAGATGGATACTACTGAAACCCGATTTATTTCTAGCGAAAACAGGCTTTTTTGTGTTTTAAAATGGATAAAATAAAAAACGCCTCTAATATTGACATGTCCTTCACGCCAACTACTTCATATCAAGTTGGCCAGTGTTGTGACGCGAAAGTTGCATTCATTACAATCCACTACCGTTAATTTGTTTTAGTTCATACAAATGAGCATACATTTCATGATTTATGAATCAATTTCAGTCAGTGAACAACGTATTAATCAATAAATTGTTATAATAGGGGTTAAAGTATAAAATTGCCGATTTGTACTGAAAATCAAAATTGTTTATTTTTTAATTTTTAACAAATTTATTTAATCAAAATTGTTACCATTATTATCTATACATTGCTGCCATCTAATAGGAAGGTCATTTATGCCTTTGTGATAGAACTCTGAGGATCTAGACTGCACAAACTGTGTGAAAGCATTTTGTACTGCCTCCTGGGAAGAAAACTTCTTGTCACGTAGATAATTGTCCAAAACACGAAAAAAATGGTAGTCCGTTGGAGCAAGGTCTGGCGAATACGGAGGATGTCGAATGGTTTCTAGTTGCAGTTCCTGAAGGGTCAAAACGGTTTCTCGTGCTGTATGAGGTCTCGCGTTGTCATGGAGCAATAATGGTGAAGATCGATTCATGAGTCGGGGCTGTTTTACTGCTAGTTTTGCCAACATTGTTCGGAGTTCGGCACAATAGACATCTGCCGTTATTGATTGACCAGATCGGAGAAAACTATAGTGAATAACACCATGCTGAGACCACCAAACAATTAAAATTACCTTTTTTGACGCAAATGTCAATATTGTGGGTAAGGTTACGTTAAACCATGCCGCTAATTCCTGGGTAGTTTGACTAGGATCAGCTTCCACTATCTCTCTTAATTCATCGTTAATCACCTGTGTGAGTCTTCCTCGTGGCTCGTTCTTCAAGTCGAAGTTTCCATCACGAAAGCGTTTAAACCAAAATCGCACGGTGCGTTCATTAGCAGATCCCTCTCCATACTGTCAAAATCCTTATTTTCTTCTAAATTCTTTTAAATTTCGGAAATTCAAAATTGTTCGATCGAGTGTTAGGTTATTTTCGTTACGGAATTTCTGGATTCGGTCTCCACGCTCAAGGCCCGCGATAGAAGCTATGCAAGCTTAAAATAGTGTTTTTCTACATTTTCTCGGGTCTGGGTGTTTGAGGTACCTTCGTTGTTTCTGGTTTCTGTTGGGGCTTGTGTTAGTAGTGGACTGTAGATGAGGAGAATTGACATAAACACTGGTTGGTATTTCGCAAGAGTTTATTTTGAGCTCACAAGAAACTGTCACTGAATCAAGTAGGTACTTAATAATTCTAATACACGTCTTATGCACTAAATTATACCTTAGCAGACGCTTAGTTAAGTACTTATTTGTAGGTTGGAACACGTCCGTATAGTACGGTGGCCTAACGTGGAGAGAGAGTTATAGTATACAGCAACTAGTGTTGTCTATAAAAAATAGTGATGTTGGATAGCGTGCCAACAGTTTCCAAAATACGAATGCTTTTAATAGTTATTCAAATTGGGATCAGAACAATGTTTGTGGTATTTTCCACATTTAATTAAATTACTATGTTTAATTAATGATTAGTATTAAATTATGCGTCAAAATTCAATAAGTTTGCGTATGTGATTCCTTACAGTTTCCTTCTTCAAATTGTTAAGTTGTCATTTATTTGAGACGCTAAACGTTAAATAACATCAAATTTCACCGGAAACATTCGAGATAAATGTCGACAATAGTATCGATAAATTTGAGTCAAGCTCTAGCGTACATGTAAAATATTTTGATGAATTAATTATCCACCAAAATAATGTAAATAATCAATACATAGAACTTTATCTATACAAAATATTAGACGGAACAAACGGATTGAAGTAATTTCACATTTACAACATAACAACAAGATCAAATTCAACAAAAATAACGCGTTTTTACGATGACGACTTTCTACGTATTTACCTGTGAAATGAGCAATTTTCTAGACTATTTTTGTGATTGACTCCACAGGCACTCACAGAACATGTGACCATTGTTAAATAAAATTGTATTTACTTTAGATAATCTACGATGTACTAGATAATTCCATAAAATGTTGAAGCTTATATCGCTTATGCCACTGGATGTCACTCTGTCAATTAAGACTGATCACAAAACGAAAAGATTCGTTTTCTCTTTCTATCTTGCTAGATTTCCATAAGAGGTTTTCTTCTATCTCGCACGCTTTGTCCGTCTATTATATTCTACGTTTATGCTTTATTTCAAGTAAATCTGTGACGTCGTAAGCGTACACGTATCAAGGTCATTGTGTCATAGTGACGTCTGTTTCTTTCCCGGTTAAAGTAATAAAATGAGTGACAGTGAATTTGACTCTAATGAGTTTTTGCGGATATTAGAATTATTAAATGGAAAACAGTAGCACATTCACGGAGGAGGAGGATAATGAGATAAGTTTGTAAACATTACCTTGTTTTATTGTTAGATAATTACTAAAGTGCAAATAAAACAAGTTATCTCAATTCGCTACTCGAACAAAGGGAGAAATAAAAGCTTGTTTCAAACTATAATTGCTCCTTTTTAATAAGTTTAAAATAATAATTAATTAACAAGGGACAGTGCTAAGCCGACAGCGACCAAATGTGAAGTGGCATATCAAGAGTTACGTTCTAAACTACTATACGAAGGCAATTAACACTTCACTATTTTAGACCTTAGCATGATAAAATTAAGATACAAACACAATATTACTGAGAGTCCCACCTCTGGGCTTCAAGGTTAACAAGTAAAGTGAAGGGAGAGCTATGATTGGCTTAATAAATCGTATGATGTATGAGGTGATTTTACAACATAACTAAAACTATAGATCTCTAGCTAAAGCACCTACTAACAGCTATCTTAAATACAAAATTAAACTTATTCTATTACGTAGCTATGACGTAGCTGTCGGCGCTGTCGCGCGTAGACATCCTCCGGGGCGTTGAAGGCATAGCCTTCAACTCTTCCTCGTCCGTGGTTGGCAAGAGGCAGAGTCGGTTGAGAGCGCGGCGCACAACACCACGGGATGTGGTAACGTCAGCAACGCGAGGCACAGCGTCGGAGCCAGGAAAAATCCCTGTGACCCGGCCAAGACGCCAACAGAGGGGCGGAGCGGCGTCATCCTTTAGCAATACGAGGTCATTCATTTTCAAATCCTTGCATCGGGTTTTCCATTTCGTACGCTGCTGCAGTTCGGAAACGTACTCGCTAGACCAGCGTCTCCAAAAATGCTGGCGCATCTGCTCCAAACGGTGGAAGCGGTCAAGGCGGTTGGTGCTGCATTCCATCAGGGCAGGAGCTGGCAGCGCTGTCAAGGGCCTGCCGATTAAAAAGTGACCCGGGGTTAAAGGTTGTAGGTCTGTGGGTGAAGGGCTGAGAGGACAAAGAGGGCGGCTGTTGAGGATAGCCTCAATTTGTGTAAACAGCGAACACAGCTCTTCAAAGGTTAAGTGCGCTTCCCCCATTACCCTACGCAAATGCTGTTTGGCCGATCGTACCCCAGCTTCAAAGTAACCTCCAAAATGAGGAGCGTATGCAGGCGAGAATTTAAATTCGATGCTCTGCTGAGCTGCAAAGTCCAAAATAAAATCTGTGTTGTCCTTTGACTTAAAAAAATCATTAATTTCGCGTGCAGCGGCAACGAAGTTTGTACCGTTGTCGCAAAATATCTTTTTTGGTAATCCCCTACGGGCTATAAAACGTTTAAGCGACAACATGAAAGCATCCTTGGAAAGCTCACTTACAGCTTCCAAGTGGATGCATTTATAATTCAGGCAAATAAAAATGCACAAATAACACTTGGTTATTTTACAACCCCTGCCTTTACGATCCGTTATTAAAAATGGGCCGGTCATTTTTTCAATATCACCGGAAATGACATATTTATACAAACGAAAACGAGCCAAAATATTAAACAAAGAGTCTTGAATAGTAGGGCCGGTCATCTGGATATCATTGATCGAAAGCCCAGACGTAGTACGAGCCGAAGCATCAAAAACAACTCGAAGTTTGGTAGATTCGCTGTTATTTTTTAGAACTGGATGATGAGGCAAAAAGAATTCTGCTCCAGAAGACCGATGTACATCACCCCAGTCAGACAAATGACCTAAGTCAGCGTATTCACGCATAAAATCAAAATAGAGTTCTTTTAGCAAAGGCTGTCTCCTGAAACGTGACTCCAAATTAAAAAACCGCTTCTTAGCTAGTTGAAACGAGTTTCCCAAAACATCTCTTTCAGCACGGAGTGGAAGCTTAACAATAAACCGACCGTCAGTATCACGAGAAGTATTAGCAAGAAAATGCTGCTCGCACAACGCTTCTTCCTCGGTTAAAACTGACTTGGTACGAGGAACCTTCTCTAACTCCCAAAATTTGGATAAATTATTGTTTAGATCAGCAATAGTCGTATCGTTGTTTCGCAACAGACCACAATGAAGACCTTCACTATTCGACCTATCAGAGACTACTGGAGTAGTGACAAGCCAACCAAGTTTAGAACTGCGCAGAACTAGACAATTGTCACCTAATGAACGCTGCTCCGATCCTAGTAAACTCCAAAATAATTCCGCGCCAAGAAGCAGATCGACGTCTAGCGCCTTGTTAAATTGAGGATCGGCCAACTGAACTCCCGCTAAATTTAAATGGTCCCTGCTAAAGGAGCGCGTCGGTAATTTATCAGAAATAATCGGCAACACAATACAAGATAATAAAGCGCTAAAGGCGCTGCACCTAGACTGAACGCGTACCGCGCATCGCTCAATTTTATTCGCAACACGAATGGCGGCTATACCGACTAAATCCCTATCCAAAATCTGAGAAGTCAGTTGCAAGGCATCTCTCAAGCGAGATGTTATAAGACAAGACTGGCTCCCGCTGTCCAAAACCGCTCGCGCTGTAACCACAACATTAGTAATAGGGTTGATCAAATCCACTTCAGCCGTACAAAGAAGCGCTTCGGAGGACGACAACGCACACATAGTGACAACAGGTTGAGACTCAGAAGGGCCGCTGGTTTTAAAGAAACGATCATGCAGTAACGTATTGTGGCGCTGCTTACATGTTTTACAGCCACCGGACAGCTTGCACCGCTGTGACTTGTGACCCGGCCTTAAACAAACGTGACACAATTTTAATACCTCGACGGCAGACATCCTGTCATCAATGGACTTGACTTTAAAAACAGGACACTCATAAACACGGTGCGAACCCTGGCACACATTGCAAGATTGCATCGACGACAACTGCATAGGTGGGGATGAGCTATACGCAGAGGTACCTAGCATAGCCCTAGTCTGTGGTTTCTGCCTACCCGTGCTGCCAGACGACAAAGCTTGTTTAGCCGGCTGTGAATTACAATTAACTGTCTCTAAAACATCAGCACGACTTCTCAAAAAGCTAAAGAAATCATCAAGACCCGGTATCTCATTCAACGAATTCCGGTGCTCCTCCCATTTAAAACATGTCTTTGAATCTAATTTTTGCGCAACAATATAAATAATTAACACGTCCCATTTTTCGGTAGATAAACCTAAAGTGTGAAGAGCGCGTAAATTCTTTGTGATGTGATCAATAATAAACCGTAATGACCTTTCTGTTTCACGCACGGACTCGAGACTAAATAAAGATTTCAAGTGATTATTAATCAGCTGGCGTTTATTATTATACCTATCGCATAAAAGCTTCCACGCCTCTGCATAGTTCTTATCGGTCACCTCTAAGTTACTAATTACTCGCGCCGCCTCCCCTTCGAGATAAGAATTCAAATAGTGGAACTTATGAACTTCCCGAATTTTACGTTCATGAACGAGTGAGACAAACATATCCCGAAACTCCAGCCATTTGAAATAGGTTCCATCGAAAGTAGGTATCTTAATGACAGGCAACTTGAAACCTAGAATTTCGTTATCATCATCATGATGATGACTCGAGCAATGAACGCTAGACCGTCGCGACGAGGAAGACTTAAAATCATCACTACTCGCATTAACAATTTGCTGCGCCTGAGCTAAATAATTATGAAAATCCTGCTCGATTGAGTCTCTCGTGCTTAATTCAACGTCCTGAGTGGAAACATTAATCACTTCTATCTGTTCCTGCACTAAATCAAATTCTGTAAATAATGCGTTGAATTTAGACAATTTACTTTTAAGCTTAAGTAATTCTAGCGACGAAAGGCTATCAGAATTACTCACAGAATCTAAATAGTTTTTAAACCTCGTTACGCGCCCTTTGATTGAGCTACGTTTAGCTAACAAATCTTTAAGACTCATTTCAGACTTTGAAACATCAGTTTCAGGCATTTTTTACAAAAGAACTACGAAATTAAGCACAAAAATTAGGTAAATTGCATACGATACGCTCCTCGTTTTGTTCCGATGCGAAATGCAGATCAGGTGCACGCCACCAGTAAGCGCTGCAGCGATGTAGCCGGCCGGCAGCAATGCGGGCGTGGCGGTAGAAATGCAGCGCTGATGAGCTGGAATGCACGGGGCACAAAGATAAGCAACAATAAACGAAGCAAGATGATGCGTACCTATTGAATAATAAAGGTATTGGAATGCGCCTTGTAGTAAATTATGGCCAGTCCTGATGAGAACAGTTATGAGAAAGCACGTAAGGATGGCAAATATTTGCGGTGATTTAGTGCGATTAAGATAGGCAATATAGTGAATTTCGTGATATAGTGATGGTGAAAGGTAACAAATGGATTGCCTTTATGAACTAGGTAAGTCTTGAGAGCAATTTAATCCTTAAAAACAAAGAGATTAGAAGATTCAATAGGCAATGCGATAGGATTGTAAGCCAATAAAAATACGCAACTCAGCTTAGGTTATGAATGCGGCAGTAGGCTACACCAGAATTAACAGGCACAAATACCTATTGTAAATCTCAAAGGATAATAAATTATTATTATAAAATTAGGCCGATGATGCGTAGGCGTGCTTCAATTAGGCTTGTGTGCAAAGAAAGCGCCACATGAAGGCGTAAAAGGCTACACAAGAAGTAGAAAGCACAAATAGGTATTGCAATAGGTAAATTTTAAAGGCGATACCTAGCACTAAATCGGTACCTTGAAGGCTAGCCCCTGTATACACAAATCAAGGGGGAAATTATTGGAAGGATAGTAAGGAACGGGCTCACTTGACAATCAGACAGGGAAGGTGGCAGCGCAGTCCAGTTGTTCTGCGCCCTGGGAGTCCCTCGCTGCGTCGATGAGACCTTGATTCGCCTTCCCAAACGGTGACTTCACGGTTTTTCTGGAGAATTTCACGTTGAGCACGTAGAACTCGGGGCACGCACGCGCAAACGTCAGCGCCCAACGCACAGGATAAGGCCGGATACTCTCCTAGACCCTCGGTGATGCTCGATGTAGCGGATGACGTGGTGATGACCTCTGTCCGTCCTCAATAGAAGATATTAGGCTCTGTAAAAAACTCCAAAATCGCTTCAAAACTAAGCACTGTCCTGTCACGGTCGCCAATTTTGTTCGCTACTCGAACAAAGGGAGAAATAAAAGCTTGTTTCAAACTATAATTGCTCCTTTTTAATAAGTTTAAAATAATAATTAATTAACAAGGGACAGTGCTAAGCCGACAGCGACCAAATGTGAAGTGGCATATCAAGAGTTACGTTCTAAACTACTATACGAAGGCAATTAACACTTCACTATTTTAGACCTTAGCATGATAAAATTAAGATACAAACACAATATTACTGAGAGTCCCACCTCTGGGCTTCAAGGTTAACAAGTAAAGTGAAGGGAGAGCTATGATTGGCTTAATAAATCGTATGATGTATGAGGTGATTTTACAACATAACTAAAACTATAGATCTCTAGCTAAAGCACCTACTAACAGCTATCTTAAATACAAAATTAAACTTATTCTATTACGTAGCTATGACGTAGCTGTCGGCGCTGTCGCGCGTAGACAATGTGGATATAGTTATGTGCTAATTGTACGAAGGAAAATAGGTAATTAAGTTGTGGATCACTTAGAAATTTGTTTACAAAGTCATAAATACGGCCAATAACACAATACCTAGTAAGCTAAGTCCAATCAATATCACTTGAATTTATTTAAAACAGTTTCGGGTATGGTTGAATTTTTAAATATCACACAGTTTAGGTATTGGTTTTAAATATCATATAGGTAAGGTATAAGTATCAACGGATTATGTGCGGGATTGATTGAACAACGAATGCTCAAAAATCGTCCGTCACCGTAGGATCAGATAGGTTAGGATATGTAGGTAGTCACTGCTGAACATTTTAACTGCTCATGGTGCACCGTTGCGACGCACAGTATTGCACTTTGTATAGGGAGAGTGGAAAATATTCTATATGATAAGCGGGAATCGAAAATTGTTGTATAAAGGCAAATAACATTAAACATACCTGAGGGACGATTTTCCATTTTTAACAGTTGGTGTAATTGCAATGACCACCTACCCTCTGATTATTTCAATTAAAATGCGTTCCATTCTATCAATCACTGTTCATCACATCTGTATTGGGCTTTAAAGAATAATGTTTTTATATCACGATTACTTTAGAGAACTGAATCTTCAGGTACAGCTACTAAAAGAAATACCGATAACTAGTATTATAACCTGAATAATAGAACCGATAACCGGAAACGTTACTTAGAATACATTTCAATATTTTTCTATAATGCTAGCGCCGTTGTTGTATATATCCAACGCTAGGGATTCCAAAAACGGTATTTTTATAGATATCACCTAGACTTTATCTAGGCTAAGGTACTATTTATTCCAAAAATTATAGATGTTTAGAATTAAGAACATCTAGTTTTTAATTTAAATTACATTAATTGTAAGAGGGAAACAAATAAAACAGCCACTAGTTTCCGGTATGAATGTAATATTTCTACCTTATAATTTATTTGTTGTAATAATGTGTCACAACACTATAGGTGAAGTATGAAAAAATGTGCACGGCGCCAGAGACATATTCTTTGGAAGAATCACGCGGCGGTTAAAAGGTTAATGAAAATAATTCATCATCGCATGACTATAAATATGATTTTTTTATAGTCGGCCTTCCAAGAAGCATGGCCTTCCATGGTCCACCCACCTTATTTAAAACATATACCTATTCCTTTTATCTAAAACCTTACGCTCTCAAACTGAGGATCGAACCCGCTTCATCGGAATGAGGTGCCTGCCTTGCAACTTGGAAAATCATTTAGCTATCGATACCTGCAATCTACTGGATGCCTTTTTTACCGTCAAGAAAATAAACGTGTGAGATAGGAAAATATATGGTATGAACACTTAAAAAAAGTTTTACTTTTTTTATAAATGACAACCTATCCTCATAATCATTTTATTCGAAGTTGATTTCGACGACCTCCGTGGCGGAGTGGCGTACACACCGGTTTTCAAGGTGTTGCCTGCTCCGAGGTCCCGGGTTCGATTCCCGGACGGGTCAATGTAGAAAAAATTAGTTTTTCTACATTTTCTCGGGTCTGGATGTTTGTGGTACCTTCGTTGTCTCTGGTTTCCAAAATACGAATGCTTTAAATAGTTACTCAAATTGGGGTCAGAACAATGTATGTGATGTTGTCCACATTTATTTATTATTAATGTATTTATTTAGATGAACATAACATTTAAAAAATAATAAGAAAAATACGAAACCGACCAAAACCCAAACGCATATTCTTTCTACTCAGAACGCGTTAAACTTGCCCGAGTTTAATGGCGGGAACTAGTAATTTACCTATTTCTTTGTAACGCACCGCACACTTGTTCTTATCTATTAAATCGCGCGATCGCACGCGCCCCCGCTCCCAGGCAGCGGCCCCTTTCAGTCACGTGGATGTCGTGGCTAAATTCCCGAGCGTCGGCCGCGTCCCGGACTCGGACTTCTAGCATAGGAATTAGGATTGCATTTTGCATACACTTAGTCTGCCCTTGCGTACGAATATTTTCTTATTAAATAGGTAACTATTTGAAGAAACTTATAAGTCGAGAACGGCTGGACAGAATTTTCAGATTTTGGTGTTTTTGGATTTGTCTTCGTCGGGAATAGGATAATAACTATTTAAAATATTGAAAAGTTAACGTAGAAATAACTACCTAATTAAGAAACTGTATTTCTTCCGCCAGTCATTAATAAAGCAGCAGTTCAATAAGTAAGTAAATAAATCCAATCGGAAAAATCGAAACCCATTTTAGTGCCCCTTAATAACAAGATTATTCCCATCAGAGTTGTCCGCGGCACGGAACGGCTCGGCGAGCGGCTCGGAGAGCGGCGCAGTGCTTTGGAAATCAAATCTTGTACCTCTCATAGTAAAGTAATTAGAAAGCAATTATTGTTTTAGGGAGCTGAATAAACGACAAATTCGTTTAATGCTAAGCCAGGGTCACTTCATAAGTATGAAGTTTATAAAAAGTGGTTAAACTTTTTGGTAAGGAAAAATAAAGGAAAAGTTATTTTTTTTACAATTCACGATACGTTAATATTCTCAAATGTCGGTATTCGCACATCAAAATGGCCAGATATCGTCGAGCATAGGTACGACCGTTGACACTCCGTAAACCGCAATCACCGCTATGTTCTTAAACTTTCAATTTTAAACGATGCCTGTGATTTCATTACGTTTGTTTGACTATAATAAACTTCTTCGATCATTCAGAAAAAAACACTAAAATAAGATCTTTGTGGAGGAACTACGTGATTTGAACTCGCGTCCGTCGGATTTATAACAAATGTCGCCAGCCTAAACCGCTGAGCCAATTAACCATTAAACGATATAGTGAAAATGTTAATCATGTTAAAAGTATTAATAGTGTGATTCTTATTGTGATGGAGTTAGGGCATAATTTTGTATGTCACACCATTACAATATTACTGAAGTTTAGCCAAGACTATTAAAAATTCATTATTTAAGTCGAAATCATCGGAAATTCGTAAATCCTTCAAGCTCGCATGAATATTTTCTTACCATAGTTCTTATTAACAACGGCCGCCCATACAAATTATTATTATTATTATTTTTTTCATTTGATGAAACTATGTTTGTGTTGCTACATTATTCTAAACTATCATTCTACACGTTTGACAAGTTATTTCTACCAAAAAACTGTCCAAAGTGACAAAGAAACGTTAAAATAGTTGAGAATAAAAAAAAAGAAAATGTCTGCAACTATAGTTGCATGGAGCACTTTGGCCTTGTGCATACGTGCAACTAGAGTTGCACGGGGCACTGTAGTGGGTTGCTCACTAATGTAGGCTCACGGATAGAATTTAAATATGTATATGAAATGGATAAATAAATCACAACCCACTTTTTACAAGCTCGTTCTGGGTTTGATTATTAGCATAGGGAAAATATTCGTCGTTAGTTTAGTTAATTTTTCGCTTACATACTGTCCAAGTTATTAAAACAGTATGTCATCATCAGTCGTTAAGTTATTATTTATTCGATCGTTTTAGGATTCCTCTTTTCTAATCATTGTCATACTACATTACTACATTTCCGTATTGCGCCATCTTTTATATTTTTAACAACAACTAACGGGCAAAAGCATGCATTGCCACACTAGCGCTACGGAAATAGCAGGACAGTCTACAAACAGCCGAAACAGAGAAAGATTTTCTGTCTCTTTCGATTTGTACCTGGCGAAACAGTAATGCCATCTATGCCTAGTACAGGATTTTAGCTTTCTTCCGAAGGACAATCTTTACTATGAAGATTGTCACTCTAGTATATTTCTTTCCCTATGACTATACTAAGTCAACGTTTACAGTTAGAGATTTTAACTTTCCAGTATTTAAAAAAATATATTTTTAAAGTCGCTGTGGAGGTGTTGCTGTCTGTTTCTATTCTTTTGATAACAGATTTGATTTTAATCAGTAGGTGGATTTAAATGTATTTCTTTCACACCAGTTAGGTTGACTGGAAGAGATCTCCTTTAGAGAAAAGCTCACTTTTGTAAACTTAATGTAACAACTTTTATGTAATTTTGTGCGCAATAAAGAATATATATATATATAGATATATATATTTTTTCTGATTTATTAAAAAAAAAAGCTGCAACTAAATAGTAGTTTGTAAAGTTTTCAATATAAAATGGACATTATTATAAATGAATAATAATTATTGTGTTATGAAATAAACAACTGACTATCACTTCCACTAATTCTTCAGTAATTGTAGAACATTAACAATACATTATTATAAGGATTTAAAGGTTTTTTGATTATACCTGTACCCATCAGTGTTGTGGTAACTTGAATTCAATGATAGCGGCCTCTGCCCTGCAGTGGGCTGATTATAGGCCGTTGTTATTATGGAAATAATCACAGTGAATAATAGACATCAGTGATTTAGCTCATATTATATTATATTAATCACACTGACAAAGAGGTCAGTTTTAATTAAATAAGTCAACGTACCAATAGTAATACCTAGTTCAACTTGAACGGAAATTAGTCAAGCAAGAATATAAAAGTTATGGATTTCTTACTAAATTGCTTATTAGACAACCTGTATGGTTTTGTTCCAAAGTCCCGAGTTTGATTCCCGGACTGGTCAATGTGAAAAAAAAAGTGATTTTCTACATTTTCTCGGGTCCGGGTGTTTGTGGTGCCTTCATTGATTCTGATTTCCACAATTCAAGTGTTTTAAATAGTTACTCACTTTGCTTGGTATCAGAACAATGTATGTGTGTTGTCTACATTTATTAAAAAAAAACATTATAGAGACAACTGTAACTCTTAGTACATATTTACCCTTACTACACATTAAGAGCCTGTCCAGATGACGCGTTTGGGTGTGTAATATATAGTATAACAACATATCGTATAATGATCAAAACATATATGTACAATCAAATGATATATATTTTTTTAATATAAAACTTTTTTGATAAAATCATGGAAAGATATAATTTAAAATTACATAATTTTAAAATGTATAAGTAACAATTGAGATAAAATCATTTAGTATAACAACCATTTAAATATAACATTTATATGATATAATGCTAAAACAAATACATTTTATTTAGTATAATAACATTTAGTATAATACCAAATAGTGTTAATACCGAATCTTTAATAGTACGAAATGCCATAAATACGCAGGCAATGAGGTATGCGTACACGTAAGCAGGCAAATATGCATGCATGCAGGGTAGCATGCATGGATGCAAGCTAACAAGCACACAATCATGTATGCAGGCAAGCAACCATGCATGCAGGCAAGCAGCATGCATGCATTTGATTTGCTTTTCTCCGGCGCTGCGGGAAGTGCAGTCCTTCCGCCCTTGTGTAACAAATCTCTGGCACCCATACTCTCTTCCGCAGCTTCGGCTTGCTGGTCGCCTTCGGCGAATAGCGCGATCGTGAGATACTAGAGGTTCATACACTCTCAGAGCCGTAAATAACCTTTTCTGCGCCCTGTGCGAGCTTCTACGTATAACTGCTCCCTTTTTTTTTAGATATTATACCTAGGTCTAGGTATATATCTAGAGCAATGCTTAGACGGGCGGTGGATCTTTGATGTGCACCACTTAAAGAAGCTGGCACCGAAGTTCCTGAAGACGGCCGGCGCTCTAATTCGGCTAATGCCTATCTTAGTTGGGCCTGTACGGGGCTCCTATTTGGTTGGGCTCCCCGCCAGGCAACATCGCTCTGCTGCTGAGATGGGGTGGGTGGATACCGGATGGTGTCGGCTGAGTAAGCCCTGGGACCTCCACGCACTGGTCCTCGCCGCAGTCTACAAGTGACGAGGAGACTTAAGGTCTCAGGGGAAAAGGCCTGCCCCACGCGAGGTTAAGGGGGTGCGTAAGTGTTTGGAGGAGGGCACATTCGCTCGATTGAGGGAGTGCCTGACCGACAGCAGAGCTGGCCATCGCACTAATAGTCCGATAACCACAGTGCTCACAGAGTGGGTGCGGCGGCAGCACGGTCTCCTGACTCAAGTGCTGTCAGGCCATGGCTGCTTCGGGGCCTATCTCGCCATGATCGGGCGCGAGCCAACAGCGGGAGGGCGCGGTGTCCTGGTCTCAGTGATGGGAGGTGAGCTCTACCTAAAGGCGATTGTGGCGAGAATGACCTCGAGCGAGGAAGCGTGGCAGGCGATACTCACTTTCTGCGAGGCTGTTATGTAGCAGAAAGAAACGGCAGAGAGGGAGCGGGAGGCAGAACTCTTCGCCCCAATGCTTCGCCGCAGAAGTGCATAGTGGCCGCCGAAGGAGAGAATACCTCCTTCATCTCCGTAAATAGATTTCCTCACGAAAAAAAAAGCTAGAACAATGTATAGGCTTACAGCAGGACCTCTTTAATCCGAACCCCCTCTAGTCCGAACACCTCTGTAATCTGAACCCCCGACCAGAGCCCGCGCTTTTTCAACCGCCCCCGCCGCGCTGTCTCGTTCTCGCCCGCCAGTTACTTGTTGAGTTACTTGTAGGGGCGCGGCGGGAACTATGTTAAAATGTAATCTATGGCGGGAACTTATTAGGAGCTAACCTAAAAAATAATAGTCCTGCCTGGTTTGGCCATTCTTGCGCCCCCCAGGGTCTTCGCCCTGTGCCTGGGCACCGGTGGCACCGCCTCATTTACGGCTCTGTACACTCTGTCCACATCGTGGTCCACATGCAGTCGCGCGTTCTACGGCTCGCGCATGAATCGCGTGCAAATCGCAAGAACCTCGACTCGCGCGTGTGCTGAGCGATCTGCGCGCGAGTCGAGGTACTAGGAACACCATTGTTGCGTCCAGTACACGCGCGATAGATGACGCGAGTGGACGTATTCAAAATGGCGCGTGATATTGAACCAATTGATATATACTGAACTTTTTATTGAGGAAGTGGAGAAAAGATTGGGGATATGGAATCTTCCGACTATGCCATGCGAAGCTTGAAACGTAGAGGTTGCGATGGTGTACTGATACAACGTTAAAAACATGCTTTCTGTCACTCTGTCTGGAAAAATGGGATGCACTTTATATTGTATATTTTCTCTTTGCTTGCATCGTTTCCATCGACGGTACGAAAGCCATAACACAACCGCTTTGTCGAGATTCATGTCGCTGATTGAAAGCGCGTTACTCGCGTTATCTGGGTGCAATATACATTTCAAACGCGCGAGACAACTCGCACGTAAAACGCGTCATCTGGACAAGGCCTAAGCGTTTTCCAACGCGCGCTTTGCTAACGCGCGTTTCGAGAACCAGGAGTTCTATTAAAGTGTACACATGCAAGTGCGCGCTTCTGGCCGAACGCCGAGCAAAGCGCGGTGTGTGTATGCTATCAACGGCAACGCCGAGCGTCCAATGTGTACCCGCCCTTAATAGTCTACCATAGGGTAGAAAGAGTGGAATTGCAAAACAGCTATTTATATTAAAGTGCTATTCTAATAAACAAAACAACTCATTTTGTTCCATGATCACTTTTAGATCTATAAAAAAACTCAGTATTTAAGTTTCATGTGGTGTTAAACTAATTGACACTGATTTAAAGAAGTAGAGGGGAGCACCTCATATTGTTTATGTTTTGTTTCAGATTTTCCTACTACTATTTATTCTACTTTATCTCCTCTCGTTTATGTTAATCGAGAAGTTTCGCCGGCGCGATGGTGAGGATTATTTCACTTCAGATGAAGATGAAGTAAAAGTATATCGGATTAGCCTCTGGCTGTGCACATTTGCCCTGGCTGTCTCGTTGGGTTCAGCACTCTTGCTGCCGGTTTCAATAGTCAGTAACGAAGTGCTGATTTTGTACCCAAACAGTTATTATGTTAAATGGCTCAACAGTTCCTTGATACAGGGTAAGTAAATATTCTATTAAATAAAATTCATAATTTTATTTAACCGAACCCGCATCTCCATTGATACCAGACGCGGCGCTATATAATTAATAGTCCCGCCTGAGACAAATATTTTTTTAGTTTAAATACTGATATTATATTATTGCAATTGCTAAAATATCATATGAAGCATCTACTGTATTGTTTAACAAACTTACATTTAACTTATGAAAACCTACATCTGATACTTGCATTGCTGCCTATGTTTCATTAAATCGAGTCCCGTACATGTTTTCGAAAGTCATTTGGCCGATTAACTGCTTACCGAATAAACGATTCCCCTTTTTACTACTGTCCGAAAAAACGAAAGCCCGATGAACGTTTGACCGAATTAACGTTTTACTTCAATTCGGTTCGCCGACTGAACTAAAGACCGTCACACTATAATACAATTCACAATTACTTTATGCTACGTTTGTTCGATTGAATGATTCCCCTACATTTTAGAATAAAAATAAACAAACTCAGGTATTTTAGATGATATATAAATATTACAATAGTATATAACATATCAAAACAATTGAACAAAAAACTACACAATGCCTTGTTATATAAGCTCAAAACATATGAAATAAAATATTACGTTTTTTTTTTAAATCTTAATTGTACAGTGGGAAAAATAATCATCAATTTGTACTTGATTTAACGAAAACTATGTAAGTCGGCAGTACGTAGTCGGCAGGCGTACAGTCGGCGAACCGAATTGAAGTAAAACGTTAATTCGGTCAAACGTTCATCGGGCTTTCGTTTTTTCGGCCAGTAGTAAAAAGGGGAATCGTTTATTCGGTAAGCAGTTAATCGGCCAAATGACTTTCGAAAACATGTACGGAACTCGATTAAATCAATTCAGCGTTAGTTTTTTTAATCATTGTAATTTGTACATACAACATGTATATATGGTCATGTTACTAGTTATTTAAAATATGTCTAGCTAGATGATGTAATTTTTTGGAATTATTACATCTAACTGTATTGTAAGTATAACAACATCCGTAACATCTGTGTAATCAAATCAGATAGTTGTAATTATTTTCGATTTCACAATGCAAAATCCATTAATTATGTTCATTGTTTTGTGGAGAATATAGTAGTGTGTAGTATCTATTCTTCAGTAATGGTTTTGGGTGTTTTAGTAGTGCGGAAAGAGGCCTTAGATACAATTTGTGTCGGGATTAAAAAAGTCAAAGAAGTAACTAACAGAAGACTATACTGTGAAACAAGCACATGCTAAAAGTCAAAACCATAATCAAAACACTATGAACAATTTATTGTTACAGGGCTCTGGAATCACGTGTTCCTCTTCTCAAACCTGTCGATGTTCGTGTTCCTGCCGTTCGCGTATCTGTTCTCTGAGTCGTCCGGCTTCCCCGGCTGCCGGGGGCTGCGTGGCCGTGTCTACGAGACTTTCATAGTGCTGGCCATGCTCGGAATCGCCATGCTGGGCCTGGCGTACGTTATATCAGCATGGTTAGAAGGGGACAGATCTAGTATGGACGCTCTGCTTAGTAAGTACCTACCTATATTTCACGATATTCTATGTAGCACGAGAAATATGTACAAATTATATACCTGCGGTTTTCCTCTTGCTGGCAACCGGTAACGTGGCTTGCATAAAAATCGTGCCGATTGTTTAATGGCTTCTGGAATCACTTGGATTTCGAGCACTGTGTTTGGTAATTTCACGGTCGGCTCTCCACTCCGCCCAGGTCCGCGTCAGTGGAGACGCACCCTTATATAGACATTCTTATTTGATCTCCTTAACTTATACAAGAAAACTTATGAAAGAAAACCTTTAGTAGCAGTATTACCAAAAAGTTTCGTTTTTCTTTAGTCTCTATCGGTGTTACTGGACAAATAACACTGCTTAATTCAATACTTAAGTATTTGTCTCATCTCTGAAACTAGCTAGCGATTTATTATCATATTTCACGTCCTCAGTTGTTTACCTTTTAAGTAAAGGTCGTAAGGAATCTAGTGTAGCTGTGTAGGATGATAATAATTCTATTCATGGAATTACCACATGTTGTACGTTCAATTGTTTTTGCAAGGAAAAATATTTGCATTCTAGACATAAATAAATGAAATGTGTGTACAGAATCTCGTATTCTGCTAGATACTAGCTAAAATCTTAGCTTTTTAGAAACTCTTGACAACTGTTCACTTCGCAGTAAAAATACCATGATACAAATATGAAAACTTAAGTTTTTTTCATAAACCTCTGCAAGTGTTTCAAAGTTCTTGATATTGACTCACAGATATTGACGCACAGACCGCGCATTAAAGAAAACATGATCGTATCTGGAAAATAGTAGCGTTGTTTTCATGTTTAATTGTGCGTGAATGGCGCGTTGCGATTGTTTGGAAGTCAATGTTAGCTGCGCGAGCGCACTCGGCCCGGCCCGGATGTCATGGCACAACACAGCCAAAGGGCCCTACCTAACATTGTGTTATTGCACTGATATCAAAATGTCGCTCGTTTTAATGTAGCTAACTACGGCTTATGACTACTTATGAGATAACATGTGGATATTAATATCAATTACAATAATCTAGAATTGGAATAATTATACCTGTAATTGGAGAAAATATACTTCTTGCTGTGAAATTTTTAAAATGTTATTATACGCGACGTGAGGGAATGAGGGATCAGGAAAGGATTAAAGTAAATGAATCAAATAAATTTAAATACTTACAATTATAATTTTACACATGTGTTGAAAAGCAAGAACAATGACAACTAAACAACAAACAATTTATAAAGCGATGACAAGTAAAATGTTAAAAATATAATAATAAATGTAAGGAGGTTCGGTTCGCCACAGTTATGATATCTATATTCTTATGTTATAAAAAAATACACAATGTATTTTTTATTCATTTATTATCAAATTATAATTTCTTGAATAAGAATTTCGACTTCCTAAGGTGCAACCTTCTTCAAACAACATTAGCTTACATCAGACCACTGCTGCATACAGGTGTGTCTAAAAGGATTTTGCCATAATCGCCACGCCTGGTAGACGGTTGACGATCCCAGTTTGGCCAATGGCATTTGGCAGCTAACCCATAGCTGCCTGTCTTTTTTTAGCGGTACTCCAAACGCTTCTGACGACGCCCATATAGGAAAAGATGGGGTTGGTGCTTTTTTATTTTTACCCACTCCAAGATATGGTACTTATATTTAAAATGTATATTTACCCCTTACCTTTATTTTTATTTAGGTACCTAATAAACTTAATTAATAGTCACGGAAAACACCTCACAACATGCTGTCTGCGGATAAATTAAAGACATCACTTCTACTTCTAATGATTATGTATGATAGTTAATTAATTTAATGAATACGATATACGTTACTAGGTGATAATTAGTGGTAACATAGGTAAACGGTGTTATAGAACGGCAACAACATCAGATCATGAAGGTTTATACTTTATTGTGTCTTAATAGAATACTTAAGAATTTTTTTACATAATTGTATTTCTAAACACTTAACACTTACGGGGAGACTGCCCGCGACCATGATTCGTGCAACCGGATCGAAACGTCGGGAAGGTAAATTACTATAATTCCCTATGCTATAATTTACCTTTAAATAACGGTTCGTTGCATTAAACCCCGTAAGTGTTAAGTGTTTAGTGTAAAAATGCAACAAGAAAGTTTAAAATCCTATAATTGTATTTCTGATATTTGTCAACAGATTTATGGACGTACCTGCCATTCCTGTATTCCTGCGTATCTTTTGTTGGCGTCCTGATGTTGTTAGGTAAGTTTGTTTTGAATAAAATGATCTTTATAATAACGTGAGGCATGACCAGCTACATTATGATCTAGGGATCTAGTACCTGCCTAGTTTTATCCAATAGGGTAGAAAAATTAATTGAATATACAAATTATCGAATAAAAACCTTCAATCTAACTTTATTGAAAACAAAAAAAATACGAAATCGTAAAATTTCACTTCCCATAAAACCCAGGGTATTACTTTACTCTATTGCATAAAACTTTTCGCATTAGGTTTATCTCCCAAATGAATTTAATCGATTTTATACGCGAACAAATGTAATGAAACATATTTATAATCATCGACTCATAAACAAATAGGTCACATTACTGCTCATCAAACATACATGAGTAACTTATTATATTAGTATTGCGAGTTCGATTCCCAACCTGATGTGCTCAAAGGTGTGATGAATGTATCCAGATTTTGACTCGTAAAGATGGAACAGATAATAACTACTATTAGTTACATGATTCAACTCTATTAATTGTATTATCAATTCACGCCTTATCACTTTCAATTATATCAGCTATATCAGTAATTTTGTTACGAAATAAAACAAACGGATAACATACTTTTAGTACTTTTTTTATTTCATTACATTACATAACAGACATCGAGCACTAAGCCATAAATCGGATAAAGATGTGCTATGATATTAAAATACATTATGAAACTAGGACACGTATGTACCTACCTACGTAATAAGGATTTATAACAAGGTTAAATCAATTACAAATAACAATTTCACAATTGACAATATTCGTGCGATTAGCAATAGAGACGGAATATTTTTAAACTAGTATCTAATGTTTTTAAGTCAACAAATACTTCCTTCCAGTTTTCTCTTTTCAGTTGTCATCCTCATTATCGTAGCCTTCTTTCTTGTCTAAGAAGTATGTAATAAGATCCAGATGTTGAGGGAACATTTCTTCCAAGTCCTTTCTGCATTCTACGTACTTTTCGATGTCTTCTAACTCTTTGTAAGCTTTAGCTTTGTAGAGACGTGCTTTGAAACTTTTCTCATTTAGACGAATTGCTAATTCACAGTCGTTAAAAACCTGTTAACATATAAAAAGAATGTTAGGTCAAGATCTAAGGGCTAATTAATTGTTTGTTTCACCCGTGAGTTAAGATTTTATGTCTCGATAAATTTAAATAATACGTAAAAAATATATAATGTGAAACTAGTGAGCATTCCAATTCGTATAATGTACCTTAGTCATCATCATCATCATAAGCCTATCGCAGTCTATTGTTAGACAAAGGCCTCTCCAGTTTTACGCCACTTAGACCACCACCTTAGTCATGGTCGCACATTTTTTTTAATTTAAAATATAGTAATACTAGCAGCCCGTGCCGGCTTTGCACGGGTGGACAAGTTAAGTTTTTAGTAAGGATCCCTTATCTTTTCTATAAATAAATATAGCCTATTTCACTCAGGGTGAATGTAGTTTTTAAATGATGAAAGAATTTTTAAAATCGACACAGTAGCTTTTGAGTTTATTCATTACAAACATACACACAAAAATACAAATCTTTGCTCTTATAATATTATTGTAGATTTTACTAGCATTAGTATTATAAAAAACTGAATAATAAATATGTTTGTTCAATTACGAGGTTAATGCTTTTTTGTTAACACAAATACTAGTTAGTGTCAGTACCTACTTGTCATTAAACATACTGTAGTAAATAAAACATATAAATAAAGGCGCAGGTGAACTACATTTAGCAATTTGTGATAAGGTAGCACGTGTGTGTTCGTATTTAAATTAACATGACAGGTATGTTTTTTTGCTCAAAATACATTCTGGTAATGCGGCTTTTTTGAAAAGCATTTGAACAATTTTTAGGTACCTACAACAAGGGCACGAATCAAAACAATCAGTTAATGCTACGAACGTGGCAAAGTCCACTATTATCACATTTTATCTCTTTGTGCCTTTTAGCTTGTAGCAATATTTATAAAGTACACTATGAATTTTATTATGATTCGATCTAAAAATAGGCACAAAGAAAGTTATGTTTCTACTGAATTACTAAGTCAAGATAAAATGTGACGAATTTAAACATTTTAAACAATCAATACGATTATGTAGGTGACTAACGGAGCGTTTGGGGACAATGACCGATCGTAGAATCTATACAAAAAATCTTTTAACATAATTGAGAGTACCCTATATGCCTATCCTTGTTTTGTTACTTACCAACCGTTGTTATTCTGAACCTTAGAATAATAACACCTATTCTAAGTTCTGAACATATTAACAAATATCTATTAATTAGAGGATTGATTCGACCATTTATGTTGGAAGTTATATATGTCATGTATCAAAATTAATTAACTTAGCTAATCGTCATCATCCATCGCACATCTGAGCTGTGCTATTTATTAACAATAGGCCTGTTATCGCAATTGCCCCGCTCCCCTTCAATTCTCGCCCATTGTTTCTCGAGTCGAAGACGAGCTAGTATAGAAATGTACTGTAGTAATATTTGATGACAACCTAAATTGTCTTAATTTGACCACTCATCCTGATCAGTTTGAATTTTAAAAGGTCATAAAAAGACTACCTACGGAAATTATTAAAGATGTGTTAAGTTATTATTAATTCTATGTTGTGAACAGGCAGGCCAAGGTCAATAACATACCCGTTACAATTTTTTCTAAGTAGGTATTAGTTGAATAAAAATCAATTGCCGAATGTATGTGCGCGTATCTTTTGACAGGGTTATACATATACAGGTTGCAAAATTTTTTATGTACATTTCGGAATCTATTTTTTTTAAATATCATTATATACACTTAAAAATTATGTCTTATGTCTCCCGGTATGCGAGGAGATGCGGGTTCGAGTCCCGCCTGAGACATATTTTTTCTAGTTTATATTCTGATATTATACTTGCAATTAATTTGCTAAGACATCATAAAGTATATATTTTTTAATATGTATAAAAAAAAAATGGTGGTAAGTATCAGATTTCTGACTTCACTATACTATTTATAAGCATAATATGTTAACAAAAGCTAGTTTTAGGTTGTTATACCATTTACCTAACATCCTGTTTAAAAGAAATTGATAGAAAAGTTTTACGAAAAGAAGTACGTTTAAAGTGAGTGACTGAAGGCTGAAAGATGACATACATGTGAACTTCTATTCCAGTTTTTTTTATTAGTACTTAACCTGTGCTAAGCCGAGGCTAGCTAGTCGATAGTAATGTATTTAGATTTATGATGTTACCTTTTCAAATTTCCCCAACTTGATGTTGGTCAAAGCTCGGTCGCAGTAGTACATGGGGTTGTCTTTGACCTGCTCAATGGCGCGATTGTAGCAGGAGAGCGCCCGGTCGTACTCGCCACGTCGAAACGCCTTGATGGCCTGCGTGTTGAGCGTGTCCGCCTTTTCCCGACGGATCTTGCGGTCGAGGGCTCTCCTCTCCGCATCCTTGCTCACCTCGGACATCCAAGCATCCTTGTCGATTTCGCCCTAGAAACAAAAATTTACATCTACCATTTGCGAAAGATGTGAATGTATTCAGGTTCACCTTTCAAGTATCCATTTGTGAATCTCAATCGCGATAGAACAGCTAAACAGATATCAATGAAATTTGCCAAGATTGTAGACTAGAAATGAATGGCACATAGAAAGAATGAAAGAAGAAGATACATTTATTTATACCGCTATTAGGTTTTATCCCAAAAAGATTAATGGTTTCCGTGAGTTAGTGTTTAATTCAATACACCACGTGGACAAAGTTGCGGGCAACAGCTAGTTTATAATAAAAGGGTAACGGGTGCTTTGCTGAGCATGTCATAGGTACAAAAATTCAGAATTTTCGATCTTTGTTCGGGTTAGCGATCACCAACCGGCATTTGACAAGCGTGATGGTTAAATACCAGTACCTTCCCATCATTGCTGTGGTAACTTGAATTCAATGATGGAGGCCTTTTGCCTGCAGTGGAATGATTATAGGCTATGTCATCTGTTGTGACATTTATTGTGAACGCTTTCTATAACTCGGTCCTATTTTATTAGATTTTTTCGGGGGTGATTTTATTTCTGAAAAATATTAACTTAAAATATAGCAACAAAATGAAACCAACCAGGAAAGGAAGATATCCTAATGAATAAGATATACCGACCCTACATTACTGCTAATCAATCAAATACTTGTCTGCTTTTTTTAGATCTGTTGTTTTTTAGTATGGACCATAAATAGATATATTCAAAACATTCACTGCTACGCAATTTATTTTTAAATGAAAACAAAATGTCGTAATTTTAAATGCGAAGGCCCAACCAGAATAGAAAAGATCGCAGTTTTCTGAATTAACTCTGACATTTATTTTGTTTGAGTGTAGTTGCCAATTATTTATTGAACTCTTAAGAAACTAGGTTCCTCGTTACTGGCGCGGGACTGTCGCTACTTTTTTACCACGCTTTTATTAGATTGGGCTGTATCTATGTATGAATGTATGTATGTAATAGAATCTTTGAGCATATTTTTAACCATTTTCTAGAAGTTTGATTAATTTGAAACTTTGCACACGTATCAAGGACCGATGACAATGCAATAATTTAATAACAGTTTCCCAGTTTTCCTCTGTAAGAGGGAGTAAAAGAGATAGAACTAGCACGCGATCTGTATCAATTACGATTCCTGCATAGCTTTGGACTTACAGTCGATAAAGAAGGAATCAAATCTTATAAACTAAACTAAAAAGTAAAAAATAAATTGAAGTTTAAAAAACTAAAAAAAACACGCTTTTAAAACAGATTGAACTAAAAAATTAAAAATAAAACTGTAGTAATCAATTGAAAAATTCATATTATTGTACAAAAAGCGTGGGGGGCTTGATTTAGATTGTTGTAAATATTTTATCAATAATTTACAGTATCTGTGGATATCATAGCACCCCACGCTTTTTGTACTATAATATGAATTTTTCAATTGATTACTACAGTTTTATTTTTAATTTTTTGTAAATATTTTATCAATAATTTACTATATCTGTGGATATCATAGCACCCCACGCTTTTTGTACAATAATATGAATTTTTCAATTGATTACTACAGTTTTATTTTTAACTAGCTGTTCCCCGCGACTTCATCCGCGTCAATTTCTGTTATTATGAACGCGATTATTTTTGCAACATTTTTCACTGATGCTTCGCTCCTATTGGTCACAGCGTGATGTTTTATAGCCTAAAACCTTTCTCGATAAATGGACTATCCAACACAAAAATAATTTTTCAAATCGAACCAGTACTTCCGGAGATTAGCGCGTTCAAACAAACAAACAAACAAACAAACTCTTCAGCTTTATAATATTAGTATAGATTATTTAGTTCAATCTGTTTTAAAAGTTTTTTTTTTTAAGATAAAGCTTATGTTTCAACCGCGCGCGCGCAGAATTATCTTATTATTCTCTTTTTTACCGGTTTATTTGCTCAATCTATAAAGATCATTAATCTGCAAATAGAATTTACACATGTATGAGCGAGACATTATTTATAGAAGAACTTGCCGCCAAATTGCTTTCACTCGTATAACAATATGATGTCAATATAGCCTATATGCATCAAGATATGCGCAACCATTAATGAATGTGACGCGACCTAAATACTGTCGTAGGTGTGCTAAATAATCACAGCCGATATAATTATACAATTTGGCATCATATTATGATCATGAACTGTGGCTGATATTGTTTTTGTATAGACTCTGTTTAGCTTTCAAAAGTACCGCTTAAAGACCTAGTTCACGAATCACTAGTTTGTTTTTTTACGGAACATTGTTTTAGCCTTCTATAAGTCTTAGTCTGCAGGAGATGATATTTTTTGGCGAACCGCCACATGTTTTTGCATTGTGAGCATAATTTCATAATAGTTTTACCGTATCTTTGTTTTCAACACTTTTGAAAGCTTTGGTGTTTATCACGGTTCTGTCATCCTTGACCTTGAGCTTGATGTCGTCGTCCAAGATGACTTTCCCTTTTAGGTACTGATCAGCCATAGCTTTGGCTGCATCAGCTCTGGTCTTGTCTCCACTCGCCATGTCTTTTACCAATGTAGAGACTTCGCCGACTTTCTTCATGAAGTTGTTGAATTCGTCGTCACGCTCCACGGCTGCATGGTCTTTTAAAGCAGGATTTGCGAATATTTTTTTTAAACTCATTTTTAACGATTCAATTCAGTCAGATGTAAAATTTCTTGTGTACACAATTTCACTTGCCACCTTGACGTGACCGCGTACATAGCAACCGTTGTCAAAGTGATGACCTATTTTTTTTCATTGTGTATCTACATATTTTGGTAAAAAAGGTTTGTTAGCTTACAAGTATTTCTATTAACGTCATTGATATTATATGGAAAACATTTACTTACTTATATTATTTTATAGCCTATACTCGTATACTTACACAGAACATAAAAAAAGATTATGGTCTGTGCTCGTATACCCCAAATATAGGCAGGCCTCAAAAGGTGGATTTTGTCATGATTTCGACGCTTAGCAGGCATGTTGGCTATGGCAGTTTGGACAGAAGACGCTGCTGCCAATAGATTTAATCATCTATATTAAATCTATGCTGCTGCCCGTCTTCTTCGGACAATACTCACATCATCTCATATGACACCACAGATTCACCTATTTATGAAGGAAGGGTATGGTGCTATTCTTGTAGTGTGCCGGAACCGCACAACCTTTTATTTATTATTTCAAAATGATCACTTAAGGCTTCTAATAAAAATAACTTTTGTATTATTGCGAATGATAATGTATAATATTAACATTCTTAAATTCCTACTTAGAAACAGTGAAGGTATACTTTTTTCCCATCAATTACATCAATGTTATTATTATCGTTAAATCTTTTTGACTGGCAGTATTCACACCCCTGGGCTTCGTGCGCCTCTTCGGAGTGGTGGGTGGTGTGCTTGTGAAACCCCAATTTCTGAGGGACTTAAATGAAGAGTACTACATGTACTCTTTTGAGGAGGAAACCATCAGGCGGAGGATCAACAATGCCGTATGCACTGGTAAGTGTATATTATAGTCTGTTTAATTGTTTAACTGTAAATAATAGGTAGGTATATGGGAGACACGCAATAATGCGATCAAAAATTTTACCCTGGGTCCTAATTCGCGTAACCGAATCGCAGTTCGATCGTGATTAAATTGGACGATTTTGACATTTAGCCCATACTAGAACCACAGTCTATGAAACATACAGTCGTTCGACGCCTTTGATCTCATGGAAAATGCCGACAACGTCTCGTGACGGCCAGGGTGGTCAAAAGTAAACAACATATAAAAATATTTATTTATTGCAGATAAACACTCGTAATCAGCACCCCAATGAACCTCAAAAGTGACACACGTATCAAATTATAAAAAAATACGTCCGCCATCTTAGATTTTAAAAAGGATGGCATTTTCGTGATCGGCACCCCAATGAACCTCAAAATTGACACCCATGTTCAGTTATAAAAAATTACGTCCGCCATCTTGGATTTAAAATAGGATGGCATTTTCGTAATCAGTACCCTAATGAATCTCAAAATTGAAACCCATATCAAATTATAAAACAATACGTCCACCATCTTGGATTTTAATAATGATGGCATTTTGGTAATCTGCACCCCTATGAACCTCAAAATAGCATTTTCGTAATCAGCAGCCCAATTAACCTCGAAATTGACAACTATTTATCTTATTAAAAAAAATATGTTCACCATCTTGAATCATTCGATATCCATTCCATTAAATTCCAACAAACAAATATAAAATAATTTAAAACACAAACATTTGTTAGCCCTGAATGCTGTGTCCCGAACTGCTAACATCGTTTTGTTCGCAGTTCGGGCTCGGCCTTCCCGCGTCTCACACCCCGCACAATGGGGACTACCGTTTCGTTGCTCACCAGTTGGCGCCACTGTAGACTGAGGTCCGGAGGTATAGCTGTCAAAGGCGATTGGCGCCGAAACAAAGTGTTATATCTTGAATCTAATTAAGTTTATATTGTTTATAAATAACTATCTTGATATCAACACACTAACTTCTGAAATAGTTGCTCTTGAGGCCGCCTATTTTTGCGCTTTTTCTTAATTCCGCTTTTAAAGCGTTCACATTAATCGCCAAATAATCCATATTTGCGATATTTTACGAAGGAGATCACTTTCCAGCAGGTAAATTAAAGAAATTATAATTTATGCAACAGATTCCGCTAAAACCAGTACAAAGTGAATGATATTGGACCTCACGCGACACTAGCGCCTCTAGTGGCAAATTCACTAGCGATAGCCCCCATTGCCCTGTCTAGACGTCTTCGTCGAACGACTGTATGGTTCATAGACTGTGCTAGAACTGTCAAAAACCTGTCGTTCAATGGGGACTACCGTTTCTTTGCTCACTAGTTGGCGCCACTGTTGACTGAGGTTCAGAGGTATAGCTGTCAAAGGCGACTTTACAAGATTGGCGCCGAAACAAAATTTTAAATCTTGAATCTAATTAAGTTTGTTATTTATAAATTACTATCTTCATATCAACAAACTAACTTCTGAAGTAGGTGCTCTTTGAGGCCGCCTAGTTTTGGGCTTTTTCTTAATTCTGCTTTCAATGCCTTCACATTCATCGCCAAATAATCCATATTTGCGATAATTTTACGAAGGAGATCACTTTCCAGCAGGTAAATTAAAAAAATATATAATTTATGTCACGAAGCCCGTTAAAACCAGTGAAAAGTGAATGTTATTGGACCTCACGCGACAGAAGCGCCCCTAGTGGCAAATTCACTAGCGATAGCACCAATTACGATTGTGATACGATTCGGTTACGCGAATTAGGGGCCTGGGCGGTACACAACACTTATACAGATTGCTTTTCTTTGCCACCGTCCAGGATTTACATTATTATTTGATGATAGGTTGACATTTAATCTCTTCATCGTGGGAAGGCCTATGTTTTGCTAACACAGGCTAATCTCATAAACATTGTGATAATATTTGACTGGAAGTAAAAAATAAGTAGTAAAAAAACATAATGTAAGTATATGTATATGTCATTCATATACATATACATTATGTTTTTTTAAATAGTGGTAGCGTGGTAACAATCTGTTACTACTTATTATTCAATTTATTCATGTAGTGATGAAAAATGCAAAGACAAAGGACACCTCTTCTAACCTTTTGCGTTAAGTTTATCAAAGATGTAAATTTAACTTAAAAAACAAAATGTTTTAAGTTAACAACTAAACAAGTAAAGAATCGCAAAATGAAATCGCCGTAACAACACGAGTTTTTAAGTGTCTCGAAGTACTTATAAGACTTTCACATCGAACGTTATCCTAGCCTAGAAATACGTTTATCAACTTTCTTATACTTATGTTTATTGAATTAGTTGGACTTTATTATTTAATAACAATTAACTAGTAATCAAACCATAAATCGCGGCCGTGATATGCGCCAGAAAACTATCACTGCGTTGTTAACTTGCATGTCTGAAAGAGAGTAATTTCATACTTTATCATTTTAGGTATTATATATAATATGTCAGGTCCATATAGATAGATTCTTGATATTTTGAATTTTCTTTATTTTTATAATCTGACCAGTTTAAAATGGCATAGACGGTGGTGGCATAACTATTGTATACCTACTATGCAATATACTATGCATGTTAATGTATATAATATTTTGAATGATGAGAAAGAATTTTATGTGTCATGCACAACGCCACTGTTTTGTAACCTGGGTGTCTTCAAAACACTGCAGCCGTAATTGTGACTAGCAGCGAGGTCAAATGCAGAAATTAAAAAGATTAATTCCTTAATAGATGACTATCATAAATGAAACGTTGCTATGCCTAGTTTGTCACATCATTTGCCTTCAATTATTGTTTGTGTAGTTCCTTAATTAAATAAAGAAACAATTCCTACAATTTATTCAATTCAAAGTTATTTTTAATACCGGCCACGCGCAGTTCAGGGTTCCGTAATTGCACGGCGCAAATGAAGATTTACTTGATTTTATTGTTCCGTAATTTTACAGGGTTCATATTTACTACGTAACTAACAACTTCATCTTAGTAAAAACGAATAATAGTTACTCATGTTCAATTGATGGATAATTTATACTTTCTCAACACGCTAGGCGTTTAGCAAATTAGGCATTTTACAGACTAAGCTGTTTTTACTAACGTCCATTAGTTTCGCTGGTACCTACGTAACGTATAAAAATATGTTCCCCGCAGTGAAAGTGGTGTGTTCAACTCACACACCCAGCTTGTCTCGCTGCGAAAAGCGGCGAAAATCAAACTAGACGAGAAAGGCATGCCTACTGCCTGCCGGTGATCAACAAGTGCCCATTTAGAATTATTTTTCTCAACTTTTCAATAAGTTGTTGTTCTTTTTTATCGTTTTTTTCTTTTCTGACGTCTTGTTTATTTTAACATATAATATTAAGTGATTTTCGATAAATATTATACTAGATTTTAAGCTAGGCTGTAAAAAAAACCTTTTTTTAAAAGAAGTTTTCATTGAAAAGAATAATAAGATAACAAATTCTACGTCGGTACCTACCAAAGACACGATCACCGGGCGATGGTCATTCATTCCTATTTCAATTATTAGAAGATTATTAACCAACATGAGCCTGAAAGATATTAAAACATTACTTTTAAATTTTTCTATAATTTATTATAAACAGGTCACTTACGGTTAAGCGAGTAACAAACGACAAAAAAACCGTTTATACACGTCTTACTTCCTATACGTGACTATGTTAGCCTTAAAGACTGACCTTGGTCAAAATTTGTTTAGTTGATCTTTGCATCGAATATAGAGAAGCTTTGCGCGAATCATGCAACAATCGCCGGCTATACACAGAAATTGAAATACACGCGGCGTAAAAAAAAAAACATCGCGTAATTTTCATACAAAAATGTTCAGTTCAGAGGCCTACAAATGTAAAAGTACAGTTTTACTGTAAATCTATTTTAGAAAAGTTCGATTTTGAACTAAGCATTTTAACTGACTAGAGAAACGTGCCAATTTCCTCAAAATTATAAAAATGTGAGTTGTTTTTCTTGTTTCATACAAACATAATGGGATGCAAACAACAACCTACATGTTTCTTTTTTTTTAAGGAAACTGGCATGTTCCTCTGGTCAGTTCAAATGCTAAATAAAAATTGAACTTTTTTGACATCGATTTACAGTAAAATTATTCTTAAAGCACTGATACTTTTACATTTGTAGGCCTCTGAACCGAGCATGTTTATATGGAAATTATGCGATGGTGCGATTTTTTTGACGCCGAGAGTATTTATGCAAATGCAATTTGCAAACCTGTATCAATTGGGCAAACTGAGCACTAGCTCAGTAGGCGGAAGCTACATTCCATCCATGATTGCAAAATTAAATAAATCCCCTCAGCTTAGGGCTACCAGATGGCAAATAGAAAGGTAAATAAGACTAAATAAAGAAAAGTCCCAAAATTTTACCGTAAACTTTAACTTGATTAAGTTTTTGTAGCGCAAAAAGAAAAACAAAGAATGTTTGTCTTTTATAATTATTCAACAATTATTTAGGATGTAAACAATCGGAATAAATATTTTGGAAAACCTTCTATTTTTAAGATGTATCGACAGGACGTGTATGAAATATCTGAAATAACCACGTAATGCATTTTTTTATAATAATGATAATCTACGTAGAGTTTTCTTTTTTAACTACTCAAAGTCCGTCCTATAAACATGTTTATTTACTATTTTGTGCTACCACTATTTTAGTAGGTCGTTATGTTATCTCGAAAACATTAAAATACCAAACACAAGCATAGTTAGTGTCGTTGTTGAAAATCGTTGTTTATAGTTGATAACTTATAATTTTAAAGTATATTTACTGAACTGTGTAAGTATTTATTTGTCCATTTGATTTTCTTGGATATTGAAGGTATCCAAAGCAAAGGAGGATCCGTTTTGGAGTAGCAGATATAAAAATAAGAAATGCAAAAGAAATTGCAGTTCAACCTAAAACTGCATTCGTCAACCTCTACAGCTCAACAGTGTCATCGAACCGTCTCGTCGTAACGGTGATAGCTTGTGATAGTGACAATGGCACATGATTACAAACAATCACCGCGGTTACGCGTACCACTTATTCGGCTTACTAGTTTCTAGTTGTCTGTTGACTGTTGTCCGTTCTTTCTTACCCCCGTATTTATAAAGATGTAATTACTTATTGCTTAAGAAAGTCATAACTTAAGATGTTACTACCCAGTGCTTACGTAAAGAAAATGGGTCACCATTAATAGACATATTGTTTGGCTGAGAATGCTACCTTTTTATAGTTTTAACTTCCAATAATTACTAGATTAACTAAATTGTCACCTAAGTAATTACACTAATTACTTTTAGTCAAGTAATTACTTTTACTTTTTTATAAATACGGGTGTTAGCCAGGTTTAAACTGCGAGTGGGATAGAGATTTATAATAACTTTTTATGAAATTATTAATGCATTAGAAACAACTAACTTTGAGTCGGCGCATGGCAATTGACAATTTATTTTTGTCCCAACTCTATTGTTTAACTTTTTCTTTTAAAATTCGAAATCATCGAATCGAGCTATCTAGAACAAAAAAGATCATCAATTCATCAAACTACATAAAAATGAGAGGTGTTATCTACCTATACATAAAAAGAGGTAGGTGGCAGCATGAAAACGTTTTTAGTCAGTTGATTGCTTTCTCCTATAGTTGCTTGGTTTAGTTGCTAACATAATATACTTTTTAATATGTTAATAAAAGCTGCAATCCCGAGGATCATTACATTGTTTAAAAAATACGCAAGATAAGATGATACTGCGTCTAATATCAATTACCTCATTAAAATTTAAATGGGATAGTTTTAAAAGTCAGACAAAATCAGTTAGTGTGGATTTTATTGCTGTTGGCAGCCACTAGAGATTATTAGCCACGTGCGTGTCGCATCGTGACGTTTAGGCCCGGTGCCCATCTAAGCCACGAATTTAGCACGTTTGATCTACAGATAAGCCATTGGTAACATCAATGTGTGCTTAGCCATTGGTAACTATTGAATACATTTCTTAATAACAATCTTCGATGCAAATGCAGACAGCAGATATGACCAGCTCCCTCCACTTCAGATTATCAGTTTAATAAATACAGAAACGTCATCCATACCATATGTATGATTTAATTAAATTGATCAAGAGCTTAATTAAATTCTTTTTTTCCCTTACACCTTATTATTTGGAACTGAGTACTTACATGGGAGGTATGTATTTATTATTGCAAGCGCAAATACGGGTAACTGTTGAAGAAATGAAATGCAAGTAAAAAACTGTAATTTATTTATACCTTACCTACTAATTAATTATAGGCAGATATACATTGTCTCTACTTTGTACCAGAATCTTGTATAAGCTGATGACGTTTAAAGCCACGATGCATCTAATTTTTGCGTCATAGGTTCCGTGGCGTGACGGAGCTATATAACTCAAAATGATGTCTTAGAGTTGTAATTAGTGTAATACCATTAGCACTTTTTTACTGTGTGTGCATAGCAACTCTTTATAAAAACAGGAAAAAAATTGAGAAAAACACACTGCGCTGACCCCGCACATGACCTGGGATCAGGGCAAGCGAATGATGATGATGTTGTTAGCAAGTCTTGATTCTTTATATTTTTTTTATCGTGACGATGGCCAACTAAATACTCCGCGGCTCCATATCACATAGAACAAATTTGTAACTGTTCATTATGCAAGCATCTGTAGAGCAGGCAGAGTTAATATATAGGTAAATGGATTCACTCATTAAAACACACACACGTGTTGTTCTGTTTGTTGGTGTGTATATATGTTTAAGCAAGTTTGTTTTACATACGATTTCTAATTTGATATTTGTCAATGAACACTTATCGCTTTCGCCTCAGTGACGGCGTTCAATCAGTCAAACCAACCACAACGTTTTTAAAGTGTAAGTACACCAACCAAAGTACACATACAATTTTCTGTGACAAATTGAATCGTTTGATGCGAGACGTTTTAGACATGCATCATAAAGTCGCGTGCCATATAAAATTGAATTTTTTAGGGTTCCGTACCTCAAAAGGAAAAAACGGAACCCTTATAGGATCACTTTGTTGTCCGTCTGTCCGTCCGTCCGTCCGTCTGTCAAGACCCTTTTTCTCAGGAACGCGTGGAGGTATGAAGCTGAAATTTATATCAATTACTCAGGTCTACTGTCCCTTGAAGCTGTGAAAAAATCAAACTTCTAAGCCAACGCAATCAAAAGATACAGCCGTTTATGCCGCAAATTTTCGACACTTGCAAGGGAATCAAAACCTACAGGGTGCTTCCCGTGAACTCAGAATCTTGAAATTTGGTACGAAGTGTAACAAAACCCCCCTTTTTAAGAGTTAAAAACTTACAAAATAAACCCCGTTGAATAAACAATTAAATAATTTGGCAGTGTGATCGTCTAGATATAATAGTAGGACCGTACGTTGTGTGAGAGTAGTAAGCCTGATTCTTTTAGAGGTACGTAGATGTTCAATTAGATATTCTTCAAGAGTCTAATCTGAATTGTTATGCAACCCGGCATCGACTGAACCTACAGACATTTACCTAATATAATTATTTGATGTTATTTAATTTTAGAACTTAATGAATAATCCACCAAAGTAGAAAACTACTAGATTAAGCTAAAATCCTTGCGATGGGCTACTTTGAAAATGTTTTAAACCATACTCCAACAGTAAAACAAACCTAATCCGAAAATACCGATTACTCCTTTAAATCAACCTAATCAGATGGGTTTCAATTAATTTAAATAAATTCAGTCTGAACGAACCGGAAAGAATTAATTAAACATTGTTTCAAATTCAAATCCTGTTTTGATTCAAACTAATCCAAATCAGTGGTCGACCTTAAAAGCCCTCGGCATTATCGCATCAGCTCGGATCAAGAAGATTTAATTAATTGAAACAAACTCAAGATCCTACAGTAATACAAACAAATCCGAAAATACCGAACACTCCTTTAAAGGTCCATAATGAAATCAGTGGTCGACCTTAAAAGCCCTCGGCATTATCACATCAGTCTGGATTAAGAGGATTTAATTAAACGGGAAAATTCAGGATCCAACAGTAATTTGAATTAATCTGAAAATACCGAACACTCCTTTAAAGGTCCATAATGAAAGCAGTGGTACGACCTTAAAAGCCCTCGGCATTATCACATCAACCCAGATTAAGAGGATATTAACAACTTGAACAAGTTCAGACTGAACCAATCAGAAGGAATTCACATAAATATAACTATTTTAAAATTAGATCCTACAGTAATTCAAACTAATCCGAATTAGATGGGTTTCTATTAATTTTAATAAATTCAGTCTGAACGAACCGGAAATAATTAATTAAACATTGTTTCAAATTCAAACCCTGTATTGATTCAAACTAATCCAAAAATACCGAACACTCCTTTAAAGGTCCATAATGAAATCAGTGGTCGACCTTAAAAGCCCTCGGCATTATCACATCAGCTCGGATCAAGAAGATTTAATTAATTGAAACAAACTCAAGATCCTACAGTAATACAAACAAATCCGAAAATACCGAACACTCCTTTAAAGGTCCATAATGAAATCAGTGGTCGACCTTAAAAGCCCTCGGCATTATCACATCAGTCTGGATTAAGAGGATTTAATTAAACGGGAAAATTCAGGATCCAACAGTAATTTGAATTAATCTGAAAATACCGAACACTCCTTTAAAGGTCCATAATGAAAGCAGTGGTACGACCTTAAAAGCCCTCGGCATTATCACATCAACCCAGATTAAGAGGATATTAACAACTTGAACAAGTCCAGACTGAACCAATCAGAAGGAATTCACATAAATATAACTATTTTAAAATTAGATCCTACAGTAATTCAAACTAATCTAAAAATACCGAACACTCCTTTAAAGGTCCATAATGAAATCAGTGGTCGACCTTAAAAGCCCTCGGCATTATCACATTAGCTCGGATTAGGAGGATTTTAATTAAATAATCAAATTTAGAAGGAACCCATCGGAAGTTATTTAAAGAAGTACTATTCTAAACTTAGATCCTACAGTAATTCAAACTAATCTGAAAATACCGAACACTCCTTTAAAGGTCCATAATGAAATCAGTGGTCGACCTTAAAAGCCCTCGGCATTATCACATCAGTCTGGATTAAGAGGATTTAATTAAACGGGAAAATTCAGGATCCAACAGTAATTTGAATTAATCTGAAAATACCGAACACTCCTTTAAAGGTCCATAATGAAAGCAGTGGTACGACCTTAAAAGCCCTTGGCATTATCACATCAACCCAGATTAAGAGGATATTAACAACTTGAACAAGTTCAGACTGAACCAATCAGAAGGAATTCACATAAATATAACTATTTTAAAATTAGATCCTACAGTAATTCAAACTAATCCGAATTAGATGGGTTTCTATTAATTTTAATAAATTCAGTCTGAACGAACCGGATATAATTAATTAAACATTGTTTCAAATTCAAACCCTGTATTGATTCAAACTAATCCAAAAATACCGAACACTCCTTTAAAGGTCCATAATGAAATCAGTGGTCGAACTTAAAAGCCCTCGGCATTATCACATCAGCTCGGATCAAGAAGATTTAATTAATTGAAACAAACTCAAGATCCTACAGTAATACAAACAAATCCGAAAATACCGAACACTCCTTTAAAGGTCCATAATGAAATCAGTGGTCGACCTTAAAAGCCCTCGGCATTATCACATCAGTCTGGATTAAGAGGATTTAATTAAACGGGAAAATTCAGGATCCAACAGTAATTTGAATTAATCTGAAAATACCGAACACTCCTTTAAAGGTCCATAATGAAAGCAGTGGTACGACCTTAAAAGCCCTCGGCATTATCACATCAACCCAGATTAAGAGGATATTAACAACTTGAACAAGTCCAGACTGAACCAATCAGAAGGAATTCACATAAATATAACTATTTTAAAATTAGATCCTACAGTAATTCAAACTAATCTAAAAATACCGAACACTCCTTTAAAGGTCCATAATGAAATCTTAAGACCTTAAAAGCCCTCGGCATTATCACATTAGCTCGGATTAGGAGGATTTTAATTAAATAATCAAATTTAGAAGGAACCCATCGGAAGTTATTTAAAGAAGTACTATTCTAAACTTAGATCCTACAGTAATTCAAACTAATCTGAAAATACCGAACACTCCTTTAAAGGTCCATAATGAAATCAGTGGTCGACCTTAAAAGCCCTCGGCATTATCACATCAGCTCGGATTAGGAGGATTTTAATTAAATAATCAAATTTAGAAGGAACCCATCGGAAGTAATTTAAAGAAGTACTATTCTAAACTAAGATCCTACAGTAATTCAAACTAATCTGAAAATACCGAACACTCCTTTAAAGGTCCATAATGAAATCAGTGGTCGACCTTAAAAGCCCTCGGCATTATCACATCAGCTCGGATTAGGAGGATTTTAATTAAATAATAAAATTTAGAAGGAACCCATCGGAAGTAATTTAAAGAAGTACTATTCTAAACTTAGATCCTACAGTAATTCAAACTAATCTGAAAATACCGAACACTCCTTTAAAGGTCCATAATGAAATCAGTGGTCGACCTTAAAAGCCCTCGGTATTATCACATCAGCTCGGATTAGGAGGAATTTATTCAAATAACAAAATTAACAATAAAATATACTTTGGTAGTCTATTCAAAATTATTTGGCATGAAATTTAATAAGTATTTTATAAAATGTTAACATAATTAATAAACAAAATCACACTAAATTCCAGTCTCAGTCTTTTGATTAAATGGTATAATAAGATCTAATAACCTAATGATAGATGTCTAAAAATAGCTCAATTAATAACCTTTAATTAGGCCAATTTGACAAATTTAAATTAATGAAATAACTTTCAGAGTAAGGAAATCTATATACTTCTAGGATTCTATGAGCATGGTTCTCCATCTTATGCCCTAATAAATTCATTAAAAGTTATTAAAATTAAGAACCATTTAATTTCAATATAAAAATTAATTGCCGTTTGCCTCCCTTGACTACTCATATTCTGGTAAATTAGAGACAATCTTACATCATATAAGGAAGAGGCAAATTCTTAACATTCCATGGATTCACCATGTGAATGCCCGGTCTGTAGTGTGACAGAAAGAGAAACTCCGAGTAGCCCCGAGACTTGTGACTCGGATGTAGGTTTTAGAGCTCTTTACGTTAACAACACTCACCTTCACTACTCGTACCGTGTTTCTCTCTCTTCCCAATCAAATCTGGCTGCAAATGCAGATTTAGGTATTTGATGAGATTAGGTACACAACTTTCAGACCAAATCCTTTCAACAAGTTATAGATTAAATACATAACTATTTTATGTTAACTCATTTAGAAGATTATCATAATATTTGATTTGTTTCAAAAATATCAATATCAATTTTATCAGAAAATGACCTACCTACTTCCCAATAAATTAACGATTGAGATCAATTAATGTTCTCATATAAGATATGAGTAGCGGTTAAGATAACTTTACTTGTAGTTTCCCAAGTCTAAAACAAATATGTAAGTATGTAATCTATTATACATCTCAGTCAAACTGCTAATTGCCTATTATCAGAAAATAACTCAAAATTCTTAAAACTCACTTATAGTTTTGCAATTAGAGATGCTTTAATTAGTAAGTATGTTCAAAGATAGTTGCTTTAAAGTTTGTGACTGTTCATTAATAAGATTATGGCTTTTTTATCTGCAGTATAAAAAACACAAGTTAATAACTATAAATTAAGCCATAACTTAAAATATTATAAGATCAAACTTTATCTGTCTTCTTGATTCCGGCTATTACAAAATAAATAGAATGTTGAAGTAAATAGATAAAATTTAAATAATAGTCTTTCTAACTAAACAGGAATGGTAAGACAATTGCATATTATTTAGAGCCAGATAACATTTGTGTAAGTGATTTAATTGTTATTAATTTTCTAAAAAAGGTTAAGGTTATTGACATTTGTTGGGTTCTATAGATTTTAATAGAAATAAGATAAACCCCACAGGTCTTGATTGAGAACAACTTTGCAAAAGTTTCATAGAAGTTGTTATAGATTGTTGAGATAGTTGGCATTGATTTGGTAATCTTACAATTGTACTAAAATCACTGGCCAAACACTCACCATTAACATCCTGGCATACCTTTTCCCTAAGCATCGCTGACTCTTATGTACTTTCTTACCAGGGCTTCTTTTACACTTCCTAAACTAGGAAAGTACGCGAGGCACTTCAATTTTTATGCTAGCTTGCATATAACAACTATAAAATTATAATTCAAGGTTGCTGAAACCTTTTAACTAGCCGTGTAATGGATAAAAATCATATCGCACTTATTATTACAATATCTCAAACAATTTATCCTGACTCAACAATCACATAGTTTTCTCACAAACTTCCACTTTTGGCGCAATTCCAAGCGCGTCCCTTTGAAGACGTCAAAACCAAAGAGTATGTAAGTCAAAGCTGTCAAACCGGCGCGGCGGTCCTTGGATTCGTCCATTGAGCCAAAAACCAAAATATACACACATTCGAAAAACTATTTCTGAATTTACTGTATTTTGATTTTATGTATTATTAGTACATTGTTTAGTTATTCTACTGCATTATTATTTTCTAAAATAGTATCTATTAGTGAACTTTGGCAAATGTACTAGATGTAGATGAATTTATTTATTACGTTGGTTGTAAAGAAAACATCTAAAGGTTTTTCTTTTTTTTTTTAAATCACCATTTCTCATATCAGAACAGGTTGGGTTGTTACAATCGCCCCCAAAATTTTTATGAAATTAACTGAAATGAAAATTTTTCAACTAAGGACAACCCAACTTTTGTCAATGTTTACTTTATTGGTAAATAATATAAAGTGAAACAATGTGAGCTGAGCAAAATTGTTCATTTTCCTAATTCACCCCGAAACTTCAACCTATAATCATGAAATGCTAAAACCTAACTCTTTTATATAAAAAAAAAAAAATACACGACCCCTTTGGTTCTAAAATAAAATGCAATATAAATACAGCGTTTTTTTTTTATGTTATATTCACCGAAATTTTCAAAAATCTAATCAGGCATCAGCTTTCACCTTAAATGATTTTAAGCACTAAGCTATTAAAATCTATTGGCCAACCGTGCTGAATAACGTTTAGGTATGCCACTCAACAGTAGCATGTTCTCATGTAAAGACATAAAACACGTTATAATTTACCAATACAGTTTATCAACATTTGTACCCAAAATATCGAGTTGTGTGTATTTAGACCAAATAGCAAAAGCTGCATCAATAGCACAAAGTTCCGAATCTCCAATATACTTAAGTACTGGTGGTACTATCGCCAGGGAATCAGAGTTTCTCCGTAAGGAAGCTTGGTTGCGAGGCAAGCTCAGTCCTAGTGACATTAAGTTGAATTTATCAATCCCATCGCGTCATACGTTGGAAACTGATACCGCCAACCAAACCCTACAAGAAAATAATTCACGTTTAACAGCAATAGACGGCATTTTACAAGAAGCAATCTTCTGACGCAGAAATTAGCACTATCTACCAGCCATTAACTAAATGGAGCATGTGAAGTGTACTTAGATCTGGTTTGGTGTAGAGTTGGAATCAGCTGAGGACCAGTACAAAACTGACATTGTTCAGTTTACTGAATGATAGCAAACTTGAACACATTAACCTAACACCTATTCCTCAATTAATTCAGTGTTGTGAGTGCTTTGGGTTAAAACGTTAATAAACTGCTACTCCGTAACACGAGTAGATAATTAACTACAATAAACTAAATTATTACTAACGATGATACATTGTGTGAAAATTGACAACACATAGCACGTTAGGGAAAAACCATTGCCTGATTTAGTTCTTAAACCTCTGAACTATTTAAAGTATTTTTTTTCGCCCCCATGCAATTTAAATATTTTACCTCTATTACGCAGCTTTACACGAAACGACTCACTACAGTTTTCTTAATTTAATACTCGCCCCCATAATAATCGACCATTTGAATTTAAGATTCAGAGTTGAACTGATCTAGACGAACCTTATCTAAAATCTAACCTAAAACTGATACCTATGTTTTTTTTAAAAATTGTTATTATTGCAATAAAATTGCGAACATATCATATTAAGTAACTATAAAAAAAAAATATATTGACATTAATTATTTTATCGATGTTATATTCATCATTGTTTTAAAACTCAAAACTTTCCAAATCATCACGCCCCCGCTATAACAAACTTCCTAAATGCAAACGCCAGTCAACTTTGATATCTATAAATAATTGAACATCGACGTTTTCAACCTCTTTCCATTTCACGGCAACAATTGTAGGCTAAAAAGCCTGTTATATAAAAATAACCGTGAGGATGATTATTAACATCCTGGTCACGGCACCAATTGTAACAAAACCCCCCTTTTTAAGAGTTAAAAACTTACAAAATAAACCCCGTTGAATAAACAATTAAATAATTTGGCAGTGTGATCGTCTAGATATAATAGTAGGACCGTACGTTGTGTGAGAGTAGTAAGCCTGATTCTTTTAGAGGTACGTAGATGTTCAATTAGATATTCTTCAAGAGTCTAATCTGAATTGTTATGCAACCCGGCATCGACTGAACCTACAGACATTTACCTAATATAATTATTTGATGTTATTTAATTTTACAACTTAATGAATAATCCACCAAAGTAGAAAACTACTAGATTAAGCTAAAATCCTTGCGATGGGCTACTTTGAAAATGTTTTAAACCATACTCCAACAGTAAAACAAACCTAATCCGAAAATACCGATTACTCCTTTAAATCAACCTAATCAGATGGGTTTCAATTAATTTAAATAAATTCAGTCTGAACGAACCGGAAAGAATTAATTAAACATTGTTTCAAATTCAAATCCTGTTTTGATTCAAACTAATCCAAAAATACCGAACACTCCTTTAAAGGTCCATAATGAAATCAGTGGTCGACCTTAAAAGCCCTCGGCATTATCGCATCAGCTCGGATCAAGAAGATTTAATTAATTGAAACAAACTCAAGATCCTACAGTAATACAAACAAATCCGAAAATACCGAACACTCCTTTAAAGGTCCATAATGAAATCAGTGGTCGACCTTAAAAGCCCTCGGCATTATCACATCAGTCTGGATTAAGAGGATTTAATTAAACGGGAAAATTCAGGATCCAACAGTAATTTGAATTAATCTGAAAATACCGAACACTCCTTTAAAGGTCCATAATGAAAGCAGTGGTACGACCTTAAAAGCCCTCGGCATTATCACATCAACCCAGATTAAGAGGATATTAACAACTTGAACAAGTTCAGACTGAACCAATCAGAAGGAATTCACATAAATATAACTATTTTAAAATTAGATCCTACAGTAATTCAAACTAATCCGAATTAGATGGGTTTCTATTAATTTTAATAAATTCAGTCTGAACGAACCGGAAATAATTAATTAAACATTGTTTCAAATTCAAACCCTGTATTGATTCAAACTAATCCAAAAATACCGAACACTCCTTTAAAGGTCCATAATGAAATCAGTGGTCGACCTTAAAAGCCCTCGGCATTATCACATCAGCTCGGATCAAGAAGATTTAATTAATTGAAACAAACTCAAGATCCTACAGTAATACAAACAAATCCGAAAATACCGAACACTCCTTTAAAGGTCCATAATGAAATCAGTGGTCGACCTTAAAAGCCCTCGGCATTATCACATCAGTCTGGATTAAGAGGATTTAATTAAACGGGAAAATTCAGGATCCAACAGTAATTTGAATTAATCTGAAAATACCGAACACTCCTTTAAAGGTCCATAATGAAAGCAGTGGTACGACCTTAAAAGCCCTCGGCATTATCACATCAACCCAGATTAAGAGGATATTAACAACTTGAACAAGTCCAGACTGAACCAATCAGAAGGAATTCACATAAATATAACTATTTTAAAATTAGATCCTACAGTAATTCAAACTAATCTAAAAATACCGAACACTCCTTTAAAGGTCCATAATGAAATCAGTGGTCGACCTTAAAAGCCCTCGGCATTATCACATTAGCTCGGATTAGGAGGATTTTAATTAAATAATCAAATTTAGAAGGAACCCATCGGAAGTTATTTAAAGAAGTACTATTCTAAACTTAGATCCTACAGTAATTCAAACTAATCTGAAAATACCGAACACTTCTTTAAAGGTCCATAATGAAATCAGTGGTCGACCTTAAAAGCCCTCGGCATTATCACATCAGTCTGGATTAAGAGGATTTAATTAAACGGGAAAATTCAGGATCCAACAGTAATTTGAATTAATCTGAAAATACCGAACACTCCTTTAAAGGTCCATAATGAAAGCAGTGGTACGACCTTAAAAGCCCTCGGCATTATCACATCAACCCAGATTAAGAGGATATTAACAACTTGAACAAGTTCAGACTGAACCAATCAGAAGGAATTCACATAAATATAACTATTTTAAAATTAGTTCCTACAGTAATTCAAACTAATCCGAATTAGATGGGTTTCTATTAATTTTAATAAATTCAGTCTGAACGAACCGGATATAATTAATTAAACATTGTTTCAAATTCAAACCCTGTATTGATTCAAACTAATCCAAAAATACCGAACACTCCTTTAAAGGTCCATAATGAAATCAGTGGTCGAACTTAAAAGCCCTCGGCATTATCACATCAGCTCGGATCAAGAAGATTTAATTAATTGAAACAAACTCAAGATCCTACAGTAATACAAACAAATCCGAAAATACCGAACACTCCTTTAAAGGTCCATAATGAAATCAGTGGTCGACCTTAAAAGCCCTCGGCATTATCACATCAGTCTGGATTAAGAGGATTTAATTAAACGGGAAAATTCAGGATCCAACAGTAATTTGAATTAATCTGAAAATACCGAACACTCCTTTAAAGGTCCATAATGAAAGCAGTGGTACGACCTTAAAAGCCCTCGGCATTATCACATCAACCCAGATTAAGAGGATATTAACAACTTGAACAAGTCCAGACTGAACCAATCAGAAGGAATTCACATAAATATAACTATTTTAAAATTAGATCCTACAGTAATTCAAACTAATCTAAAAATACCGAACACTCCTTTAAAGGTCCATAATGAAATCTTAAGACCTTAAAAGCCCTCGGCATTATCACATTAGCTCGGATTAGGAGGATTTTAATTAAATAATCAAATTTAGAAGGAACCCATCGGAAGTTATTTAAAGAAGTACTATTCTAAACTTAGATCCTACAGTAATTCAAACTAATCTGAAAATACCGAACACTCCTTTAAAGGTCCATAATGAAATCAGTGGTCGACCTTAAAAGCCCTCGGCATTATCACATCAGCTCGGATTAGGAGGATTTTAATTAAATAATCAAATTTAGAAGGAACCCATCGGAAGTAATTTAAAGAAGTACTATTCTAAACTAAGATCCTACAGTAATTCAAACTAATCTGAAAATACCGAACACTCCTTTAAAGGTCCATAATGAAATCAGTGGTCGACCTTAAAAGCCCTCGGCATTATCACATCAGCTCGGATTAGGAGGATTTTAATTAAATAATAAAATTTAGAAGGAACCCATCGGAAGTAATTTAAAGAAGTACTATTCTAAACTTAGATCCTACAGTAATTCAAACTAATCTGAAAATACCGAACACTCCTTTAAAGGTCCATAATGAAATCAGTGGTCGACCTTAAAAGCCCTCGGTATTATCACATCAGCTCGGATTAGGAGGAATTTATTCAAATAACAAAATTAACAATAAAATATACTTTGGTAGTCTATTCAAAATTATTTGGCATGAAATTTAATAAGTATTTTATAAAATGTTAACATAATTAATAAACAAAATCACACTAAATTCCAGTCTCAGTCTTTTGATTAAATGGTATAATAAGATCTAATAACCTAATGATAGATGTCTAAAAATAGCTCAATTAATAACCTTTAATTAGGCCAATTTGACAAATTTAAATTAATGAAATAACTTTCAGAGTAAGGAAATCTATATACTTCTAGGATTCTATGAGCATGGTTCTCCATCTTATGCCCTAATAAATTCATTAAAAGTTATTAAAATTAAGAACCATTTAATTTCAATATAAAAATTAATTGCCGTTTGCCTCCCTTGACTACTCATATTCTGGTAAATTAGAGACAATCTTACATCATATAAGGAAGAGGCAAATTCTTAACATTCCATGGATTCACCATGTGAATGCCCGGTCTGTAGTGTGACAGAAAGAGAAACTCCGAGTAGCCCCGAGACTTGTGACTCGGATGTAGGTTTTAGAGCTCTTTACGTTAACAACACTCACCTTCACTACTCGTACCGTGTTTCTCTCTCTTCCCAATCAAATCTGGCTGCAAATGCAGATTTAGGTATTTGATGAGATTAGGTACACAACTTTCAGACCAAATCCTTTCAACAAGTTATAGATTAAATACATAACTATTTTATGTTAACTCATTTAGAAGATTATCATAATATTTGATTTGTTTCAAAAATATCAATATCAATTTTATCAGAAAATGACCTACCTACTTCCCAATAAATTAACGATTGAGATCAATTAATGTTCTCATATAAGATATGAGTAGCGGTTAAGATAACTTTACTTGTAGTTTCCCAAGTCTAAAACAAATATGTAAGTATGTAATCTATTATACATCTCAGTCAAACTGCTAATTGCCTATTATCAGAAAATAACTCAAAATTCTTAAAACTCACTTATAGTTTTGCAATTAGAGATGCTTTAATTAGTAAGTATGTTCAAAGATAGTTGCTTTAAAGTTTGTGACTGTTCATTAATAAGATTATGGCTTTTTTATCTGCAGTATAAAAAACACAAGTTAATAACTATAAATTAAGCCATAACTTAAAATATTATAAGATCAAACTTTATCTGTCTTCTTGATTCCGGCTATTACAAAATAAATAGAATGTTGAAGTAAATAGATAAAATTTAAATAATAGTCTTTCTAACTAAACAGGAATGGTAAGACAATTGCATATTATTTAGAGCCAGATAACATTTGTGTAAGTGATTTAATTGTTATTAATTTTCTAAAAAAGGTTAAGGTTATTGACATTTGTTGGGTTCTATAGATTTTAATAGAAATAAGATAAACCCCACAGGTCTTGATTGAGAACAACTTTGCAAAAGTTTCATAGAAGTTGTTATAGATTGTTGAGATAGTTGGCATTGATTTGGTAATCTTACAATTGTACTAAAATCACTGGCCAAACACTCACCATTAACATCCTGGCATACCTTTTCCCTAAGCATCGCTGACTCTTATGTACTTTCTTACCAGGGCTTCTTTTACACTTCCTAAACTAGGAAAGTACGCGAGGCACTTCAATTTTTATGCTAGCTTGCATATAACAACTATAAAATTATAATTCAAGGTTGCTGAAACCTTTTAACTAGCCGTGTAATGGATAAAAATCATATCGCACTTATTATTACAATATCTCAAACAATTTATCCTGACTCAACAATCACATAGTTTTCTCACAAACTTCCACTTTTGGCGCAATTCCAAGCGCGTCCCTTTGAAGACGTCAAAACCAAAGAGTATGTAAGTCAAAGCTGTCAAACCGGCGCGGCGGTCCTTGGATTCGTCCATTGAGCCAAAAACCAAAATATACACACATTCGAAAAACTATTTCTGAATTTACTGTATTTTGATTTTATGTATTATTAGTACATTGTTTAGTTATTCTACTGCATTATTATTTTCTAAAATAGTATCTATTAGTGAACTTTGGCAAATGTACTAGATGTAGATGAATTTATTTATTACGTTGGTTGTAAAGAAAACATCTAAAGGTTTTTCTTTTTTTTTTTAAATCACCATTTCTCATATCAGAACAGGTTGGGTTGTTACAGAAGCAACGTCTTATAGCATAGATAAAGGAAAAATTACGAAAACCATAAATGTTTAGTTACATCACATAATATATATTTTTTTAATAATTTTAAACTTACTACCCATTTCCTCATAAACGCGTAGAGGTATTAAATTGAAATTCATACCAAATACTCAGGTCTATAATAACTTTAAGCTGTAACAAAATCAAACTTCTATGTCAACGCAATCAAAAGAAACAGCAATTTAAGCTGCATATTTTGAAACTCGCAAGTACTCGCAAGGGAATCAAAACCTAAAGGGTACTTCCAGTCGACCTAGAATCTTGAAATTTGGCATGAAGCAACGTTTTATAGCACACATAAAGGAAAAATTCCGAAAACCTTAAATTTATGAACGAACTTTGTAAACCTTGCAGGTTTGTACGGAACCCTCGGTGCGCGAGTCCGACTCGCACTTGGCCGGTTTTTTTTTACGGTTAGGTACTACTCGTATAATCCATACATATGTATAACTATATCTTATCGAAAAAAAAATACACGTGGAACCTTTTTTTCTTCCTTTTGTTATATTTATTTTATTATAAAAAGTCGAAAAAAATAATATCCTTTTTATTTATTTTTAACCAGTGTCCAATAATTAATTAACGACAAAATAGAAAATCTTCAAGCACTTACTCAAAATTGATGCCTTTTTACTTTTCGTCCTATATTTTCTTATAAAGTTTCATAAATATATTTTTTTGTTTAATTGGGTACTTACTACATTTACTGTTCTTTCCTCATCCTAAAGATAGGCATAGGCCTCCCTTAAAAATAAATTTCGGCACGCTTGGCAAGTATCTTGGCGGTTTCAGTGAGGCTAATGTGCTGTTTACTGAGCTGAGCCCATCAGTTGCCCTGTATTTCTTTGGAAACACTCTTTGTGCCACATATTACGATATCCATAGGACGAGGATAGGTGGTGTTATTTTATTTGAGGTTAGTAGGTGTGGTGCCTGACAGCTAGTGGATATTTACTTTTGATGATATTAGTAAAGTCTTATATCTGTCTATTACAGGCGTGGGTTATATATCGCCAGAGCCGATGTACCCTGACCGCGGGGATATATCCGCGCCACTTGATGCGGACCTGTCCTTGTCAAAGGACAAACTACACACATCGCTGCACAAAGAAACGCCCTTGCTCAGGCTAAGAAATGGTGCCTTACAGGCTGGCCTTCATGACAGATTACATAAAGTCGTCGCTAAAAGAATGGTAAGTGTAATTTTTTTCTCATTTTTATGTCATGGCAGTCATAACTACTCTACGTACTATGACCAGCTAGCATTGGTGTCATCTATGTCATTCCGCCACAAACGCTAAATTAAGTTATGCAAAATTTTATCGACCAGTAGCAGTAAGTCTTTATAATTTGGTCCTTGTATTAGTGATCATCAACACAAAAAAAAGACGTGTGGCACTCGGAGACTGCCGCGGTAAAGCTATTGCATAGCATTTTTTATCAACTTATGCAATTATAAAACTAAAAAGTATCACCGCTGTGCCGGTCGGAGTGGGGGGTGTTAGGTTATTTTTGTTACGGAATTTCTGGATTCGGTCTCCACGCTCAAGGCCCGCGATAGAAGCTATGCAATAGCTAAAAACATTTCTTGTTAATAGTATTCGTTCAACTTTTTTTGGGTATTCAAGAGATCAGAGGTGTGTTGTTTAAACTTATAATAATAGAAAAATTTTAGTCATGAATATACTTATGTCTGCGCAATCGCGTATCTTAGTGTGTGAAGAATGCAGTACGGGACCGGTTTTTAATTTATGACTTTTCTCCGTGATAGACCTTTGATTGGAAGCTCAGGTTCCAATTTCTTCAATTGATGTGGAAGTAAAACGCTTTTTTACAACTCATTTGATAAATAACGGCTTGTTTGTTGCTATCTTTATGATTTATTTCATCATTACACATTCCCTTTTAATAGTATGAGACCTGTTAGGGCCCTTGGTTTGGTTTGTATAGTAATCATGCAGTACACACACATGTTATAACAAGCTAAGCTAAGTTACATTTATTTACGTAAGATATAAAAAAAAATATGTGATAAACTTAGTAGGTAGATACTTTTAAATACTTCTTTTTTTTTCCTTGATATTTAAAGTGTACCTAACACTTTAAATATCAAAATTTAATTGTTGTACCTGCGACTTCGTCCGCGTGAAATTTATAATTCGAAACCATCTAACGGGAAACACACAATTCTTTGGGGAAGAAAATAGTCTGCGAGTTATTCTCAGACCCAACAAATATACACATACATCGTATTATAATATATTTTTGATAATAATGGTTTAAAGCCGTTTAATCCCTCGATCGTGAGTTATTCCAGACACAATTAAAATCAATTGTTATCGCGACAACCGGTTGTCGCTTGGGGTTCGAAGTTCGACGAGTTCGCCGCCTTCTCGCCTCTCATCAAATGGCGCTATTTAAAATGCATTTTACAAAATTTATTTTGCATAATTGGCTCTTTGGGCGCTCCTTGCCATAAGGCGCCCAGAGCATTATCCCAGGGTCGACCTAGTCATATGGTAGAAAAGAAATGAAAAAAAGGCTAATTTATATTGTACTGATTTCTAATTTCATGATCACTATCACTAATTGATTCGAGGTCGAGTCGATGTTCAGTTCTTCCGTGATCATGCATGGCATTACAACAGTCCCGAAATATCGGAAACTCATAAAAAACAGTGGTCATCATGATGTAAACCCGGAATGAATTTATTCTAGTAATTCATATTGGTTCTATTGTAGCCGATTTTAATAGGCAGCATTGTATTTGCACAATATGTGCTGAAATAAGTAGATCAAGATAAGCCGAGAACGTTACGCGTTATACCAATACGTGAGAACTATGCATAATTATGTTTATAAAACAAAACATGACATATTTTCTTCTTGTGAAACAAAGAGCTGTATGTATAACGATTATTATTAGAAGAACTTTAGGAGGGTTTGTTGTTGTTTTATAAAACAACTGTGACTCTACTAGTAAATAACACAAACGCAGTCTAGCAGTATTTTATTTTATCCAAAATAACTATGGGCAATACGAATGTCGTCGAAACGCGCATATAATGAATAAGAGGAGGAGCGGGGCCACCTACTACAGGTATTCTTACATACTTACTAGGTAGGTCCCGGCCTTTCCAGTTATTTTGTAAAGTGTTTATGAAATAAACTTTTTTTTTTTTTATAATGAATGACTGTTCCGAATGCATATCCCAAAATCAAATGTCTTCTTTTCGTATTGATCTTAACAGCGAATCTAACGATACTGTTTGCATTCTATGCGAGTTAGAAGTTTTTTTAACAACTTTACATACATTGTTCTGATTTAAGTATCTATTTAGAGCACTTGTTTTGTGGAAGACAGAAAAAACTAAGGTACCACAAACACCCTTACCCGTGAAATTGTAGAAAAATACTTTTTTCTACATCGACTTGTCCGAGAATCGAACCTGGGGCATTGGGGCAGACGACACTTTGAGAACCGCCACTTCACCATGGAGGTCGTAGACGTGATTAGTAGAGTAGAAGAGGTCGACAATTTTAGCTCCACAGTTGTCTAAAGTCTATTCACACTTGTTAGGATGAGCACATTGAATCCCGATATGTATTCCTTAATAAATATGACGTATTAAACATTGTTCTATAGGAGTCAGTTTGTATAACGCTGACAAGAACAGAATGTATTAATCCCATGTATTAAACAAAACAAATGCGGACGTGGCAAGTGCAGTGGTGGATTAAGGATTTTGATTTGGGAGGGTCTTGACCTGAGTGCGGGAAGGTTTTTATCAAAGAAGTAGTTACTCACTCACGGTAGTGTAGAAACTCACCGCAAGTTAATTTTTGATGGAATGACTGGTGCGTTCGGGGAGGGGGGTGGGGGGGCTTGAGTCGGTTAGATACCTCCGTAGAATAGAAATAAGTTTTTTTTTGTTCACCAGGAGGTACAGCATCAACGCAAAACATCGTCCTTCCAACGCAACGTGGTGTACCCGCTGGCGATGCTCATGTTGCTGGCGCTCACCACCATCACGGTGCTCATGGTGCTGCAAAACACACTTGAGCTGCTTATAGGAATCAAGGCTGTACCGCTCAGTACACGAGTAAGTCCACGTACATTGAAATGTATGAAAAAAATTGTTGCAAATGGACAAAATCACTCTAAATATAGAGTTAGTGTTTAGTTACAAGCTTAACAGCGAACCTAATTCATAGGTAATCCAAGTAGGTATTTGGTCTCCTATAAAATTTTCAAAAAGTGTTTTGGTAGATTGAATCATTGTTGCTTTACTGCACTTTTAATATGCTCTCAGGTGTGTGTATCCTTTTATACCCGTAATATCTACTCAGAATTAAAATAATACTTCCTTTCTTAAATCTTTGATTTGGATATTTAAAATAAAACATTATAGAACTTTGTAGTGTGTTAATGATCGATTGTACATAAATATAACACTTAACACTTACGGGGTTTGATGCAACGAACTACATTATTTAAAGGTAAATAGTAATTTACCTTTCGAATCATGGTCGAGGGCAGACTGCAACGAACTACTACTATAATGGAGTTCGTTGCATTAAACCCCGTATGTTAAGTGTTAAGTGTAAAAATGCAACAAGAAAGTTTAAAATCCTGTACATAATATTTTTGTAAATAAGAAAGTATTTAGATGGTTCCATAAATAACAAATCCAATAGTTCTAATAAATCCATTTGTTCAACAGCAATTCACGCTGGGAATCGCTTCTCTGTCAAAACTGGGTTGGGCCGGCGCGACTCTCGAAGCTTTCCTCATTCTATACTTGCACGCGGCGTCGCTGACCGGCCTCAGTGCGCCGCTGAGGGCACTGCGAGTGCTGCCGCGGGCGCGGCGCACGCCCCTCGCGAGGATCATACCCACCTGCGCGCTGCTGCTGGCGCATTCCACTGCGCAGCCGCTGCTTGTGAAGATACTAGGTGAGAAGCTAAATAGTTTGTTTCCCTTACTAGACTCACTATGTTCTTTTGGAGACAGGGCGTTTTAAAAGTAGGATTTCGCTGTAATCGTCACACTTAGTCACGCTTGGCTTAGGCCCATGGTATTTAAAAGGCGCTGTGCCCGTCTCTTACCACGCCCATAGGAAGGGCTGGCGCCGTTCTTTTAATGCGCCGGACCACTCGGCCTCAGTCTAAAGCCGATGGCATTACAAGTGCTGCCCTCTCGCGAGAATTGTGAGCCATCATCGCTGAATTCGACTGCGCATGTGTAATTTTAAAGTATGATGGTTGTCTTAAGTAAGACGTAAAGTAGCTTAAGAGTCATTTACGCGTCTTAGTGCAGCGATGTGGACATTACGAGGGCATATCGTTTGGTCGACTGTTGCATGACGCTGGGCAGCAACAGTAACTGCTTGTGTAGCTTATGGGTGCCTTGAAACAATGTCGCGAGAAGCGGCACCCGTAACACTAAATAATTTTATAGAACATCTAGAAGCGTTATGGCAGCGCGTTCTCGTACTTTAAGCTGAATGTATGTGATGATGCCAGGCATTAAAAGTGCTGAAAGAGTTTAGAATGTTTAGACTTGTTAAACGATTTATTGGAACTAAACGATACTCGAATGTATCTCATATTTTCTTGTAATTTTTCAGGTATAACAAATTTCGATTTGCTCGGCGAGTTCGGCCGCATCGAGTGGCTAGGTAATTTTAAGCTCGTCCTGCTTTACAACGCGATATTCGCTGCCACGGTGACTCTATGCCTGGTCAGCAAGTTCACCGCGAGCGTCCGCCGGGAGCTGTACAACAGGTTGGTAGAAAACGTGAACACGGTCGCTCACTGCGTGTCTTTCCTCAACAACTGACGGACGCTCCCGGTCAGCTGTTGATCCGTCAAGTATGTCGCTTCGTGGTTGGCCAGGCGTCTCAACTGGGCGAGGCGGCAGAGGCCTGGTACAGCGCCGATAGTTTAGAACTGCCATGCCTCCAAAGATTTTTGTCACAACCTAGGTTGTAAACAGTTTTGTAGCCTCAAAAATTATGATGTTTACAATGAAAACATAAAATGGCAGCTACTAAACGAGTTTATGTTCCGAATTTATAATATAACATATTTGATGGATTAACAGTTGAATTTATAATGAAATAGCCATAGCTTTATTTTAACTAATGTAGCAATAATACTTAAAAGAGGAAACAATTTCGGGCTACTATCAGCGCAAAACTTTGTTTGCTCCTTTAAGTAAAGTATGGACTGATTTTCACTTTCGAATGTGGCACTACTATGATGTAAGATATATTGTGCCGTTCTGTATTTTAAGATCTGATAAAACAGCACAAAAAGTAATATATTCTTTCGTGTGTAGATGTTAAAATGAAATTATATTAATATCGTTATGATAAATAATGATTGTGTACATATATTAGATGTACCAAGAAAAAAAATGTAAAATATTCAAAATGGCTGATGAATTTTATTGTAATATATTCTTATGATATTTTAATGTTTTGGTACATTTTCTGCATTTATTTTAACCATATCATATTACCATTACTTTTATTTAATCCTTTAATGATTTGTAACCAATGTGTCATATTTAAATATGAATTTAAAGTTCTTGAGGAAAGACTACTAGGTTAAATTTTGAAATTGTTTTATGACCAATGAGACTGAATTTGTTAATGTTACGATTAGTAAATCGGCAGATTGTAATTGTTTATTTTGTATAAGGCTATGTGATCGATGATTAAAATTCAGAATTAATTTTAATAATTAAATATTTGCCATGACATTATAATTAATTATATCAGTTATGTATGGTGTCCTATAAGTTAGTAAAACGAGATGCAACAACGCCACAATTATTATAGTAGGTATCTCGTTTAGTTTTATTTGCAGCGCGTTAATTTAGTTTAAAATTTATTAAAAGACATTTTATAAGACTGCATAAACTTATATGTATACTTTGAACTTTATGCACAATGAGTTTACATTCTACAATTTGCTCAATGTGGTATTATAACATTGCAATCTATAATGGCATTGTTTAATGTTTACTATGTTGAGGTTTTTTTTTAAATAATTTCTAGTCGTGGTAGATCTCTTTCATTGCAGATCAGATAACGGTTTTAACATGTTAACAGCTGTTATCTTTAACACATTTACTGTATAGCTATCCGCATAGATGACGAAAATAGTGGGTTCCCAGTAGTTCATGTCTTTAATTGCATCCTATAGGATACATGGTTCAGTCATCACCCAGTACACCAAGTTATCTGTGTTCAAAGCAGTCAATGTGTTAAGATTCATTCATACAAATATTAACGCTCAATTTCATTTGCTAATACACTAACCTGCTTATTGCAGTTACATAATCAAGAAGTTCTATATTGTTAAACCAGTGTATCCATAGATATAGTAATATATAACAATAAAGCAAGCGTCCGTGGTGCTACCGACGATGTATTCTAGTGGTTATAATGAATATGTAGAATGTAATACGCCTGTTCTAAGTAGTCTAGACACGTTAAACGTAGGGTGTAGTAGAATTTGTGTTTTTGAACATGAAATACATTTGAAGTGTGTTGTTTTTATACATTTTGTATTACATATCTTGTACCAAATGTTGAGATTGCATTTGAAAGAATATAATGTAAACAATGAACTGATATTTTTATTTACCCCTGCTGTAAATGCCTGTGTCTACTAGCGTTTACGTCGCGACGTTTCATACAAACTTTTGAGTTATACATTTTTTATAAATAAAAGGATAGTTAGATGCACTAAGGAATTTTTTTGAAACCAAAACAAATTATTTCAATGCGATTATGGAGGTGCATTTACCGGACAAGTTTTAATGTAAATGGGTTGAAGTAAAGAAAATTAAGCTTTGCAACCAATAATAATCACTAGTTTTAGTGAGGTTCCACATACCGTACTGTTTTGCTTTGCTTTGTTGCTTTTGCTTCATATTTCTTTTTGCTTTTTTTATTCAGTCTCATTGGGTGCATCACAATTTTACTTTAAGAACGCTGTTATTATCTTCTTTTTGTCTAAACGTCTCTCATGTAGATTTGGATTATTTAAAACTAGCTGTTGTCCGCGACTTTGTACTCGTGGAATTTTGATTCTTTATAATATTTTCATACCACGGGTACCGTACATTTTCCCGGGATAAAAAGTAGCCTATAAACTAACACCGTGTCAAATTTCATTCAGATCCGTTGGATCGTTTTAGCGTGAAAGAGTAACAAACATCCATACTCACAAACTTTCATGTTTATAATATTAAATATATACGAGTATGTATAAAAGTGGAATTAGGTTATTGGTTCGACAAATTGTATTGGATCCCGAAACCAGTCGCATGTTAAAATATTACGCATATAAATAGTATGGTGAAGTTCTTTTATGATTTTGAAAATAATCGCATTTTTTAAATGCTGTTACGGATACCTCACCATACTATGTATATTTATGTGTAACGATAAGGATAATATAAGTTTTAAACCTTCATGGTCACTATCACTAGGGTTATTTGATTCGGGATTTATACCATGTGTACCTTATTTATTAAGGGTTTCCGATATTGCGGCACTGTTGCAAGCGCCATGATCACATGAGAATTCAGTTCTCCCCGAATCAAATAACTCTAGTAACATAAGTTACCTAGCGTCCTAGCAATAGTTTTTCGATCATCGCTTAAGAACGGCGCTTTTATGGTCAATAATGCAATATTTTTATTTATATGTTATTTTTGTTCAGATTCAGGTGGATAACCAATATATTCACATTGCCAGAAGAGGAACATACTCAGAATTTAAGCCTGATGACTAGCAGATTATCTGCTGAGAAAACTATTAAAATCGAACCTGTGGAGCAGCCAGGAGGTGGTTCGGAACATATAAAATCAGAGTGAACAAAGTAAAAGTATAATAATAAAGGTCCCAGACACATATAATGTAATACAAAATATCAAGGGTCAAATTTTATTTTTTATGTTTGCATTAATATAGAACCATTAGATGTCGTACTTTCTTTCCTTTCGAATTTTTTTGTGGTTTTTACTTTAATCTCAGAAATGTTATCATCTGATCTGATTACTACGATTTTTTTCTTTAATCAGCCATCCAATGTTTTAGGTTTGATATTATTATGAAAATTGTGCAAGTGCAATTATTATTTATGAAAATTGTGCAAGTGGCACAAGTAGCAGTGCTAGTAATATAACGAAAGTGATGAACTGGTTCAGTGAAATATTCCATATCTGTGATGCTTGTTATAATATTCGATTTTTAAGTAGGTTTTATTTTTTAAATATTTTATGAAATAAAAATAAATGTAAGTTTTATACTATTTATTATTGTAAAAAAATTAAACTTCTATGCTTTCATTATTTGTTTCATTCAAAGTAGTCACAGTCATGTAATGTTTTCCACATCTTCTAGCTTCAGCTTTAATAATGAGTCTTCTAGTATTGAATCTTATGACCTCCAGACTTTCCTTACTATTTAAACCTAAAATAAAGCCCAAGTTTATAACGTCATGGACATCTCTGACTTGCATGTTGTTCTCAGCAGCACTGGTTACAATTATGTTTTTAGATTTTCCAACAGCATGATAGTTGTGGGCTGTACTTATAATGTTCTTTCTGCATGTTGAGTCTTTTATAGCAGGAGAGTACATTATTTCAAAGAATACTCCCCGTTCCGCAGCTTGTCTATAAAGCTTTCTGCTCACTTTAAACGGTATTTTAGATTCAGGTTCAAATGTTATTATATCTATATCCATTGTCCCACAAGCATACTGGAAGGCTTGCAAAGTTTTAGGTATTACTGCTACAATATCATACTTTTTGATATTGTCTGAATGATTGATTTTGTGTGCGATGCTAGAGTCTGAAAATTCTATGGTGACCCTTTGAAGTACATTCAGTTTGGTTTCATCAGATATTTCCGTTGGTATCGCACAAGGTAAGGGTATAAAATCTTTTCTCTCCTTAATTTCACCTTTTTTCTTCTTCTTTTTAGGCTCATCATTTGATTCCTCTACATAAGTATTGATAGCAACAGTGTTATATCCAAGTTTCTTCATCACATGTAGCTTTGTTAGATCAAATTTGTTACTAAGTGATAGGTCACAAAATCCCCAGTTTTTATTCGCCATTTTAGGTCACCTGTTGAGCAATATTTATTATTACTTGTTCTTACAAAACACAAGTGTTAATACTATCGACAAACAATAATGGTATCATGTAACAATACACTGTAAATATCTTCTGTATGTTGTTTCAACACTTTTTTTGGATCTTAACCCAGCGTTGCTATTGTAACAAAAAAAATTAAAGTCTTACTATTAACTTAAGTTTCAACTCAGTACATTCATCATAAATGTATGAATAAAAATTTAATACACTAACTTTTGTACTATTAATAAATAATATCACATTAAGCACCATGGGGTTCACCAGTGATCCCCGATCAAAACAATTTTAATTGTGTGGTTCCTCAGCATTTAATGGATTATACTACTGATGCAAGGAATGCAATAATCATGAGATTTTTTTAAATATAAAAACAAGAGTTGGGGATCCACTTTCACTAAATTATTATTTATAGATAATTTGAGATTTGATTTGATTTAGAGAGGATGAATGAGAGAAGAATGACTAGACAGATCTAAAGGACGAGTGTAAAAGGGAAAGTTGGAACAGGAAGGCTTAGACGAACTTATCACGATCAAATCGGGGATGTTCTGAAGAAAGGTCAGGTCAAGAGTACTCTAAACTGATAAGGGTACGCATGAAAAGATTGATGAATATGGAAGAAGCCAAAGATGTATGCCAGGATTGTAGTAAGTGGAAGGCCTTGGTCTCTGCCTACCCCGTTGGGAAGGAGGCGTGATAATATGTATGTATGTATGATTATAGAGTCCTGCTGACCCTGCCGATACCTTTGTTTTATTGAGAGCATGTGTCAAATGGAAATTACTACATGAAATGTTGTGTAATATGACACAATTCAACACATTTTGTTATTTTATTGGGTGCTGGCTGTCTGGCAGAGAATTTTTAAGAGGCACAAGAGAAGGATAAATAAATGCATTTGTTAAGATTGCTTAAAAATTTTCTTATAGGAACCTCAATTCTCTAACAAACAGAGAAGAAGGGCTGTTTTAACCCGAGGGCGCAAGGGGTGTGAGCTACGGCAGCAAGCATCTCTGGAGCCTACATACACACACCTGCCCATATCATACATATTCACAGAAAAGTTCATTAATTCTATCTCTATTCTATATCCATACAAAATTGCATTCATAATATCAATGAGATAATTGTTGTGGCACATGTTTAGCAAATACATTATTTATGTGCCACAACAATTAGGTATCATTCAGAGGGTACCGTCTCGGCTGCCATCCTGGCACGCAATATGGCCAAGGACCATGAACACCAAACATTAACCTTTTTTCCTAGTAACTCTTAATAAAATCATCAAACACTGACATACATAGGTACTAGGTAGGGATTTGTGTTTCTCAGCAGGAGAATACGCGTGTCTAGTGTGGGCTAGGTCAGCACATACCAGAGACGTGGACGCAGAGCTGAACGACACCTGCCACATAGTGACTGGCTGCCTTAAGCCAACCCCAGTCGGTATGCTGTATCCTCTTGCGGGAATAGCTCCACCCAGAGTCCGCAGAGAAGTGACATGTTTGCTTGAAAAACAAAAACGACCCAAGACATCCACTATACGGGCTCTCCCCCACCACAGGTCGGTTGCGAAAGCCGCAACAGCTTCCTGCGATCTAAGCAGCCTACCAACGAAACCCCTACTGACATGAGGTGCAGGCTTTGGGCAAGCGAGTATCCACATTCACTGTACCCCCCTGATGAAAATCTGCCCCCAGGCTATAGGAACCTTAGCCAACCTGGAGAAGTCTAAATAGGCTGAGGACCCAGGTTGGTCGAAGTAAAGATAGCCTGTGTCGGTGGGGGTACTCAAGCAGCGCAGACGCCAGCTGTGAATGTGGAGAACCCCTGCAAACCATGGCTCACCTCATTAACTGTCCCGCGTGCCGCCCGACCACCTACTCGCGTGAGGACTTAGGTACTTGTCAGTAACCAGAGAGCTACCACGGTAGCCGCTTTCTGGGCAAGTAAGATCTAGCCCGTATTCTTGCCGACACGAAAGAAGAAGACTAGGTAGGGATCACTGAGTACTTTTGTATATAGTAGGGATCAACAATTGCAACAATAACATTCACAACCTCAACCCCCAGGAGGCACTCGGGTGCTACGATAATAATTGATTTCAATTGTGTCTGGAATAACTCACGATCGAGGGATTATCAAGATTTGAATAGGGTATTGACGTATGTTGAGAGACAAAAATTTCAAAACACACAATACCACAGAACACTATCACAATACCTTGGAGCACTGGGTTTTTAGTCAGATTGGTCAGATATCACTAGTTTTCCATTAATTAAATTTAGCTTGATTAGAATGACACCTGTCAAACTGAGGTGATTAGTGATGGGACTGACTCAACTGATCAAACGAAAAAAAAACAGATAAGGCATCTATAATGAAAATCAGATATATTAAGATTTAACAGTTAGTCAGTGTCGTGATCATTATGAGAATAATTGTAACAATCATGAGGTTGATAAAAATCAATTAGAAAAATTTTATCGCATAAATAATCTAATAAATTTGAATTTTTTTCGTCAACTATTAATAATTATTGCAATTTGATGTTCTAAGCATTAATGTTACATTACTTCGATTTTGAAATACTGTTAGTCTGTCGATTTCGATTTGTCGATTTTACCTTATCACTAGCGATAGTGAAAAATGACGCAACCTTGTAAAGACGTCTTTTCAAGTTAGGTGTAACTTTTGTGACTGGATTATTTTAATGATTTTATCTTTAAATATCTATTTATATAATTAAATTGATTATTAAGTACAGCAATGTATAAAAAAAAATTCTTAATATGCCAGTTACCAATATTTTTTGGGTGCAAATGTTTTTCACTTGTGTGACGCTGGTACAAAGTTACGTCGTCTCTTTTAGTGAGAACTGTCATTTTAATCAAGCTATATAACAACAAAGGAGTTTTTGGCGGGAGTTCGTGAGATACGTTTGGAGTCCGTTTATTTTATCGAATTTTTATTGTTTATAGTGATTTTTGGGTCGTAAAAGTGGTGTTATTTTGCGAAACAAAGTGTCGTGCGTGTGAACAATATACAGTTCGGTGAAATAACATGGTGTATGAGTCGTAACCAAGAAAAGTGAACAGTGAATTTTGCGCGGGAACGTGAACAGTTCACCTCTTTCTTGGGGACTTCTCTTCATTCCTTCAATCTTTCGACTGTCTCCAAAAACTCCATCGAAGCATTAAAACGTCTAACATCAACGTTTGAATGCAGAAATAAAGACAATATTACTAAAGAATTGGCTGTATGGACAAGTATCCGAGTAAAATATATATAACCACAAACGAGTAAAAAAGTTTTGAGAGGGAGGTACACAAGAATAAAGTAAGATTGAAGTTCATATGTTATTTTATTTCTAGAATTGTGATTTATTCCTTTTCAAAGACTTATATTACCACCAAACACAAGTAATCATTGCGTTATAAATAAATCATGTTCATTCATGTTGCTCTTCCTAAGTTTTCGAGGTTATTTTGTTTTTTTTTATATAAATTTAACGGATTTGGACGAGTCCATACAGCCTAGTCTTTAGTAATAATGTTCATTTTAAATATACACCGTGAAATTTTAGTGGTTGTTTTCCCGCAACAGAACGATTTACCTTTAGTAGCACCATCGAATCGTGCGAGTTATTTTGAATATAAAGATATCGTTGTTCTCAACTAATCAAAAAAATAATCATCAACTCAAAAGCGTGAGATACGATAGTATCTTTACAAAATGTGACGTGTTTGGGTACTGCTTGCCGCACGAAATCAATGTTCAAAGCAAAAGAAGCTCTACGCACTAAGTAATACAGCATAAACTGCACCGCGCGAGGGGCAATGACCCCGGCCGGTGACCGGCTGCGGCGCGGCTGGTACCATTGGTTCGAGGTTGCTTCCGAGTTTCGTTTATCACAATCGTAAAACTGCTATTTTTTATTTGAATAAAAAATACTGCACAAATTTATTGTACTACTAAGATAGAATCATTTTACTGCGGGAAAACAACCACTAAAATTTCACGGTGTATAATGTATTATAAATACTTACATAAACATAATAGCCTAACCTAACCTAAACCTAAACTAACGTAACTCATTGAAATGTATGGGTGGTTTAAACATTTCAATGATTACAGGAGTTTTACGCGAGAACGTGGATCAGAGTCAAATAGGAGCGCCTTTCCTTGTTTCTCACTTTTATTTGATTTATCCTACTTACTGACACATAATTATAACAATGCCACCACTTTATCACAATAAATGCCGCTTAGGATAATTTTACAAAATTACGAAACAAAGTCCATCTTTCTCTTCTCGTTTCCCGCGCAAAACTCCGGTTGTTTTGTAATTGGTTGACTGACTTGACAATCTTGCTTGACATACCTGTAAATTTATTTTTTCTTCTAAGTTTAACGGCCTTGGATACTTGTCCATACAGCCAATTCTTTAGTATTATTGTCTTAATTTTGCATTAAACCGTTGATGTTAGACGTTTTAATGCTTCGATGGAGTTTTTGGAGACAGTCGAAAGATTGAAGGAATGTAGAGAAGTCCCCAAGAAAGAGGTGAACTGTTCGCGTTCCCGCGCAAAATTCACGATCCACTTTTCTTGGTTACGACCCATATACCATGTTATTTCACCGAACTGTATATTGTTCACTCGCACGACACTTTGTTTCACAAAATAACACCACTTTTACGACCAAAAAATCACAATAAACAATAAAAATTCGATAAAATAAATGGACTCCAAACGTATCTCACGAACGCCAAAAACTCAGATACTGTAAACAGCAGGTTTTGACATTTACGTTACCTATTCTATTATTTCTATTTGTTCGGAAATGTTTCTTGATTGACACTAAGTACTACCAAAAGAATCGAGTTATGTATCTTGATTATTCTACTACAGACTTTCTTTTAACGTTTAATATTTAACATTTCACAACAGCAGGTTGTGAGCAACCTGCTGTTGTGAAATGTTAAATATTTAATGTAGTAACATATCCCTCGATCGTGAGTTATTCCAGACACAATTGAAATCAATTGTTATCGTGGCACCCGAGTGCCTCCTGGGGGTTGAGGGATTAAAAATGTTCGTTTAGTTCAAAAATTCGAAAGAATAAAATTTAATGTGCACAAAAGAAAGGAGGATTTATAGTTACATGTAATTGTCATTTGAACTTTAATAACTTTATTGTTATTGTGATTATATCAGTGCCACAGTGATCTAAACTGTCAGTAATTTTACAACTGAATTCCTACGATATTTTTTTCATACTTTTGTTTAAATTACATAAGAGTACCTACCTATATTAATGATATGGCGGCAAGAATTATCATAGCAGGTGAATCGCAATGTATTATGTTTGCGGAAGTTTGTTTGGTTGCAGATTACATTGCCCAAAATCTTCCAAATTTTTGTTTTGAAAGGATAGAAAAACCAGTAATCGAATGGGAGGTCAGTAATATTTTTTTTAATTAACAAAACTGTTAACGTTAAAAGATATTCTGTTAATTTAATCTTTTCGCGTTTCAGCAATGGTTATGTAAAATAAACAACAAGAATAAATGGCATCATATTGGGTCTCCGATAGTTTGGAAAGAGTTATTGATGAAAGGGAGCAAACCATTTTATATAGGAGGAGCTTCAGATTTTTTGGATTATTGCCATTCATATTACCAATTTGATATATTTCTTGCAAAACAAAAGTTTGAAGGATTGGTACAAAATTTTTCACAGTATGAGAATAAAATAAAATACGATTACGATATTGTTCGCCAGCAAAAATCTACTACAGATTTTTTAGAACAGCCTCGAAAGACGAATTTCATCATAACAATATCTTGTGCTGGATTTCCCTTAGCTATGCACTTAGTGTCGGGATTATTGGATATGAGTCTTGGTAATAAAACCATTTCAAAAATATACATTTATGATAGTGAATGTTCTGAATCCTTTATGGAGTTTGTCGAACGTGAATGTAGTTACATTGGTACTAATTACCCGGGAAAGGTCGTAAAAGTGGTAGAAAAGCTTGGAATGGCTCTTACACATACAGATTTATTTATAATTCTTGATCACACTCCTTTCAAGTAAGTACTTATAATGGAATGAAAAAATGATTTTGAACTTACTTTATATGTATGAGATGTTTATACCAATACATTATTTTCAGCAATGACTTGTCAATTGGAAATTGGTTAGATGACAATAAAAAAATAATGGAGGAGTTGTCACTCGTTATTAATGCTTCTGCATATCGAAAAATGTATGTTTTGTTTCCTAATCTTGGACCGGCTTGCTTTAACGCTACTACGTTAATGAATTTGGTTGCTGATATTTACAAAAAAAACATCGTAGTTGCAACTTCTGATCTCGGTTTAGAAGTTTTAGCATTAGCAGCAGAAATTGCAGAAGTTCCGATGAGGAACATGTTCTGTCCTCCAGTATGGGGATTTGTAGGGATTAATAACTTAGTTGATATTCGGACAACTGTGCATAAATATAATTCCTTTGATCCTTACACTCGATATACCAAGGTAAAAAACTCTTCCTTAACTATTGGAAGTTTGACACCTGAAATGCGGACCCTTGAATATCTGATATACTTCGAAGATGATACCTTGTGGACAAAAGTAGCGCAGCAGAAGGTGAACCAATTTAAACGTACAATGTGTGTATAAAAATTATGTACCTCTTACTTAATAATACCTACATTTTGCAATTCTCTTTTACAGCATAAAACTCTAGAAGATAAGCTACATTTAAGTAAAGCTACAGCTGTGCTAAATGTGGTTAATCTTTGGCTTTTTGACACAAACCCTCAACATATTGTTAGCTTAGGGATTTGCTGTGATGGTAAATACATTGGTTTTAAGGCAATCATTTGCAACTCGCTAGGATAATTTAGGTAAAAAGATAACTTTATTTTTCAGGTTCATTTGGACTACAATTTAATGGTGCCTTTTCCCAGCCAGCCAAATTAGTTGATGGAGTGTGGAAACCAGCGAGTGGTTATTTGTTGCCAAAAGATCCACAAATCAAGTTACCGTATTTAGAGCAGATGGCGAAATATGTGATGGATCTTAAAAGGGGAGACCTTCCAAAAATAAAACCGTTCTATCCTTGCTCTTGCAAGCCAAAGTTATATAGGAAGAAACAAGTGTGGTAGAATTTCTTAATCTAAAAATTGAATCTGAAATCGATACTTTCACGTCATGTAAAACTAGTGCAATAAATTGATAAATTTCTAAACGACATTCCGATTTTGCGATGACGGCATTCACTGTCTACAAAGGCACAGCACTAGTGTTTCATTCAGTGTTGAACGAATAGCGAGACGTCGAGTGCGTGTTTTGTCGTGGCTCGGCGAGGAATGTTATGACGTGCAGTAACTGTCTTTGTTTCTGTATCGTTCGTATAGTTATTCGATAATATTGTATGGGAATCTCTGTAATAATGTGATAGAATCTATGCGAAATGCAGAACTGAAACCGCATTACGACATGAATTTTTCCAAAGTATGATTGTGCCAATAGGAGTTATTACCATAGTTAGGTGTTTGTATTGGTTAAGTTGTGTGAATGCTGTGCCAATAATGAGATAGTGTAGTGTTGTGATGTGGTTGTGGGACATGTGGGGCGTGTTGTGGGTCGTGGAAGCCGTGGTGCACATAGTGGCAGTGGTGGCGACGCCTTTAGATCCTGCGCCACTGATCCCCCAAGGTGAGAGCAGAGCCTTGCCACCTAAACTGTGTGAAGTGACTATGTCGCTGCTTGAGCTTTGTTTGTAACATGAAACGCTGCTGCACGCCTTATTTATTTACTTGCATGTGTTTATCAATAAATAGAATGAAATAAATTAACTGCAGTTGACTTTGTTATTTTTTACTCATTTGTTTATGTTTAAAGTTTGACAGTTGAAGGAAGGACATCATGGTCTCCTTCAAATTTTTTTTTTGATAAATAAATGGAATGATTTAGATTAGTAAAGAAATGAAATGCAATTGTTCCGGTGGTTTTTCTTTATTAATCCCTCGATTGTGAGTTATTCCAGACACAATTGAAATCAATTGTTATCGTGGCAACCGAGTGGCTCCTGGGGGTTGAGGGATTAAATTAGTTCATTGGTGATGGATGACTTTTACTCTACAAAAACCACAGATAAGATAATCCAAAAAACATAGGTACAGAGTCTAATTATTGTAATTTGAATGTGATTTATATTAGGAATGTAAAGTGAATAAATTTTAACTTTAATAAAAGGAACAATACTGGTAGTATGCCAAAGATTATATTTTCTACTAATTTTCTTAAATTAACCAAATACCAAACTATTAATATGATAACTATCCAACTATTAATCCCTCAACCCCCAGGAGGCATGCGCGTGCCGCGATAACAATTGATTTCAATTGTGTCTGGAATAACTCACGATCGAGGGATTAATAATCCAATATGAAAACGTTTAAATAATGGTTATTTTTCAAAGATAATAAAAAAAGATTAATGACATAGCTACAATTTGTTATGGCATAGGTAATCTTGGGATTGAGTTGAAAAATATTTGGATAATACAAAGTGCATCATGTATAATGTTATGCTTCCTTTTAAGACTTAAACTGGAGTTGTATTAAATAAATCAAAAAAAATGTTTTAACAATGTGACTTCCATATCAAGTAAGGAAATAATTATGAGTGACTTAAAATTTAACGGTCTGTCTTTTAAAAACTGTGCTCTTTTACTACATAGGTAGGTATATTATAAAATTTATGATATGTTAAAGAAAATCTTATGTAGGTACTCTGCAACAAATTATTTCATAAGTATTTAAAAGTCACATTTTGTAATGCTAAAATGTAAAAACTCTTCACATCACATTTTGTCTCTTGTATTTAATTTATCTATCCTCTACCTGAAGGTGATTTGTAATAGATTGCTTTTAACAATAAACTTGCCAGATTTGTGTTAATGTAAAGTATGCTATTGTATTTTAATTAATTTTGATTATTTTAGTGTATAATATTATTATGCACAATAAATTATAAATACTATCTATGAATAATTACTTACAAAGCCTTGCCTTGAGCTATACCTAACATGTGGCAATGAGCCTTAGAGCCTTTGATTTTCTGTCTAGTCTGTAGTGACAGAAAGGCAGGAGGGCAGGAAGAATGTTAGTCTCTAGTTGCATATCGGTATTTTTAATCAATTTAACTCAACTCTAGCATTAGTACCTAGACAACTAAAGATACCTTAAATTAGTGTAGCGGGAGTACACGGGAGTAGCGGGAGTGTAGCGGGAATGACGGGCGATCGCTTTATTTGGCTCGAAGGTCGACCGCAAATCCCTACAAATTGCTCCTAGAGACGATAATCTGGCAGCTATTGGAGGGCCAAGGCGAATTGAGGGGCGAGGTGGCTCACTCGCTACTATCTACTTACCGACCGCATTAGTTTCCGCTACGTGGCGGAATGTGCTCATTTTCTTTTAATCTGACTACATTGGTACTTTCGGATTTCAATTTGTTCCGTTCTCGTTAAGAGTATTGGTGATTAAGCCGAGTAGAACGGGATTGGCATGTAGTATAAAAGCTTCGTCTTGATTAATTCGACGGATCAAAATTCAGCGAGGAAAGCTTCGCCCATTCGTACGTTAGGAGTCAATTAATTTTACCAAAGGATTTACTGCTTCACGATAAGTCTAGGTTACGTTTGAATATTCATAACGGCCAACGCGCCTATTGTTGTTGTTTTAATATAAACTGAATACTGCAATCAGCGTGTCGTATCTATGAGGAGAGGTTTCCGCGGTGGGGCTAATGAATGTTATAAAACGGATCACATGTCTGCCCGATGCTACCTGCAGATTGCATACATTAATTATCAAATTTACTGGCTTTTCATTTCCCTTAACTCATAATATAAACGTAATACACATGCTGTTTCTAGCTAGTTTGTTTAGCGGTGATGGTTAGTTATGTTTTCCTTTTGCCCTTTACTTGTCGTAGAGTGATTTGAAAAGATTTCCAAAGCAATATGACCAAGGTATTTCCCGAGTAGCTGAGCTGTCTAGTGTAAGTATCCAAAAGGTTTAAAGTCTGTGGCGTCCATAATGTTAAAAACAACTGCGGTGCGCTGGCTCAATGGAGGGACACATCAGTTGCATAACAAGCGAGCGCGCGGCATCCGGCTAACGGGACTGCGCGGGCAGGGGAGCCCGACACGAGCCGCTTCCACATCTAGACATACAACGTACCTATCTTGATCACGACCGACTACAATACAGCTATTTCGAGCGGTCATTTGCATCGACACTTCGCCAATTCTTCACAGCAATAACTATAACGCAACTAAATCTCACGGAACACGCTCAGTTTCGTCATTTCCTATCACGAAATATGAGTGATTTCACACTCGTAAGCAGTTTTTAGGACCAGCCTTGTTCGTGCGGTCATGATTGAGACCGCGACTGATCGGACATAATACCATCATGGGTTGCAATGATGATCAGAGTATTTATATGTAACAAAAAGTTAAAAATACGGGCGCAGGCTATCGGATATTATTTCACATAGCATTATGTGTAAAATGGACAAGTCGGTCCATTATGGTTTTGAATTGATTCACAATTGGCCGCGTGCGGAAGACCGCGGTTCCTGTTTGCGCGTCCGTCGAACTGGTTTGCAGGGGCAGCCGCTATTCTCATTACATGGTAAATGACTGCTCCGGCTACCGGAGATGTTAACAGCTTACAGGCTTGTTTAATTCAACAACTGAATTGGTTCTCTAAACAACCTGATTTAATAAAGTTACTCGGGTACGAGCTAGCTAGACAATTTGGTAATCGATTGTTAGATCTTGCATTGTTGTTACACAGTTATTTAACGATACGTAAATTTTTATTATTTCAATTGAGTATAATTAATATGAAGCCCTCAAATGTAGGTTTTTTCAGACACAATAGATATCGCGGTAACTGGTTGCCGGGATTTCAAGAGTTAATTGATAGGTAGTTATAATATTTCTTGATTAAAATTACTTATCAAAGTAGGGGAACAGGGGGCTCTGTGAATCAGGGGGCACAGTGGTTAACCATTTATATTTCGCGCGCTATTGCTTACACTCAAACGTTCTCTTCGAACGAACGAGTGATCTATCCAATACCCCTCCCTCCCGCCAGTCACTGCCACGCTCTCGCTGCGGGAAGGTCGCGCTGCGGCCGTTTCGTGAAACGTAAGTCGCCATTTTTTTTTCGTCGTTATTTTAGTGAATCTTGTAACGCATCTTAGCTGTGCAGATCGTGTGTTTGCTATTTTTTTCCTTAATAACCATTTCATAAGCTACGTAAACTTAAGTTGTTGTAACATACTGCGATTACTGGTGGATAGCCATTTTTTTTTTTTTTTTCGATTTGACCTTGTGGGGCACAGTGAACTAAATTCATTTGGGGCACTATGGACCGTGATCCATAGTGCCCCCGAGTCATTTAAATTTAATATATTTTTTATTGATTCAGAAAAAAATGGTGCGGATTCGAAAAAGAAAGACGGACATTGGCATGAATTCAGAGGAGAAGATTAAAGAAGCTATTGATTTGATATTAGAGGGAAAAAAGATAAGGGAGGTTGCAAAAATAAGCAATGTGCCTTATACTACACTCTATAGGTATTATAAGAAGACTCTAAAATATGAAGGCAATATAAGACTTAAACCTAATTATGAAAATAGGAAAATATTTACGAGCGATCAGGAACAAACTCTGGTTGATTATATCATAAAATGTAGCCAGATGTTTTATGGATTAACTCCTATCGAAGTTCGTCAACTCGCCTATCAGATGGCGAGCAAGAATGATGTGATAGTTCCCGAAAAGTGGCATGTTACACAAATGGCTGGCATCGATTGGTTATACCATTTCAGAAAACGTCATTCCATTTTGAGTTTAAGGACCCCAGAAGGCTGCAGTCTAAGTAGAGCTACGTCATTTAATCGACATAACGTCGGAATATTCTTTGATAACCTGCAAAATGTTATGCAGAGAGAGCCAAACTTTGGAAATGGTACTAGAGTCTTCAATTTGGACGAGACCAACACAACAACAGTTCAAAAATCAAGTAAAGTCTTAGCTTTACGAGGCCAAAAACAAGTAAGTAAAGTTACGAGTGCCGAAAAAGGAACAACTGTAACAACATGTTACATTATTAATGCGTTAGGCCAAGCTTTGCCGCCTGTGATGATTTTTCCTCGCTTTCACTTTAAGCAGCATATGATAGCTGGCGCTCCTACCGGCACTCTGGGACTAGCGACTCCATCTGGCTGGATGAACAGTAACTTGTTTGTAAAAACAATGGAACACTTCATCAATCACACTCAGAGCAGTAAAGAAAATCCATCATTGCTTATAATGGATAATTTTGAAGCCCACATCTGCATCGAAGCAATAAATCTTGCAAAAGAAAATGGAGTAACAATTCTGACTGTTCCTCCTCATTCCACTGGTAAACTACAACCATTAGACGTTGCAATATTCAAACCTTTCAAACTTGCGTATAACGCGGCAGTAGACAGCTGGCTTATAAGGAACCCTGGAAAGCCGTTCGGTATATATGAAGTTGCGCAATGTATCAGAGAAGCCCACATGAAATCCATGACCCCTGCAAACATATGTAGTGCTTTTCAAAGCACAGGAATATATCCCTTTAATAGGGATGTATTTACGGACTTGGATTTTGCGCCAAGTGAGGTCACAGACCGAGAAATCGAAGAATCTTATGAAAGAGTATCTCCTTCTATATTATCAACGTGCCTGGATAAAGCGACCACTTCAAGATCTCTACCTGAGCCAAGAACGCTAACACCCACTCAAAGTCCACCGCCCAGATATCCGTCATCATTTTTAAGGGATCTAATCAGTTCTATATCTCCTGTGCAGTCCAAAATGCCATCACCTGCTCAAAACTCGCTACCAAGAATTACACCACCAATTTCAGAAGATTTAGTCACCCCTGAATCCCATTTACCATCGAAAACGCCATCAGCTGCTCAAAACCTACTACACAGAACTCCGTCACCATCCTTAGAACGACCAATCAGCTCTGGCTCCCAAGAGATGACTCCTGTCGCTAAAACGCCACTACCTATTGAAAATCCTGAAACATCTAAAAGGTTTATTAGTCCATTTGAATTTAGAGGACTTCCGAAAGCTGGACCTAGAAAAAGTGGACGAGCACCACGACGTAAAGGAAAATCTATGGTTGCTACAGACACCCCAAATAAATTGGAAATTAAGAAGCGGAACGCTGAAACAGCAAAGAAAAAGAATAAAGAAAGAGAAAAAACAACTATAAAAAGGAAAGTTCTTCAGGAGTACAGTAGCGAAGAAGACACAGTTGAAAACCGTCCGGAGAAAAAGAAACGCAAACAGAGACATAAGATTCAAAAAACCAAGAATTAAAAGCAATTACAGTCAGACTCTAGTGAAGAAGAAAATAACTATATGAGTGTTCATTCTGAAGAAGAAGCTGGCTATGAGGAAGAAAATGAAGAAGAGCAATATGAAATATCGGAAAACTTCAGTCCTCTTGATTCGAAACCAAAAGAAGGTGATTATATTTTAGTGCAGTTTAATACGGGTAACAGAAAAGTCTTCTACTTAGCAAAAGTGATTGGAGGAAGGAACCAGAGTGAGATGGAAGTGAGTTATTTAAGAAAATCTTCTAAAATAAAAAATGCCTTTCTATTACCCAATGTACCTGATATTGCCACAGTTTTTATGGAGGACATAAAAATGATTCTACCTAAACCTTATTTTTCTGGTGGTACAAAAAGGCAAAAGGGCGTTTACAATTTTGATCTCAATTTTTCTAAAATAGATTTACGCTAAATTTTATAAAAATAATTTAAAATATTATTTGAAAGCTGAAAGATATATATTTTTTTGTTTGATTTTTTCTTAATTAATAAGACTAAGATTTGAGATTAGCTAAGAAGGCGAAAGATATTTATGTTAAACTTAGTAATTTTAAGAATCATAAACTGCACTAAAGTTTCCTAATTTTATAAGACTGATGTAAAATTAGAGTTGGTAACTGCTAATGGACCAAATACATAATTATAACTATAAATAAATTGATTTGTAGAATATTGTGTTTCATTTTAATCCCACCCCAATAAAGTTCAAAGTGCCCCATGCTAAGTTTGCATGTCTATTCAATGTAAAAGTTCGCTGTGCCCCATAGTGATTCATTGTACCCCTAAGAAATATCCACAGTGCCCCATACTTGGGGTACACTGGATCATATTCCATTTTTTTTTAAATGATGAATAAGTAATAAACTGCTCTATTTCTGGTTGATTTAAAAGTTATTTTTAATAGGTTATATCCTGCTTTACACCTTATATGCAACTGGTATGAGCTAGCTTTAATAACGAATTCAGTAGAGCTTATACAAAAAAAACTGATTCACTGTGCCCCATCCTCCCCTACATTGTGTTTGCTACCTAAAGATGAAATTAACGAATACGTATTCAGCCTGTTTACATTGTACCTGTTAGGTAGGTAATTCATTAATGTACAACATACATCCAAATACAAGCATTCCGTAAACGTTAATTAACATTGGGTTTATGGACCAGCAAACACAATCAAGCAACCAATCAGAATTTGTTATTAATGTCATCGTAGAGTCCCGGCAAAGAAACCGTTTGATGTTGCGTGCCTTTGTTTCCCTAACGAGCTCCCGTAAAGGCTCTAGCCTACTGCCCGCCTCGACAGCCTCGGTGTTTGGGAACGGGAGCACTTTCTTACTTCACTTCGGTAGCGGACTTAACACTGCGCTTTACTTTGATTATTTCCTCTTTTTAATATGTAACGTATCCAGTTAAAAAAAAATGATAACAATATGGCACCGTGATTGATGTGCTGTGGCACATCATATTTGGCACCACACTCAAAGCAAGTATATTAAATGGCACATTAGTCCCTGTAATAAGCAAATAATGTAGTTTGTAATTAAATACTTCTGTTTTAAAATATATTAAAACCAGTTACCTAGGTAGGTAACTGGTTTTAATATATTTTAAAACATAAGTAGGTACTTATACATAAAAAATAAACTTATGTTACGTCACTTAAGAAAACATTAACTTGAAAACTAGCCATATTCCCTTGTGCCAACATTTTGAGAAAATTAATCCATGGTAGAAATCCGATACGATTAATACATGATATAAATATTATGTCACCTCTGGTGCCGTAAAATTGTGAGATCTATCAGTTCAAAAAAACGCGTGAGATTGTGACCTAACGGTGGGTTAGGTTAGGTTAGATTGTAATCCATCGGCATTAAATTATAAACTCACGAAGTTTACAATTTTTCAGTGACGATTTTAACCCTTTGAACGCCAGCACCAAAACACGAAGTCATGCCCCGGACGCCAAGCATACTTTTACGTAAAATGTTGGCCCGATTAAGTAGTGATGCTACACACCATTTAAAACAATGGTTATAAATACAGTAAAATCGTCGAAATTTTTAAGTGTTTCTCACTTATAGCTCTTAAAAACAAATAATAAATATAATAAATAAATAAATATTTCAGACATGCCATACTGGGCCACACACAGCCATCTAGTCCCAAATTAAGCTACTATTAAGTACCCTGTCGTATGGGGTACTAGACAACCGATAAACTTACTTATATACTTTTTTTTTGTAAATACATAGGTACTTATAATACATAGAACATAGAAAATAATTCATTAAATTAAATTTATATTAATGAAACAGACTTGAATTTTCTAATATTGGATTGAAAAAAGTTCTGTTTGTTTATCGACACTTGGCGCAACTAGTTGACGCTTTAAAGCAGTGGTGGGCAAACTTTTTTAATGGGGGGCCACAAAGTTTAAGAAATTCTAGAGAAGGGCCAGAATTATAGAAAAAAAATGTATGTGTTAAAGCTTTTAACCATAATATTTAAAAAAAAACATTAAAGCAATGTTACTAATAATACTACTTTAAATTAATTAATTTACTTTTGATTCGAAAGTCCTGCCTTTTATAGGCGTATGAGACATATGGAATTGTTTTTGATTTTCTATAATATTTTCAAAAGCAGGTTCCAGCTGTGACGAAATAACTTTCAGCAGAATCTAAATTATACTTCTCGACCGTTAAAACAGTTATAGCGGGCCATATAGTATCCATGTCGATGGACCCTCGGCGAGCCGGATTATATACTTTCGCGGGCCGGAGTTGGCCCGCGGGCCGTACTTTGCCCATCACTGCTTTAAAGCGTCAATGGCGTTCTAAACCAGAGAATTTATAGTTATTTATGATAAGAACAGTGGTGTTAGTTACATGTCAATAATAATGGGCAAATTTAAACTCATTGTTTTAAGTTCTCAAATTAAATACACAAAAACCAAGAACTGATGTTTTCATATATAGACATTTTACATAACATTTAACTGATGTTTCCTACTAATATTATAAACAAGTTAGTTTTTGTGAATGTCTGTAATAGAAGTCTGGATATTTGGTGTTACACTTGCACGCAAAAACTACAAACTAGATTACAATGAAATTTACAAAACTTAAAAATAATACATAAGTGTAACGCATAATCTATAATTGATTCTTAAATAGTGCAACTAATTTATTATATATTTATCTATTCATATTCATATTCATTTATTCACTCATAACATAATTAGATATATATATTTTGGTTAACCATCAATACCACTGAGCAATACTTGTATATTATATTAATTAGGTATATTACATCAATACTTGTAGAAATGTTCACATTTTTAGAATAAATATTTGAAAAAATACATTAATTAGGTCTCAATCATAAACGTAGAATATCTATGGTCTCAACGTTACCAATAACTGTGCAAGCGCTTGTAACGTCATAGGCGGATGCTTTAAGGCGTCAATGGCGCTCGCAGATGTCATAAATAGTGATGTTCATTTTGATTATCGATTTTTATATTTGCAATGAATATCTAATAAGACTTGTCTGTGTTTTGTGTTTAATTTGTCACGCTGCTGGTTAGAACACCAGCAACGTGGCAGTAATTATTTTTGGCCGACTGCAAAGTAACACACACTTGATATATTTGTGTAAGCAAAATGTAGGTACATTAGCTTGAGTTTTGTGCAGTAATGACCGCTTATTAAAAAGTTAGTGCAGCTTTGTAGCCATCCACTTTGCACTGTGAGTAACATATTCGAAAAAACTGAAAATACCTGTAATTTTTTCTCATAACTCACGTTTAAATCTCACAAATTTTCACATCACTATGTGACGCTTTAAGACGTCTACGGCGGCCCGGCAAATTTTGATAAAATATTTTACAGTATGAAATATAAGTTTTAAAAAAAAATAAACTAACCGCATAATAACAGAAATTGACGTGGACGAAGTCGCGGGCAACAGCTAGAGGTATTTAATAAACTGCATTAGAGCAGTCGCCCGGTATGTGGAAGATGGGGGTTCAAGTCCCACCTGCAGTAGTCGGAGGTTTTATTCAAGGATTTGAATTTTCAACTTGTAAACCAAGCTTTTAGGTACTCAGGTAACTAATCACTTAAGAGTTTCTTTTAGCTCTGTTTCGTTCAAATCAAAAAGAAAACATCTGAATTTAACTTATTTCATAATCATAGCCTGCTTTTACGTTATTCAATGCTTTTGTAAAGAATGGTCAAGTGTTCGCACGTTATACCTTATACACAATCATTCACACATTAAATTTTGCGGACGTACGTACAATCATGATAGCTTTGAGCTGTGGGTAAGCAACATAATAAAGTTACGACACAATTATCAGCTATGTGAACGTTGCGCCACGATTGTCGTGCGGGATTGTGCTGGCCTCGAGATCTGCTGGTAGACGCTGCCCCCCCTCGTGGAAGCTTAGTACCTAGACATCTGCATGCATGACTTATTGCAAAGGTCTTAATATTGCTAACTTTTTTTATTTACATACCTAGTTGAATACCCAAGCTTAGACGTACCTATAGAGCCTTGTTTAACCAGTAGTGATGAGGGTACTTTCTATGGCCGGGAGATATTACTATGTAGAACCTTGTTACTGTTAGTATTATAAACGCAGTAGTTACTAAGTTTGAATGTACATACTGGCATATTAAGAAAATCAATAAAGTAAGTATTATACATAGTGAGAAATGTCGTATAGGTGTGTCGGTGTCTCGCCGTATCAGAGTGCCTGTGTACCATTAGGTTTTAAAATGTTTGACCTAGTGTGTGTCCAGCGTGGAAGAATGTAGATTTCCGTAGATAAACATTCAATATCTACTACTTTTTGTTGAGAGTTTTATCCGATAGTATATATCTTAAACCGAACAAATGAAATATTTATTGTATTGCTTAAATCAATAAATTACTGCTAAACGAAGACATGGAATGCAATGCACTTTGTATATATTATTAGACTTCCTTACCCAAGGGGTAAAAACGGGTCCTATACGGTCCCTATTTACTAAGTGTCCGTCTATTCTGCCTGTCTTGTCTGTCTGTCTATCTGAATGTCTGTCTATCTGTCTATCTGTAATTATGTATGTCTGTCTGTTGTGTCTGTCTGTCTTCGGGCTGTAGGTATATCATGAACCGTGATAGCAAGACAGTTATAATTTAAAAAAATGGTGTTATTCTGTTGCCGCTGTAACAACAAACAGGTACTGAAACAGAATCAAATACATATTTAAACTGAGGCTCCCATACAACAGAAGTGCTTCTTGGGAGTTTTTTAATCGATATTAATAATGGCAACCGGTATGCGATTGAAATATTCATAGAATATTTAGTTAGAATATTCACTTCAAAAATAAATAATTAAATTACGTAAATTATGGTACGGACCCTCCATGCGCGAGTCCGCCTCGCACTTAAATTGCTGGTTTTTTCTATTGTTCTCTGTTCATTTTACTGATCGCACTGACATGACCTACTACAAAGTGATCCATGCATGCCTGTGGCTTTGCTCAAAGGCACTTACTTTTATTTAATGTCGGATTACCCAAACGCCTGTCTGAACCCTTTTAATGAAATTTCCCGTTTATTACTGTTGGCTAGGAACAACATCTGCATTCCTGTTATGCAAATATGTGTATTCTCCGCATGAGTTGGCAGTTCTTAAAGTTATGATACACATAATTTCCAAGTTCCAGGATAAATAAACATGAGCGCCATTAAGGAGGTTCACCTTTACTCGCATGATTAATCTGAGTGAATGCACATTTTTCACTGCAAATGAATGTTTTATTTGAAACGCTTTGAGTATGTTCTCCTGTTGACTTGATAGACTGGAAAGCCTGGTTCTTGAGAATGAGAAATAATTTTAAGTACGAGCGCAGGGAGCTGTACTCATAGGATAACCTGTTTCAAAAATAACTGACCTTAAGTAGCGCCACATTATTCATGTTACCTGTGTCTTCAAAGCTTGTCTATCTAACGTTAATGCTATGTACTTAATTTGCCTTGAAGGTTGTTTATTATTCATCTGCGTGGAGGAGTCGTGTTTAATTATATGAATGGTAGTCATTATTTCTAGGTAGTCTTTTACATTTATTATAATTTTACATCTTTTATCCCTTAAATGGGTTAATTACCAGCTCACAGTCACTTGTTATGGTATTCTGCGGGGTAGGCCTACATCCAGCAGTATTAACAAGTAAAAAGGTTTTGGACTATCAAATTTACGTAAATTATGACCTTCCCGAACATTTCCGAAAGCATTTTTTTTGAATGACATGTTTTTCTCCAACGATTTGTGGCCATATGTATAAGTACTTAACTATAGACCAGTAGACTTATATTACATGTACATAACTGAAATTAGAATCCGGTGTAGCGCAACCTTCGTTCTGTCAAATTTTTGCCATGTCAACTTAAATCAGAACCATACAAGAACCATGATACCGACTTTAATGGGTTCTGCTTTGCTTTAAGCATAGCAGACGCAGTATTACTTAATACTGTAAGTCTTGGTTCTGTGTGTACTTGAGACTACTTGAGAGTTGCATCCTAATAAAATTGTCTTTGCTATGTTTGTGAGTAACGAAGTAAATGACCTTATCACGGTCATGATGATTTTTTTAATAACCCTTGAAATACGAGTACGTCATACAAATACTATCGGTAACCCTCCCGTGTTAGTTCCGCGCGCAATAGAGTGTTCCATAGCCCATTGCCATGCTTCTTTGTTGGTATATTATGAAGGTGGTATCTCGTCTCGCCGCCGCCATCTCGTCGATTTGCTAGTAAGTAGGTAGGTAGTTAATAAATCCACGTTTGACATGCTAAATTGCTGTAACAAAAAAATAGGCACCATTAAAAAAAAACACCCTACTTTAATAAATACAACCCTTGAACTGGAAATTTTTAGAAAAATAAACAGTTGCGTATTTTTTATAAAGAGTAGTTTAACATTTTAATGAGATGTCGAAGCTACTCTATTGAAATTGAATTCGTCTAGACAACCGAAGGGGGCGCCCATCTAAGCGTACGTTTTGGCATCCAGTTGAAATTCTTAATTCAAGTAATAAAAATGATGAAATAGACTCTTTCATGAAGCTCTCACGGAATAGGATTCTTTCACATCTTATAGCAGTTTGAAAAAGATTTATATTTATGTATGTTGTAAACAATCTTCAATATAGCCACGCGATTCATCGTCCGTAAATACGTTGAAAATTTTAAGACATAACATTACTTACTTATGCTTTAATATGAGAATAGACTCAGCTTAACTTTTGTGCATAGTTACAATTAGATACACAGACCCTTAACACGATTGAATTTCTTAGGTAATTTATGTCATGTTCAGTACATACATTAATGCAAATTTAACCTTACTTACGTAGCTTAAAGTTGAATTTTTGTAAGTTGTCAGTAATTTAAAAGACTCTTACATTTAAGTGTGCGCTCATTTAGTGAGGACGTTTTCCTGGCACTGGTTGTGTTTGTAGTGTTTTGTTCTATTGAAATTCAAGGTTTTTATTATAAGCCTGCTCAAACTAAAGGTTACAAAGGTTTACTTTCAAAAAGTCAGATAAACTGTTATGATGTCATCGATTTAACATGCAAGGTGTCGTCATTTTCCTTTCAATGGTGCCGGATGCACGAGCGTCGACCTGTCTGCGATACATTTTGTTCTTATTGTGCTTGTTGACGCGTTAAGGTAATAAAGTCCATTCGATTATGCTTTTCTTAGGACAATTTTATTTGCAGACTCTTTCGAGTGGCGCTTTGTAACTGCAAAAGTTCTGACTATTGTAAACTTCGTTAAGAACTTGGTAAATACGTTAAACGACATTCGAACGTTACACGATATTTAAATGTTCGTAACATTTGTCAAGCTCATTAGTAATTTTTTTTTTACCTAAAATTAAATCGGACTCTTTTAAATTTTGTTTATTATATATTTTAACATATGCATGTAAAATTAGAAAACGTTTCATTCTAATGTAAGGGGCTGGTGTAATTAATTAATATTTATTGGACACAGAAAACCTTTTTGCAAACTGTGTGAAGAGGATGATCAATAAATTTTTTAACAGTGACAACGACTCTTAAATTTATACTTTGATTTCGTTGCGTTTAAAATTACTCTGAAGGTTAGGCGGATTAAGTATAACGACTTTACATATAATGTGCCGCTATGTTTTATGTCGTAGCATCAATATTTTTAGAAAATCTCTAATGTGATTATTTGAGTATATGTCTTGCTCTTTGTGTTACATAGTCTAGACTTTCCATGTTCTGTGGTCTAGACTCTAGACGCGACATTGTAACATGTTATCACAGAGAGCTATATAGGTAGTCTACGTATATAATAATCGAATTGCGTGAACGATGTGTTGCAGTGACATAATTGTACAAGCCTATGTCTTAGCCTTCCTCACCAAGAACCCGACATATTGGATCAAGTACTGCTAAGGATTCCATGGTTCAATTGGTCTGCTGTTATGTTGTGATTACATTAGTTATTAGGATAGGTACCTAAATAATGTAGGTATTAATGACAAAACAACATCATGAGCAAGTAAACACATATTAAATATGCTACTGAAGCGGTTAAAACTAATGTCTTGAAAAAACTGGATAATAAAGAAAGACTATGAAAATAATGTATGTATACTCCTCCTCCTTGAGTTGTAACATTAATTTATTAACCGATGTGTGGTGAATGTATACACGATTTCTTACATGTTTACATTTTTAGATTCACTACACTAAACTATATTAAACACACATTCACACACACACACACACACACACACACACACACACACACGCACGCACGCACGCACACACACACACACACACACACACACACACACAAATGCAGAGCACACAGTACAACCGTAGCATCCGTAGCGCGCTTCTTAACTTTAAGATTGTTAATAATAAAGTAAATCCGTTACTGGCTGTCAGTATTGCTCAAATGAAAAACAATTGTATTTTTAAAAGCTGTGGATTTTTTAAATAAAAAAATAAATAAATAAATTTTTCTCATGCATCAATTTCTGAAGTACCTACCTATTAAGTTGAATAGTGTATTTTTTGTAACAGTAAATTTTCGTGTTAGGTTTCATCATGCTTCTGCGCTTTTTGTATAACCCTCTAGACTATCAATTAAGTTTTATATTAATCAATGGGTATTTCTTGTACATAAATTTATGTCTCAGAAATGGCTTAAAAGGTTTTCTATTTAGATAATGTTTTGCATGTTGAATGTGCTTACTCGTAAGCATATGTGAATTACTTGTGAAAACGCGAATTGCAAAAATAATAAAACTAGCTATGCTCGGTCGCACAGGTACCTACTGCAAAATGCAATGACCTGTGTGAAACTGTACACGCAATTTAACTACGAATTGGTGCGTCAATAGTGAAGCTGTTTTTTTTGTTGTCGCCTGTATCTATGTACGAGTATCCTTATTCTTTATATGTATTTTAATCTTTTCGCAAAATAAGGGTTGTATACCATTTAATTGCAACGTGCCTTGTTTGCTTATGATAATTATATTCTTTCAACATTCCTGTGGAGTAATGATGCAACGAACATGCTCTTTCAAGCTAAGTAAAAACAGTTCCCCTATTATTGTTTGCACCGAGGGCCGGGAATCAAAGGTCGGCCGGCAATATCGAATGCCAAACGAATTCATTAACAAATCCTAACACAACACGATTCGTGACTAAATCATCATTAATTCACTTGCCTTTAAGATTTCCTGCCAAACCGCCGGATTCGCTTGATGGGACCTTAATAATTAATTACTACCGTCTGGATCTATTAATTCAGGACTTTCATTTTACATTACTGTAAGTGTGTAACAAATATTAGGGGTTAAAGTATGAAATTGCCGTTTTGTATGGACGAAATCGAGAATAGTCATTTTTCCATACGAACAATTTTTTAGTTTTTTTAAAAACGCCTGAGCCGTTTTCGATGCAATTATAGGTGAAAGTTAGATGGTTATAAAGCTACGCATTATAGTATTTTAATTTCTGAAAATCAAAGTATATAATACAAATATACTTAATTAAAGCAAGAAGGTCAGCTGACACATTGTAAGGGGTCTTTTCAACGACTTCCTTTGAAGTAATAGGCACTAGTATTGCATTTTTTTGTTTTAGTCAAAAGTTACTTTATTTAGTTTTTGATACAATACAAAAAAAAATACGAAATAATATGACTATACTTAAGAGCTATAAACAAAATAAAAAGTGGGAAAATAATCGGCAATTTCATACTTTAACCCCTATTATATGTTTTGAAGTAAACGTCCTAAATATTTTTATGCGAGTATGTTTGTTAGGAATAAATACCGTTTGTCTCCCTTTACAATAACTCCGTTTGTTGCCCTCTATAATTACGAAAGTGGACATAGCTGATACGATGGTTTTTATTTGCAGGTATGTGATATTTTCCATTTGTTTTTACGAGTCTGCCGGGCTCCCTTGTCCGGCGTCGGGTGACGTAAGTATAGCATTAGACATTACGCATAATTTATTGAGTTTTTATAAATTGCGCTACCTTCGCAGTGTTGTTCGTTTATTGATTTGTAAAAATAAAATATAGGTAAGTAACCGACCATTTTTGTGTGTACACTTTCATGTTAGTTGTTGATGCGTCCATAATGTTGATGCATGAGTATTTTTTGACTATGGTAGTACCTATCCGAAACAACAGTTTTCTGTTGGCACTCATTTCTAAATCGTGATTTTCTTAAAAATGTTTAGTGTTATGGCCTACCGAGATAACCTGTATCAACATTTCTGTCTTTCCATCCCTCGTGCTTACTTTGTTTAAGACACTTGGCTCGTTAAACCAACATGACCATAGAATTTAGCTAGAGAGGCATCACAGTGTGTTTTAACTGGCATGGTATCGCGTATACAAATGTAGTAGAAGTAATCGCATAGCCCATTGGAGGTATTCGAGCCCTCAAATTTTGTCCACCACTTGGTGCTCCACTGAATTTCGAAGGCATCCGTAATCACTCAATTAATTTCAAGCGCTCTGTACTGTTCGTGTACACGTTGCATAACCGGTTATTACCTTGCTCTTGTTTGCAGCCGACGTTTCTCACAGTTTACAACACAACGAAGAAAAACAACTGTGGGAAAATTTACTGTGTGCGGTAAACATATGGTTCCCGGTAATGATTCAATCCGCTAAAAAACAACGATTTTGAAATACGTCGGTGTTTCGATCCAGTTGCACGTGTTTCCCATTGAAAATTAGCTATTGCTGAAGTATTGATAATAACCGCCTACGCTGCAAAACAATCTTGCTGCTTCTGTTTGAAGACCTCATTATAATTTATAATTATAATTATTTTACGGAAATAGGTGGTAGCTTTATCTGACATCAATAAATGAAATTGCGATTTTCAGCACGTAGGAACTGGAATTTTAAAACCTGTAACCTGAGAAAAAATCCACCAAGTATTATCACATGTGTATGCACCAAACTAGTAAAGTTCCTTTGTTAAAGGTTATGCAGGTCATGTACAATCGAGGTCCAGCAAGCAGTGGTGATTATAAAACTTTAAAAACTTTCGTATAAAAAAACTAGTTGTGATATCCAAAAACAACAAGTAAATCTGAAAGGGCGGACACGCGTACACATTTGCAACATTATAGCGAGAATTTTAAACAAAAGTAATTATTTGTTCCGAAATTGTGGCGTCGAGCGTGCCCGCGTCGTCGCGAGCATTTCCCCACCGCTGACAACCTAATTGTTTAAGGAAACAGCTTTCAATTATAACGTACCTCGAACTCTCTTCGAGTTTAAATCGGGCAGTGGAAAAAGCTACAACGCACCTAAATTACAGAATCGGACCGTGGAAACTCCCAAAAGAGGATAGAATAATGCCTGCTTGCGGTTTTGTCCCTTCTCTCTCACAGAATTCTGGCATTTTAATTGTCTCATTAAAGTCCTATTAATTTGTGTCCATGTTAATTGTATTGCTTAGGAATGGCGTCGTGTCCCTATTATAAAGGCTATTTTCTGGTACTTGCATATGAGATCTACGAGTTTATTAGGTATACTTGTCGTAAATAAATATCCCTTTGAATGAGTATGACACGCGACAGAGTCAAAAAGTGTCGATAGGCGACCCTTGGGGCCGACCTTAAACAAACAAAGGAAAAAAATGGTTTTTAGGACATTTTAAATATTTGTTAAATCGTTTAGCGATATTAATTAAACGATCATCTTCCTAAATATGTTAGAAATGATAATTCGTCGATATTCGTTTTGCAATCAATAAGAACCTGGAGAAATTCATGTCAGATCATTAGAATGTACCTCTTTGCCTTGGTCCATTTATGTATTTTGCGGTTATTTTGTAATGTTATGACTACTAATATTTGGTTTTGTTATGAGAAAACTAAATCCTTCGAGCCGTTTTTGTCCAACCTAACGTTTTGTGTCGAGACAAATCCGAGTGCATTGTACCTACTGAATCAGCGATCATTAACCCGCTTCGCCCACACGTATAATTGCGTACATTTAAAAACTGACTTGATGTATGATGAGTTAGAAAATAAAGGCTTACGTAGGCAGATCACAGGCCGGTGACCTGTGAGTGAGCCTTGGTGTTGGAGGGATTTGACACGAGAAGCGGTAAAACATCCAAGCGTGAAGTTCGCAACAATAGCTCTAACCATATTAATATGTAATCAAATTGAGTTCCGAGAACCCACAAAGCCTATAGATCAACCTACGTGTACGTCGGTTAAAGTGTATTTCTTTATATGAAAGATTTATCATGTTGAATCGTAGCAGTAGAATTATTAACGACCAAGTTATACAAGATGTTTTTTATACAGTAAATATAACATAAATCCTATTCTTTGTGCTTTAATGCAGACTACGTAAGCTTACTGCGTAAGAAGTTAAGATGTCTCAAGCAGAACATTTTTAGCGATATTAAAATTCAAAACAGCCCCTTTCCACTTCACTTGTAAGTTACGTTGTGTTTAATCTATCTAAACAAAGTTCAGTCATGGGGTGGGTGTACTTCCATTCAAGTTCTCATATCATGCCAATTATATTTTGCTTATATTACAGATAGGAGTATATCTTTGTAGAGTTCGTGCTCTGTATGGTCCTTCGTAGCAATATATTACTATTCGTGCGCTTACTAAAGAAATTGTCACTTATATTATGAAGACTAGTTAAAGGAGATGTCCCATAATAGGCCCAGACATAGTACACTATTTTCAAAAATCAAGAAAAATATACTGTTTCTGGGAAAAATACATATAAATTTACATAACGTATAATTTAGTGGTTCAAAAATAAATAAGATCGAATAATTTATCAAACTCCAGTTGGCATTCCAAGATAGCGTCAATCTAAAAAAACTTTAAATGTCAATAGCTGTCAGATACCCCTTCTCACTTTTGCATAATCAGTCACTTCAGGTTTTTGTTCTGCTTTTCGCGTTTTAAATGTAGTTCATTATAACGACCTCTTTTTCGTTTTCTGAATTTGGTACTGTAAAATAATTTGTAGGTTAGTCTATCTATTCCTTCATATTATGTAGCCTGTGCGGATAACAAATTAGTAACGCAGTAGTGACTGTGTAGTGTTGCAGAATTCTGGCATAAGATAAAGGCGAATGCTAAAAAGCCAAAAGAAGCAACGCAGGTGTGATATTGTTTATTCATGGTGCATCGAACGCCCCTAATGAATGTTGGATGGGCAGGTCTACCGCGCCTTTTAGGGGAGACATACATTGGTGTGCGAAATACTATTTTTAACCTTTGATGACCTTTAGACTTTAGCTTCTAAATATGAACATAAAATAATAATGGGTAATGCTGTTTTTACTTCAAACTTAACATAAATAATAAACATTAAAGAAGTAACTAATCGAATGGATTTCAATGGAGACAATGACATCAGAGTTCAACAGGCGGAACCGGACCTACCTAATTTGTTCGCATTTGGCTGACGTGCTAGAAGACTCCCTCGAAAATACAGGATTGTACTCCTCCTCCATTTTTAACAAGGGATTGTTAATATCGATATAACACTATGACACAATATAGTTACAGGCACATTGATGTCATACTATTAAAACACATAGATGCATAATCAAAATTTCCTTGCCTTTCGTTGTACAAGTGATGATGACTTGTTCAGTGTTTGGTACTACAGTCTAGTGCCTAAAGCAATAAACATGTCTGATATTATGCAAATGTCAGCACTACGGTAGTAGCTATTTAGTTACTCGGAGGTTGATATTCCTATTTCCTAATATTCTTGAAGTGAGGTCAAACCAATGATAAAATTATTTGCACACCGGCTTCATCTGAGATGAGGGTTGCCAATTTTCGATTGTTTTATTTATTGTAGTACACATATTTTTGTATGTATTTACAAATTGCAAATATTTTCTAGATTTGCTTTTAAGCTGATGTGGGAGTGCCTGCAGTGATCATGTGTGCTGACAAAGTACACAATACATAATTATCTTACGTATTTTTTTTTGTTTCCTTAGCCTTATTTGTGTTTCCTATTTCTTTTTGCGTTTCCTAATTCAATTGTTATTAAACTTATCTTCTACTTATACTCGTAGATGTATCTAAATGAGGAATGTTACTGATGTCGAAATTTGAAACAAAACTTATACCAATATCTTAACAAGAGTCTAAAATAAAAATAACCTTATTCGTTTCACAATACTTATCCAACCACAATCCAACTTTGTTTACGCAATCAACATATTATTATTGTGTTGAAAGTTGGCAACCCTAAGGAACTTTGAACTTCGCAGTCTAGACGGGTATTAAAACCACTGTTTTTTCCAAGAGTATACCTAATTATTATTATTTCTCGGCCTTTTTGTTAATTTTTTGGCCTTTTAATGTACTCGTAGCTTTGCGTGATACCTTTACCAGCGAATTAATATTATAATATCTACGGAGCAAATAGTGTACCTAATTAATAACTGGTTTGGAGTAGTAATTTTAAAAGCTCTCTAGACCTAAAAAGGTTTATGTAGTAAAAGTTATGAAAGTGCTGAGTTAGACTTATGAGGTTAAATTTTGACTAGCTTTACGATGAATAATATGTATTTCTAGTAGACTTATCAGGTTTTTTGTTGTGAATTCTTAAATATTTGATATGAATATAGCTTTACTTACTTCTACATACTTCTCTCAGGCAAAGTGAAATGCGTCACTTAGAGTAATTTAAGTAAATCATAGGCTTTTTACGCGATTTTGGGGCGATCCTTCTTTAATATGTAGGATTTAATTTTTAACGAACTCTCCTCGGTGGTTATAACAGTTCTACAAATAGGGGAACTCACTCTCCCATGCAGGTATGTAGGTTTTTTTGTAGTTAATCAATCAATCAACAGCCATTGCTGGACGCAGGCCTCCTTTAAGTCACGCAACAATTGTCTATCCTTGGACTTTCCCCATCCAGCCGCTGCCAACAGTTATTCTCCGAAGGTCATCTGACCATCGAGTCGCAGGGCGTCCTACACTACGCTTGCCTAAACGCGGTCTCCACTCCAGAATTCGTCTGCTCCAACGGTTGTCAGTTCTACGGCAGACGTGACCAGCCCACTGCCACTTCAGCGTGCTTATCCTTCGGGCTATGTCGATAACTTTCGTCCTCTGACGAATATGCTCGTTTCGTATCCTGTCTCTTAACGAGATACCAAGCATTGCCCTCTCCATAGCTCGCTGAGTGACTTGAACTTGTGAACTAGTCCTCTGGTAAGTGTCCACGTACCTAGTTAATATTTGATATTTAACTTTATGATCTATTGTTCCATTCATATACGAATATTGCTATGCGATGCTTTTATTATGGAGGACATTTTTCGACGTTGTAAGGTTCATCTGTTATTCCGTGTAGTTTTATACTCGTACTTAAGCGTAACTTTCAAGCGTGCTATATACAACGCTGTTCCCATAAAATAATAGGGGTAAAGTATGAAATTGCCGATTATTTTCCCACTTTTTATTTTGTTTATAGCTCTTAAGTGTAGTCATATTATTGCGTAATTCTTTTTGTATTGTATCAAAAACTAAATAAAGTAACTTTTGACTAAAATAAAAATGCAATACTAGTGCCTATTACTTCAAAGGAAGTCGTTGAAAAGACCCCTTACAATGTGCCAGCTGACCTTCTTGCTTCAATTAAGTATATTTGTATTATATACTTTGATTTTCAGAAATTGAAATACTATAATGCGTAGCTTTATAACCATCTAACTTTCACCTTTAATTGCATCGAAAACGGTTCAGGCGTTTTTAAAAAAACTAAAAAATTGTTAGTATGGAAAAATGACTTTTCTCGATTTCGTTCATACAAAACGGCAATTTCATACTTTAACCCCTAATATTCGGTTTTGTACGCTTGACGAGTGGTTAACGAAACCAACATAGAAGATGAACAATTTACGATTCGACATAAGTGTGAGTCATGCTTCTATTTATTTAACAAAATATCGGTTGGTTTAAGTCTACTCAATCAAGCTTTTACACTTCACTTCACTTCATTCATTAGGATATTACCGTATTTACTCAATAGAGTAAATAACCTCAATGGAACATTTCTCGGACAACTGCCAAAAATGTGTCAGCGTTAATTCGTGATGTTCATCTGATTCTTTCTTCCAGTTAACGTATGATAATATAATGCGCAGCCACTGTTAAGGACTAAATTGTGTGCTCTTGGTCATGTATTTTTTAGAACCTTACATACCGTTTGGGAGCTAAATTTAATATTAAAAAAATGTGTTACTTACTTCAATTTTTTTTCTTGTGCTTTTCTTGTGTTGAACAATATTACTTAGATATTGTTACGTTAGGTGTCATATTTAGTTTTTTCAGTAATAAGCGTAATGAAAAAAAAATGGTGTCTCCATTTTTATGTCGTCCGGGTGGTTAACACCTATAGGAGGGCCAACATTTTCATCAAAAATTACACCAATTTTTTCATGAAACTTGTTTTTTAAGCACTTAGAATAATAGGGTAATTTTAAAATGGTATGTTGTCAAAACTTACTGAACTAATACTCCATTATTATAAATAACGGCAAGATTTGTTTAGATTACTTAAATCGACTTGATATCCTAATACAACTTCTGTGAATTAACCTTTGCTGTTATGTGCACATTCGCTTTACAATAAGCTAGGTTCTTTACATGATCTATATTTTTAATGTAAACTAAATAAACGAAATTGAAATAATGTATTCAGATAACCTGGAATAAGCGCAACAATTTCTATTTTTGTAAGCCCTTGTAAGCCTATTTTGTAAGCCCTTGTCTGCAATTTATGCACAAGCTGGATTTCGTTGGAAACATTAAAGTGGGACTGGAGGATAGGTATACCATACCATACATACAATATACAATACAAAACCTCTTTATTCAATTCAAACCTTATAAGTGGTTAGTAAACGCTCCAAAACTAGTTAGAGTTATCTTTTAAGTTAAAGTAAAGTAAAGTAAAGATTTATTTCTGTGTAAAAACTTAGCCTATTACATAGGAATAAATAAAGATATTACTGTGCTAGAATACAAATGTCAATGTCAATTTTGCTTACGCTATTATCTATATTAATACCTGAATATTATCTATATTAATACCTATATTAATACATGAATTAATACCTAAATATATTCTATATTAATACGGCGCAAGGTGTATGTTTGTGATTCATACGTAACTCATAACAATAGTAAGTTATGTGTGTAAATGTGCACTAATCACCACATAACTACACAACCGTCAATAGTTTGTATTAGGCCTATTTAACACCTGTAGTTACCAAAGTATGTTGATAAATAACTAACCCATTACGACATCTTTAGGACCCTTTTCAAGTTAAACTCGACATCTGTCTTTCATGAAGAGTTTCGTTATTAATATTGAGACTTAAGTAATATTGAATAAGAAGGTTATAAATAGTCCTATACATAAACGTCACGACCAATTACATTTCTGAGCCTACCCTTGGTTATCAAGATCTGTGTTAAGAAGTACATAATTTTATATCATCATAATTTTAGTTTACAGATAAATACATATAATAAAAGTAAAGTAACAGCTTATAATACTCAGGGCAAAGGCCTCATCATTAAATTGAAGTTATAGAAGCAATGATAGGTACAGGCATAATCGCTACGCTTGCCAAATGCGGATTGGTGATACCCGTTGCAATGTTCGAAAATTTAAAACTCTTGTTGCCCGTTCCGAGGATCAAACCTAGGACCCCGAGATCTTAGCCCGGTACTTAAACCACTAGACCGGCATTTCCCATTTGCCGGGTCGCGACCCGGTACCAAATCAAAATAAAATATCGGGTCGCAACATTCGCGCCTTTTGTATAAAATAATTATAAGATTAAACGAACTTACCCTAAGTGAAGTTCTATCTTAATTATACGAAGATACTTGTCCGAGATGGGTTTAACATGTAGTAACGGTGAGATACTAGCGCTGTCACAATTTTTTCAAAGCTAGAAAAAAAAAAGAGAAACAGAATGTTTTCTATGGCAACACTTATCAAATTTCATTACGTTTAAAGACAAGCATTAGTAACAACCCAATTAATGGGATAATACTATACAATTTAGTATTAGTGGGTGGGTTTATTAAGGGACTGCCATCTCGGACAAGTATCTTCGTATAATTAAGATAGAACTTCACTTAGGGTAAGTTCGTTTAATCTTATAATTATACTTAATACTTGTCCGAGATGGGTTTAACATGTAGATGTTTAAAGATGGGTTGTGAATCACTAATTAATACAATTTTTTAAAAATGAAAAAAAAAAATTGTAATTAAGTATAATAAATCTTAAAACTTTGTTATTAATAAAGTAAATAATTTGAGAGAGATTAATAGTAAGTATAAACATTTAATTTATTCGATCCGAAAAATACTATTACATAGGTACTGTATTATTGAATTCTGCTACGTTTTGAACTATTGGCCTAGAATATAGAAGAATTCTGAGACCATCCTGCAGTTTGTTTAATAATAAAATCATTTCTAACATGTGACCTTTGCTGCACGGCAGATGTTGTTGTATGTCTTGTGGTATAAGCCAAGAATATTTGTATCATTAATACCAGCTTCTCACAAAATCTAATTAATCCACCAGCTTATGGCTGGATTTTTGATAGTTAAAATCAAAAGGTCATCAATTTTTTCCTTGACAATTATTTTGTCTTCTCTATATACAACTTGATTGTAGACACAATATTAATTTATGTTTGCTGAGCAAAGGTTTCTAATTGAAACGAAGACTGAGGATTTCGTTTTCTTAAAGTTTAATGTGTAATACTTTGAACATCAAGAACGTTTGCTAACGCCCACAGATCCAAGTAATGCGTCCCGTTTTTCAGTTAACTCTTTTTGGTGACACATTCTGTCCTTTGACCTAACTGTAGGACCAATCAGTAGAGACAGAGTTGATCATTCTCATAGATCTGTGTTAAAAACTAACAATGAGAGGAATGGAAACCTCATGAGTATCAATAGTGTGCTTTCTGCAAAATAGTCACCATAATTTTAAGGGTGAGTCATATCGCTTCAACCCTCGTATTTATAAAGAAGTAATTACTTATTGCTTAAGAAATTCATAACTTCAAGTGTTAATACCTAGTGCATAATTGAAGGCAATGGGTTATTATTAATAGTCATATTATTTGGCTTAGAATGCTAACTTTTGATAGTTCTCACTTCTAGTAATTACTTGATTAAGGAATACTTATTGTCACTTAAGTAATTACTTTCAGTCAAGTAATCACTTATACTTGTTTATAAATACGGGTGTTAGATACACAGATGGAATAGGTACTATTTATTGCACACCAAATAAAGGGATAACATACTTTTTGATAATATTAAGATGTACAATTTTGGGGGTCTTATCGCTAAAGAGCGATGTCTACCAGACAACCTTTGGGTACAGGGAAAACTATGACAATATTTAGGGTATTTAAGAAAAAAGAATTGACCAGTATGTCAAGTGCTGAGTTTGGAGGGCACCACCTTATGAATCCTTGTCTGTCAACAGCCCTACAGCCAGGGTAAGCTGATGGTATAAGTGATAGTAATATTTGAAATTAAAATAATGTTCTATTAAGCTCATATATATTATTTTTATTAGTGTCGATGGCGTTGACTAGGGGAAACCATGGTTGTTATGGTCAATAGGGGAAAACTAATATTTTATTTAAATAAGCTATTACAGTTGTGTTTTCAATACTCATTAAATTTTCATAGTTAAAGTAAAACATTGTAGGTCCAACAGTGCAGCTTTCAATTCTAAATAAGAATAATAAAAAGAATTTATTACACAATCAAGCAAGATTTACAATGGTTAATATGATGTGTTTGTTCTGCACAGGACCAAGACCCAGAAGCCTTATTGAGGCTACATACAGCACCCCAGGTACTGGGGTTGAGGCATTGGTGTGTATTTCCATGAAAAGGTTAAGTTGTTTTATTATTATATAATTGTTGGATTGCTAATTTTCATATTGTTTTTCCCCAAATAGTTAATATCTTTATTTTCTTATTTATTTATCTTTATTTATTAAAAAGGTTAAGTTGTATAATTAGGTTGCTAAGTAATCTTAATGCTAGGCATAACTGCATCCAGTTTTCATGTGATTTTAGTAATTCTTTAAGTCTTTGTCTTCCTATTATTTTTGTATATAGCCATCCATACAACAGCTGGATAAATTGTCTTAAGTGTACCTAACAATTTCTCTGGATTCAATTCTTTCTTAAAGTAACAGCCTATAGTTTTCTTATACAACTGTATTTACTTTTTAAGATTAGTCTTGCACTTTGTTTTTGTATAACTTTTAACACTATAAGTCTAAAAAAAAAAACCCATGTATTTTTAGATTTGAGCATACTTCTCGACTGAAGGTTTAAATAATTAAATTTAAATGTGGACTGCTTTTCATTTTGCACTGTTAGGGTTTGGTCAGTGGAATGTAAAATAAATCATAAGTATTTGCAATTTTAATTAGTAACAAGTGCACTTTCTCAAAGTTCAAAACTTAAGTTATGTAAGAGTTTGCATGCAACAATAATGTTGTCTTTGCAATTGTTTGCTTTTTTCAAATCGTTGAGAAGGTAAATACGATTTTACCTATAAATATATAACATTACATTTGTAAATCCCGGTTCAGTGATAAGTTCTTTTAAATCTTTTGATGCCATATAACAGTCTTAAGACATAAGTTTGTAAGCAGTTATAATATTTTCAAGTTCAAATTGTCTGTACCTATATAATTATTTAGATAAAGTTTTTTCAAGTTTGAAATAAAACTGTAAGTACCATTGGGTTTTTCAACCAAGAATACAGAAAAGTTGTTGAAAAATTATTCTGTACATACAGTATGGGCACACAGATTTCGCTCCCTGAATTTAAAGTTTCTTTATCTCAGAGCCAATTTTATTTTTCTCTATGATAGGCAATTGTTGTGATTCTATGACATCGGAAGGTGGAATGGTACTGAAAGGGATTTCATATGCCTCATGATTCATCATCATTTGTAACATCAAGTCAATTATAAATAAAGTATTTAAGCCGGCCATTTTTACTTATTTTTGGATATTCTTATCGGCTTCCGACAAGGCAAGGAATTTTCTAGAACTGGAATTCAGGTAATGTAAGGGATCTGCCCAAAAAAGTCCTCAATTTCCTGTCAGGTTCTTTCGGTAAAACAATTTGGCTGCCTCTTCTAATTAAAGCCGTTAATGGCTGGGTTTAAAATTGATAACCTCATTTTGTAAATAAGAGGGAGTTTGTATTTGCCTAAATATTGGAGGGTGCTTCTTTACAAAGACCTTCTGTCAATATTTTCGCCCATGTAGGGCAATTTCTGGCCTGATAGGCTATCCAATTTCTTCTTTTTCCCGGAGCCAAAAAAAAAACTTTTTTGTCAGAGGGTTGTCATCTGAAGGGAACAATTTTGATTGTTCAGTACAAGGAAGCAAATTGTCTTCCTGCTATGTGGTAGTGCTCTGTGAAGAACCGGCATGAGCCCATGTAATATAAGGCAAGCAACGCTGGCTTACAGCGTTTAGATCATGCATGCATGAAAGATTCGCACTGAGTCGCAGTGTCTCGGTGGCTTAATAATACAGCTCCTGCCCTGCATGCGAGGAGATGCGGGTTCAAGTCCCGTCTGAGACATAATTTTCATGTTTACAAACTGATAACATGAAGGCGTTGTCTAGTCTCATGTAAGCATGTTTATTCTCATAGGCCTTCTCTCATTATTTTCACCCAGCATAGGGCAAATTCCGGCCTGATAGTCTTTCCAATTTCTGCTTTTCCTACACCCTCTTTTCCCAGAGCCAGAAGAAGCTCTTTTGTCAGATGGTTGTCATCTGAAAGGAACAATTTTCATTGTCCATTACAAAGAAGCAAATTGTCTACAACTATGTGGTAGCGCTTATGCTGATATGAAAGCTTTGTCTAGTCGCAGCGTACTAGCACTTGCCCTTAATGTAAGCATGTGTATCTTTGAGCGATAGCACTTGCCTAATAGAAAGCTCTCACCCTTAGCATGTCTAGCCAATGTTTGTAATTATTCAGACTCTTAAAGACTTAAACTCACACAAAATTAGAGCTTGTGGGTCTGTTCATCATACATGAAACTACCCAGGCGTTTAAAGTTGTTATAGGGAAAAGTCATATTTTTTGAAATATGTAAGCCTCACCTATTGGTGTATCTGTGTCATCATCTATGACAACACATTCAAGAGGGTGTGGTCAAAGATGTTTCCTCATCGCTGCTCTGAGAATCTTGAAGTTTCCTTTATTAGCTTCCATTTTCCTGATCTTCTTTCTTGAATTTAATTTTCTTCAAACACTTGGATTTCATTAGAATAGATTTTCAAACAAGTGAGAAAAACGGTTACGAAAGATAAACATGCTCTCCGAAAAGAAATCATGAAAAGCAATTTTGTTTTTACAGTAAACTAACGAAAGGTTTATGCATTATGAATAAATATTGAATCTGCAGAATGCCTAAATAGATCATTGTTTTCGTTGTAGCGCTTTATGCCCCAAGCGACAACCGGTTGTTGCGATAACAATTGATTTTAATTGTGACTGGAATATCCGAGCGTCAAAGAGACAACGCAATGAAAACAGAAAAAATGGTGTGAGGTGATAATATAGGTTATGGGTTATGATGTTACCTACCTATTTAATTTTTCTAAAGTTTCAATTCGAAACTATCGTAACTACAACATTTCTCTATATGTAAAAGTAAAGATAAATTGAATCATACCTGTGATTAATGTTATAAATCGCTTTTGTTTACATAGCAAGCCTTGACCTTGAATATGCTTCTTTTTGATCTTCTTGTAATTTTCCCAAAAGTCACAATAAGACATATTAAACACTTTAAATAATGACCACCTTAATTTTATAGCATGATTATAAACTTTTATGGTATATTTCATAAGAGTAATAGATATTTTACACATCTTTTATAAAAAGATGATGTGACCGCGCTCGCACAAAAAACCGTAATGAAATTTGATAAGTGTTGCCATAGAAAACATTTTGTTTTTCTTTTTTTTTTTCTAGCTTTGAAAAAATTGTGACAGCGCTAGTATCTCACCGTTACTACATGTTAAACCCATCTCGGACAAGTATTAAGTATAATACCAACTATCGTTCGACGCATGGTAAATATTCTTCTTAAACTGTCGTCATTTTCGGCGAACTTGAATCCTTTAGTAAAACATAGGCAGCGTGCGAAGTATTCGACAAAAAAATTGTGATTAAATGTGTATTATTGTACCTAATGGAACCAGTTTGGTTATAAAAGTACTAGCTGTTGCCCGCGACATCGTCCGCGTCAATTTCTGTTATTATGATCGCGATTATTTTTACAACATTTTTCTCCGATGCTTCGTTCCTATTGGTCGCAGCGTAATGTTATATAGCCTAAAGCCTTCCTCCCTCGATAAATGGACTATCCAACACAAAAATAATTTTTCAAATCGGACCAGTACTTCCTGAGATTAGCGCGTTCAAACAAACAAACAAACAAACAATTCGTTATAAATGTTGATGCGTCACATTGGCAGAGATGATTTACTTAAAGCACACACACACACACACACACACACACACACACACACACACACACACACACACACACACACACACACACACACACACACACGCACGCACGCACACACGCACGCGCGCACACACACACACACACACACACACACACACACACCACTTCGGGCGGTATCTTATAAATAAATATTTCTTTTTCTTTGTATACATGGTGTGAGTATTTATGTTTTAATTATTATATGACTTCCAACTCTTTATGTAAATTTGTGGAAATCTGTAATTAGCTGTATTTTTAAATTACCTAAGATGAATGTCTTACACAATGTATCGCTGTTGATTTACTGAATAAAAACCAAAAAAAAAAAGTTGTGCGTGTACTAGTGTACACACGTAAGAAGTGAAACTTCTTTATGGCCTTATTTTTCGAAAAATGATCTACATGCAACTTTCCAGAAATTGGTTAAATTAGTTAAATTGGTTAAATTGGTTACATTGGTTAAATTGGTTAAATTGGTTACATTGGTTAAATTGGTTAAATTGGTTAAATTAGTTAAATTAGTTAAATTGGTTAAATTGGTTAAATTGGTTAAGTTGGTTAAGTTGGTTAAATTGGTTACATTGGTTAAATTGGTTAAATTAGTTAAATTGGTTAAATTGGTTAAATTGGTTAAGTTGGTTACATTGGTTAAATTGGTTAAATTGGTTAAATTGGTTAAGTTGGTTAAGTTGGTTAAGTTGGTTAAGTTGGTTAAATTGGTTAAATTGGTTACATTGGTTAAATTGGTTACATTGGTTAAATTGGTTACATTGGTTAAATTGGTTCAATTGGTTAAGTTGGATAGGTTGGTTAAGTTGGTTAAGTTGGTTAAATTGGTTAAATTGGTTAAATTGGTTAAATTGGTTAAATTGGTTAAATTGGTTAAATATTATTTCACTTTACCTTTTTGCTATCGTCTGAACCAACCGTGGTAGGGGCAAGAAAAAGATGGCGCGTAACCGAAAAATGTGACGAAAATTTGACGCAACTTTCCAGAAATTGGTTAAATTAGTTAAATTGGTTAAATTGGTTAAATTGGTTAAATTGGTTAAATTGGTTACATTGGTTAAATTGGTTAAATTGGTTACATTGGTTAAATTGGTTAAATTGGTTAAATTGGTTAAATTGGTTACATTGGTTAAATTGGTTAAATTGGTTAAATTGGTTACATTGGTTAAATTGGTTAAATTGGTTAAATTGGTTAAATTGGTTAAGTTGGTTAAGTTGGTTAAGTTGGTTAAGTTGGTTAAGTTGGTTATGTTGGTTATGTTGGTTAAGTTGGTTAAGTTGGTTAAGTTGGTTAAGTTGGTTAAATTGGTTAAATTGGTTAAATATTATTTCACTTTACCTTTTTGCTATCGTCTGAACCAACCGTGGTAGGGGCAAGAAAAAGATGGCGCGTAACCGAAAAATGTGACGAAAATTTGACGCAAAACGTGACAGTAAATTTTTTCCAACGCCGATAAAGAAGTTTCACTTCAAAAATAATAGAAAACAGCACACTCAGGCACGGTAGAAAGAGTGGGAGATACTAGTTCCTCTCCCTTCCCCTCGATCTTACGCTTTTTCGATCAGCATCACGTGACCCTGACGCGAGTTTGGAAGTTTTTACCCATCCAACAAAAAAGTGCCAGCGCCGCTAAAGAAGTTTTCACTTCAAAAAAAAACTCCTCAGCTTTATAATATTAGTATAGATTAAGTGGGTCACAAAGGGGCAGTGTGAAAATTACCGGGCCATGGCAGAACAATGTTTGGGAAACACTGCACTAGACTAATGAGGCGTTAACAGAAAAATATGCTGCGATTTAATTGAATTCCGTAAAACTTAAATTAAATAAATGCACGCAATTTAATTGTCAAAAATTTAGTTGGACGTTGCTCTTATGAATAAACATTATTCATAAGTGCTGCTTTTTATAACGCTTTAGCCCTTAACCTGAAGTAATATTTCACTGGCCCAATTATTTTTCTTTATAGAATTTTCCTATAGTCTCGTCTTGAATATTATAGAAGCGAACATAATATATTACCTACAACTGCTTTTCTAATACCACGCCAGAGGTATACTTATAGTGGGTAGCTTTACATTGGACCTGGTAAGTGTTGCGATTGAAAGACCTTTATCTTTTTAACATAAAGTTGTATTTTATTAAAAGGTTTTTATAGAGTTGTGCTACAGACCTGGTATGGGAGGGCATTAGGCTTACTAAGTACTTATTGAATTATGGTATGAGCATAATCCGAAAACCTGATTAATGTGAAGAGTAAAACAAATTTGAACTTGACTTTTTCAATCTATACTAATATTATAAAGCTGAAGAGTTTGTTTGTTTGTTTGTTTGAACGCGCTAATCTCAGGAAGTACTGGTTCGAATTGAAACTTTATTTTTGCGTTAGATAGTACATTTATTGAGGAGGGCTGCCTAAATGCTCAAGGCTATATTACATCACGCTGTGACCAATAGGAGCGAAGCAGCAGTAAAAAATGTTGCTATAATAATCGCGATCATAATAACAGAAATTGACGCGAACGAAGTCGCGGGCAACAGCTAGTAAGAAAATAAGCAATAAATTTGAGTTTGAGTAAGTGCTTGATAATTTCCTTCTGGCTTCTTCTTCTTCGTGGCTTAATCTCTATAATTTTTATTATAAAAAGATTTATTTTTAGAAGTTGCCAAAAAATATTTTTATTACAATATAAATAACTACTGATTAGAATAGAACTGAAAAACGGATAAATCTAATTTAATTTTTATAGGGTGTAATATAAATTCGCTGGATCGGTTCAGTACTTATATCATCATCATCATCATCATCATCAGCCTATCACAGTCCACTGCTAGACATAGGCCTCTCCAATTGCACGTCACTTAGGTCGATCCTCGGCTTCTTGCATCCTGCTCCTGCCAGCCACCTTGCGCAAATCATCACTCCACCTGGCCTGAGGGCGTCCTACACTAGGTTTGCCGAGACGCGGTCTCCGCTCAAGCACTCGTTTACCCCAGCGGTTGTCGGTTCTGCGGCTAATATGGCCAGCCCACTGCCACTTCAGCTTGCTAATCCGGTGGGTTATGTCGCTAACTTTAGTTCTCTGCCGGATCACCTCCTTTCTGTTTTTATCCCTAAGAGAAACTCCGAGCATTGCTCTTTCCATAGCCCGCTGAGCGACTTTGAACTTGTTTGTGGACTAGCCGTACCGTCAATGTCCACGTTTCGGCTCCGTATGTCATGACGGGTAGGACGCACTGATTGAAGACTTTCGTCTTGAGGCATTGTGGGATCGACGATGAGAAGACTCGACGTAGTTTCCCAAATGCTGCCCAACCCAACTGAATTCTTCTGTTCACCTCATCCTCAAAGTTGTTTCTACCTAACTGCAATGTCTGCCCGAGGTACACTTATTTCTGAACAACTTCGAGGAAGGTACCATGCATCGCAATCGGTTGCGGAAGTACATGTTCATTGAACATAACCTTGGTTTTATCCAGGTTCATCCGCAAGCCGATGCGCACAGAAGAGTCAGCCAGGTCATTCAGCATCTGTTGTAGGTCCTGCAGCGTTCCTGCCATAATGACGATGTCGTCTGCAAATCGCAAGTGAGAGATGTATTCGCCATTGATGTTGAGGCCTCGTCCTTTCCATTGCAGCGTCTTGGACATAATTATCCTCCATTGCATTTGTGAACAATTTCGGGGAAATGACGTCCCCTTGTCTCACTCCTCGATGCAACGGTATAGGTTTTGTTTGCTGATTCTGTACTTGGACGGACATGGTGGCGGCTTCGTGGAGACATCTCATCACTTGCACGTACCGCCAATCTACTTGGCAACGCTGCAGGGGCTCCAAAACGGACCAGATCTCTATCGAGTCGAAGGCTTTCTCATAGTCCACGAATGCTAGACACAAGGGCTGATTATACTCTTCGGTCTTCTGTATAATCTGCCGCACTGTGTGAACTAATATCGATAAAAAAATATTCGATCACAGATCGCCGGCTAATTTAAAAACAAACTATCCGTTATAATTAATGGAACTGGATAAGCTCGCCAATATCAATTAAAGCGAAATCTTACTGAACAGGTATGCCTGCCTGCCTACCTGCCTGTCGCAGTTAACAATTATGTTGTTCTTATTAGCATACATGTGGGCTTAACGATTCTTATATCTGGGTCACATTTTTGCTTTCTATTTCAAACGGTTTTTGGTAATTAAATCGTTGCCGTCATTCTGTTGATAATGTAGCTATCAGTTTAGGATTTTACTGCGCAAAATGTATTAAGTAATTAACTGTGTTAACTTTGAACTTGTGAACGACCACGTAGTTCTATTTGATTTGACCCAAAAAAATGTATAATAAACTACGTAGCGATTTATAGACTTTATGTTTCCGGAAATAAAACAATTGTTCCAAAAATACAAGTAATAAAGTTCTTAACGATGTATGAATAATTCATTATGCAACCTGCATACACGTAGCAAATATTATTAATACGCAAAAAAATAAAAATATGTGTTGCATCGTACGTACAGGTAGATTCAAATCTTGTAAAGGTGCAGTAAGGTATATTAAAATTCGCTGATTTACTTGCTAAGTAAAAGACAGATTTTTAAAAACTGCGACTACGCAGGTTTTTTTTTTAATAACTATGTTCAGCAGGACATGAGCACGACACATGTCTCTTTAACAAGTTTACAATGTCAAATGAGTCGTCTTCTATCTTAGATACACAGTTTGCGAATGGTGTCGAGACAACCTTGACATTATCACGAATTACACATGCTACTCGTATCTTTATTTGACCAAGTATCGGTAGATGAGTCTGCAATAGTTGATTTGTTTGTTCGATGCGTCATGAGTAATAACGTTCTTTTAGTTAAATTCCATAAAGAACTTGGTGTTTCTTGCAGCGTCTTCTGCCAGTGTTGTGCATCGGCAGTAGACTGACATGAAGTAGGCTGGGTTTTTTTTCTGTCAACCCTTTTTAAAGGTTTATTTATTTCTTAGTAAGCTTTTTCCAGCTTATCGAATGGTAAAAGAACATCAAATCCAGTCACGCCGTAAGTTACGTAGAAATTAAAAATGAACGCGATGGATCAAGAACCACCTCTTGCTTTTGTCAGTACCTAGTGACTTTAGCACTGTTAACTGAATTCGTAAATTCAGTTAGCTGTGTAATACCACAATAGATGAAAATAACCTTAACACGAAGCGGTTTACATAGTGACTAGTGCAAGAAAATACCCTTTCCTAGAATTCCATATGTGGACCGTGCGATACCGCTTAATACCCAGCTCACCCTGCCCATTCAAGCCTGATCAGGAACAACGGTTGTCAAACTGCGTGAACTAGGTATGCACCCGCTTGGAACCGTGTCGTTTGGCATTAATTAGAGCAAGCTAACAAATAGACCAGAATAATTTACATGCTGGGGCTAGCATTCGGATTAACTGACTTCACTGAGAGATTGACCCGAGTGTTGCTGAGTGAAATACTGTCCTAGAGCGTAGACTTTACTTAGGTTTTGTTTATTTGTTTATGACATTAACTAACACTGCTAACAGCATTTAGCCAAAGCATGAAGAAAGATTTATTATGTACATACGAACGTATTTATTATAAAACTAAACATTATTTATGAGTTAAATTGGATATGTATGACGAAGAAAATATATTTGATGTGTGAGCTTGTTTATCTACGGGTGTCATAAAAGGCGACTAAAGGATTGCTACCAAAAGAGGGCGAGCAACAGATCCCCAGCTTCACCAAATTGTCGACTCCTAGTCTAAAATCGTCAATACCTAACTATACCAATAAATTAAGGGTGTAACGGGATTTGTTGCGAACATACATACCATTACTTACCTTTTATTTGCCTGACGTTTCAACAGAGTTGCACCGGCCGTGGTCACAGGCTGACTGGAACAGCGATGCACTCTCTCCGTGTGCGAGGTAGATTCGAATTAAACTACCCCAGAATATTTATTCTGTGGGCGGTAGATTAGTCCAAAAATACCCCCAAAGGTTTATTTCGCCAAGCACTGTCAAAAGTACGTTAAAAGTAGTTATACCAATGAATATTTAAAGTATCTCTCTGCTAAAAATCTATGGTATATTACTAAATAATATCAAAGATTAAGAAATTAAAACAATTAACAGAATTTCCAGCGGCTCTGAAAGCTAAAAGTTTTTCTAAACTCTCTGGCCCTGCTCCACTAAAACTCTAACGAATTTTATTAAACGTTCTAGGAAACTTTAATAAAGTTTTATTGTGCAAGGTTTGGAAGAAAGCAAAGCCTAAAATATTATACAGAAATTAAAATAATTTTGAGACAATATAGCGCAGGCGAAGCCGAAAAACTTTCCTTCTTATCTACTTATACTATAAAGTAATCAGCCTTCTGAAAATAGTTTATTAATGGATGATTGTTTCTTTTTTGAACTTTGGTTGTTGTGATTTAAAATACAAACTATATATATGGTTGTGTTTACATCAAAAGGTACAAACTGTTTTATTCAATCCTTCTTTATTATTAACAACTTAAGCGCCTACCATAAAACGTTACAATAAAAAACACTCATAAAAAGTAGAAACATAAGCCGTTAACTGATTTCACTGAAAAGAACGGAAAAGCGGTGCTTTTACTTGGTTATTTACTTTGTATGTTAATTGTTATCGGATAACGTTTTTCGGCAAACTTTAATGATAAACTCCGCTAATAAACTTCCTTTTCACGGCTCATTAGCCCCGAAAACAAATTCGCAAACAACGCGAACGTTAGTAGTTTACATTTTGAGCTTTATTTACATCCCCGTTCCCGCGATCAAAAGAATTATTTTTAATATGCATAATAATTAATTAACATTATACGAGGAAGAGTTGTCAAAAAGGTGAACACACTTCTATAGTACTATGCGTAGAGGGCGTAGAGGAAGATAATCAGAGGTGGTAAAAATAATGAAATCTTTATAATATAAAAGAAAAACGTGTTACACTACTCGAGAAAGCCTGGACCTATTTTTAAGATTTTGCTGTTTTGTTTTGAATTTGTCTTTGTCAGGAATAGGATAATAAGTATTGAAAACTTTGGAAAGTTAACGTTAAAATAACTAACTAATAAACTGTATTTCTTCGATGACAATTACAGTTAAGACGTTAAAATCAAATACTATTCTGAGGCGATACGAATAGTATTAAAATAAACTAAGAACAAGGTACGAACGAAGTGTATTATTCAAAGAACGTGTACTAGAAAAGATAAAAAGTTTAGTTTATGGTTGAGTTGATTGATACAGATAAAAATAGAGATAGTATTTAATTTTGTTTTTTTGTTTTTTTAAGTAAACTTGTCACAATTATCTTCAAGAAACTCAGCGTGCACGTGTATTTTTATGAACGATGTTGTATACTGTACTGTATTTCGAATACTGGTTAGGCTAACGGTTGTAACAGCTGCTACGAAATATATAGTATATAATAGTAGGTATGTATGTAGTAAGACCCAGACCCGCCTAGCCCCTTCCCCACTTCTCCACGAAATACCTTTTGATGGGCTACAATTTTTCGTAGGTCACTCAGGTATATCTACTTAGGTATATATAATTTATCTTAAAATAGTTATAAATAGGCATCTATGCATATAATTTAAAGAAGATTCGACAACTTTCTCCAAATATTGTAGATGTCTTATTAAATATTAATTTTATTAACTTATTTGTTTGTATATTATAGTAGTATATTTTTATTTGCAATTTTTTTGTTATCAATGTTACATGTAATCTAACGTTTTTCAAGTAATTAAAGTATAAATTTTAATAAATAGCTCAAAATTATTTATAATAATTAAAAAAAATTTTTCGAATTCAAGTTTTTTTTGATTTTTTGCATTTTCTGAGAAGATTTACTGTAGTAACATAATTTTTTTTTTCACTATCGGAAAGTAGAGATTTCAACGAACAGAAACCATACCAGCTTTTTGAAAAAAGTTGATATTTTGACGGGTGAATTTTCGATTGAAAATTAGGGTGTTTTTTTGATATTATTTCAAAATAAGGTAAAAAAATAAATATTTTTAATCAAATAAATTACAGCGTATTTGGGATATAAAAAGGTAAGTTTTCACCAAATTTCGTTAAAAAAATTTTTTTTTGTAAAAGATAAAAATAAAAAACCAAAAACTTGTTTTTTTGGATTTTTCACATAAATTTTGAGGTTATGTGAAAAAAGTGTAAATACAAAAGTTTTAGATCTTTTTATTAACTACAACTTTGCCATTTGATTTTTTTCGATAGTTTTGCCGGAAATCGAGAAAAACCGTTTTTTACCCTTAAAAACTCACCCCCATCCCCTTCCCGACCTCAGATCGCCCGTAAATTATTTTTCCTTTTATTTTTATAATATTCCCCTCCTTTTCTAATGGGTTTCATCCTACTATTATTTTTTTTGGTTTTAAAAATTATCGACCCTGGTCTAAAAAGGCATGCAGTAATTAATACGTTCAAGGGACTGCATCTGCGCTTGCCACTGGTACTCGACTCTCTTACTCACCCTTTGTTTAAAAAAGGAAAAAAAATCCGAATGTATGTGAGCGCAATGCTTCAAAACGGCTGCTCGCAGTATGCTAATTTTTTTTGTTGTATTTGTAAGGTCGATCTAGTATCGAAGAAAATTTGTACAGAAAAGTTTTTAAAAAAGTGGTTAAAAATAAATTAATTCAATAGTTACTTAATATATTTTATATATTAATTGTAAGAACAATAAAGCACAAAATGTAAAGTTTCCTTTATCTAAAATCTGAAACATTTTATAAAAACATGTCTACATAAAATGAACACCGAGTGTAGAAGGCATAACTATTCGTAATTTCGTAAAAAACATTTAATCTTATTTTCTTCATTATTGCACCCACAAATGTGAAAAAAAAATTAACTGTGATAACACCCGTGTAATTAAGGTGGGTAGTTAATTAGTGATATTTCTTTGTCAGTATCTCTCCAATATGCATCATAAAAGTTAGCATATTATTATTGTCGTAAGTCGCATACAGTTAGCTGATACTCACTTAATGCGATACATTTGCGTGTGGCATTGTTCTCACGCGCCTTCGTTTGTGTGCGATGTGTATGCAACAACGCTAACAGTTATTAATAGTTTTCCGCAGGTTTTGTATGGCGCCTCCACTGTGTTTAATGATTATTGTACTTATAGACAACAGATGATTTGCTCTATTTTCAGTAAGTTACATAATATCATGTGATTTGCTCACTTAAAGGCTAATTTATATTCTGAAAGCCAACCAGAACACTAACTAGGCAATGTCGCGCTTGTGTCGCGTAAGGTTCAGTAACATTCAATTTTCACTGGTTTTGACGGGCTTCGTAACATAAATTTTAATTTCCCTAATTTACTTGCTGAAAACGAACTAAACGAAACTACAAAACATTGCGGCTTAGCTACTACTTATTTGTAATTAATAAACTTAATGAGTTTCAAGATTTAGAACTTTGTTTCGGCACCGATCCAATAAAGTCGCCTTTGATAGCTATACCTCTGGACCTTAGTCAACAGTGGCGCCAACTGGTGAGCAATGAAACGATAGTCCCCATTTTTACCAACCATTGATAAATCGATTATGAACCATCGATGTTAATTTATTACATCAATTGAGACAACGACAAATCTTAAAAAAACTCTGATAAGTATATAGAAAACATAATTGATTGATATCAATAAAAAATATAATTAAAACCAATTCAAACACAAAGCGGTATACCTATTCAAACGAGTATCAGTAGCAACATTACGCCGAGTATTACATTTCGAAGATCAACGAATTTACCCGCGTATGGTTGACGCTAGGTTCTCCTACGTGGACTTACCGCGAGTGACTTGAAAGTAAACATTTAATTTTGTTTAAAAATGTCTGATCTGATGACGGACGATATGTTACAAAAAATCACTTGTTTACAAATCAAAACATGCAACCGAAATTGGAATACAGTTAATAACAAAGTACAGTATCGTGCGTGTGTACCTTTATTAGAATCTTGGCTTGTTAAATTCCAAGCATAAAATAAAAACCACGTCAACATCGTGACACCGTCAAATTCATGAAGGGAAGTAATTTAACGCAACGTAATTACAATTTGTGTTGTGAATTTTAAGTCCTACCTATGGATTAAGAAGTATGAAGTCTCACGGAATGGCTTTTCCGTTTTCATAAACATCAAGTGCCGAGGTGACACGGATAAATTAGGCGTTTTACTTTTCAAGCGATACTAAAAGAAGAGGCTCGCGACTTAAGAAGTATAATTTTATTGTTTTAGCGTTATACGTATTACACGTTATTTTCGCACGTACTTCAACGATTGTATTTCGTAGGAATAGTTCAAAGGAGCATATACTCGTACCTCATTGGCAAAAGAATAAAGTCAACACAATTAAAAAAAAATACACTCTTAAAATTTTTTACATTATGTGTCGACGAATTAAGTTAAGGCTTTACTCTGTAAGACGGGGGAGTTTCATCAATGATTTTAGTTATGTACCTAAGACATCCGAGAAACATATTACGTATTACAAATATTGTGCAATTGGTGAAAAAAAGCTGTTTCATCAAGCTGTTTGCCATAAATGTTTATTTATTAAAAAGTTTAAATTCATAACCTCACGCGTAACGGTTTGGTCCGTGACCTTGTCACGTAAGAGGACTTAATGAAACTCCAGGACGGGATAAATCTCCACCGACTGAGAGGGGCGGGCTCTCTGTCGACTTTGTAACACTTCGTACCGAGATTACGTCTCGACGCGCCATTCAACCGCGCTCAACGGTTTTGATTTGCTTGGATTGTGAAATCTAATTCGTTTGGATTTTAATTTCACTGAGCTTATATGTTGATTTTGTTGTGTTTGGGTAGAATTCTGCCGAATATCACCACGAATTCTCTTCCTATGGGTTTCGTAATAGGTGACTAATAATGAAGTACCGCCAGTAACAGGAGCAGCGGCATCTTTTCTAGGCTTCCGCCATAGGCTAAACTGATATCAAAATCCTCTTTTTGAAGACTCCTTTAATCAGCAGTGGACAGATGTACGCTTATGATGATGATGATGAGATTACCTCGAGGTCTGGTTAAGAAAACATGCAGCTTTCGAAGATCTGACAGTAAAGTAGGCATCAGAAACTATTATTGTTAAATTGAAAAATGTTACCCCTTAACATTTTTTATAATATGAGTATATTATACTAGAGTATAGTGTATAATAGAGTATAAATTAGACATGATTGTCTTTTACTGCTGTTTTAATATTATGTCTTAATGTATGTATGAAGGTAGAACTGTGTCAAGCACTACTCTTCATATTAAATTCGGAAGACACTGACTGTAATGACTCATTTTAATGTAGCGCTGCTTTAGAGCATTTTCCAAATGTTCGTTTAGGTATTATTACGGGATAGATTATTAAAATATTCTTCAGGTAATATACTGATTTAAACTTTCATGGTCACTATCAATTACTAGAGTTGTTCTAGAGATTCGGGGTTTATACCATGTACCTTATTTAGGTAAATGACGCTTGCAGCAGTGCCGAAATATCGGAAACTCACAATAAATAAGGTAGGTACATGGTATAAACCCCGAATCAAATAACTCTAGTTTTCTTCAGGTAGTCCAAATCAGTAAAAAGATTTATAAGTAAAAGGCCTGCCACACAAACTTATTTTTTACCTAAACCCATCCCACTTACTTAACTATTCTTACAAAACTAATTCAGATGCTGAATACATATGGGATGAGAGAGTAATATACTCGTACCTAGCGCTATTCATCAATTGCCAAAAAGTAGGATAAAAAATAATAAACACTGGTATTTAAAAAAATACGAATATACTCGCCCATCGATGTTCCTGTACAAATTAGTAATTTAGGTACATGGTATGAATGGTTCAGGAATCGTGTCTCGTAATTTATTCAAGCTTTTCTCATTTTTAGGGTTCCGTTGCCGAATGGCAAAAAACGGAACCCTTATAGATTCGTCAAGTCTGTCTGTCTGTCTGTCCGTCTGTCCGTCTGTCCGTCCGTATGTCACAGCCACTTTATTCTGAAAGTATTAACGTTACATAGTTGAAACTTGGTAGGTAGGTGTATCCTGTTAACCGCTTTACGATTCTTGTACAAAAATTTAAAAATAATGATATTTAAGGGGGGCTTCCCATACATATAACTAAAACAAAAAAAATATTTTTACTTCTACTTATGGGTATGGGGTATCTATGGATAGGTCTTTTAAAATGACATAGAGGTTTCTAGAACCATTTTATCCAAAAGTCTAACATTTGGAAGATAGACGCTTCCAAAGTGGTAAAATTAGTCCCCCCCCCCTCTAACTTCTAAATTAAGCAAGTGAAAATTTTGAAAAAGATACATGATGTAGATCTTAACCAATACTTTCAACGAAAATTGGTTTGAACGAGATAAAACCGGTAGTTTTGGAGATCTAGCACATTTTTAACAACCGCAAATATAACTTTGTCCTTCATACAAATACTATGAAAAAAAAAGTTATTTTTCAAGTCAACAAAATATTGTGGTATTTTAGTTAAAGTTGGTACGGAACCCTCAGTGCGCGAGTTTTTTTATTAAGTTACGAATACTTACATAATTCCCGATTTTTTCCCCAACTTGTAGTTCTAGATCAACGGTACTTACCTTATAAATTTTTATTCCTTGAGACTGTCGTAATATACAGGGTGTAAAAAAACTAAACGCAGATCCTGAAGTTACGCAATCTGAAAAGCAAGCCAAGCCAAATTACAAAATATTATAGCTGGGAAATGATTTTTATTTATGGAACTCAAAAAAATATTATAATTCGTAGCGCGCAATGTATAGCAGCCGTAGCGTAGGCCGCTGCGCTGGAGATGGCTCCTAAGTTCAAAAGTCGTCCGCGCTGAGCCGTACATTGCGTATTGTAATTAATAAAGCCTTATTGTGAACGAAATAATGAAAACAAACACTATGTTTGTATGAAGAAAAGTTTTTATGTATCCTTTGGCAACAGTTTTTGTAATAAAATGGAAAACAAAATTCTGACTTTGACCTTCAATATCTTCGGAATCAGCTGTTTCCCAGGTATGGTCCTAAAGAGAAAAATGATTCTAATGATAGGGACAATACGTGGTTTTCGGATCTGCGTTTGGTTTTTTTACACCCGTTATGTATGGCATTTTGTTAACTTAGAAGCTTTATTTTTATTTTGACAACAAAGTGATGCTATAAGGGTTCCGTTTTTTCCTTAAGTGGTACGGAACCTTAAAAATAAATGTATAACGAAATAAAAACCGAAAATACGAGTACTAAGATTATTTAGTTTTTATTTCGTTATAGGATTACAAGTACAATCTCATGACTACCTACTTTATTTTGCCCATAGGAACAATTATATTTATGTCTAAAACATAGGATAAATAAACAATTTAAAAAAAATTCCAAGATAAACAAAATGTTTAGTTTAAGTAACCTTTAAATTGTTAGTTTAAGGAATTTACTGACCTTGTAAAAGTATTTTAAAAATAGACGCTTTTAACTAAGAGTTACTAAGCTAACGAAATACTTTTAAAGTAAAAAAGACAGGTAATAAAATTGTGCCTTGAAAAAATGTCTAAGTGGTTATGTCATTAAAACCAAGGGCTTACTCTGGGCGGTCAAATGTTTTTGTTCGTGTTACAGTTTCTTGCGAAAGAAAATATCTGGCCGGCGCATTTATAAATAAGATTTATATAATAAATTTTTAGCGAACTTTAAGATAAATGGAGCTTCGTTTACTTTTTACTCAAGTCGTCTGTTAAGATCTTTGAAATAATAATAAATCACCTAGACGTGAATCTATTGTCTTAATTATAATACTTAGACAAGTAAGAGGTTAAATTAAATAAGTTTAATTTGGTTATTTTGAATCATTGATAAAAAAGATGAAATTAATTCGAAAATCGAGATTTAAGGGATTGATTTGTTTTTTTTTTCCTGTTTAAAAAACCTTAAGGAGCCCCATTGTAAATTTTATTATAACAATTTTCTGTTCTTATTCCATTTAGTGTGCTTCATAAAATAATCCGCACTGTCGCTGCGATGTTCAAAGATATTTAAAAAAAGCTATGTTGGGCTTAATTAACGTGTCGGTCCCAACCTTCCAACGCGAGCTGCCTTAATGGGTTTGCTAGTGCCATTTCAGTAATGTACGGGATTTTTAACTTTTCTAATTCCGAGCGGCACAGAGATGAATGGCGGCGTGTAATTACACCCATCCGTCATTTTGTGATATGTTGTAACTTTTATCTTACCAGTAATTAGATTTGAAGCCAGAGCCTCATCTGCCTTGAGGGAAGTTAATTGAATGAGGTGGGAGTAGACTTACCTAAAACAGAAATGATTAAACTGTTTGATAATAATTAACTGGTTTTTAAAGTTCAGCTCATACAAAGAAGGTAATATTGGATAGATAAGTAATAATAAATGATGCCAGGAATGCCTACAAAATGTTAAAATGTATATGGAATAAAGAATGAATAAAATTAAAAATGTTTTGCTAGTTTTATCTACTAGACCGAACTATGATGAAGACATCATCAGCCAACACTAGGCCCAAACCAGTCCTAGATAAAGTACGCTTCCAATAGGAGGATTTTGTTTGCCATGACGCTTAGTAGCCAGGTTGGGGATCGCAGTTTGTTTTGCAGAGTTTCATTGTATGCAGTGGAAAAAAGACGCTACTACTCGTCTTCTTTAGTATTCCTTCATCCGCCTATTTCGACACAAACAGGACGAGAAGGGTTTTAATATTTTTCAGCAGACCAACACCACAGACAGTAAAAAATGCGTCATATCTTCGCTTACGTTAATTACGAACACTGTACACGCAAACGGTTAAATATCAACTTACATCAGGTTAAATGCTCCCTATATGTACTCGGACGGTGAAACAAGTAAAATGTCAGTATAACTTGTATTTTACTGCGCCCTTTGTGTAGTCAATTTGTCTCTGTCGATGTTAGGATCTCCTGCCGTTAATAAGAGTAAATAGAGACAGACGTTTGTAGAATGCGTTATAATGAGACGTTAATCTTAGAAGCTTGCGTTTGCCAATTATTATAACAATAATAGTAATGTACGTGCTATTTTGCTTTATCTCTATAAATAATTCAAATTGCTAAATCGTTACATAAAAAGAGTTCTTACAGCAATAAACGTTCTATAATGAAACGGAAAAAGTATGTATAGTTTTAACGTTTATTATTATCAATTATTTACTAAACTACCTTTACCTTTGTTTCCCTTAAAAGGATATATACCGGAAATAACGATATTTAACGATAATGATTTTAATTTGGTAACGTTAATAAGCACTGACCGTAACCGCTGTTTTGTAGCCCGCACCTCTAACCGGACGTCAAACGTTTACGTTGGCTAGAAAAAAAATATAACTGAAGTAATGAATAAGCCTTATCATAAGAAGAAACAAACTTGTTAAAAATCTGGCGTCTGACAAATCGTCGACAAAATAAAACAGTATCTATCTTAATATTTTTGTAAAAGTCAGCTTCGCACTGTTTATTTGTGAGGCAAAATGAAAACGAGTTTTACTGTTAAAAGTAATTTCTCGGAGATAAGTAGAGGCCGTCTGCATTTCAGCCTATCTTCAGGTATTTTTGTTAGAATTCTTTATGCACAGGTTCGTAGGTACTTGGAGTTAGTTGTTTGTGTTTTCTAAGGTATTCATTTCATGCGGGCAAACATTTTTCAATGAGCTTTTTACATCAGAAGACTGATAAATAAACGCAGGTATTTTTCATAAATAAAAGTGGCAATCGGCTATATGATGTCTAACTGGAATTTTAAAAAATATTGAAGAAAATCACGGATTAAGCAACCGATTTTAAGTCGGTATTACGACTTTCGGGAAATTCTTGTTTATAACCGACTAATAATTTTTGTGGTTGTTTTGTGATTTATCAGTATTATTTTGAGTTTAAAAACCCCTTTACGTTTTGACAGTAAAAATTGTATGGGACCCATACCTAATGGAAATTAATCCCTCGATCGTGAGTTATTCCAGACACAATTTAATGAAATCAATTGTTATCGCGGCACGCGCGTGCCTCCTGGGGGTTGAGGGAAGTTGACCAAAATCGGCCAAGCAGTACAATGTCATGCGTAGGATGGAACAAAAAACAGTTCGAGTTAATAACCTCTCGTCGTTTAAACATACTATAAATTAAATTTTTGCGTTTCTCAACAGTTCGATTAGGTAGTATTTGTAAACCTATTGGCTTTAGCGACTATTTGCGGTGGGGTAACCTTAGTCCTTTGAAATATTGAGGTGCAGCAAAACGCGAGCTACTTCTCAAGATATTTACTTTTTAACACGACCTAGTTTCTTTCAAAAGCGCATGTTGTGTTTACGACAGCTTTATCCAAACCGACAGATACGTGATCAGCGCAAAATTAATCCCATTTTTTTTATTTCTTTCCAAAATATGTTACTTTCCGCCTTTTTTCGTCGATAAATATAACAACGTTAACACCTAGTTAACGTTGTTATATTTATCGACGAATTCTGTACTAAATGGTTCAACTGTACTCTATCTAAAAATTATTTAGAAGTGATTTTTTTCGTGCGATAAGGGTAGTGCAGTTCTTAATGTGTTTTCGTGCCAAATCTATCTATTTATCACGGTTCACCCTTGTTTGGTATAACAACGTTTAGTTGAAAATCGCTCCGGCTAATAGTTACAGTAAAGTCCTTGAAATTTGACCGAATATTTAATTGGATGAATTTTATTTAGCACTACCTGTTGCCCGCGGCTTCGTCCACGTAAATTTCTGTTATTATGAGCGCGATTATTTTTGCTACATTTTTCTCTGATGCTTCGTTCCTATTGGTCGCAGCATGATGTTATATAGCCTAAAGCCTTTCTCGATAAGTGGACTATTTAACACAAAAATATTTTTTCAAATCGGACCAGTACTTCCTGAGATTAGCGCGTTCAAACGAACAAACAAACAAACAAACAAACTCTTCAACTTTATATATTAGTATAGATATTTATTTCTTTGAAATAATGTATTTTCACCGAATTTACCGAATTCACCGCTACGCTCTCTCCGTTCTCTCGTCTTCACTCCTTTGTATGGTCACTGTTCTAACCTAACCTAACCTACATTTCACAGGTTTCACACGTTCAACAGCAGGAGATTTTTTGCGACCGTATGAACTGATTACTATTGCCTGATATACAACAAACGAACAAAAAATTAAAAAAAAATGTGGAATACTGTCAATTACTATGAAAAATTATCTCTATTTTGTTTTCAATCATCTCATATTTAATGTAGGTACGAGTATTTTATCTCGATGTTTTGAACTACAACATTGTGAACTTGCATTATTATGACCTTAAATATTTTGAACCATTAGGTGATTTGGACATTAGAAAGACATTAGTTTTTTTTTCTACACTACATTATACCAATTGAATATTTGATAAAATACATGTTATACCACTTGAACAATACATCAGTTGTAGTACATTATACTTTTTGATCAATAGCGCAAATGTTATTATCGCAAATAAATATTCGATGAAATGAAAATTATGTTAATCGATATTATACAAAGTGATTATTACAAAGTGATATTATTATTATTCTTAAACGTTCGAATTAGTAACATTACATCAACAGTTGTTATACCAAACAAGGGTGAACCATTTATCACAACACACGGAAACAGTTTTTCTTTCTGATTCTGACCTAATTAATCTATTATTAAATTAATGTTTGTTCTCTATGCGTTATGCGTTCCTAAAAACCTATGATGTGACTGGTGATTTATTGTTCGTACCTATTTTAAGGGTTTCATAAACAGTTACTTTATAAATGAAAATACGCATCGACTTTAGAACCTACTCCCTTTTTAAAGTCGGTAAAAATTAGTTTTATTCTAAAAAAAATTTGTGTACTCCTATAATATAATTAATCATCCAAATGCAGAGGCCTCCATCATTGAATTCTAGTTACCACTGCAATGTTAGGTACAGGCATAATCAACTAACAAAGCATACTTCCGTACCTACAATTCCTGACTGTGGACTCACAAAACATGGAAAAGAGGTTTTCATGTTCTGTGGTTGGACTCATGAATAGTGTAGGTAGAGCATTACATGAATAATTATAGTGACTATATTGATGTATCACCGCCACTGAACCCCAAGCATTTCAAATTTTCGAATGCCTTCTGACTATACAATTAAATCGAAATTCATCGGCGAAGATAAATAGGTAATTATTGCACAAAGGTTTTTCAAATAATAACAAGGCACTTTCAATTCGATACCAATCACAGTTTCACAGAATGGAAATAATATAATTAATTTATTTTTGTGTTGAAGATAAAAACCTACATAATAAGCTGGATCTTCAATAGTAACAAATTTTATAGAAGGGTTTAAATCAAAGCCAAACAAAAGAGTAACCAAACTTACTACTAAAGTAAATTCAAATTCAAATTCAAATTCTTTATTTGCCATAAACAGGGTAGAAAATGTTGTTAGAATACAGGTAATGTAGCTTTTAGACCTATTTAGCCATAAAATATAGCATGCAAATTTTCATCATACATTAACAAAATAAGTATAGCAATAGATTTTAAGATGTCAAAGCTCAATGCAATTAAATTCATTAGAATTATATATGTATGTCAGTAAATATTTACGATTTAGGCTCACCTCATGTCAAATATCATAGTCAAAGTCACTTATATACTATTGTCATTTCGGAATTTCTTAACGCTATAATAACATTTCTTTGTAAAAACAAGACATGTATTAAGTAGCAGGTACATTCTGCTAAAGTACTTTAGCATGCCAATTTTGTAAATAGGAATTCCTTAACACTGTAAAAACATGACATGGTCAACCATTCTCGCAATTTTTGGGTCATTAATTTTACGGGACCTTTTTTAAATTTCTCGGGAATTTTATTATATATTTTAATGCACATACAGTAGCAGCCTTTACTGCATAGTGATGTTCGAGGACAAAAATTTAATACAAGTCTATCGGATGATCTTGTGTTTCTGGGGTATACATCAGCAGCAGTTTTAAATAATTCTGCATGTTGTTTTACAAATTTAAAAATCTCCAGAACATACATCCCAGGAACAGTGAGTATACCAAGCTTGACAAAGAGTGGCCTACAGGTTTCATATGGCCCCTTTTGACATAAGGCTCTCACACATTTTTTTTGGGCTATAAAAATCCTCTGTACATCTCTACTGTTGCCCCAGAAAATTATTCCATAATTTATAATTGATGCAACATACCCGTAGTAAGCGCTCAGTGATACACTTAGGGAAGTAATCCCAGTCAACCTTCGAAGGACGTAAACAAATCTGTTTATTTTGTTACACAAACTGTCTACATGACAAGTAAAGTTAAGATTTTTGTTCAGCGATATGCCCAAAAATCTCGAACTATTCGCGCTATCCAGGGTAATTTCGTCATTATAATGTATATTCAATTTAATTTCTGTACGTCCTTTTACATGAAATTGCATATATTTTGTCTTAAATATATGTACAGTTAAATTATTCATATTTAGCCATTTAATTATGTCATTGATTGTATTATTAATGTCAAGTTCATAAGAATTTATTTTGTCAGGATTACATTTCACGATGATACAGAGATCATCGGCAAACATGATACATTTGTGTTTAGTAGCAAGTGGCAAGTCATTTATATATACCAAGATCAATAATGGTCCCAGCACACTACCCTGGGGAACACCAAATTTATTAACTTTGTAGGTAGATTGGTATGTTCTGTTATTGTCCTAAGATGTAGTTATTTCCACGCATTGATATCTGTCTTGTAGGTACGTTTTGAGCACACACAACAAAAGTGCGTTACCACGGACACCACACTTATCCAACTTATCTAGCAATATGTCATGGAGAACCCTGTCAAAAGCCTTGGACATGTCAAAAAATAGTGCAGTAACACTTTGCTTAGCATCAAGACCTAGGACAACTTCATGCAAAAGATTAAAGCACCCAAGCGCTGTAGATTTTCCTTTCTGGAAACCGTTCTGTTCCGGCTTTATTATATTAAATTTTACACAGAAGTTCATTAGTTTAATTTGCATAGCTTTTTCAAATATTTTGGACAAGATAGGTATCAGTGTTATAGGCCGATAATTTCCTATATCGGTTTTATCCCCTTTTTTATATATAGGTTTTACTATAGAGAGCTTTAGTGCTTCAGGGAACTGTCCAGTTTCAAAAGATAGGTTTATAAGATATGCTAAAATAGGGCTATTTGATTGTTACAAAATTTTAGAATATTTGTGGAAATCTCATCATATCCATTATGCTTTTGAATTATTGAGGGTTTGAATGATTTTAAAAGTTTCCTCCACACTTAAGGGTTCCAAAAATAGCGAATTCGGAATAGAATCAAGGTCATGTAGTATTTTCTTTTTGTTTTCATTGTCATAATTATATTTGTCATCACATATGTTTATATAGTAGTCGTTAAATGTTTCAGCTATGTCATCTCCCTTTGTTATTGTATTATTATTAAATTTTATTTTAGAAATACTGTGTCTTAGTTGACAGCCTTCAGTTTCACTTTTAATTATTTTCCACGAAGCTCTACATTTATTCTGGCAGCTAAGCAGATAGTTGTTATTAGTATTTTTTTGAGCAGTTATTATACATTTTTTAAACATCTTAGAATATTTTAGGTATGATTGTTTGTCAATGTTGTTATTACTTTTATACGATGCGAAGCGAAGGGATATTTTCTCTTTGCAGATACTTTTAGACCTTTAGTGATCCACTTATGCTTACGCGGTTTATTGTTTAATTTTAGTCTTACTTTTGGAAAACATAAATCATAAAGCAGACACAGGGTTTCATGAAATTTATCGAACGCCACGTTCATGTTCTTCTCCTCATATATTTCGGAGAAGGACAGTGATTGCAAGCAATCACGAAACTTAGACTGGTTTTCAGTACAAAAATCCCTTTTAAGCGCAAACAAGTGTTGAACTACTGGTATTTTTTGAACAGGGATAGTCAACGTTTGCGCCGTGTCATGGTCAGATAGATATAGTGGGAGTACGTCTCCGATTCCATTTTTAACGTTACTAAGTATGTGATCGATGCAACTATCTCCCCTAGTTGGTTGATTTATGTGGAGAGACAAGTCAAAGTTTTTAGCAATATCTAATAGGTGACGGGTTGCTCTAGAACACACTAAGGTATTGATATTGAAGTCGCCAGTGATTATTATTTTTTGTTTTTATTCTTTTTTAAAAGTTCATGTACTAGTGTTTCAAGTCTTGCCAAAAAAGTATTAGCATATCTGTTATGTGAGGTGTATAGACAAACTACGAGTATAATCATGTTATGTGGTACAATTTCAACTCCGCAACATTCAAATATGTTTGGCAATACTTGTTTACCCAAGCAAGTAAACTCTTTGTACTGTAGACCACGCCTCAGCAGTATGCATGTACCACCACGTTTAGTTTCTCTAGAGTAGTTGGCAGCTAGTTCGTAGTTTTTTAGAATTATATTTTTTTCCTGCCCTCTCTTTATAAATGTCTCTGAAAAACATAATACATCTGGTTTTCCTTTCTTGTCTTCTAACTCTGACAAAGTAATTTGTATTAAGTCTTTTTTTGAAGGAAAGCTAGCTATGTTCTGGTGCAATATAATGAACATATCAGTGTCTGTTGTTTTTTTTGTTGTATTTAATTTACTGTTCTTCACGAAAAAAGTCGTCATTTTTGCTTTGTAATAATGTACGCGTTCGTTTTTTTGTCGAAAAGTAGTCTTCTATAAATGTTTGTTTAGTAAAAGTTTTCGATACGTTACAGGTTTTAAGTTTTGTTGCTAGGTTTTTTTGTTCAGTATGTTTTACACGTGTATGCCGAGTTTGTATGTGTTTCCTAATAAAATCATAATTTAAAAACTTACGGTCATAATCAATTGAGTCAATTTTAATATTTAGGTTAAAGCATGTGTCATAGATATAATTTCGGTAGAATTGTTTGTTTTGTACAAAGTGGCAATTGGAAAATCTGTTACATAATAGGGCTAGTTGTCTATTAAGTAAAGTACAGTTAATACGAGTATGTTTCGAATTCATCACATTCATTAGGATAACATCTCGATTCTTTAGCAATTTTAGGACTGTATACAATTCAAATGCGATAACCATTGGATCAGAATCATTTTCACCTACACATAATATTAGTTTATCCGTGTCACTAATGTCCAAATATTGACAAGTCTTCAGAACTTCTAAAGCAGGTGCGCCAGGTCTTGTATACGATGATATTTGATATTTTTCGCATTTGTATTTATTCCTCGTTTTGATTAGAGCCGCTGCGAGTCCGATGCATTGCTGAGTTCCCACAATAACGATCTTACGCGCAGCTGTCGATTCTTTCCCGATGATATCGTCGTCCTTATGTTTGATAAAAAAATCCTCCTTTCCCGAAGGTGGAATATCGGTAACACAATTTCCATTAAAGTGTAGTAGGTTTCTAAGCTCTTCGATTTGATTATGTAGTGTGGTAATTTCTCCTTTAGCCACAATTAATTGTTCCTGGAGTTCACATATTCTTGTACGTAGGACTGACATGTTTTCCGTTGTGGCCGTAGTAGCCAAAGTCCTGAAGCTAGGGGAAAAACATAATGTTGACCGGTTAAGTTTGTTTTTCCTAGACGGGGTGAGTATTGAAGGACGTTCAGGGGTGTCTGGTGCTGAAGTTCTACATACGTTCATTAAGACTTGAATTTCATTGTTTAATTTATTAACTTGTCGCTTTAGTTCATTGTTTTCAATTATTGTGTTTTCTAATTCATTTTGTGTAGACGACAGATTAGTTTTAAGGTCACCAATTTGTTCCTTTAAATCTTCTATATAAATTATATCCATAGGAGAATAGTCCACACTTTTTGAGAGTCGTTCCGTCAATGACTCATTAAGAGTTTCATCATCGTTTAAGGCTAGTGAGTCGCACATGAGTATGTCTGAGCTATCCTGTAACATATCTGTCATTAGAGTTGAATCCTTTGACGTCGATGGTAGCTGTTTTCTTAGTGTAATATTAGATAATTCTTTACTCGTGGCCGCAGCAGTGGTACTTGGTTTCGATGTTTTTGTTTTTTGTGTGCATGCCTTACACTTCACATTTCCTTTTTTTTCTGGTAGCATTAATCTATATAGCTTCTCTGAGAGTCCAATGCAATCAAAGTCGTACACTTTATTACATTTTGAACATACTATGGTATCTCGTTTGTCTCTCTTGCATTTGCATTCATTACATACAAGACATATAATTGGAGTCTTGCGGTCGGACTTGACATCTCTTTTGACTTTTTTTTCCATATTAGTAACAAAAAAAATAAAAAATAAACCAAAGGAAACCAAAAATAAAAAATAAAAGTCCAAAAATAATTAAAAATATTTTCTCAGTCACAAGTGGGGATCGAACCGTCGACGCGCGGATCTCGACCGAAACACTTTTACGTTACACCAAGCGTCGCTTATAGGTTAGGGCGAATATTGCCTATACGTTTGAACGTGTGCACTTTTAGAGTTTGCTGACCTTCGTTTTGTCAGTTACTGAGTCACACAGCACAGCTGGTGTTGTTATGCACTTTTTAAATCACCGTCAATAACTGTAAAAACAAACGAAATTTTGTGAATTGTTTTTTGATAACTGCACTTCACTGGATAGTTTAAAATAATGTTTTTCTTCACAGTTCAACGGGAAACACATTTGGCTTTAAACTTGTATAAGGTATAGTTTTAAAAACGCATTGAAATATTAGTTTTAGTATAAACCATTACACGCCATGTAGCTAAATGATATATAGGTAGTCTGCTTCATTTAAGCGCTTTAAATAAGCTTTTAGGTATTTTACCAAATTTACATTGCTCTACGGGTTGTCATATTTCGGCGCAATTGGAATCAAATCACCGTCTTTTCCTCCTGATTTTCATAAGACATCATGTCTCGACAGCGGTTTTGTGGATGTAATGTAAATATTGCCTGATTTATTTATTTATTTTATATATATTGGTTGCAATTTGCAAAACAGTTCGGTACAGATCAATTTTTGAACAAGTTATAGTTTTTATTATGGAGTATAGGAGGTGAAATATATTTTTTAAATTGTACATTCCTCATCGATTTCCTCCCTAGGAAATTTGGAACAATAGGAAGGGATTAAACGAAGACAGCGGTTATCTCTCATTGGAAATCGGTGAGGATACAACTCAGTATTCCACCGCCGACCCGACGTTAATCAGGCTCCAATGCAGGACACTTTAATGAGATTTCTTTGGGATCAACTTTAAGGCACCGTAATTTTCTTACGGTTTTACTGTCTGAACAGGTTTTTGGGATTTCATTACGTTGCGTAACAACTAATAGCTTTTCGATTGAAAGGTTTTGTTTGGTATCTTCTTATAGAAAAGCCACGTCGGGTTTGACGATCGGATCATCAACAGTATTTTAAATCATTCTCAGTTCACACACAGATTAGTACTTAATTAATCCATAAGATATCACCTGATATCACATATGTGTTATGCAAGACAAGCCATGTGTGTGTGAGTATGTATACAGATTTATATGATTAGTCGGTAACGTATCACCTTATATGTTAATAGCCGAACATTTAACTTGTAGATTGTACATCAGATTACCATATTAATACAGTATAATAGCGATAACCGCTTGGCTTTGGCAGTTAATTACTCCGCAATCTAAGCAATATTGTGAATTTGACAGAAGTTGATTCATTAAGTCTTCTGTACAATTTCCCTTCACTACAAGGACCCCGTAAGTGTATGTGCTTTAGATTTGATGTCAATTATATGTGCTATAGTAGGTATTATTGGAATCTTTCAGATTGAAGAAAATAAAAAGATGTAAACTTGTACAACTAGGTACATTGCTCTGATCCCAAAGTGACTAACTATTGTAGCATATGTTTTATGTTTTGTGAAAATCAGAAATAACGAAGGTAGAACAAACACCCTGATCCTTTTACATTGACTCGTCCGAGAATCGAACCCGAGCTTAAGCGACCCCTTGAAAACATAAAAAATAGTGCAAAAAAAAGAAACCGCTTTGAATAGAGATCCGATTTTATCGGCGTTTGAAAATTCCAGAGATTTTATTACATCTCGTTGAAACTCTTTGCATCAAATTGGTCTTCAATAAAATACTGTGATAAGTATCAATATGCCTCCTTGAATCTGAAAGTTTTTTTACTACATACTAATCAATTAAAGTACCTAATTATTATAAATGTCGTCACCGTGATTCATCATAATTATACCTTTCGAATGTGACTGTTAGATCAATATGAGATTACAATGACTGGCAGCGCAATTTTAGAAAGCTTTGTAACTGAAACATGTTAAAGGCTATGGTAATATAAAATATCAAAAGTGGCTCATTTATGGGTCCAAAATATTATGTAGAAGGTATCGTTCAACTAATTGTATAGTTACATTATAAGTATCATACAATACTCTAATTGTCTACTGTTTTCATTACTACACTTGTACAGGCCGTTGTGGTATGGTGTCAAAAGCCGAAATGAACCAATGTTATCATAACATCACATAACAAATAAAGGTACCACAAACACCCAGACCCGAGGAAATGTAGAAAAACACTTTTTGAATGTGCTTGCCTGCTTGTGCTTTTAAAAATTCAGAAAAGTAAAAAAAACATTCAATATTTTAATAAAAACCACTTTCATACTAATCTAACTAACTAAAAATATTATAAGATAAGTAAGAAAATACTTGAACATGACTGATTTTAGATACTGAAGTTAAGAATTTTAATACAACCCTTGTGAAAGTGTACTTACTTATGTATACCTATAGTAAATATTTGGAGCCCTAATGATTTTGCCATATGCTACGATGACAGTTGGATAAAATGTTGAAACCTGTATTTTACAGCATTATTTGTTCGAGTGTGATACGTACCCTACGCACACAGTTAAACAAAACACGATTATGAAGTGCAAGAGACTTTCAAGTGTGCACGTGAATTTATTCAGGAGCCATCCTCTTTACGTCAATTGTACAGTCAGCCCTGGAGGTGTAAATATTACTGCTCTTAAGTCAATGAGGGAGGACTCAAAGTAGAATGTGATGGGGATTTTAGATAGTAAATGTTCGCGTTTCGGTTCGTCCGGGTCACACAATAGGTGCGGAGTGAGAACTCCGTCCGCCTCCCTGCCGACTCGTTAGGGAATACTTCCACTTCGCTGCGCGTGCGACCCTGTGTTCGTCCTCCAAGAGTGAAGGTGCGATTGTATTATTTGTCGCTGTTGTTTCGTGTAGATTTAGGAAACTGACTTTATTTGAGTCACGAATTATGCTTTTGTCGCCGTAACGAAATCTCGCGACGCCTTTCGTAGTTCAGTGAGACGCAAAATTCCGTGCGTGACAATGAATTGTGTAGAAAGTCAACAACAGACGGAACAAACCCGAAACATTCAAGGATTTCACGAAATAACGGATAACGTGATCACACAGGGCGACGGATTCGACGTTAATATTAAACAAACCAAACAAGCGTAAGGTACCTAACAAAACAAATTGAAAGTCCTATTGCCATTGTCTCGAAAGTTGTGAGATGATACTTGATACATCTGGTGAAAAATATCTCGTTTGAGACGTTAAAGGGGCGAAACCTAAATAACGTAACAAGATGTAACTTTCGTAACAGATGATTCCTTTGCAAGTTATTTCCCAAATCTTGGGTCGATGGTCACATTCTTGTTTTTGCTAGTAATGTGTCGATCCGCGTCAGCTGTCTGTTATTTTTTCAATATGCTTGTCAATGTCGGTGCTGCGAGAAATTTGTTTGAGTTATTTTCCTTATTATGACCAGAAATAACTTTCTTTGAAGCATTTTCGAGGGGTTCGCGTTCTATTTTTTTTATTGTTTCATCCTTTACTTACAAAAAGGCTGTCTGTAAAACAGTATTATTTGTTTTTATTAGTTAAATATTCAGTGTTATAAACGTGTTTCTGTACTTTGATCAGGAAACGGTTGTGAACTATTGCCATCTATACTGAGACGAAATCAAATCACTAGTAGGAAGACTCTTTTAGTACAAATTGGGTTAAAGGACCAGAGGAGTGCACTACACGCCCTCCCGAGGGCACTCCTTCGAGCAGCGAGCTAGCGATAGTGTCGCGTGTAGAGTCTCTTGCTAAGCACATTGATTTATGTGAGCACTGCTTGAAAGAACTTGCTTTGTCAAGAAAGACATATGGTTTCATCATTGTACTTGCCCGATTTGTTGTTCTTGTCTTTTATGATATTCTGATATTGAGGCACTGTTGCGCGAAAGGAAAAACCATTATATTGACCATAAAAGTTTAAATCGGTAGATTAATGTCCGTTTAAAAATATAGACAACATTGTTATTGGTTCTTTGGAAGAGCTGTAGCCCGATTAGTGAAAGAACCAGTTCAAACCACACCTGCGGCAGTCATAATTTTCTTTCAAGTCTATTTTTTTTTACTAGCATTTACTCGCGACTTTTTTAACAGTGTTATAATGAAATACCATAAAGAAATTTTATACATAAGTAGTAGCACTCATTGGTGATAACTGTTCATCCACTTCCATGCAGTAGTTATTTTTGTGATGCAGTACAAATATACATAGAAGACATTGTAATGTAGACATGTAAATTCTTAGAACTGTTGTTTTGGCTTCGGTTTCTTCCATCCCATCCCTAATATGAACTAAATTTGTATTAAGCAAACTAAACCCATATTTGGGGTTTAATTTAATGTAATAATACAATAGCTACATCAAAGAGAGTCTTATAGTTGCTCAATATTCTGAATTTTTACATGTAAATGGAAAATGCCATCATACAAATGTTATTCTAAGCGACTTTAAAAGTAATTTAACGAGACTCGCTTTGAGATGAATCCACGTTTTCTTATGTTCGTATGAAAATATATGATGGATGAGAGAAAAGATAAAGTTGTCACTGACGCTTTTATAGACTCGCAATTTATTTGTAAGAAGTTGTTATTCCATTTCTAGTTTTTGTGGATGAAGGTAGTTTCTGAGTACCTCTTGGGACATATTATCTGGGCTCTTGTAACAGCTTTATTAAACGCTGCCCTTACATTGGGATTATTTTGGATTTAAGCTTGCTTATGCTTTCACGCTTTAGTGTATTTTACTTAAGTGTCCTAAAGATAGCACCACCCCAGGTTTATTTGTAGAAGTGAATACATATAGAACATAATAACTCAAATAAAACAAATAACTCAAAAAAAAACTATACGCTTGAACCGATCACTACCGGTTCAAGCGTATAGTTTTTAAATGAAGCTTCCATGATAATAGCGTATTTTACCTTCAGGAGTTTAATGTACTTATTTTACATTAGGGTACATCATTTGTAAAAATTAGTCTTTTAAATAAAAATATATAGAGGGTTTTAGGTAAATGTTGAAACCAGCCTATGTTATAAAAATAATAGTGGAGTCAGAAATTTGGTACCATCATTCGTATTGAAATTTTAAATTATAATTATTTTTATCTAGGTATACCAGCTAAATTGATATACTTAAGAGATTTATAAAATCCTATGCGATAGTTTTTATTTTGATCTCTTTTATTCCATCCTGTTGCGGCAAATCCGGTCTTAGCTAACGTCTCTTACCTATTACACTGAGAAAATGGGTGGTTAGCAAAACGCGATTTTTACTCTGCTAGTGGCAAAACTGTTATTTCCTACCGAATACTCGTTTAAAATTACCAAAAATGCTTTGCTGGTAACAACCGAGTCGATACGATTATAGTAAAACTGTAAAAAATAACATAAAACTCTGCTAATCTAGCAGTTAAACTGTCGATTTCAACTACTTAAAAACTCTGTTAATATCTACCAACCGATTCTGTTAGAATCAACCGTGCATTCGTGTAATATTAACAGTGTTAGCATGCTAACATTAAAGTAAATATGCTGCAAACGACCGTTAAGCCCTGTTAATATTAACAGTTTATCTGTTAAAAGGACTAAATACATAAAGTACATTATAATGATAGCAGAATCTCTGTTAAAACTAACCGTATCAGCGTAACAGAGTTAGCACGGTTCCTATTAGCAATTTATACTGTAAGCTGTAACGTAACCAATTTACTCGGTTGTAGATAACAATTATACGGTTGCATTTAACCGTCTCGTTTTCTTTGTGTAAGTAGGTAGGTACTGCACCGTACCTGCCCTGAAATTTCAGCTTCGCAGGTGAAGTACTTTTACAAGATTTAGCGTTGTCATTGTGACGTTTTGCTTAAAGATTAAAATGTGAATATCCAAGTTAAGGACTGCTTATCAGTGAACTTAAAGATTGATTAACACCAAACACAATTGTTCTTTCAAAACAATTACATTTAAAACCCAGACATCACATGTATTTGCGTACTTATACCAAAGCCGTGTAATCTAGTTACCGAAGTTAATTTAATCCGCGGAAACCTTATTATGTCTGTCTCTGGTCTTAAGTTTAACGTGATTAGTAATTACTAAGTCCTTACTTCGCCTTACCGCTAGCAATCTGTCAGCTCGTATCAGTGACTTTGTAATTATCCGTAGGTCGTAAGACAGTGTTCATGGCTTTCATGACCGAAGTTCACTGCCATGTATAAGGGGTTTTAAATTGAACTGTTTATGTATTCCGCAGATAGTCAGTGCGGGACCGCGGAGTCTTGTGTGAATTATGCGGGCCATTATTACAGGGTTTTCAGAGTTGTTAAGGACACGAGATTGCGGGGACGAATACGGATTAAGGGAGAGTGGCAGCTTATTTTATGGCTCACTTCTTAGCAAAGTCGTTGTTATTAACAAACCCTTAATAAATACCTGTTAAAAATATTATACTTCGTGTTTTTATCTATATATTTGTGATTAAATTTGCTTCAGCCAGATTAGACTTGAAAACAAAATAATTCATAATATATCTCGTCGAAAACGTGCACCTACAAAGCCTGCAATGCATCAAAGGACAACTTCAAAAGGCAGGATTGAAAACAAAACATCCGTTGGGTGGATTATCGAGTATTTTATTTCGATTCGGATGTCCGGTATCTGTCGGTCCCTGAAACATCCCTAGGTCTGAGTCCAGTAAAGCCATTCCGGGAATGCCAAGTTCGCAGTCGCTTTGTATTGGCCCCTCGAGCAATTTGAACTGTCCAGTTTTACGCCCTAAATAACATCGTGTACAGATTTCACTATATTTCTTTTGTTACTTTGTGCTATTTTATTGAATAGCAAGTAGATGTTAACAACAGTGTCATGTCATTTTCAACTACTTACTCGAATGGTTACAGGTTGATTATCAAAGCATAGTTTATTATAAAAACTTTAGAAAGATTTAAATGACTTAGAGACTTAAAGAGATTTATTGTATGCAACGACTTCAAATAGTGCCTTACGATGGATAAATTTAATGATGTGAATACTTTATACTACGAGTACTAATTTTTTCACTGATTTTAACAAATTCTTCCCAAAGTGTTGTACAAAGTTTAAAAAAAGGTAGATACTTACTTATACATATTTTAAGCAAAAACTATCCTTCATTCGTTATATCGGATATTCAACATTGAGATTATACTGGTAAGGTTCAATGTATAACCATAAATTTGTGAAACTATTAATAAACGTCTTGCTTATTCGTAAAATACGTAAACTGTAACAAAGTTGATAACAAGATTTATAATCAATCGACTCGATGGCAAACGTACATGTTACAATGTTGAAACAATGGGTAAATTTTTTTACGATTATTATAGTAGCTTACTTTCATGACTGAGCTTAGCAAATAATTTGCTGCTGGTTATAGAAGTCCGCTAATTGGCCAATACAATTTAGCTCTATGTTGACAGCCTTATAACAAAATGGTTTTGTGACTGGCTAGATCTCCCGACTACACACACGGGACTCCCTGACTACTTACCAAAGGAGCCTTCCTGGAAACACTATAAGCGTTTTATGTGAAGACAGGAGTACATTTATCTCACCGAGTTGATTGTTTGATGAGCAGGTAGTTAGGTGATTGTGTTATGCAGTGTTTAAGTATGTTCACTAATTGAGACCTTGTGTGTCCAAGGCATAGGTCTAAACTTTTATATCAAATATTTTGGCTTGTTTTCTATATTTCGTTAATACTAGACTTAAATCTAGAACCTTTACTATGAACGCTGTACAGGCAGATTCCTGTATAGAGTTACGGGGTTACCTATTTGCTTAAAAAAAAACTTTTTCGATGTTTTTTATGTAATTTAGTGCTACATGATGATTAATGTATCCTAATCCAAGTTGGAAGACGTTTTCAGATACATAACTAATAGTACAATTTAAGTTAAAAAATTGAATCATTTTTTAAAATTTTATGTTTTCATATTATAGTAAAAAAAGGAAAATATTTAATAAAATAACCCGCAATGGTAAATGTAAAACGTGTTATTATTGTGCTCTTCTATCAGACACGTGTATATTAACATGTTATTGGAGTGTTTTACGACAAACACACCTATTTACGCGCCAGAAAATGTCTTTAGCCCTTTAAAATTTAATCACATCAGGAGAGCGGGACGTGAGAGTACTTGGGAGGAGGTTGCAAATTGCGTTAAGGTTTTATTTTACACAAAGCTTTTATCCGTCGACACAGACTTGAGAAGCGGTTTTTGACACTATTCTGTTAGGAAGCAAAATGTTATAGTGCCATTTTGTAGCACTTCATGCACCAAGGGGATGAATGGCTTTCTACATGGTTTAAATTTGAATATGCTAAACTCTAAACGCCTTAAGGTGCCGTGAGGTAAATATAATAGCACCATTCCTTCTCGTCCGATGATTGGGTGTCGTAACAACATTTAAAAGACATAGGCAGCAGCATCTTCTCTTCTGTTTTGTCTTCAAAATCCTCTTATTACCTAAGGTACCTACACATTAAGAATGCAAGTTTCTTACATATTTGCTCTAAAAACGCATAAGATACCAATAACTTTTTATAGAGTTGACTGATTTCGTTTTTTAGATTCAATTTTGATTTTGAAGTCAAAGTTAAAAAGGTAATTACGGAATTTCCTAACGAGAGGTTAGGAGTGAGGGTTAAAGTAGTTCCCATAGCACTGTCGACAAGCTATAAATAACAAAAAACAAACTTAGGAGTCTGAAGTGAAGTGAGTCGGTGTCAAACAAAGAACTAATGAAGGATCGTCGAGAATTTTTGTAATTAAACAACTTTTTAATATTTGTTTGTTTCGACGTCTTCTGTTTCCCTATCAAAGAGGGTAATGTTTTCTTTTCCAATGGGATGATTTCATTCGTAAATACAATAAAGATACAGTTACCGTGGACAATTTCGAAACCATACAAAAATTTCCACTAATTCCCAATAGGTATGGAAATTTTGAAAATATTGCTGTTATAAGGTTGTAAGCGATACCCTTTGTTAACTGTCTAACCTTCGATTTAGAACCCAGAAGGATTCTACATAATTTGGTGTTAAAGTAAAGTATCTATTGCTACTCTTATTCAAGTGCCAAACAGTTTTTCTATGTTCCGCTGGTGTGTGGGAGAACCAGTACCTCTGGGTGAGCTCGCTCCATCTTAGGCTTCTTATTAACCGTATAGTTAAGTAGTCAAGAGCAAGCCCATTATTTATATAAAAAAAAAACAGTAATTTTGAATTGCTAACCTTTTAATGCTGAGGTGGCATTGAAAACGAAATCGATTTGCGTACATTCCAAGTCAAACGCTGACTTTCTCTGGTCACGCTGCTCTGGCCGTCCACCCAAGTCGATGACTTCAAGTAAAGAGTCACCCGTAGTTAGCACCTAACAGGGAATCGGTTTCACGAATCATTTATTTTAAATAAATCTTAATCTCAAAAATTTTGCGTCTGTGCAAAATATTGGGGTCTATCGCTAGTGAATTTGCCACTAGAGGCGCTAATGTCGCGTGACTTCCAATATCATTCACTTTGTACTGGTTTTAGCGGAATTTGTTGCATAAATTATAATTTCTTTAATTTACCTGCTGGAAAGTGATCTCCTTCGTAAAATATCGCAAATATGGATTATTTGGCGATTAATGTGAACGCTTTAAAAGCGGAATTAAGAAAAAGCGCAAAAATAGGCGGCCTCAAGAGCCAAGAGGCGATTTCAGAAGTTAGTTTGTTGATATCAAGATAGTTATTTATAAACAATATAACCTTAATTAGATTCAAGATATAACACTTTGTTTCGGCGCCAATCGCCTTTGATAGCTATACCTCCGGACCTCAGTCTACAGTGGCGACAACTGGTGAGCAAAGAAACGGTAGTCCCCATTGACTTTGACTGAATTGACAGCAATTTCTTTTTTGATACCGCCTCAAAATTGGTGGCTTTCACGATTTTCGTCGGTTAAATTTAGTCAAAAAAGTTGTAGTACCTATTTCATTTTTAAAAGCTGCAAAAACTATTTCCAATTCTGGGATATACTGGGATATATATATATATAAATCGGTCAACCTGGTAAAAAGAAATGCGTGGTCATGCATTATGTAAAATATATCGTCGAATTAAGAACCTCCGCTCTTTTTTTGTCGGTGCATAATAACATACAAACACACACACACAATTAGCCGCACCTATGTCAGGAAGTGCTAATTGCTTACCTTTATTTTCCACTGCGTCGAGGTGGCATTGAAAACGAAATCGATTTGCGTACATTCCCAGTCTAACGCTGACTTTCTCCAGTCACGCTGCTCTGATCGCCACTGTCACCCGCCTCGATGACTTTAGCTAAAGAGTCTCTCGTAGTCCCGTAGAGTTGGTTATCCAAGGAACATACAATTTATGATTTGAAACATGTTTTATTTTTAATATTGTATATGCCGCCCGCCCAAAACCGATCCATTATTTTTGATTAACATGAAAACAACATGAGTTCCCCAAAAATAAAATTTGTAAACTACTTGATGTGAATGTCTACATAATAGGAAATACTGTATAGATTTATATGTTCTCTCTCTAAAATTGAACGACAAAGTGAGTGATTGATTTCAAATTTGAACTAATTTTGCTACTTAATTTTTTATTTGGTTTAAAAATTGACATATTTGCGAGTTATACTTAGACTACTTAAAATAGGATGACTCCGACACAAACAAATCACTAAAATAATAACCTACGATTTTAGTTTACAAACGGTGTAAAGTATTGTAATGACGGGAGACACTTAAAGTCTTAAACAAAGATGTGCACGAGTCATTACTGGCAATTACTGCATACAAATACGGCCAATGGCATTGGGGTTTATAAACGTGACGTCGCTTACGAGGAGTGGACGACGGTTGTCATAAGTGTACGATTTTGCCATGATCGCTGTTCAAGTTGGTAATTACGACTGCTTTCGATTGTTACTCGCACGCACATCCTTATGTTGACAATGCATAATGTCATTCTTTAAAAAATTAACGCATTTTGTAGCATGTCAAGTAATTGTAAGTTCCTGTATGCCTCACTCAGGTTGATGATGGCAGTTCCCAGAAGTAAGTGTAGGCCAGATAAGTCTTAGTAAGTTTTATAAAAACACTGTACCGTAACTGGAAGCTTTATATTGAGATAGCATTTCCGTTTCCCGTCATTTGCCTACCCTTTTTAGTACGTAGTTTCCGGCTAAGTGGCGCCACCTGGCGGTCGTGTGCTTTTGAAGTTTCTTAAAATTTGCGGCACACCATTTTGCTCATTGGCGTTTAGTTTACCGTCGTAACAACACCTTCACTGCAAGCCCTGTCTCGGTGATCGTTAAAATTCAGTGATATTATAATTCTCAGAGCAGAATTTCATTATAACCAAGTGAGTTTTTATACAAACTAGTACACAAATCTGGTAAGTCCTACCCTCATTATTTTAAAATGTTATGTATTTTATTTCAAGGATTTTTATTTTCAGTTTCCAATAGCAATTTTATTGCTTAAAACAACATGTTTTTAATAAAACATGAAATATCTTGTTTAAATATTCGTGTGACTTAAATAATGAACTTAACGGTTTTGCCGTTCGGATTAAAGTTATGATGTAATACGTAAAAGTGTATGGTGACTTTTCCGTTTAGCATTGAGTGGTTTGTTTGGCTCGGCTGGCAGCTCCTCGAGCTCCTCTTTAGCCGGTTACAAGGTGAACGGCACCTCAGGTGCCATCATAAAATAAATACGCTTAGTAAATGTATCTTTATTCTAATCAAATTAATGCTAAATTGCTTGACGAAATGGGCGAATTGCCTTTCTTTACATTTAAATTATAAAACAGTGCCTTTAGAATCCCGTGTTAGTGTTAAATTTTATGAAATGGGTAAAATTGGCAAACACGTGCCTCAAAATAGCATACCTACACACCGCTAATGATCAGTATTGATATAAGATCTCTGAGGTCAGTGGAGCCCCTTTTTTGATCAACAGATTACTAAGTATACAGATTTTTTGAATTCACGCAACCTATTCATTAAAATGGAAGAAATTTACCAAAATATTACGTAAGTCCGTATTGATAAACGCGAGTTTCAGTCGTAAATTTATTTCAATTAAACAGACGTTAATTTTAACAATTTGTACACGAAGGTAAAAGAATTATTCACAAATAAATTCGGATTCTAATAAAGTGCAATTAGTTTGTGGCCACCGGGCAGCATTTACAGAGATTCGACGAGATTTCAGTATAAGTTAGAGATCCACTTACTAAAGCCTGCATACCTTTACAAACCCGTCTTATTTAGTGTAGATCCATATACCACTCAAATGCATTCTGGAGAAAACAGATGGCATTCGTAAAGCTTTTTGACCTCCAAAGGGCAAAAAATCCACACAGCTAAGACCAATCAATCAAAGCGCTGTCTCTCGTGTGGACGAGGCATAAAAAATTTAAAAGTCTCATAGCCTATGCTATCAATTATTCAACCTTGCGATGCCTACTTACAATATACATATCGTGCACTGCCATGCAAGCATATGCCTCTAATTATTCACCGTCGCGGGGTGCCTACCTATTAACAACTACCCTCCAAAGGGTAGTTGATATACAAATCGGGCTCTGCCATGCAAGCATATGCCTCTAATTATCCACCCTCGCGGGGTGCCTACTTATTTATTAACTACCCTCCAAAGGGTAGTTGATATACAAATCGGGCTCTGCCATGCAAGCATATGCCTCTAATTATCCACCCTCGCGGGGTGCCTACTTATTTATTAACTACCCTCCTAAGGGAAGTTGATATACAAATCGGGCTCTGCCATGAAAGCCTATGCCTTTAATTATCCACCCTCGCGGGGTGCCTACTTACTTATCAACTACCCTCCTAAGGTAAGTACTGCCAAAGCAAAAATGAAGGTTAATTCTATAGCCAGGACTCGAGGAAGTTCAAGCAATGACTTAAAATTAGGCTCTGCCATGCAAGCCTATGCCTCTTATTAACTACCCTCGCGGGGTGCCTTATTACTTATCAACTATCCTCCTAAGGTAAGTTATGCCAAGCAAAATTGCTAGAAGTTAATTCTATAACCAGGGCTAGTGGCCCGATCAAAGAGATTCAAGCAATGACTTAAAATCGGGCTCTGCCATGTAAGCCTATGCATTTTAATTATCCACCCTCGCAGGGTACCTACTTTTTACGAGCTAGTGATAAATTTGCTATAGCAACATTGCTAGAGAGTCATTTTATAATCAGGGCTTGTGGCTAGATCAAAGAGGTTCAAGCAATGACTTAAAATTAGGCTTTTTCATGCAAGCGATACGCCTAAAATTATCCACCCTTGCGGGGCTACCTCGCCTGCTTTGTACCAGCTACCCTCAAAAAGGAATGGACCTGCTTTTGCAACATGGCCAGATGTTCATTTCATAAAAAAGGGCTCGCGGCTCGATTAAAGTACCCGAGGTCGGTTTAATACTCCAAGAGGTAATAAAAAAGTTGACTTGAAAGAATTATAGTATCGCATTCCTTTGTGTCAAAAGTCTCAACTTGTGAACTCGAATGTAGTCATGCAGTTGGTTTTTATCCCTGTATAAGGCCAAATCGAATATTTCATGTCAGAACCCTTCTTAGTGTACTTGACATTTACTGTTACATCTAAATGCTCGCGAGCATATAAAAGTTATGGTTCAAACATTGCAGAAGTTGCGATGGCAAGTAAATTTAGAAATATCGGTTTTTTGTCCCCAAAAAAGTATTAACTATATAATGAAAAATGGAATAATGTGAAAACATGAACGAATAGAAAAACTGCAACAAAGAAATCAATCAAGTAAAATAATAATTACAAAGATGAATTGAATTAATGATATGAACGAATTTCGTCATTTTTGTCGTGCCGCATTGTCACATAAATCATAGATAGTTGATAAGATTCCAGCCCCTAGTGGTGGTTATCGAACAACTGAAGTAGTAGATCGACAGTTGCATTGCCCTTCCCAGGGGCGTTTTTTGACTACGGATGCTTTAGACCAAGCAGGTTTGCGCTTAAACCTAGACTTGATTTCAATAATTATATTTCGAATTTTGAACTTACTAGTTCCATTAAATTCCACATATTCGGCAAATAGGCACTGCCGACTGCAAAGTCCGAACCGACTAGTACACTGTGCAGATCTCGTGATTATAAAACGGGAATGTCCAATAATGGACCTATTTGCCTCCAAAGCTGCTCACATTGTCAGCAATCACTTGACCCTGGATTTGACTTGGACCTGGATCAAGCTCTTTTCCAATTCATTTTACCCATCATTACTTAGGTACCTTGAATTCAATGATTGAGGCCTTTTCCATGCAGTAGGATGATTATAGGCCGTAACTAGGAATACAGTTTGACGCAATTGTAGCATTTAAGCATGCCAAAAACGTAAGGTTTAGAAATCGAGGGTCAAGAGTTAAACTGTTTAACTTAAAAAGTATTGCGATAGCGGGAAGTTAAATTATTTAAGAAAAGGTTGTCATTGCATCCGTAAAGAAATGCTACCAATACTAAATGCTCTTCAGAGCCACATTCACTACTACATCACAGTTTGATTCTTAGTGTGACAAAATAATAACAGGTGTACCTACATCTTCGCAAAGGGAAAGTACGAAATCTTTATTTCTAATGAAAATATCATACGTTAGATCGGCATCGAATGCATTTCAGGATACATTGGCGATGCGTTCGGTTCTTCATGGTGCGAACCCATTACTTGGGTCTTCCTACAAACATTTCTAATATCCAGGGTGCTCTCACTCAACTAAATCTTTTAACATGGTTGTTTTTGCCATGATGGGAGAAAGTGTTCTGGCGTGTTAGAGACTGAGCACTTGCAGCACCACTTACCTTAGTAACCTCCAGATACATTTCCTCGATGGAAAAAAGGAAATCTGGGGGTTGGTGAGGCGGTGGAAGGCTAGACCTCTAAAGAAAAGCTTTTACTTAAAAGTTCTTGGTGAGTCTATTTTATAAATTTGTCAAGTAACTTAGAATTGTTGTTGTTCAAGGACAATTTCAATAACAATAAAGATTAAAAGCCTTAATTTTCCGCAATTGGCGCAATTCTTATCAGGCTTACATTTAATATGTGCATTATCACATAATACAATACTTTTACACATAAATTAGCTGTCTGAAAGTAATGCGATTCTGAACCATGAACAGTGAAGTACTCACGTTCTAGTAAAACATATTCTTAAATTAATTGCTTTTACAAAAAATAAAAAACCCCAAACCGTATGGGATGTCAGTGTACTTATAAATTTATAACCGACACAAGAATGTTTCAATCATTACATCAAATAGCAATTTTAATACTTATTTGTTCAGGCAGATGCATTCATGACCTGACCTTAGAATATACCCTACCTAAAGTACCTACCTAACCATAATACAAAAACTTTACCGTATGGCCTGAATTTGGTTCTACAACCGATAGCAATACATAGGTACTGACAGACTGTCTACAGATAAATTTTGAATATAAATAATAAAAATGTAAGCCTCCTGTCTCGGTGATTAAAATTATAATATTTACTATTAGTTAAAACATCGCTGAGTGATTGATAAAAAACGATTTTAAATTATTCAATATTTTCATCAGTTGAGGTGCAGTACCTACGTCACGTAGGTACCTTACTGTTATAGCAGGAACTGTAAAAACGTTTCTTGATTACACAGCTACCCCAGATAGCGTAAGATCTGTGTAGCTTCCAAGAACTGGTTAGAAAATCACCCCATCGACGAAGTTCTAGCTCATGGGAAATGGTAATCAGCTAAAACATCACAACAACCCTATATGTGTGAAATTAAATCAAGTATTGATAAACTTTTACACAACTAATGCGATTGCTAGAAGAATTTCCTAGAAAGCTTTTTAGTTTGAATTTTTACCTTTTCATAGTTATATTACATGTTAATTTTTATTGTTACTCCTGTGTAACACACGGAAAAGAATATTGTCTTACTTAAAATAAAAAGTATTCAATATCATAAATACTTTTTTATTTTTAAATCTGTCACATTGGCGTTACGCTAAGGCGTTAAATATTAAGTGGCGTCACCAGGCGATAACAAACAGATCTCAATATAAAGCTTCCAGTTACGGTACAGTGTTTTAATAGCAGCGTTTTACCCTGAAATAAAACGCATATTAAAATACTTACCTCACTGGAAGCTTTCACTTTATTTCTGCCTGGTGCAATTGAGCCAATGAGCAAAATGGTGTGCCGCAAATTTTAAGAAACTTCAAAAGCACACGACCGCCAGGTGGCGCCACTTAGCCGGAAACTACGTACTAAAAAGGGTAGGCAAATGACGGGAAACGGAAATGCTATCTCAATATAAAGCTTCCAGTGAGGTAAGTATTTTAATATGCGTTTTATTTCAGGGTAAAACGCTGCTATTAAATCTACTTTACTTTGTTCTGCAAAATTAAGCGGAAGGTAAAGTAATTTGTTTCTGTATGTAACTAGTTGAACATACAACAATTACTAGTCAACTATTATGCTTCTTTATACAATACACTATTATACATATTTAAAAAATAAATATTCCTATATACTAAGATAATATTACCAACAAATGTTGATAATTTAACCCTTCGTATGCGGATAGTTACAGACAGTAAAAAATAATAATTACATAGCTGATGTTACAGTCCTTCAGCTGACAACCAGTTAAGGCAGTGTAAAGATAATGTAAAATTAATTTAAAGTATTTAAAAGTATCACTCACACTGTGTATGTTTGTTATAATATTTATCTATTAGGCTATAGTCTTTATGATCAGTAAAAGTCAAACAAACGTATCCCAAAATAAGTTCGTCCTACAATCGTGAAGGAAAAGTATCCCAATAAGCTAGTCCAGTATATAAACTATCATAATATTTCGCATATACATAGTAGGAAAAACAACAATTCACCACGTCATGTTAACACAACTACATGGTACGAAAATTTTGAACTAACATCTAACCCATTAGCTCGGAATTAACTATTCATCACGCAAGTGACCTCATCCCAAGGTGTCCCAGAGATAATTTAGGCAGAATTCCCCGGCAGCTTAGGGGTCAAAGTGCCGCGAAATTGACCCGGGACGCACCCCCGGGAGCCCCGTTTCGAGGTCAACGAACATTTTTCCCGCTCCTGAATATTATAAAGGGCACACGCATTTCACACGTTGAGGCGACAGTAAAACATTCCAGCCCGCCTAGGGTAAACTTTATAATATCAAACTTGTATGCGCGCCCTTAAATTCCACTCAAAAATTAAAGGGTACGAAGTGGACTATTAGTGGTTATCCCTCTCACTTAAAGAGGACTACCTACATAGGAAGTTTTTGGTACGTAAAAAATAGTGCCTGCAACAAAACAAATTAGGTAGTATAACCTTGGAGCACATAGCCTTGCGGATTTGATTTATTGTAAGTATGTTTATAGACCTTTATAGCAATATTTTTAACAATAGAATACTTTCAATAGCGGGATTATATCTAAAATACGTAAAGTTGCGGATTAATTACATCTTAATATACTCGTACGTTTAATATGAGGCAAATAAGGCTCCAGCTTTTTAAATGGACTTCTTGGGGCAAAATGAATATCTCATTAAAATTACATTTAGTTGGCAACACTGCAAATTGGTTCAGAATAAAAGTTTAACTTGAAAGATGGCGGGCAGAGCGAGGTTGTATTGTAAAAGTAAAATAAGATAAAACTAGGCGCTTAAATTACAAGATCCAATTATTTTCTACAATTAACTGCTGAAAACTGTCGTTTTGATTCGGCAATTAAGCGTGGATAGCTTTAAAAAAAAAGAATATTCCTTGTGGATTTTATATCAATTGAAAATAACTTAAGATAATATTTTAATGAAATAATTACCTAATATGTATTTATCAGCTTTTCCTTACGCTATACGTCCAGTCTGTATGTTTCAGGCAGATAGAAACATGTTTTGGTACGTTGGTAATGTTGATGCAGGGCATTCATGTTACCGGTTTTATTGTTGCTTAGGATTGGAATACCCCATTGTGCATCCTTTTCTGCTTTGGTGGAATGCTATGGGTTAAGAGGAAAAGGTCACGCTATAATGGAGTCCTAGTTTGATTGGGCGCGTTGTTTTTGCAGGCCGCTCGGCCTGGGTAGCATTTTATTAGCTCAGTGATCTGGCTTTATGAGTCATGTTTACTGTAATAAACTCGTTCATTCCCTTCGAAATGAGCTCCTGTATTGAAACTTATGTGTTGCCAATATGCTCCAGCGTTATAGCGACATATACCGTCGTTTTATCTGACCTATTTAAATTTTATGCCGCGCAATCGTGATTCAATTACTAGACCTTTCGTAACACGTTTATGTTGGGTATTTTTTTATCGTTATTACCACATTTAAATTTGTGCGATTTTTTTATTAACTTAGTCTTTTACGTGTATTTATATTGTTTGCTTAAATTGCTTAATTTAGTGAAGTTATCATGGTGACAGTAATCCAAAAATACTAAAAAACACTTTTACTGGTTACTCTACAGTCAAATATTTAAAATGAGATGCAACTGCTATGCGCATCTTTGTTGCCAATATAAATTACGAATTTTACCAGTAAAGCCTAAAATAGTGTTTTGTTTTTTTCTAAACTACCCCTGTTCAAAGTTCTCCCATCTCCGCCATGTCCGCTGAAAAAATTGAAATTTGCAATACTTATGAGGAGCATTAGCTAGCTTATCTACACTTGTTCAAAGCTATTCTTTTTAAAGGGTGCCCCTTTCTATTTTAGCTAACAGTGGTATCATAAATCGTTTAATACACGAAATTACAGCGCTACCTTTAAATTTCCAGACACGTAATTGCCGCCACATTGTAGTTTTAGTATAAGTGCTGTGCAACACAGGCACATAAAAATCAATGACATGCAAGCTACAATATATCGAAAAAAAACCCTTTTTAAAAACGTTACACAATACGATAAACAACAGCAGTGTGATTTAAAAGATTTTAAAAATAAATCTAGGTTAAAATGGAAAAATGTTTGTGTATTTCCATGAATGTGGGTAGTAAATCGTATCTTCCCTAATTGGTGTCCGTTTTTTATTTTATGCTGCTTTAATAAATATGATCGACTTATATGTATTGAACTTACATTTCGGTTAGCACCGCGTTGTGTTGATTATTAAGAAACAAACACTGAATAAGTATAATACTTAAAATAAAAAATAAACTGTAAAAATTTCATACGGGATTTACTGCAACCGAATTAATTATTTAAAGTAAATAGTTTTTACCTTCCAGAAGCGTTTCGATCCGATTGCACGAATCAATGTTGTCTTCCCAACTAGACAGACAGATAAGCTTTAAGTGTGAAAAATGCATCAAGACTGTTTGAAATCGGTCAGTCGTATTTATTAAGTCCACTTGGACTGAACAAAAGTTCGAATACTACGCAGACCAGGTTTTTAGGGTTCCGTACCCAAAGGGTAAAAACGGGACCCTATTACTAAGACTTCGCTGTCTGTCCGCCTGTCCGTCTGTCGGTATGTCCGTATGTCCGTCTGTCCGTCTGTCCGTCTGTCCGTCGCTCTGTCACCAGGCTGTATCTCAAGAGCCGCGATAGCTAGACAGGTGACATTTTCACAAACATGTATTTCTGTTAACAACAAATACTAAAAACAAAATAAAATAAATATTTAAGAGGGGCTTCCATACAACAAACCCGTTTTTTTGGCCTTTTTGGTACGGAACCCTTCGTGCGCGAGTCCGACTCGCACTTGGCCGGTTATTTTATTAAAGGTGCAGACAAATTGCATGTTATAAACTAAGTATATCAATTCACTGATGGACATAGGCCCCTGAAATTGCGAATACTTTTAAAAAATCGTAACGGTTGGCAAGCGGTTGGCGATCGCAGTTAGAGGGACAGAAGTTTATAATTATCAACCCACATCAGTCCCAACTCCACACACACATATACTTCTCTTAAGACGGATATTGCCACAGTTGCCACGCTTGGCATGCTGGTTGGTGATCGCAGTTTGGCCTATGGAGAGTAGACTCTGCTGCCCATGTTCTGGCAATAATCCTTGAGTCCCCCATAGAAGTGGAGGGGTGGTCGTATTCTTTAAATACTACGGCCGGCCACTGGTACCACATGATACTCCTGATGACCATGAAAGTTTAAATCAGCATGATTACTAATATGTTGTTTAATTAGATGAAAAGTCAAAGGGGTATGTGTCAGCCATTGACCTGTTGGAATAGGACTGAATGCTCCTTGACCGCATCTCAGGTTCTCTGGCGACCACAGGAAGCTTGCTCAAGGGTCTGATGAAAGCCTTACCTGTATTAGTAACAGCGGGTCGAGTTGTTTTCTAATTAATGTGAATTGAACAACAAAAATATAAATAGTATCCTTTTTTGTTTGCAGGTAATTTGACACGAAACAGCCGTGCTGCACGTCGCGTGATTTATCCAGGCGTATGTTATGCTTACATGTTTCTTAAAGAAAGAGGAAAATTTTATATTTTTATGCATGTATTTAGATGAGGAAAACGTAAATAACCTACGTCTGTATAAATGTTTTTTTGAGGAGGATAAATCCAAGGTGGTTTCGTTTAAATTGAATAAGAAATTAGAAATATAAAGTAACCAAACGTCAATCAGTGTTAAACAAGTAATTATAACTAACGACGATCATACACATCGACCTACAATTACTCGTAATTAATTTTAAATTGTCTACGAAGTAGTATTTTTTACTTACGACTGCTGAAATTCAAGAAATAATTAATAGTTAAAACTGGTTTCGTTATGATTTTCAATTTTAATTCATTTATTCAGCAGATGATAATCCATTTCCATATATGTATACTTAAAACTTATAAAACAAAATACAAAATATTTTGCATAAATATTTTAACGTTTACACTTGTATTTTCAAATTTCATTAACTGAAGCAGTTTTCGTAGAAATTTATGTTAGTTATAACCACAACACACTGCCAATCAGTAGGGCGCTCACCGCAAAATACCGGTTATGTACCAGTACGTTAAAAAAAACTGTCCGATAAACAAACCTATTTTATGGGTAGTATTTTTAATAATTAAATGGCAGACACTTTTGGCAATTAGTTCGAATAAAAATTGGTCTATCCAGAAAAACTCAAGCATAGTAATACTAAAATAAAAAATATAGGCGGTGAATAGACTATTTTTAAAACTGTACAAAGTCGCCTAACATTTTATTTGAATCATTTACTACAGACATTACCATAAAAAACATAGAAACATAAAAATCCTAGGGCTTGATATTTATTGCAAACTCGCACCTATTCCAACAACGTGAAGATGTCCGATGTATAGCCTTTTGTGCTGACGTTGGTACATGATTCTGGTTAGAGGCTTTCGATGCGGTTCGTCTTTATTAATTTACATACCATGTGATAGGCGCGTGAAGCTGCTGCCAACGGCGGAGGAGTAGAGAGTCTCACCGGTTATCCAGCTTTTTCAACTTTTGAACAAAAGTCCCATATCGCCCGTAAAATTGCTACCGAATGGTTTTGAGTCAGCGATCTGGTCTTGCCCAGAACAATCTTTGAGTCCGGACTTACTTACGTTTTAAAGAGTTTGTGATTATATCATCGTCAGCCTACATCAGTCCACAGACAGAGGCGTTAAAAAGAGGAGGGTTTTTGTTATCGCCACGCTATGCAACGGAAAGAGCACGGCAGCGGCCCGTCTTCGGCGGGCAATACTTTTTTTTCGTTATATGGGACACCCATAGCACGAGAAAGGGTAGTGCTATTCTATTTTAAGCCACACCACAGATTGTAGGTATGGTTGCAGGAAATCCTACTGTATGCCTTTATTCTGGTATAACTTCATTGGACCGATACTTTAATTCATGGATCGTATCGCCGCATTAAATCTCGAAATACCTTTTGCTTGAGCCACGTTTCACGTGAAATATTCCACATTGTATTTAATGGCACTTCGGTTGAATTATTTAATATCGCCGTAGCACTTTAGGGCTTAAACCAAGTTTGGATAGAATCTCCACGTCGACAGTTATGTCTGTTATTTTAGATTCATCACCTCAAATCAATATTTGGATGGTCGCAAAATCGCTAATGCGACGGTGTCCATTAGATGGTATGACAACGTGTCAGGTAAAAGCAAATCTGGACAAGTGTGAGTTATACCCCAACTAGCATGATTCTGCAACGTCTATTTATCACATGTTAGTACAAAGATCTTAATAAAATACATAACATCCGACGACCTCCGTGGCGGAGTGGCGTACACACCGGTTTTCAAGGTGTCTCCTGCTCCGAGGTCCCGGGTTCGATTCCCGGACGGGTCAATGTAGAAAAAATGTGTTTTTCTACATTTTCTCGGGTCTGGGTGTTTGTGGTACGTTCGTTGTTTCTGGTTTCCAAAATACGAATGCTTTAAATAGTTATTCAAATTGGGATCAGAACAATGTATGTGATGTTGTCCACATTTATTTATTATTTATTTATTATATTTATAACATAACCCTATAAGGGCATTGCGACAATTGCAATAATATAGAAGTACCTAATTTCAAATGTAAAATACAGATCCATAAAATGATAAGCTATAGGTTATATTGAGGTAACTAAACAGAAAAGAACAATATTCTTGCCTTCTATCATTTAAAAATTAACAAGACTAAGTAATTTTGGGATCATTTACACGAATATAAGTAGCAGTTATTTTATTACATGGTGTAACACTATAATAATTTTTAAGTAGGTATAATTACTAAAGAAATACTTGCCAAAAAGAGTGTGGTGCTCTCCATTCGCCAAAATGCGATTATCAAGTCCCCTGCCAATCGTGGCGATTAAGGGGGTTATTCCCAAAGGGCAATATCTTCTTTTTAGATAGGCTTGTATCTAACAGTAGACAAATTTAGGCCGACAAAAATGATTTTTAATGGTTCACCAATATCTGGGGTCTGATTATAATCGTTTAACAGTACCTACGTTAGCGGACTCCAGACTAAAATAGAACAATGTTGAAGTGATACTCCTTTACGAGATCATGCCTGGTCCGTAGTCGATAAAACAACTGACAAAAACTAACACATACCAACCAGTATTACTAGTGTTAAAATATTTGTAACTCATCAAACAATGGGCCTGCCATTTCAATAAGTATCCCGTTAATGTTCCAATATTCGTTAAACGGTTAAATGTTACTATCATTACAATATTCAATGACTGCGAATAGCGATAAAACGTACGAGTATGTTGATGTTGAATATAATTATAGCGCAGTGTCCACGGGGCTGTGTAGTGTTTCACAAAATTATAGCGCGTCATGAACACACACTCATTTACCGAAATACATAGTTCGCTTAAAGCTTTACTTGTTACAGTACAAAAATGAAACTATTAATTACAAAATATTGATTATAACTTACAACATAAGTGATGCGACAGAAATGTATCACACAACTTATAATTTAAATATCACGGGTATTTTTATCTAAAATTAATACTGCTTTATCTACTAGTTACGAGTATTACACACGATAATTTAACATAATTGTTTCATAAATGTGTTCATGTTCCCTATTAGTTAATTATGAACAAAAATTATACAATAAGATGGAAGCCGCAAAAACAAATCACAGTAAAACAAGTTTTGACCTCTGACGAAAAACCACCCTTTTGTCTAGTGGTTTAAGTACTGGGCCAAGATCTCGGGGACCTGGATTCGATCTTCGAGTCTGCCAATAAGAGTTTCGAATTTTTAAACATTGCCTGGGTTTGTGATCACCACTAACCCGCGTTTGGCAAGCGTAGGGATTATGTCTGTACCCATCATTGCTGTGCTAACTTGAATTCAATCACGGAGGCATTTGCCTTGCTGTGGGTTGATTATAATATGCTGTTGCCTGCTTACTTTTTTTTTTTATAAGTAATGTTGCTTTTTACTACATACTTAACTAAGAAGAATTCTAAGATGGAGCGAGCTTATCCAGAGGTACTGGTTCTCCCACACACCAGCGGAACACAGAAAAACTGTTTGACGCTGGACTCCGGCAGGAGGGTGGTAGCATCCAGGCGGTCTCTTACGAAGCCTACCACCGCAGAGTGATCTGTTAGCCTGACGGCTACCCTTCATTGGTTTTCTAACCAATGATGACTCATTGGTTAGAAAACCAATGCCGTTGCCCAGGGTGGACCACTAGGAGGTAGATCCCAGCACCCCAAAAACTTACTTACTTATGGTAGTCATACGAAAGAATAAAGAGAACAAACTTATTAAAAATTCTTAGTGCCACAATTCTAGGCCTTAAAGTTTCTCTAATTTCACCTTCGACTGATTATTTTAATCCCTCGATCTTTTCTTGATTCCTGTTCAATTATATTACAGCTGTCGTATCGTATCGTTGACCGTCGTGTTTGACTTTGTGCAAAATGTGTTTGTGCAGTAAACTGTGAAGTTTTTATTGCACCGTATCACGGATTCACAGAGCGGCGGAGATGATGAGAACATTAAAATGCAACGTGCACGGCGGCGGGACATATGGAGTAACTTGTAATAGCTGCACCAAACTCGGGCTTTGTTAAACGCGCCTTAGAGTGATAAGTTGCTGCAGTTGGGATAATGTTATGACACCGCCTCTACTATACCAATATAGAATTAACTTTGTAACAGTCAAGGATAATTAAAATAAATATATTAAAAATTAAATTGTATGTTTACAAAATACAAGAAAAGACTCAATTCAAACTTCTGCACCGAGCAAGCTTGTCAGGTAACATTTGAAACGTACCTTTAAAACTTAATAGACAATTCAATATGCTAGGGAGCGATTAACAACATACCCAGGAGATAGCCAATGACATATTCATTGTCTGAGTTAACCCGTCCGTTACTGGGTTGGTGGAAAAATGGTGGAAAAATAGTGGAACAAAATCTTACTGAACTTTTTAGAATATTTTTTGTTACTTTTCATTAGGTACCTATGTATCTCTTGTAATTTATTTTTTACGAAAAAAATAAGTTGTATTACTAATAAAAAGAATTTAGACCTCAAATACGAAATACCTACACAATATTGATCAGTGGACGATATTTCCAGTGAATATTACCGGTTTACGCTGTGTTCTCGTTTGGTACGTATTGGTATTTTTAGCTTATTGATTGAAGTCTTGGTGTCATCAAGTGGTTATGTTATTAGTCTACGAGTATATGTCAGACGAATATCTTAATATAATAATTATTTAATACGTTTGTTTAATACTTAACTTCTCCTGAACAGGTACCGATTTGATTTTGTGTAGGTATAAATACGTACTCGTATTTCAATGAGTTCATGGATGGTTTGAAAACACACTTGAACTCGGTAGGTAGCGCTGCTTCTCCGGCAGGATAGTGTCTGCCAGGTCCGCTAGTACACTTTAATATACACTAACAGCACTTGTGCTTTGCTATGGCACAGCTGTCAATTCTCCATGGGTGTATAATTTAAACCTGTTAAAGTTAGTAGGTATTTGTAAAGTTAACCTTTGTGTACAACGCTAATAACTTATATTTTTTTTTGATTATTCTCTTTAACTGAAGTCAAATTCCATTGAGGGCTAAAAATACGAATTCCAAAAATGTTTATTCAAGCGTACCAAAGGTCAAGGGACCAACTTATTTGCAGTTTGCGATTCTTATTTTAATGAACATATACACTTATATTGCATGTAGAATTTTTTAGATGTTGGGCTGAATACAAAAAGTTTTGTTTGAGCACCAGAAACTCTCCTGAAGAAGTTATGAGTTATTAAAATGTATGCTTGTATAGGTAAGTTGTTTAACTTAAATTGACTTTGAGTTGGCCCATCCGTAAATGGGAATCGAACCTTTACGTGGGCAAATAACCGCACCGACGCGCGTAATGAGTGTAACACACATTTCTGCTTTAAAATATTTGGTCTGATGTTAAACCGGTTTAAAATGCTTTTGCTATGAAGTAAGTAGCTACATAATAATATCAAAATGGCCTTGCAACCTTTTAAATTTTATTTACCTAAGACCAACTTTTTGCTACTTAGATCCAAACGGTAAAAATACACATCTAAAACAGAACGTCCTCTTTTTTTGCATTCGGTTAAAAATGATTAAAATTACAACATGCGCTACCGACATACTTATTTAAAATGCATTTGAAGAGGTTTAACGTCAGTGCAGTGGCAACAGTTTATGGCGGCCTCGAGCTAGAAAATATCCCGGTAGAGAGTTATGCGACCTCTCGATCAGGGAATACGAAGCGCGGGAAAAATCTTCTAGAGTATTTCGCAAGTCAACATGTATGGGAGTGTTTGGAAGAAGAACAAATGATCAACTACCTTCTCTCAACCCACAGTCACTTTATTGACTCTATTGATTGATACCATATCCGTGACTATGAACAGGCTCAATAAAAATATACTTGTCTAAATTTAAATGAGACTAATCTCTTCTTAACGTCTTGCAAATGCCGACAAATTGTTTGTGTACATCAGTCTTGCAAACAGTAATAGCTATCGTAGCATGCACTGAAGTGTCCGGACTCCGGCTTGCCGCCACTCGGTTGTGTGTGTTGTTGTTACTGTTGCATAACATAATTACTACTGAACTTGTCTATAGAACCTATAGAAACGAGATAAGGTTTTATAAATATACCAGATAAAAGTGAAAAAGTAAAAGCCTATAATAATCCCACTGCGGGCAAATCACTGAATTCAAGTTACCACCAATGATGGGTACAGGAATAACAATTAAGCCTGCTAAATGCGGTTTGGTAGTCACAAACCCGAGCAATGTTCGAAATTTCGAAACTCTTGTTGCCCGACCCAAGGATCGAACCCTGAGCTCCTGACACCCTGAGATCTTGGCCTGGTACTTAACCACTCAACCAATCCGGCGTTATATCGTGCAGATGATATTGACGAATTCCAAACATACATGATCTGCGAGTACATAGCAATATTCGTAGCTAGCAGACAAAACTTAGTATTCTTTGTAGATAAATATTTTAAATGCACTATGTGGTCAGGATATTACACAGGATGTAAGAAAAGTTTTAAACAACATAAGCTTTGCTAAACAGGTGCTCAAAGAGAGTGGAATACCACACTTAATAGCATATGCAAAACATTCTTCAAATACGTTAGTGGTGCAGTCTAGCGGCGTAAGGCGCAGCTGATGTTCTGACGGCGAGATGCGAAAATTATGCAGACCCTGGCCAGAATCATAAGGGTTGGCACTCGTAATCTAAAATAGATCTTATGCGCTTCGCTAAGCTAAGCCTAAAATGACGTAAAAAATGATTATTTTTTTATAACGCTGTAAAATTTGATCTTCTGTTATGTAAATCAAAACACTGTGATTTTATTTAGTGCTAAATAACTTTATCTTAGAAAGTCGTTACATTATAGTATAGGAGTAACGCCAGTAAAATGTTGCCAGCAGCGTCTTCTCTCTAAGAATGGAGACTAAAAGAGTTCTTGAGAGTCTTCTTGTATCCATGTCTCTAAGATTGCAATCGACAACCGGCCTGTCGAGCGTGCCGATTATGACATATGCCTATGCCACAAGGAAAAAGGTCTATCATTTTTCATGTAGTAGACGTATAAAATTGCATTTTTATCATAGCATAAAAATAAATATACATACATAGGTAGGTCCTCTTTTGATATTCTAAACTATATTATCTATACTGATAAAAGTTTGTGTAAAACGTTTATGAACCTGAAACTAAATACATATTTCTTAACGTAACTGTAACAGCCCTTCACGACAGCCAGCGCTAGGGTTGTCAGTTTGCCAAATCTCTTTGAATATTACTGGACATCGTCTCTGTGCGGTCAAAGAGAAGTTAAAGTGGTAATCGTGTGGGGCTATACCATAACCAAGATTGAATATAGTGTGATGATACCATATGAATAAATCAAGAAAAGTTAGGTTCGATGGAAAAACATTATTCCTTTATTATTTCTATGTCGTTCCCATAGAAGAGGTTGTTTGTATTGATAATGCATTTACATCATACATACAGTACCTACATATTGCTAGTATAGTTGCTAGCTAGTCTAAAACAACATTCTGTATACAGGTATAGTAGTCGTTCTAAATCTTTGTGTTAATAATGTCTAGTTTTGCTGCATCCAAGGGCATGGCCAAGCGTGCCATATTAGAATAGAGACAAAGCACTGGTAGGATGTAAACAACTCTAAATATATACATATTAATACTTTAAATAGTTTTAAATTGAACTTCCCACACTAAAGTAACTTCCAATTTCTGTTCGTTGTCTTAATCTTAAACCGAAGTTTGAAACTTAAATGCACTTTCAAGTTCCGATTCAGGTAGACTGGAAATATAAATCAATTGTTCTTATAGATTTCAATAGATTCTATCGTTTTTTTTAACAATTTCCTATAATGCATTTTTGTTTTGTAGCTCATAGTTAGTCATGTAATCCGTAAAATATAGCTTTACGAATTAACAACCATACACGTTCCCACCGTTTCTGTATAGGACGAGGTTACAGCTCTCGTTAGCAGCACGTTATGCTATTTCGAAATTAATTTTACGCGATTTTAAGTTTCTTCTCATCATGGAACTAGCCTAACTACTATTTTTTGAAGTAAGGGGGAACGGAGTTTGGAAAATCTAAATAAGTTCTGATTGTTTTATGTATCTTATAAATAGGTTCATTGTAATTTCTTAGAATGTTTTTAATTGCTGGACACTGTTATATAAAAATTTGGTCATAGTCATCCAGCTATTTTATTTTTGAAAATTTTCACTTTAATTTTATTAGATTTGTGGTTCAATTGGACTCACATCTAAAAATTAAACCACGTCTAATTGAGCTTGAAAAACTTCTTCCATAATTGGCCAAGTCAATAGTTGGACGTTTTGTCGCTATCTTCTATTCTTATTATCAGCCTTATTCCGGCAGCTGCTTGAATAACATAGCTCCGTCGCTTTAACAATAACAATTCCAACAATGTAAAGGCAAATACGGGATCTTTAAAATCGGGATTAACCCGTGTCAGAAACCAATATGGCGTCTGACATTTGGGTCTACCGAACACACCGGGCCAACCACCTGGCAGGGTATTGAATTATCGAACATTCTTCGACCCATTTTTCTGTAGCTGGTGGCTAAGCTATTGTAGGTAGAGCCTTTAAAATATTAACAAAAAACAACATTCTCTACTTCCCAGAATAACTACAATTGAATTATTTATTAGGATTAGTTAACTTAATTGTATCTTATTTAGAATTGTACACCGTAAAGGTGTAAGGAAATATAAGTTAAAATAGGTATGTCTCTTTGCCTAAAAACAAATATAAATTAAACACGTATTTTTAAGCTATTGCATAGCTTCTATCGCGGGCCTTGAGCGTGGAGACCGAATCCAGAAATTCCGTAACGAAAATAATCTAACACCCACACCCACACACTCGGGGCGAGGCACGATCGAACAATTTTGAATCTCCGAAATTTAAAAAAAATTAGAATAAAATAAGGATTTTGACAGTATGGTTGCCTATGGTAACCATATCTGCCAAAATAACAGAAAAATTTAATTACAAAAGTCAAAATTAGAAAATACATAAAATTATAAAATTAAGCTATTGCATAGCTTCTATCGCGGGCCTTGAGCGTGGAGACCGAATCCAGAAATTCCGTAACGAAAATAACCTAACACCCCCCCACTCCGACCGGCACAGCGGTGATACTTTTTAGTTTTATAATTGCATAAGTTGATAAAAAATGCTATGTAATAGCTTTACCGCGGCAGTTTCCGAGTGCCACAAGTCTTTTTTTTAATATAGCATGTATCAACTGATCAAAAACCTTATTATTTCAGTCCATGTACTCGTATCTTTGACACTGGTAAATTATGTATGAACTTTTCATGCAGAAATTCATGTTGTATGTTTAAATGATCCAGATCTATGATAAAATGTTCTGGCTAAATAGCCGCCACATCGTGATGATGACTATTTTACCTATATGTGAATTGTTGATGTTGGTTTTCCATTGTATTGAAAACTTGACTGTAATTAATTGCTATCAAACGTTTTTTGTTTGCCTGACGTTTCTATTAGGTTACATCGCCAGTTGCTTTCGCTCATGATGTTTTAAATTTGTTTTGTGAATTCAATTTCTATTTTATTTTAAAATTGCATAAGATTCTCAATAGTAAATAAAACATTATGGAACGCAGCTTTTCTTGGATCTGTAGCCAAAATCTTTGACTTGACGTGAATTTGCGTAAGTGTTTGTTTTTATATCAAAGAAAAAAAACACCATAATCATAACAAAGTTGAATTGCAATGCTTTAAAATATCATGGTTTGACCCCAGGTACTTATTCTGCGAAGTACGAGGTTGATGGCGACACAAAAGAGCACTTATTTCTCTGTTGATAAATGGCTCGTGTCGGCGGTCCCAATAAATCTCCGGGACTTCTTAACGATAATAAAACCCAATATTGATTGCACTCAACCACACTATCAGTGGCTCTGAGAATTGTTGTTTCACTATTGACAGTTTAATTAAAATATCAGTATATGAAATTAAAATAGTTTTTGATTGTATGTTAGTACTGTCGGCTAAATAGGCAAAGGTTAGTAAGACACAAACTTATGGTTATGTTAACTTCAGTAGATACCATTTAATTATAATATATCATTATCTTAAGACAACGCCCCGTTGTTCTAGTGGTTTTAATACCGGGCCAAGATCTCGGGTTCCCGGGTTCGATTCTCGGGTCGGGCAACTAAAAGTTTCGAATTTACGAACATTGCTCGGGTTTATAATCACCAACCCGCATTTGGCAAGCGTGGTGATTATGCCTGTACCCATCATTGCTGTGGTAACTTGGATTCAATGATGGAGGCCTAAGCTTTGCCCTGCAGTGGGACAATTATAGGCTGTTACTTTACTTTACTTTTTTTAAGACATTATTTTATATCTGCAGACATGTTATAAAATGTAAATTAAACCACGATGAAAAAAAATTACGAATTTTCATTTTAAATATTAATATACTTACCTTTAAACAAAATGGTTCCATAGGCTGATTTCGTATTGCAGTTCCATTAACCGCCATACTTTTTAGCTTAAATTCCCAACACGTAAAGTTTTATACTATAAATGATAATTAACCGTTTCAGTGCGGCGGTGGTTTTTTAAGACTAGCGCCTGGCGGCGAACAAATGTTTCGTGGCTCCTCTGAGGCGCCATTCGCCATGAACTTTCATGGCTCCTCTCGAGTGCCACCCGCCATGTAGTACCTATAACTGATCGCTTTTTCGTCAGTTTCCACTTGTTTTTTTTAATAGTCTCAATTTAGCAGCGAACGTAAGCGGTCTTAAAACAACCATTTGGATTAGCGGTAGTAAACGCTGCTTCTGAGCCATGATTCGCGGGTTCGATCCCCGTACAGTACAAATATTTGTGTGCATTAACATGTTTGGTTGTACTGGTCTGGGTGTTTTTCTATGTATAATAAGTACCTATGTATTTACAAAAAAAAAGTATATAAGTAAGTTTATCGGTTGTCTAGTACCCCATACGACAGGGTACTTAATAGTAACTTAATTTGGGACTAGATGGCTCTGTGTGGCCCAGTGAGGCATGTCTTAAATATTATTATTATAATAAATCATTTGAAGTGTTTGGAAGTGACTAATTAAGTGTTTATACGGAAATGAAAGGTAAGTGACTTATTTTTATCGGTTGTTGTAAACCTTTTGCTATATGTTTGGCACGATTGATTTATCAATTAGTTTCTTTTTATTATTGTTTAATGCCACGCGGACGAATCTAGTTTAGACATAAAAACACTCTTTACCTTCAACAATTGTGAGTAAAATTATTTTTAAGTAGCTAACATAACAATAATTCGGTATCCGTATTAATCATATTGATCTTTGTTTTGAAAAGGTTTACAACTTCTGAAGTGTGTTTTTTCATGAAATATCCCGAAACGAACACTGAAATCGTAATCTGTGAGACAAATAAAGACACTTTAATAAAGGGGGTAAACTTTAGAAATGCTTTTTTATCAGAGTTTTACATGTAAATATGGCGCCTCTAGGGAGCCATCCGCACGGAATCGGTTAATAAATTAAAATTATTAATAATGAATTTTCTGATCCGTTCATGTATATTACTTGTAGCATCTGCTACAATTGTTCCTATTGTTATTCTTCTAGCAATGGCAACTAAATTCGCCTATTTGAACTACACTTCAGCTTTAAACAAAAAGACTAATCGAGCTGTCTTTCAAAACTATTTCAATTATAAGGCCCTCTAGCTAGCTCGATTTGAGAAATGTGGTAGACATAGACAACGAGTTGTGTAAAAGGGTTCGAAGCACGCATGGTTTGCCACGGCTGGCTAGGCGGTCCAATTTCGTTCGACCTTAAACTATCTTTGGTCCCATTTTGACTGTTTATTCGTGGGAGCTTAAAAGTTAGTCATAATAGATTTTGCGATTTCTAATCTGATTGGGTAACAAATTTGCGTAAACATTAAATGTATTTGTTTGTAATATTTGTTATACGAGTACAACTTAAATTTAATTTATAATAAACAAAGTCTAATTAAAACTTTTTTTGTACAATTTTCTTTTTTGGTTGGGATTATGTCTACATCCCAGTATTGAATGTTGTCTTTGGACTTGTACCTATATCAGTTTTTGTATACCACAATTTATTCCACTCTAGTGCTAAAACAATCCACTACTGTACTTGTAGGTAAACCTGGTATTATGGAATCAAATGGAATCTTTGCTTTGCCGAGCGAATATAATTCCTTCACTCCTTTATTCAATCACATTTGACAATTGAAATAAAAACGAAATTAAGTAGGATTTTAAAGTCTGCCCGCGACCGGGATTCTTCAATTGGATCAAAACGTCGGTAATGTAAAATATTATTGAATTTTAAAATATTAATTCGATTGCAGTAAATCCCGTGAAGTGTTAAGTTTTAAACGAATTTAAGTTACTTCCATTTACAATTAAAAAATCCATTTGGACAGTTACTTACTGCACGCCGCCGATTTTGTTGTTTTATACTTTCACATGGTTCGTAAATATGTTGCTTGACAACTCTTCTATTAAATATTACGAGTATTATTTATAGCCGAGCATCATACGGAGCCAGGTCTAATTTTACTCGAATAAGTCGTAGTAAGCAATTTAAGTTTGTATGTAGGACAGAGAAATAATGAAAATCTGCCGCTCTCTATACATATAATACGAGATGCTTACAAAACTAACAATCAAACTCTGAAGCGATCCTGAAGTTTTCCGATTTCCGCAGCCAACAGCTATTATGGACAGTCACAAAGTTCATCATTAAATTATGATTCTTATACCTGCATGGCGATGACATGTATTCTAATTATTGAACAGCGTGTAAAAAAAATCAATTATGCCGTTCTAAGATAATATGTTTCTAACGTGGTGCGGCGTATAACACCGGTTTTTCATGGCCTGCTATAAGGTCCTGGATTCGATTCCCGGACAGGTCAATGTAGAAAAAAGGATTTATCCATATTTTATAGGGTCTGAGTGCTTGTGGTACCTTCGTTGTTTCCAATTTCCTCGAAACAAGTGTTTTTAAGTGCGGGAAGCGTCGTAGTTGCAATATAGTACATTTTAATAAGAGCAATTCATTACGGCGTTGAATCATATGTTTCGAAACTCCTATGGTAAGTATAAACTAAAAGTTTTCACTCCCCGTAACTAGATATAAGATAAAACTTGCGCCACATATGCTTTGGAACGCTCTGAAAGACTTGTTACTTGTTAGTTACTTAGTAAACTTGCCGCCGAGTGTAACATCTCATTATGCTTACCGCTGTTAACGTGGATACGACAGTTTTATGAACCAACTTCGACTTTTACTGGTTTTTAAGGTTCAATGAGTCCGGAATGATGTAGGATTCTAGGAAACCCTATATTATGATTAGCGTCACGCTCTAAATTAATTTTATTTTCTCACACTTTATGGTTTTAGGAAAGGGAAGAAATTTACAATACTGAAGAAAAAAACATAAAGATGTGTAATTTTGGCGGCAATATTGTGAATAAGCGTTACTTAATCAATCTCTTTTGACCAATGATATTTAAAAAGTAATAGATATGTTACATGCGCTCTCAATATGCGTCCCTAAAACGTCACGATTGTGACGTCTTTTAAAATCCATGAAAGAGAAAGTAATTGTTCTTTTCACGAGTATGACAAGGACAAAATAAGAATTACGCATGTGTGCAGTTGTTCGCAAGCGGCACAGATATTTCGATAGTTTTGTAAGGGCATAACCTATCTATACTTTTTTAAATATCATTGCTTTTGACAGTTTTTTTTGTTTTTAACTGTAATCACACGCAACCTGTACAGGTATAATTTTATTCTTGTTAGTTCTACGGAAATTAGGACAATCTTTTTGCGTTTCCTGTAATACTGTCACGTACACGCGCCATGAAATAAGGGAAAGGCGCCGCAAATCATTGGTGCCAATAGTTTAGCTATATATTTTTTTAATATCAGTTATCCTTACAAAAGAGGACTTAAAAGTTCACAGCTTGTAAAATTCTTTCTAAATGGGAAACAGAAAATGGTTGCAGCTGGTTCTTCAGTAAAGAGCGGGAGCAGGAGAGGGAGACTTATTCTTTTAGCAACTCAGGCAACTTAGGGCAAGCCTCAGTTACTTCAGCGGTTTTACCTAGAAATGAAATTCTCATTAAAAAAAATGTGTGACTTCATCGTTATGAATTTATCCTCTTTTATTATAACTGTGCCCAACACGGTATATATTGAGAGATCTATTTTATGTACACACGGCGGCACATCAGACTATACATGTTGACCTTGAGACCGCCTTTATGCCCTACGCAATAAAAGCTATTATCGCAGTTCAACTGTTTAACTTGATGTGCTGTCGAGTGTACCTATTGAATTGAGTAAAAAGCAGATTTTTTGTTAACAACTTTATGTTAGTGGTGTCTCGATCAAAGTTTGCGGGAAGCAGACTTTTGAAAACATCTCTTCCTATGATTTTTTAAACGCCCTTTGCGCACTACGGTTTGCAAATATGCTACCCAGCCATAGCCCGGTTATGGTATGGCTTTTTACCCAATTCAATAGGTACATAAAATAGATCTCTAGTGTGAAGTGACATAACAAGCTAAAGAATTAATAATAGGGGTTAAAGTATGAAATTGCCGATTATTTTCCCACTTTTAATTTTTATTATAGCTTTTAAGTATAGTCGTATTATTGCGTAATTCTTTTTGTATTGTATCAAAAACTAAATAAAGTAACTTTTGACTAATAAAAAAATGCAATACTAGTGCCTATTACTTCAAAGGAAGTCGTTGAAAAGACCCCTTACATTGTGTCAGCAGACCTTCTTGCTTCAATTAAGTATATTTGTATTATATACTTTGATTTTCAGAAATTAAAATACTATAATGCTTAGCTTTATAACCATCTAACTTTCACCTTTAATTGCATCGAAAACGGTTCAGGCGTTTTTAAAAAAACTAAATAATTGTTAGTATGGAAAAATGACTTTTCTCGATTTCGTCCATACAAAACGGCAATTTCATACTTTAACCCCTAATATGTAGTCTAAACTTTTTTTGTCTTTCGGTTAAATGACTCGGACAACGGAACTCGGAGTTCAACTAATACTCAAACTTGGCGGTTTTTTACATTGACAAAGAGTGTAGATACTCGTTCGCGTGAATCGTTAAGGGTAATGGATTTCATTACATTACGGGTTGACATCCATGAGCTCGGCAGGATCGTGTGGTTTACGTACCAGTTTGCATTGTATATCGCTGTTGTTACCCGTTGTTGTGGGGTATCCGTAATAATAAATTCGAATGAAAATAAAACACTAGTTTGTTGCGAGGGTTTAGTCGCTTTTCCATTTTGCAGACTAATATCTTGCGGCTTTCAAGACGGAAGACTCGTTAACCGTCTTTTGTTTTTTCATTATTAAATTCTGCAGGCTACGTCATTTAATCTTAAACACTTTTCTGATAGGATGAGAACATCACTGATTTATATTTTTAGAATTCACTTTTTTATAACACTTAAAAAAATTGTTCAGAATACATATTACTTGTGGTACTCACGTTTGTAGTGAGCAATGCAATTACAGACAACAGCACGTCAACCTACCACAAAACGTCAAATTTTCTCAATTGATATTGATCTCTACTTGTTGGACTTAAAGTTGATAATCAGTTCAATGACCTTTAACTTTTTGGGTAGGTTGACATGCCGTTGTCTGTACATCTGTAAGTAGGTATTGAATTTTATAACTTGTTAAGCAATAAAATGTAGTAAGTATGATTTTTAAATTGGAATAAATAAATACTCATACTCCTTATTACATGCCTACGGGGATGAACATGAAAAACATTGATTTGATTTAATCTAAGCGAAGTAGTGGCTGAAGTAGAGATGTAGTCCAGACTCAAATGCAGATTAGGATTACACACACCTACTTTAAATGACCCTACCGAAATTAGACTGCGTTTAAAATTAAATATAGTCGTAATTGTCGCAGGTATGTAATGTCAAATAATTACATAGAGTGTAAAACGTGGTTGAAAGTATTCTAAAACGTACTAGTACTAAATTTCCCAAGTGCACGACCTACCACCAATTTCAGCGGTCTAAAATTCGACATTAGCTGAATTACGACTTCCAGACGACGAAAGTACTCGTTCCCCCACACCTACAACCACAGGATGTCGCACGATATGTAGCAAAACCACGTTATCTCGCAACTGGATACTTTGATGAGTTTATGAGGAAGTGGAGCTCTTGCGTTTGCGTCGTGATGTCTGTGATCTGTCCTGGATCGACAATATCAAATGTCAACGAACAAAGGAGGAATTTAATAGTACGCGTCGCCCGCACCGCGGATTGATTCCGTTTAGGGTTGACAACAATAGGACATGACATGTGTGTCAGTGTATGTACTAGAAAAGTAAAACTGTAGAGCCATGTATATTTTATGCAGTAGTATCTTAATATTATACTGCTTAAATATCGCATCTGCATCTCTTACGAGGACTTAGCCTCTACTCCACTATTAGCCACATTTACTTGCCTTGAATGCAATGTTTCAAAATTAGTTCTAGTCTATTCAGAAAATTAACTTTTATACAGGGTGTCTGCCTCTTACACGAGGAACATAATTCTTGAGCATTGCTGCCTCGTATTATGCACAAAATCCTCTTAATGTCAGCAATGGAAAAAAAATGCAATATATTTGTACGATTTGGAATCTGGGTTAATAAGCTTGTTACATGTAAATTAAAATGTTACAGGGAACTCATATTCCGTAAAGAGTGATAGTGGTTTGCTGTCCCATGAGCTTGACACTTTAAGCAATTTTTCATTCATGCTAGTTTCTATTTAAAATTATCTATTATTGTGATCCAAAAACTCTGTTGCACTTCAAGGAACTTGAGTTCCCTGAACATTTTAGAACTTCTTTCCACATACCTGATTCCGATTCGCTCAAAGATTCTTTGAAATCGAGGATGAAAAAGGATCCCTTTGTTCTTATTTAATTTTGTTTAAACACAGAATCGCTAGATGCATTTGAATACAGAAGTTTCTGGACGTTGTTTGACTTCGTAATCATACAAGAATTTAATTACGTATCGCAGTCCATAAATACTACCAAGATGGAAGCCTTATTAAATATTTTGTCGTAAATCATTATGATTTTATGAACTTTTATAAAGACATATCAAAATTATTTTCTTCAACACTAGGGATTTCATAAAGTCGGATGTATTTAATACAGCTAGAGTAATACTCACCAGTTAAGGAATTTAATTTATACGGGTGTCTTTACTTTGTAATATTGGCTTTTGACCCCATAAGAAAGCAATTATTAAAAACTTTTTTTCTATATTGTGTATCACCTGTGAATCCTAAATTATGAATGAGTGATTCGAGTCATGTAACAATCATAATGTAAATGTTGTGTGCGTCTCGTCTAATAAATTGTTTCGCGTCCTAGTAATAATTGAATTGAATTCGCCAGCGGTTGCTAAACAACTCCGGAATACTGATAAAAACTTTGGGAAATTTCATATCGAACTCTACAGCGAATTCGTCCTCCAGCCGGCGCTAGTATTACATTTCCACTATTCAAGTGATTCCCTTTGTCCCGTTCTCCGTTCGCTTTTATATGGATTGTGTAAACAAATAGTTTCTCCCGCAACGTTTTCCTCCTTTCTTAAGTCGCCGATTCTTAGGTTTCGTCTTTTTGTAACGAAAATATTCAATTTATAGCGACCAACACTTCTTGCAAACAACTGTACATTTGGTACTGCTGTGTTGTTATTTGTGTTCCCATAATGATTGTGAGTTTTCTTTGTCCTTTGTCAGATACAAACTAATAGCTGAATCTTACAAAAAGTTTATATGTTTTTTATTATTTTGTTACCTACGTCAAGTACTCGTAAGTAATTTGTAAGAAAAATATAGTTTGTTTAGTTATTAGTGGTATTGGAAATGTCCCAGGAAAGTATATCTCGTGTGTTATGTAGAGTACAAAAGGAGAAATTCACATCGCTAGGGTTATAATCTTCGTGACATGTTTTGGGAACATTATGACATTTTTATAATGGTTAATGCATAATATGTTTAAATTAACGTTAGGAATTTACTTAACAACAAAACTCTATGTTTAGTCACTAATTAAATGTAATAAATAGATCTGAACTAAGAACGCTTTAAGGAAATGTTATAGGTACCGCTGGTTTTAAGTCAACATTCGGTCAAATATAGGCAATGATTTTAAAAATGTTCAGTTATTTTAAACACAAATATGTATATGTATTGTTGATGAATATAATTTACTTGCACTATCAATATAGTTCAGGGCCATGACCGCAGCGCAACTGTTGCATCCCCGTTACCGACGCGTGCGGGCTGTAGTGGTCACGTAATACCTAACTGGAGATACTGTGTACCGGCAACATCTTAACTATGCTATACTAATGTCTTTGAGTATTAAAATAAACAACTGTCAACCTTGGTTAGTTTAGTTGACACAGTGACTATGAGCATTGAAATAAACTTAAAAGGTTTCATCAAAAACCGATAAAGTCCTGTTTTAATAGAATAAATAATAATAATAATAATCATCAAGAACCTACATCACTAGGCTGTACACAGACCTTGCCAAAAGGAGGATTTTGCCACAATCGCCACGTATGGCAAGCGTTTGGCGATCGCAGTGTGACCAATGGTAGAGAAGAGACGCTGCTTCTGCCAACGTCTGCTACGATATTCCTTTAGTCGCCTCTTACAACACCCATTGGAAGAGAAGGGGTGGTTCTCTAATGTGCCGGCACACACAACAGATTAGATAATTAATCTTACGTTACATAAATCACCAAATAAGTTGTCAAGTACAAATTTTATGGCTAATTTAATTAGTAAGTACTGTTTTCACAATTCCAACCAATTCCCACAATAATATGTTGTTGGAATTCTAAAACGAAATTTTTATCAAGATTAATGCTTAACCTGCGTTTTGAAAACCTTGCGATCTTTGGAGTAAGAATAAATATAAATAAATATTTAAGACATGCCTCACTGGGCCACACAGAGCCATTTAGTCCCAAATTAAGGTACTATTAAGTACCCTGTCGTATGGGGTACTAGACAACCAATAAACTTACATATATACTTTTTTTTTGTAAATACATACTTATAATACATAGAAAACACCCAGACCAGTACAAACAGACATGTTCATGCACACAAAAATTTGTACTGTGCGGGGATCGAACCCGCGACCCATGGCTCAGAAGCAGCGTTTACTACCGCTGATCCAAATAGTCGCCAAAGAATAAAAGTAATATAGCCGCAGAAGATTTCATTTTAACGTTTGTTCGCTAAAATTAATTACACGTTTTCCATTGTTTTACAGCATTTAAAAGTGGCAACGTTTTATACGTCTATCTGTAGTCTTTACACCCTGAGCACTTTGCACCGGCCGGTCCAATGGGACGTTTTAAAATAATTAGAGAAACCCCTTAAAGCGATATTTTCAATGTAAGCGCGGCGTAAAGCAGTAACAGTAACGAATAGTGGCTGACTGAGCACTAATGGAACGCGGGCAACGTTTTAGCGCACTTTTTAGTAGAATCGTTCGGGCTCACCGAGCGTAGGTACGTACTGATGGCGGTTGCAGTGCAATTTCTGGTCCGATACTGTTAGTACGTGTGTTATGTTCGATTTTAAAAATTTGAGCAAATGTCTAAACTGCCATTTACGGTATTTTGAGCATTAAACAAAGAAAAACTTCTTCGTCCATCCTATCATTTAGGTATACATCTTTTTATATATAAAACAAAGTCCTGTTTGTTACACCAATAATAACTCAAGAATGAAAGCAGTCATCTTAAGAAAAATAATCCATGATCACATAAAATATAGAAATTGTCTGGAATAGGATAACAAGTATTAAAAACATCGTATTCATCAATACAAGAAATCACTCTACTACTCTACTCTCTCTACTAGGGTAAGTACCCTTAGTATGGCAAAACAACGTTTGCCAGGTTAGCTAGTTAATTTTAGAATGAAATCAATAAATAAATATAGACATTTATCACATTAATTGTTCTTATCCCAAAGTAAGTAACTATCTGTAGCACTTGTTGTAAACATCCAGACCCGAGAAAATCCGGGAATTGAACCCTGGATCTCGGTGACGGAGACTCCGCACTCTGCCAATTATTGCACAAGTGAGTGTAGTAGGCAATCGAGACAAATGAATTGACAATTCCATAGTAACATTGTGAGTCCTCTATGACTATTATGACAAGAGCACATCAGCTATAAAGCAGTAAATTTTGGCACCATAATAAAAAATAAAACCGGCCAAGTGCGAGTCGGACTCGCGCACGAAGGGTTCCGTACCAAAAAGGCCAAAAAAACGGGATTGTTGTATGGGAGCCCCCCCCTTAAATATTTATTTTATTTTGTTTTTAGTATTTGTTGTTATTGCGGTAACAGAAATACATAATTTCTGAAAATTTCACCTGTCTAGCTATCGCGGCTCTTGAGATACAGCCTGGTGACAGAGCGACGGACAGACGGACAGACAGCGAAGTCTTAGTAATAGGGTCCCGTTTTTACCCTTTGGGTACGGAACCTTAAAAAACTATTGCCTTGTAGTATAAGGTAGATAAATAAACTAAATAAAATAAACTTATTTATATCTGAAGTTTTCTTTATTATAGCGGCATCTTTTCCGAATTTTCTTATAAATATGCAATTACTAAAATACCTCTATATGTGTGTTTTTTTTTGTAATATGAGTCTTTATTGTGTATGTTTGAATAACAACTCTATAAACTTGCAACACAGTTTTTGCAAGATCGTTGCTAGTAGTGTTATTAGGCCAAGATTGGAAACTGGCCATGCAATTTCGCACGTGAAGCTCAAAGTCGCTACATTAAAGCTTAACGTGGAAGGCTTTGAACATGAGATTGTTCATTTTCGCCGGCTTCTAGAGTGTTTAGTGGAAAAAGACTAAAATAAAAACGCCTGTAGTTGCCGCTTAATGTTTTGCAACTATTATTACGAAGCACTTTCTCGCTCGCCACTACGGAGATGTTTAAGATAATTACAAACGCAACTTAATTGATGTTTTGACTTTACTCGCGGCTCGCGGATAATGGTTACATGAAAACCATGGTTTTATTGTGCTTTAAGCTATTGTAAAACTGGTTTGTTTGATGGACGACTTTTAATTTAGAGGACTATATTAAAGTTTGCGAACTTTAAGGAAAGCTTTCTCTTGGCTTTAAATATACACTTTTACCAGATCAACCGTGGCAGAGAATCGAAGCTTCTTGTCACTTACAAGTTTAGTAAGAATGCTAGCAACATATTACGGAACAGCTGTTGTTTATCCTTTGTAGTTGTTGTACTATTACTACTTTAAAAAGAAATGTACCTTAGGGTGGAGCGTCAATGTATGGGATTTTATTTTATTGGTTGAATCGATCTCGAATACCTAAATAATGTTGCATTTGGATGAGTTTCAAATAATAAAATTTTTATTAAATTTTTTTCATACCATTTTCAGACCTCTACCATAGCTTGTACTTTTCGTTTGTTTTGTTCAATTAGTGTAATTTTCAATATCCATTAAAAGTGAATCAGAATTTATTGTGAACATGATTGTATTTTATTTTATACTAGCTGACCCGGCAAACGTTGTTTTGCCATAAAAATGATTAAATTACTAAAATGGCTAACAAAAAATAGGGGTTGGTGGTAAAAGGGTAAAAATTTAGGGTTGTATAGATTTTATAAAATTTTAATATTTTACTACCCTACCCCTACCCTACTCCTACCCTACCCTTACCCTACCCTACCCCTACCCTACCACTACCCCTACCCTACCCCTACACTACCCCTACCCTACCCCTACCCCTACCCCTACCCTACCCTACCCTACCCCTACCCTACCCCTAACAAAATTGTGAATCTAAACCATTCCCAGATCCCCTTGAACACACACAAAAAATGACATCAAAATCGGTCCAGTCGTTTGAGAGAAGTTCAGTGACATACACACTCACAGAAGAATTATATATATAAAGATGTATATACTTTGTAACCTCGTATGTTTATATGGGATTACAAAGTTATTTATGCAGTTATTGAATCTAAAAAAACTAGACTGAAATTGGAAAATATTATAGTTTTTCCTTGGTTTGTACGTTAAAAAATACTTGTGTTCTAAATTTAAAGCTTCTATGTCTGCTAGAAGTGCCTTAACAATTTGATTACCATTTAGTCAGTCAGTCAGTCAGTGAGTGACAAAATTGAGAACTTTGACTAGTTATTATTCTCAAGCTACTTGCTCAAATTGAATGAAATTTGGAATATAGCATACTGATGCAATGCCTGCTCGGTCACTGAAAATTCAAGCTTCTAGTTTTATTCCTAACGATGTTATAGGAAATGGCCTGAAATGCTTCGAGAAAACACTTATTTTATCATAAAACAAGATTAATTTGAAAAAAAAAAAGAAACAATATTATTAATAAATAAAAAGAGAATATCAACAAAATCTGATTAAAAATCTACTTTGAACAACTAATATGACATAAGATTTCAAGTAGTTCTAAAACTTTTTTTGGTTTCATAATGTGGCATTATTGCTCTTGATTTAATGATTTAATTTTAAAGCGAATAAACCCATCTCTTGCTTTTTCTCCTGCCACAGCCATTGATGCTTCGCTCACCATATTAACGCATCGTTCTACTGTACCTGCCTACCAATATCCTATCCTGCCTATAATATAAGTTCCTAACTCTGTATGGGAAAAACTTTGATGGAATTTAGTATTCCGTTAGCTTGAATACATGCGCTTTTTAATCATAGTAATTAAGTAAATTAGGGAGTGTCGTGCTTGGCAGCTAGTATTGAATTTTTAATAAATCAAATCATAACCACACCGACATTTACTTGCTAGAAAGTATTATATTTTCAAGGATAATAACTTTGAAAACACCTCGGACAAGTCAAGTCAGCTTGTTTCGAGCGATCAAGCGGACAAATTGAATTAGTATACGCTCCCTAAAATATTCGAAAATATTACAAACAATTTCCAAAGTTGCTGTGACCGGGTGCCAGGAGATGTTTGCGTAATTCAAATAATTTCTGTGGCCGCTTCGTTGCGTAGCCATAGTCGAAAATAGAATGAAAAACGCCAATACCTATTAAGGAAACTTGTAATCGAGACGGCTTGGCGAGCGCACATTATTGACAACAAGTTAGATTGAGTTACCTACCGACCTACACAAAGTTTGTAGGTATAATCACATTATTTGTATGTATGTATTTGTAGAATGACATAGTATCACAAGGTCTATATGCTTTCCTTCATCAAACAGGTCGTTAGCAGTGTTGTGTTCGTAAGTTTAGGTATAACTGATATCATTTAGATTTATTATCTATAGTAATTGTGACTAACGGAATGACAAAAATGTGTGAATGTACCGATCTTTATTGTAATAATCTTATTACTTACATGAATTGTATTTATGTAATTTTTTTTGCGTAAAAACAACACTGCTAACGTCTGTTTCGCCTTTATGGTTTAGACATGGTGTTACTCTATGAATAAATTAAAGTAAATACATATACTAAAAATTACTCTGCTAAGTATAAATAAAATTGGATTTAAACTATTTCGACTAACCGTAATGCCTCATGATGAATTAGCTTGCAAACCTATGAGCTTAGATCAAAATAAGCATGTAAAACACGTAGCCAATAATAAATAAAATGGACATTGAGTTTGGAGGCTTTAATTCGCTAAAGAGGATTACGTTACGGGGACTCGTGTATTGTTTTGTAGCAAATATTTGATTAAACTAATCACATTTGTTCAAAATATTGTAGGTATTATTTCGAATGGTACCTATCTAGTGATTGTCACAAAGATTTCATACTAATTTTACAATCTGTTTTTAATTATGTACATTCGCGATACCTTTGTTTCCGACTATGACAGGAGATTTAATACAGGGTAAAATTTTAACCACCTTCCAAATTTAAATATAATAATCTACGAGAAAAAAAAAATAACGTATTTTTTCTTTTGGTATAGCCAATTTTTTCAAGATAAAAATCTAAAAGGAGATGTCCCATAATAGGCCCAGACATAGTACACCATTTACAAATATCACGAAAAATTTACTGTTTCTGGAAAAAATACATATAAATTTATATAACGTATAATTTAGTGGTTCAAAAATAAACAAGATCGAATAATTTATCAAACTCCATAGGCATTCCAAGATGGCGTCAATCTAAAAAAACTTTAAATGTCAGTAGCTGTCAGATACCCCTTGTCACTTTGGCATAATCATTCACTTTAAGTTTTTGTTCTGCTTGTCGTGTTTTAAATGTAGTTCATTATAACGACCTCATTTTCGATTTCTGGATTTGGTATTGATCGACACATTACTTTCATAATGTTTGTTGTTACTACAGCAAGCGATGGCACGCACTCGACTCCTAGATGCGCGATTATGAAACCAAAACTGACAGACGTCATCAAAATGTCATCTTCCGCCATGATGGTTTTGTTGTTTTGTATTGCTATTTTCTTACTTAACTCTTTATTTGAACCACTTAACGAATCCAATTTAAAAGAATTGTATAATAACAAAATCTTGTAGGTGTATTGGTCTATCTTTTGGTGGGGTGTACAGGTTCTGGGCCTGGCCTCCATACAATTTGGGACATTTATTTATTTATTTATTTATTTATTTAATTAACAGTTAACATGCTGGCTTACAGTTGCCCAAAATGTCAGCATGCAAGAAGTTACATTAATAGACTTAGGTTTAAAAATATAACTGTTATGTCAAATCGATTACAAATTTCAATAATAATAATAATCAAATAATATTTATAAATAATGTCAAGAAGGAAAACATGTGAAACAAAAGTAAAAATAGTAATACATGCCAAATCAATTAAAATAGTCAAATAAAATAGAAGATACACTATGTCAGTCTTACGTTAAATTAAATTGAATTGTCTGTCACTTTTCCATCCATTATCGTCAGAAATTTGTATAGTAGACCTCCCCAACAGTCAGCCAAAAGGTCAATATCGTCGTGCTGAGCGAGCAGACCCCCTATCAGACGCAGCGCGTGGTTTGTAGGCGCATGAGCCGCGCGCACGGTTCGCGCACTGGGGCGGGCTAGCAAGCGCGGCCTGCGGCGGGGCGCCACAGTTCCCTCTTGGTCACGTTGCAAATACCTAGGTACTAACAGACAGACTCTTTCCAACACTTCTGGAGAGTCAAGTCTGTTCCTAATAATGGACAGGTAGTGAATAATGGCAGCCATCATTCGCCTAAATTTAAGGGTTTGTAGGTCTACCATTCCCAGGACAAACATAGAGGGATAAAGGTACGGATAGTAGCCATACGATTTTTTATATAGCCATCGGGCAAATTTACGTTGAACTCGCTCAAGCATCATTGTATATTTTTCTTCGTATGGATTCCAAATTATAGCAGCGTACTCGAGCTTGCTACGTACGTAGGCGTTATATAACATTTTTGCTACCCTTAAATCACTAAAATCACCAGCAGTTCTCATAATGAAGCCAAGAGTTTTACTAGCACACTTACGTATAATTGTCATATGTGTATGAAAGTCCAATTTAGTATCTAATATTAAGCCTAAGTCTCGTATGTCAGTTACTCTACTCATGGAGGCGTCCAATAACTTATAAACTACATTAATAGGGTCACGTTTTCTTGTAAATGTCATAATTTTGCATTTATCAGCATTAAAAGGAAGACGGTTATCACGACTCCATGCTGCAATTGCGTCGATGTCACGTTGGAGAGCTGCCGTGTCAGACTCATCCCCAATACCCAAGGTCAGTTTTAAATCGTCCGCGAATAAGAGGCATTTAGCTGAGGTCACCTTAGGCGGGAGGTCATTGATAAAAATCAAGAAAAGTGTAGGGCCAAGTGTACTACCTTGACTTACTCCAGACCTTGTGTAGTAATCGTCAGAATCGTACCCACCCACTCTTACAAATTGACGTCTATTGGCAAGGTAGCTAGCGAAAAACTGCAGTAGTTTCGGAGAAAAGCCGACCAGAGCTAGTTTTCCTAATAATATGTCATTATCTACCAAGTCAAAGGCTTTTTTAAAATCAAAATATGCTGCATCTACCTGTCTACCGGCATCCATCTCAGCGCAAACATGATCTATGTGCGCTGCAAGATTAGTAATAGTTGAGTGACCCTTACGAAACCCATGTTGGTTGCAATGTAACGTATTGCATATTTGATTCCTAATACGGTTATTTAATATTGCTTCAAAGAGCTTAGGTACAACTGACAGCACAGCAATTGGTCTGAAACCCGAAATATCCCGCCCGGATTCACTCTTTGGAACCGGAGTCACCCTGGACCGTTTCCAACTCTCAGGATATTTACCTTGTTGCAGAGCAAGATTAAAAATGTACAAGAGTTGTGATCCTAGTGAAAAAATACAGTCTTTTATTAAAAACACCGGTAAGAGGTCGGGACCAGCAGCTGTCCGGGATTTAAGGCGCCTAACTGCAACTTTCAGGTCATAGCCATCCAGTTCGCCAATTGTAACCAAATTAGAGTCAACTAATGTTCTAGAGGCATGTTCCGCATTAACGGGGTTTAATGAAGGCTGCCCTTCAAGAAAAACTGAGCCAAAATATTCAGCAAACGCATACGCGGCGTCTTGACCTGTTACCTCCAATCCATTGTAACTATATGTATTCGTATGCCGCCTGTCCTTTTTTCTTTCTTTCACATATTCCCAAAAATTAGCAGGGTCTCTAGTTATATTAGTCTGTACTAACCTAATATGCTGCTTAAATGCATTGTCAATAAGGATTTTTACCTTCCACCTATAATATTTGAATAATTCCATGTTAAATTCCTTTCCTTCCAATTTGTATTTTTTTAAGTGAAAGTATTTGCTTTTAATATTATGGATTATGTCAGCAGTATACCATTTAGGATAGTCGTAGCGTCGGTTATTGCCACTGGATTTATATGGCACAAAGAGTTTTATCATTTCGTATAGGCTTGTATAAAAGTAATCGACAACTTCGTCTACATCGGTAATTGACATTAAGTGGGACCAATCGAACTCGCCTAACGCCGCGTAAAGACCCTTGAAATCCGCCTTTCGCCAATTCCAATCTGGACTAGCTTCACATTTCTGGAAAGAGGGAGTTCCACGCACTCGACATTGGAGTGCAATGGTCACATCAAGAGCGGGGTGATAGTTATCTAACGGTACCAGTGGGTCGAGTCCAACCGATACGTCGATCAGAACGGGATCGAAATCGCTCAGCACGAGATCTAATATATCTCCATATACATTTCTGATGTTATTGTGTTGCGTCAAATTACATAAACTTAAAAAACAGTCAAATTGCGTTTTAACGTTTACACTACATGAATTAGGATTGAAATCCCCCAATATTAATACATTCATATTAGGATAAGCACAAATCGAGTTTTCTATGCAAGTCAAAACATTCAGATACTGATTATCATTATAATTAGGTGGTAAGTACACAACACAACATAAAAATTTAACATTTTTCCAGCTTATAATAGCGAACACTAGTTCTTTGTCAGGTGTCAATTCATCAATGTCAGTAATTTCGCGAACTAAAAGGTCCTCACGAACGGCCAACAGCACTCCTCCCCATCCAACATCATTTGCACGGTCCTTGCGAACCACCGTGTATCCAGGAGGGAATAGTTCACCATCAGAGACGGAGCTGGTCAAGAATGTTTCAGTTAGAGCAATAATGTCGAAATCACCTTGGCTCAGGTTTTTATAAAAAGAGCTCGTCTTTGATCGTAGCCCTCGTACATTCTGATAGTACAGAGATATATTTTTCAGCCGTGGCTGGTTACTGTTGTTTGCGTTTTTCTTGGGTCCGAAAAGTCTGCCGCCACGGTTTGATGCAAATATCTTCTGCCCAATTGGCAGAAGACATAATGCTATCAGCGCATTTGGTAAGCACTCCCAGTTTAAAAGATGCGTAACGGCCACGCGGTTTCAGCTCTTCCACGGTGCACTTATCGTTGTTACAGATGGCCATGAGGTGGTGGCGAACTTGTTCAGCCGTCGTACCTTCTTGTACATAATAAAGGTGTAGGTATGTCCAACGTTCAGACGCACGCAGCAATGTCGTCCCAGGTGCTGCGGTTCCTCTAAGTACGTGAGAGAAAGACGCACGTGTTTTTCTAGGTCGGACTTCTTCCCAAGCACCGTTACCCGTGTCCTTATCAATTTCCTTATCTGTACTCTCAGAGCTTGGGTTGCCCAAAATAGAGACAGATGGCAGCAGCTCATCCTGTAGAGTTGACAGATTATTTTGAGCAGTTGCTACCGGTGCATCGCTGGATGCCCTAGCACCGCCAATCGGCTTCGTTTGAGCCTTACGCTTGGGGGCTTTAATTTTTTTGTTGTTGCCAGTATTTGGTTGACCAGTACCAATAAAGGTAACATTTCCCTTGCATGCATCAGATTTGTATTGTTCTTCTAACTGCAATACTTTGCTCGTGAGCACGTCAATTTTTTCCAATATTTCAGCTTTGAATGATTGAAACTGCTCCACAATTATGTTACTGATCTTCATGGTTAGTTGTGTCTCAAAATCCAGTTGCAAGTTCCTTAGCTCCTGGATCACAGTGTCCTTCAAGGCAGGTAGCTCATTCTGCCCGGTACTTTGAGTAGATGCCAGAGCCCGGCGAGCCGCAGTTCGCATGGTCACGTTGTCAGGACTGATGACCACTGCATTAGGTGAATCGTTGGTTTTTGTACACGCAGCTTGGATATGTTGCTGGCGCACAGGATTATGTGTGTTGTCCCCTTTGGGTAGCTTGCTGCGACACTCAACACAGACCGATGATTTTTTAAATTCAACGGTTAAGGTATCAAACATATTTGCATTGATATTGGCACAAAAAGTATCGAAAATTTGCTTGCATCTAGAGCACTTCATATATGGACCGTCCTCACTTACAACCGCGGGACAACCCGCACACGTCGCTCTCCTCGGTGACATATTTCACTGGTAGGCAAGTTGACTTGCACGTTATAACACAGCACAGTCGAGCGGGGCGGCGCGCGAGGCAAGTAGACTAGTACGTTCCAACGCAGCACGGAGCGGGGCGCCGCGCGGGGTAGGGACGTTAAGCAGAGCGGTGAGTCAGTGCAGCAGGCAGCCGTTTTCTTAGCGGTTTCAAATTGAATTTGCCTAGAACTTTTTGCACAACAGGAATTTTCAAAAACCAATTTCACTGACCTTCGAGTTTGCTTCTAAGGTGTCCCGGTTACATAAATTTTCCCTCAATCTCACACTTTTTACCACCGATTTAGAAATAAAATGTACGGAGTGAAGTAGAACAAGTGCGGCTCGCTTGGAGGAGCGTTTACTGCTACTCATCTCCTTTTTGATACGGCCGCCTAGCAACACTTTTTTTACGCAATGCACATCACATTCATTCATTACGATACTAATTTTTAGTTTTTGATTTTCCCTTTATATCTAAACAGGCCTAAAACTGTAAAAATTTAAAAATATATAGCGAAAAATTATTTTCGGGTGAAAACTTAATTTAAATATTTTACCTTATAAATGGGCTCTAAATACGATACTGAACGCCTACAAAAATTTTGGAAAGTGCTTAAAATTTCATCCTGTATGTGTGAAATAGATAGGTATTTTAACTATAATATTAGCGGGAATACTACAAGTCTCTCAATCTGGTGTGACATGGTGTTCTAAGCACTTTGCCGTAGTGTGAATAATTTCTGAGTCGCATACTTGTATGTTCCTGAACTGTTGCGAGCTACACACTGCATTGTTTAGCTGAAAACTAAATTACACAACGGGACACCTTACTTATTTAGTCTTATGTATATGCATACAAAAAACTAGACTTTCTAATTGATAAAATTGGTGTCTATATTTGAATGGAAGCTGATGATGATGCCAAAAGTTAGTGAAATTTTTGTTTTTTAAGTAATCGATGACCATTTGTTATTTTTTTTTATAAATATGCAATTTTTCGTGCAGAAGTAAATCCGAAATGGCAGAAGCTGGTAAAATGAGATGAGATAACGGATTTGTTATTGTTTCTTAGAACACCATGAAGTATTTTCGTGAGATTTCAAATTTCACGCGACTGAAAAGCGTTTATACAAAGTCAATGATGTCCAATATCGATGTTAAATAATAAATAGATTTTGCTCTGATTTTTTCTCTAAACATTAATACAAAATCAGCTTAGCATCATCGCCTTCCGCAAGTTGATTTACGTAACACAGATTGGATTTATCTGTGAAGGCAATTCCTAATACAATCATGTTCGCGCTCAAAGCACTTTTTATATAAAACTCGCTGAGCCGCAACTCGTCACTGAAAAGGGAGAGTAAATAAAGTTAGGAATCGACGGATTTATAAATTACTATATTTTGTCCTCGCCTAAGTAGTTGCACGGTAAACGGTTCTCTTCAAATCATTCTTGATTAACTTACCAAATTTGTATCGCGGTCTGATCATTTATACAGAATACAGGTACAGGTACAGGTGAAGAAATTGAAATGCATACTTATATAAATACGGCCATTAATGTTTTATAGAGATACGCAGTTTGGCAGTTATTAGCTAGTTCGAAAAAATACAGAGTGTACAAAAGAGCATGGAAGCTGCTTGCTAGGTTATAGTACATCGAAAATGTTTCATTTTCATGATATTATTTTGACTCTTAAACTTATTATTTTTGTAATTGTAGTGAATGATGAACGTAATTTTTGAAAGTTACTCGTATTTATGAATCTGTAACTTTTAGTGACTTCAGAAAGGAGTAAAATTTTCGTAAATCTTTTATTACCCGACATAGACCTATACTTTCTTCCATAGCCTCAGCTTATCTATGCTCTGGTACATCCTATTTAATAAATACATATTGATAAACTTTGTTAAACATAATATGGATAAGAAATTTTCCTACGTGAATGTATCATAGTAAATTGACTGTGTATATACTTTCTTACCGGTATTAATTTACTTGTTTTAGGTAACTACAAAACATCATGATTATCAGCTAACGTCCGTCCACTGTTGGAAATGAGCCTCTTCAGACGGAAGATTATAATAATTCATTTAGTGGTTTTTGTGTGAAAGTGTGACAAACATTTATACATTCATACAAACTTTCGCTTTTTTAATACCTAAGTATTGGTAGGATAATATAAGTAATTAGTCTATGCAGTGACAATACTCATTATTGTTACTAGCTAAGGAAGTTCTTTGTTAACTGTCTATGTAAGAGAACAAATTATCAAATAAAAAGAAATAATCGGATATCAGTATTTAAACTTGAAAAAATATATCTCACGAGGGACTCGAACCCGCATCTCTATGCATACCGCGCTTAGTACGAGTATGCATGGAGATACGGAAATATTATTATAATCGCAAATAAGTTGCCAAAATATCATATTTTATTATGCATTAAAATAGTCTGACATTAGTTGGACAGTAAGAAGCATGATTTGATTTTAGGGCGGCACAACCGGACGCTAAATATTTAGAATTAGCCACCATGATAGTAGGTAATTACATTTTTCTTGAAGTCGTCTCGTTTTTCCAATTTAATAATATCTACATTCACAGTAATTAAAACTTTAATAACAATAATCCAAGTTAGCATCAACTCTTATGTTTCATTTGAATATTAAATTTCTCGACTGCAATTAAGTTTTAGTTGTAAAAGCATTTTCATGATGTAATTAACAAATTCATATTTCACTAACATTAATGAGAAACTTGTTTTGAATATTAAAACGAGAAGTTAAATCGTATAGTTGGGTTGTAACGTGACGATGCTATAAAGATCTTAATCTATGTTTAATGTTATACGTTTGACTATACTTCAGATACGATTGTGTAAGCAATTATGATCTTACTGTAGAGAGCTTAGTGTTTATATTAACTTAAATTATGTGTCGCGTTTTTGTTACAATTTGGGCGCCAGTGCCTTCACTTTAAAGGTACAGTAACTTTATTTCTTTCCTAGTTAGTTTTAATGTTACGAAAATAAAACAAATATAAGCTAAAAAATAGGGTTTTTAATATAATTTCAAATAATAGAAATGACAGATAGTCGAAAGACATACTTCAAGAAAATCTTTTAAACAAATTGTGACGACTCATTGAACAAAATCTGCATTATAATCTGCCTTTGGTAAGATGTGACTTAAATTTTCAATGAGCGAGCGGGTAATAAAACAGTAAAAATCAGTTTTATAAGGTATCGTAAATAGCAGTGACTTTTTAAATCATACAGACATCAAGACAATCATCTATTCATATTTAATATATATATATATATACATGTACATATATCTGAATCTCAGAAAAGGCTAATGATTTTCTTGAAATTTTGTATGCAGGGGATTTTCAGGGCGATAAATCGATCTAGCTAGGTTTCATTTTTGATAACATCTTTTTATTCGTGTTTTCACTTATTATAAAACGAGCAATGCTTGGTCGCCCAGGTAGTTTGTATTAATCATTGTGTATGGTAGTTCGAAGTGAGCCTACTTTTATCGCGGCGTCATCTCCCGTGTTGTTTTTTCGCGCTCGCCGCTGACGCCAGCGTGACGCCGGCGACGTGCCTTTCGATCGATATCGTTTCTCCATCGCAATGGTATCGAATTGAAACGAACTACAACTTAAACAATTAAGTACTAGTCATGCTACGTCATCGAACGCGCATTGAAATCATTGTTTTGGTATTTCAGATGCGTAAAAAATACTAAATTTTATAAGAGAGTTGTGAGAAGCAGTTGATTTATTGCTGAATTAAGAGGACACAATAATGTAATAGGAATAATAATAGGTATTGTATGTACAAGAGCATACCAGTATTTTATTGAATATCCTGATTGAAATAGAAGCTGCAGATTAAATAATTAACGAATCAACCGATCGGGAATTTTGGATTTTTTGGAGCACGTATGTTGAGCTTATTAGTCTCCATATTGTAAAGCTGATTCATGTAAATCCAGTGAAATTACTTTTAATGGCTGTGCACCGAAAAGGTTTCATAATCATCATCAGCTCAGATCAGTTCACTGCTAGACATGGGTGTGCAAAAGTAGGATTTCGCTATGATCGTCACTAGGAGACTTGTCCGTCTTCTTCTTCTGATGATTTATTTATAAGAAATTATTGTTGGAGGCATTGCGCAGTAATTATTATTAGCCTTAATTTATGTCTTATTTAATTAATTAAGTATTTTTAATGTCCATGATTATTGTTATTCCTTTTGTTTCACACGTTGAAGTAATGTATTCTTCAAACTATATGTACACTTTCGTGTTTTTTTTTTCTCGAGTATATTTTCATTTGAAAGTTTAAATGTTCTCGTAAAATATAACATATATCTTTGTTTAAGTCCCAATGTTATGTATTGAGCATGTTTAGATACTCAGTTTGTTCCGCAGTAATTATTATCACTCTCAACGTCTAAAATGTTAATTTAAGTTGTGGTAAATGATGCTGGTGTTGAAATTAACACTACTTAGTACCTAATATTCTAGGCACCATTGTATTCAACATTGTTTTTTTACCCAAATAAAGAAAAAAAAAAGACAATTTTTCAGAAGTATTCTCGATGCAGCTAATGGTTCGATAATTTTTATTATAAATTCATCTAAAGTGGCACATTAAATACAAACTAGGGGGTATAATGTTAACCAATTAAGAAGAATGAGTTCTTCATTATTTTAAATAAATAAATTTGTATTTGGAACAGTAACAGGATAAACATAATGTAATAATGTGTTAATGTAGTTCGAAAAGGTTAACGCAATGGGGACTACCGTTTCTTTGCTCACCAGTTGGCGCCACTGTAGACTGAGGTCTGGAGGTATAGCTGTCAAAGGCGATTGGCGCCGAAACAAAGTGTTATATCTTGAATCTAATTAAGGTTATATTGTTTATAAATAACTATCTTGATATCAACAAACTAACATCTGAAATAGTTGCTCTTGAGGCCGCCTATTTTTGCGCTTTTTCTTAATTCCGATTTTAAAGCGTTCACATTAATCGCCAAATAATCCATATTTGCGATATTTTACGAAGGAGATCACTTTCCAGTAGGTAAATTAAAGAAATTATAATTTATGCAACAAATTCCGCTAAAACCAGTACAAAGTGAATGATATTGGACCTCACGCGACACTAGCGCCTCTAGTGGCAAATTCACTAGCGATAGCCCCCATTGATTTGCTTGTATTTTTTCTCATTATTGTATTGAGAGCATATAGCTGACAATATATACGAGTATTGCAGTCGTCAACCCATTGGTCAATCTATACTTAACCTCATTTCTGTTATAACCGTTACTTTAAAAAAAAAGGATTTGCAATCGTATTTAATAAATCTGAAGCGTGAAGCATCAAGCGCATTGAGCCGAAAGAGATATGAGGCAGCCCAAGAAAAACCGTCCGAGTATGAACGATATTAGTTTCTTTTGCAAGTGGAGCTAATATTGAAGTAGATTTTTTGGTTTCTTTGGTCATGATCACATCCTTATTCAAGTTCAGTAATGTCATCGTCATCATCATCATATTTTATCATTATCAGCCCATATCAATCCACTACTGGACACAGGCCTATCTAAAAGGAGGGTTTGGCCATAATCGCCACGGCTGGCAACTACAGCTTGACCAATGGTAGAGAAAAGACACTGCAGCTCGCCCTCTTGGCAGTAATCCTTTACTCTTCGGTAACATTTGTTTGTACACGGTAATTATACGTGTTAGTAAAAATGTCTAATTTCAAGAAACGTGTTATACCTAATGAGTTGTAATTTCCGACATAATAAAAGTACATTGATTTATTGACAATAAACGCTATGAGCCGCCTACGTAAGTACTCATTCAATTATTTACATTAGAATGCGTACACTCGTATACAGGGTGAAATTTTAACCACCTTCCAAATTTTTATATATCAATCTACGAGACAAAAAACAAGTGACGTATTTTTTCTTTTAGTATAGCCCAGTACAAAAATGTCAAGATAAAGCACTTAGAAAATGTCCGCCAAAAATCTAAAATTTTTGATACGGCCGCCTAGCAACACTTTTTACGCAATGCACATCACATTCATTCATTACGATACTAATCATAGGGTTTTGAAATTCCCTTTATACCTAAACAAGCCTAAAACTGTAAAAATTTAAAACTATATTGCGAAAAATATTTTCAGGTGAAAACTTGATTAACATTTTTTACTTCATAAAATGGGCTCTAATTACGAGTACCATACTGAACGACTACAAAAATTTTGGAAAGTGGTTAAAATTTCATTCTGTATAAGGTGATCACACTCCTGTTTGGAGGCCATAACATGAACACTAATTATGTTGGTTATTTACTAACTTATTTTGACGTCATGCGTCAGTCAGTCTCATAAGATTTAAAACAAAATATGGTTGAAATAATTCAACTGCTTACACTCAGGCTATCAACGCAAAGTAACCTAACCCACACTTCTCGCCAACTGTTGCTTACAATTTAAATAGATATAATTTTCGAATCAAAACAGTTTAACATAACATAGGTGTTTTATTTTTGGTTTCCTAACATCTAATTAAGAAACTGAAAAACGCATGTTAAGCCATTTTAGCTATAATATAAGACTTTTTTAATAGTTAGGTCATTTTTGCGCTGGCGGCCTCTTAGAGAGCGAATAGAAGGAAATATTTATTTTGTACTTTATCCTTATCTAGAAAACAGCTCTTCAACCTCGCTCAATGTCTAGTACCAACCACCTTATTTTAGTCTTAGTTGGGGGCTGAAACGCAACTCTACTGATGATTACTAACTACTTTACTTAAAAGACAAAGAAGTGTATGTAAATGGGAGTGAGAATAAATATTTAAGTTTAATTTATTTCCTTAATGCTCGCAGTGAGCGTATTTGCACAGACGATTTCGGTATACTTCGATGTAAGTAAATCCTAAAAAAGGTCAGTCCGCGGATGCCGGGTTATTACTTACTCTTCTGCGAAATATTTACATTTTATGCCGCCCTTCCGCTTCGCCAAACACCGATACAAAACGTTTTATGGAGTGGGCTTTATCTTGAATTATTTATTTCTTAGTTATAATAGCCCGTTACCGTTCACTCGTTCTTCGTTCACTAAATGACATATTTTGTTTTATCTTTCTCTGTCTTTAGTGAATTAATGCTACTTTTAAGGTAAATACGACGATACAATAAGTTCAAAGTAATGCTGTCTTCGATAACAACGCGAATGGAAGTAATAATATTGAATGGTCTATACTGAGTTATCCTTTTACTCAGCGAGCTCGTCGTCTAAGTGGCGGGACGCGGCGGAGCGAAAACACCCGTCAGTTTTTTATTTTTAAAACCCGCCACGACACAGACAAGGCGCAAGAGCAGTTTTAATTGCATTAAAAATCTAATTATTCCACCCTGCTCCCTTTAGCGGCGTGTATGTTAATTATATTCGAAAGACCGCGCGCGAATTATCGTCCACCTAATTGTACCGCACTACACTCGCCTGGATTTTTATTCAGTTGAAAATGTTAATGTACAGATTTCATAAATGCTAACTTGAAATCTATTTTGGTGTAGTTTTATAGACGTTATTAATTCTAGTTTAATGCCTTTCTGCCCCGGCATCTCACAGGTAAATATGAAAATTATGTTCAGTCACGAGTAACATCACGCCATCGCCAGTGCCCCGAGCACTGCGAAGTAGGTAAATTTTTCAGCATTATTCCCAAGAATATGTCTCTAATGTAAGTACATGGTCCCAGGGAAAGTTATTGCAACATTTTCTCAGAGAGCTCGTGTGATTGTGTGCGAGCAGATTTTTAGTTGCAAAACTAAGCAGAAAAAATGAGTGGTGAGGCGGGATATCAGAGACGGCCATTTGTACAGTGGAACTTGACTGAATATGACCATTTAACCTGCGCCGTTCCCCTCCAGTTGTTAAAAGCGTAGCATTTTTCAGCGAGCGAGCGGCGCAATTTGTGTTACTTGACGTCGCCGTCGCGTCGCCCGTCGCGTCGCAGCCGGAATACAATCGCGGAATGTTGGAGCTGATTTACGTGAAAATGCTATTATTCTCCGGCGACACATCGATCCCACTTTAAATATCAATATATTCGACCACTATTTTTATTATCAATGTAATTAATAACGTTTGATCGCAGATTCTCCTGCTGCGAAACATGAGATAAAACATTTTTCGGTGCAAACATAACGCTCCCTAATTCCTAAATACTTTCTTTGCAGAAAAACTTTCCCCGTCAGTTGGGCTTGTTTACGAACAAAGAGCAAAGTTCGACAAGTAAACTAGAACTGCTGACGCATTTGGACTTTTTCTTGGTCTGTCGAGCGTTTCGTGTGTTTGTCTGCTTAATTTGTTGAAAGAGGACAGTTTTCTAAAAATATACCAAATATTAAAGCCTGTTTTTTTCGAATGCGGAATTTAGATTGAATTAGAATTTAGAATAAAATGGATCCTATATATCTTAAATTAACGTGTACCGATACCATAGATTTAATTTAAATCTATGACCGATACCGTGCCATCTGTATCACAACACTAATCACTTAAAAACGACTACAGTTATCACTACCAATAACTGTAGTCGTTTTTAAGTGATTAGTGTTGTGATACAGATAAATATAAAACTTGTTAGGCTGTTGCTTTTACTTACACTCTTAAAGGATTTTTCATCATCTATAATCTATACTAATATTATAAAGCTGAAGAGTTTGCTTGCTTGTTTGTTTGTTTGTTTGTTTGTTTGTTTGTTTGTTTGTTTGTTTGTTTGAACGCGCTAATCTCAGGAAGTACTGGTCCGATTTGAAGAATTATTTTTGTGTTGGATAGTCCATTTATCGAGGAAGGCTTTAGGCTATATAACATCACGCTGCGACCAATAGGAGCGAAGCATAAGTGAAAAATGTTGCAAAAATAATCGCGATCATAATAACGGAAATTGACGCGGACGAAGTCTCGGGGAACAGCTAGTTTAGGGATACAGTTCTGTTAAAATTTTGTTATAAATAATCATCATCAGCCAACACCAGGCCTCTGCTGGATACAGACCTCTGTCTCAGTTGGCGATCCCACTTTGGCCATTGCTAAAGACAAGAAGTTTCCTGTTCGCTGACGCTTCGGACGTTAATAATTTAGTCACCTCGTACGACACTCACAAGAAAAGAATGTTTGCAAGCACTTATAAAATAGATACAATTTTTAAATCTCCTATGGATCGTAGGAAACGTATACTGTATATCTTGTCAAATTTAGATCTTACACATATGAAACTGCATGTAGTTCATACATACATGCAAGAATATGGAGGTGCAAATCGTTTTAAGTTGGTATGTTTTACTCATTTGTCAATTGAGCCATATTGTGATATTTCTTGACTCGGCCACATTCCACCAGGACCACCCGTTTTGTAAAGAGAACCCATTTTTCATCTGAGACGAAGAAAATGTGATTTATATGTTCTCGGTACATGCTGCCTTTGGACATACGATCTTCGTATCTGAGTCATTAGTCTAATATTCGATAGTATTTCAAAGTTTAAAAGGATTTCTTTTACAAATTTTTCTAGAAGCAAACTCAAGCCATTTTACTTAAGCAGTCGACAAAAACATTTTTGGTATCGCTTTTAAAATAAAGTCACGAGTGAAAAGCAACTGCGACATCAGACAAATTCTGCCGAATGCAATTTATTGCGGGTGAACTCGGCTTTGGCGGTTCCGTCCGCGAGCGACCTACTGATCCTCAAGCTTCTCGTCAAAGGCCCAGGTAATTGATTAATGTTCTGTATCCATCGCCGACTTAACTCCGATCATTTGCTTGGAGTCGAGGATCAGTAACGCTTTGGCTCGCTAATTGCCTGTTGGCATTGTGAAGCTGTCGTAATCCCGCGGAGGTGTATAGATATGTAAGTCCGCGTAGGAGATGATTAATTTACATTGAACCATAACGTCTATTGAACTCCGCTAGGTCAGAAGGTTCGACGCCCGCGTCCCAGCATCACGCTGATTTGCATGTTGCCACGCTATTTCATGCTCTCTTTGTTTCTTTCTTAGAAACGTGACGAATTGATTTCATTCCATGACGTCGACGTCGATTCTTGATTTTTCGAACGTGCGCTAGCGGTCATGGTTTACGAGTGTAATTCACGATGCGTGATTTAAGTTTGGCATAGGACCAAAGTTCAGTGTCCAGGGTGATATAAAAATTGCAGGTGCATGCATATATGGAGCGCGGAGTGCGGAGGGAGGCGTGACCGCTGGAGTGGAACGCCCTGGGATCGCGTTCGCGGTTGTTGGCGTCTGATTAAATCTGTCGGGCGCAAGTGCGGTCACCGCACGACCTCCGCGCGCTCGCCGCCTCTCGCCGTACCGAATCGCTCCCTCACTTAAATCAGACACGGTTCATTTGACGGAGATGTAGAGCCAGCTTAGAAAATATTTTAAGCCACGGACTAAGGTAATTGAGGATGCGAGATAAATTATTCTATGAGAATAACTCTGTGACTCAGTCAAGATTGCAACACGAAGGTATGTGACATAACAATCTTAATAGTACGTTACAACAAAGTTCTCGTGAAAGTTTTAGAACGTGTAACTGATTTTAAATGACTTGAGACGACCTTCTCGGACGCAGCAAACCAAATTTGGTATTTAAACGAGGCCTACATATCGGAAATTTGCAGTTGGAAAATATTTTATTACAGCAATTAACTGTTGGATGGAACCTCCCGGGCGGCCACTACGCACTATCTCTGTAAACTTGCTAATTACCAAGCCCAGTACCGAACATACGTCTGATCTATATTTAAACTGTTGAAACCGGGAAGATTTACAAGGAGAAAAAATTATTTAGTTCACTGCGAATCTCTAAAGTTTTCGTCCTTTGACAGATAAAGCAACACGCAGAATCAAGGCGCATCATACCGCGAAACTTTACTAGTTACGTATATTATAACATGTACCTATGCCAGTATATAAACTTGAAAAATTATGTCTCAGGCGGGACTCAAACCCGCATCTCCCCACAGGAGGAGCTCGAGTTCGAGTCCCGCCTGAGACATAATTTTTCAAGTTTATATACTGATATTATAATTGCAATTAAGTTGCTAAAATATCAAATAAAGTATATGAGTGTTTGCTAATTTACTTATAATGGCGAAAGATTGTTGTAACGTACGGGAAAAGTTTTATTTAATAATTGCTGCAAGTTAGTGCTGCATGAATCGATTTGATCGAATCCATTACTATTGTTTATTATTAATATCAAATATTTGTTTATTTTTCTTAATTATGAATTCGACTTTTTATTTTAACACTAACTACGAGTAGTTTAGTAGTGAAGTATCCACACATTTAGTAAAAGCTAAGGAATGCTATATACCAAACACGATTTTTTGACATACACTGACTGACCGCTTCTACCAAATTTCGCAATAATAAAGTTACGGCTGACGAAAAGCTTCGACTAGCTAATTAAAAGGTCAATACTTTGACTTGCTGCTTTCTTAAATATTTGCATGGTATAGTTGTCTTTATAATTGGAAAAGCTACACATAACATAATACAATGCTTCTACAAACGCGTTCTCATACGTAAATGAAATTTCATTTAATCACATTCTTCTTTCATCAGAAAAAATATACTCGTGAAATAGATTTTAGATGTATTTTAAAGCTCAAGCATGCACGATAAGCCCAGCACTCCGAAAATAAGAAATGTGAGAGTAACAAGGGTAAACATCACTAAACCTAACTATGTCCCTTCTCGAGTGTCAACCAAACACAATAACGGGGAATAAACTTCGTAAATAATGTCCCAATAAATCCAGGGCACATGGCGATGCTACAAAACCCCGAACCTAGCAAAAATGGCGGAACGATTTATTCAATTGTCGTATTGAAAAAAAAAATCGCTGCCGTTGTATTCGGAAGAGAAGGGGAACAGAGTGGTGCGTGAACGCAAATTTTGCCGAATTTCGTTATTATTATTTGGCACCGGCGAAGATCCGTGATAACGCGAGGGGATGTTGTGAAAAATCTAATAAAACGAAGTGCGCGCGCGAGATTGGAAATATCGCTTAATACCAGGAATGGAAATTATTTATTCATTTATTTTGCATCATAATAAATACCAGTCACATTTTGCCTTCAGGGCATAATTATTAAAGTTTTAAAATTGAGTTGTAAAAAAAAGTTTTTTCAAAACACAAATATATTAAAGCTGACTTTTAACTTTGTATGCAGTTTTAAAAGGCCATAATGTAAAAACAATAATAAGACCGAACTGTTGATAAAACGCAAACGTGACACAGTTCTAAGTAGAAAACATGACATAATATTATGTTAGAAATTGATCAGAAAAAAGAAACAGTAAACAAGAAAAGTTAGGTACTTCTTCATAAGGGTGGAACGTAATATGTGAGGTTAGTTATTGACTGATTTAAATAACTTTTTGTTAATAATATAAATTCTTTTAAGTGTTGCTAACAAGATGCACACACATAACACAAACATAATATTATAGACAATACACATATCGTGCTGATACTTATTTTATAAATTGGGCAATATACTCGTATCACAGGTGTTTATACATATTTTATATAAACGATGTTCCGAATAAAGAAAGATTCAGGCGGCTTACAAAAGGCTCTTACTGTTTATCATTTTGCTGAATATATTAGAGCTTTATATCAGGTCCCGCGAGGGTATAGGCTCTGAGATCTACGCAAGCTGAGAGTATGTAAGATTATCTTGGGGGATATCAGTATACTTAGATATAAGTTCAAGCCAGTAAACAAAATTAGTTTCAATATGCTCTATCAAATATTTTTTAGTTTATCCAAATTAAAGAACTCCATAAAAATATATACGAGGTCATTATAAAAGCATGAGAAAAACTAGACACTTAATTTTGTACAAAACTGCGAATTCAGCCTAGCTATTTGTTTTTCATGTACGACCTCTAACTGCATAGCTTTCACGACTTCTAACAGAAACTGTCATCGATTAGTGATTTTCAGCCTTTTAGACATTGGCTGTGTGTATTTACGTACTGAAAATCCACAGTTACCGAACGAATAAATTAACCAATATAACGAAAACGATCGCGCATTCGCGACGCGTTTTGCCACATCAAAGAGATCGCAATTCATAAAATAAATTGACCACGACACGCCGCGGTAACGAGCAAACACCTCAATGGTTTCTGCGATGTTTGCAAATTGGAGGTACTTGTAAGGTTTTTATTAAGGTGATAGCACACCTTCGCGTCGAAAGCGCTTAAAATTATTTCCCTCAAAGATTTTTTATGGTTGTTGTGCCAATAGACACGGACAATAGTTCGCTAGGTTATGTAATCTAAAGTTAGATTCTTTCAACGAGTTCGCAGCGGACGTGTGCTATCACCTTAAAAGTTACATTGTATGCCAGTTTTTTTAATCAGAGATATTGAATACCTAATAGAGTACCTACATCCTTATTACTTGAAATTAACTATAGATAAAAAAATAGCTGAGAATTTAACGGGTTATTAGACTAAATTTAAAAATTAATATATTACCTATTTACTTTTAATTATAGACAGAACAAAGCCAGTAAAATTATATCAAGTAGAAGTAGATACAGTAGTAACTTTATGAGAATGTAGTAAATTAGCTCTTATCAATTATGAAAGCAAATCAAAATAAATTCACTTTGATTCAATTAATTTTATGTTAATACCGTCATGGCTGATATTGAAAGCTCCTTAATATTGAGAGGATAATATTCTTAACAAAATGTATTATGTACTTTCATTATCGTCTTCAAAGTAGCTAAATATTATTTCATAGCAAACTCTTAATTATACTAGCAATTAATATTTCCAATTAATAGTTTGGTGATGCTATTAAGTCAGGCTCTTAAACAAGAGTTTTGTGTTTAAAGACAATGGTATATTTTTTTGAATTTATTTACTTTCTAAATAAGACAATATCATTAAACATACTCTTTCATCAACATTGAACATTAAGCTGGAAGGCCGGACTTGGTCACAAGCTTCTTTACCTATTCGGCATGGAGGCCTAGGAATCAGATCAATATCCAGTGTCAGTCTTCCAGCCTATCTGTCTTCAACTCATCGTAATTTCGACCTAATCAGCAAAATTCTCCGATAATACCATCAGTCAAATTCCATTTATATTCCTTTTTTGGCCGATGCTATTGTATGACGTGTGCCTCGCAACTGGTCAGCTCAGCGGCTGTGGGACGAGCCGCTTTGTAGAGTTTTGCGTGATAATTTATTACAAATGACAACCAACTCTGCAGACCGTGCTCGTCTTTTAGCTGTTGCTGAATGGAAATCAGGCCTATGGTTAAAGTCTCTCCATTCACCTGCCCTAGGCACCTTAATAGATAATGTTTCTTTTAGAGTAGCCTTAAGCCTTCGATTAGGAGCATTCAATTCTGTTCCACATCTCTGTACTTGTGGAAAGGTTGTAGATCTGCTTGCTCACCACGGTCTCTCTTGCTGCAAAAGTGCTGGCAGAATCCCTCGTCATGCCAGTTTTAACGATGTCATCCGTCGGGCTCTTGTCAGCGCGCGTATACCGGCCGTTTTGGAACCAAACAGTCTCGCTCGTAGCGATAGCAATCGTCCTAATGGTATGACTCTCGTTCCTTGCAAGATGGATAGGCCTCTAGTGTGGGATGCTTCATGTGTCGACAGTCAAGCGCCATCTCATCTTTCATCGACTGGGGCAACAGGGCAGGTTCAGCTGCCGCTTCTGTAGAGCTCTTTAAACGACACAAATATGAAAGTCTTGGTGAGACTTACATATTTGAACCGTTTGGGGTAGAAACCTTGGGACCTGGGGACCAAGCGCCCACAAACTGTATCGTGAGTTATCTAAAAGGTTGATTGAGACATTTCACGATACCAAGGCTAGCCTGTACCTGGCCCAAAGAATACGTTTGGCTATTCAGCGCGGTAATGTGGCTAGCCTACTGGGCACCTTTCCACAAGATAGTGATCTTAAACAGATATTCTATCTATAGGTTTTTACCTATAAATAGATTATCTGTTTAATTATATGTAAGTAGTATGTATAGGCATTGTTATGTAAATATTTTTATTTTTATTATTATTACTCGATTCTTTGTAAAATTTTCTTGAATAAATAAATAATAGAAACCTTTATATATTTCATAGTAACCTTGATATATTTCAGTCTGTAAGTAAGTATTCCTGTTGCGTAAGTATGTAGAATTTTAATTTCATTTAATAGGTTTCCAAATGTTGTTCATGTTTCTAATACTCGTAATATAGGTGCACTATCAAAAATATATTTTTATGAATCAGACTGAAATGTTTTGTGTACGCTTAGGTTAGTTTTCATAGATTTGGTGTTAGATTTCTACCGTGTATTATTTCAGTGGCATGTTGGCGCTTTGTAACCATCTAATAAATTATTCTAAAATCAAACCATTCGATGAACCGACGGCGATTGCTAAATTTATTTATCGATGTTGCAATAAAAATAACTTTGTATATTCAACGGTAGTTGTTGTGTATTTGTTTATTTTATTACAATGCTGCCCAATCACTAAAGAATTACCATACATAATAAGCCGTTCATTAATTAACTATTCCATTCATTGGCAATGGATTAGCTTTCGCTTTAATTTGCAGTGGTATTGACTAATTGTACCGAACCAAACATTTAGTTAGTTGTTTAAAACATACCTACTACGGTAGTTTTTATAATTAAAAGTACTTTATCATTATTATCTCAGCCAAATGAGGGTCATTTGGCTGAGATACAGCCCAGATCCCAGCTGGACACAGGCCTCCTCTAGAAGTCTCCACAACGGTGGGCTTGGCACCACCCACATCCATTGTTTTTCCGCGACCTTCACCAGATCGTGGGCCTACCTGCTCCCGGATCGTGGGCACTCACAAATCGTCGTAGGGTGCGAGGTCGCTATTTCAGAACTTATGGGGGTCTTCTTACTATGTATCCCCGCCCGTAATTACACTTACTGTTAGTAAAAATATTTACTCATAGTTCAAAGATCTCAGACTCGATGTTTTAATCAAAGAATATAAAACCAACAAGGCCATTGCAGATATAAATATGATATAATTCATGAATGACCCATTCAGGTACAAATGATCCTAATCACACAAACAGTTGCCAACTTGCCAATTGCGTAATTTGAACCCTCATCCGCTTAGTTTGCAAAACTAGAACTATTAGACCAAGACGGCGCGGCGTCTGAGTTGCAGATATAATACCGGCGTAAGTAACAAGCTCGTACGCTCTCTAACGTGCTGGAGATGGTTTAGTAAACCCAAAGTTCAAAGGCCACCTTTTAACTAAGTCCAACCCTCAAACGGGCCGAATGATTCGGCAGCGCACGTCAGCCGCATATTTATGAGGGTTTAGTTCCACCGAAGAGTAGCGTCTGAATATTCTTTGGTCTCGCATGCATACTTTGTAAAAAAAAACTCTCGGCAAAGCGCAAACATAAAACCCTAAATCGGTCCCGCGCGATTCGCTCGCGCACGATGTCTCAAGATAGGGTTAACACTTACAAATTGCAAATGTGATATAAGTTTAATCTTACTAATCTGATTCAATAAAACATATGTAACAATTTTTATTTGATAAAAATTTTATGGACAGGTCCCCGACGACGACGACCAGGTGGACCGACGATCTGGTGAATGTTGCGGAAAGCCGTTGGATGCGGGTGGCGCAAGATTGCGTTGTGGAAAATATTGGGGCAGGCATGTGTCCAGCAGTGGGTATCGTTCGGCTGTGATCATAACGATTTGCAGGCAGATCCTAGAATGGAGTAGGCAAAAAATTGCTTACTTAAGTAATGTTAAAAATTTACCAAGTGCGGAGCTAACTCGCCCATGCAAGGCTTCGCATCACTGTATTATTTTTTGTTTGATAAGCCTTTTACATCTAAATTAAAACATCTGTGCGACTGTGCCTATAATCTTCGTTGAGATAATAATTCCTAAAAAAACTGAACTCTACATGCTAAATCTAATAATGATAAATATTACCAAAACGTTATCTCTATAAATATAGGATACAAGAATTTTTGCCTTTCTTTTTGTTAATCGTCCCAATAGCTTTGACAACCCTACAGAAAACGCCTCCACGGCTTTGCTTTATAAAACTTGTAAAAGTGTACTTTGATGTACACAAACAACTTCGCCGCTAGATTTTATAATTCACATCTTTATGAAATACTGTACTATTGTGTGCAACTTAGGCTATGGGATAACGACAAATATATTAATGCAATTAAAATGCGGTGCTTTACGTAGGTTAATTTTTTTTCCGTAATCTGAAAATCCTAATTACAACCCTTTAGCGAGGTATTCATCGTTCAGTTTTTAAATGGACCAACTTTTAACCCTATCGGAAAACATAAATACATCATCGAAATCTGGTGATCTCATAACAATCTATATGAAAACCTATAATTCGGCTTTTTAAAATTTTATATATTGAAAATACAATACCTTGAATTAAAATTGTGACTGCCTGAGGTGGACTCGAATCCACATCCTTCTGCTAATTTTAAATTGACACTAACAATTAAATTGCAAATAGAACCGTTTTCAAAAACCTTGTGAGGCTTAAATTTAGTTTATAGCTATTAGAGCCTTTTCCGAGGTCTGTGTTGTCTTAATTCTTAGTCTAGTAACTCTAGACCAGACTATAGTCATCACAATCAGCTCACGTTTGTCATATACTCCCCAAAAGAACGATTTTGTCATGACCGGCGGGACATGGCTTGGCGGGCGGGTCAGTCGATTGCAGTTTGGTCAGATTGCAAACGAAAACGATGTTCCATCTCTTTTTTGGCAATACTCCTTTTAACCGCCTATTATGACACCCATAGGACGGTAGAGGTGGTGCTGTTCTATTCTTGGCTGGCACTAGAAGATGTAAAATTACACTAACTGATGCGCTAATTTAATGTCCCCAGCTTCATTAGATGCCATCTTTAGAGTTCTACAGATTAAAATGAAAGCCTTTGTTCTCAACTAAGCTGTTCCAAAACTATCGTTAAATCTAGCGTTACGTAATGGTTGATTAGGAGTTCGTGAGCGCTTTACTAAATACAGTTAATCTTTGTAAAGCCTCAAAGGATTCTTTGTACAATAAATTCATTTAAAAAGCTGATGTTTGAAAGTATTTTCTTTGGCCATTTAGGTACTAAATATCTCTTCAAAATTTATTATTATGCTCCGAAAGTTATTTATCAGCATCAAAGTTGAATACGGTCTTTGTTATAGCAGAAATAATTCGTGCATAGTTTTATTTCACTGTATTTGCGGTGGCAGCTTTTAAGTTCCAGTACCTATAGTTCGGAAGTCATGCCTATCGTCAATCGATGTTCGAGTTTGAATTAGTACTCACCTACCTCAAATTTTATGGGAATACATTCAGATAAGACTATGCCACTCGCCATCGTTCAGAAATAATCCAGCTAAGGTCTGGTGATATATCTTTCATTGAAATAAGCTAACAATTTTTAATAGCCACAAGCAAATCAATGACCTATGTCTTACGCCAACTTAAAAGTGTGACTTGGTCAGTATTTTTACATCAAAAATGTATTTAGGTAATGTGCAAATCTTTCTTTTGATTTTCTTATTCCACGTGGTCACTGAGTTGTTTACGCTTGACAGATTAATAAATTGAATAATCCTAAGTGCGGTAAGAGTCAATATTTAAGAGAAGCTTCGAACTGAGAATCTTCTCTTTTTTCCGTTAGTTGATAAATGGGTATATAGCTCATTGCCTAACGTTTTTTTTTTTAAATTTTAGTTTCAAGTAATATTGCTTTATAAATGCGAGTATAAGCAACTATTAGATGTGTAAAAATTTTCTATTTAAATGCATGCAGGTGTTGCGCACGCAGATAACAATACACTGTATCATCACAGCTGGTCGGAACATGTGTTCATGGAATGTTATTGAGGAAGTACTCGAATAGATTTTAAAGTAGGCTGTTCAAATATTTGAAAAATACATTTCCGCATTTCTGTTACATTTCCTCCTCTTATAGGTTTTCACCAATACCTCTATTTGACTAACATATAATCTTTGATGCGCCATTGTTGGGAAATAAACCAACAAAACCCTGTACCATTAAGTAACAGCCTATAATCATCCCACTGCAGGGAAAAGGCCTCCATCATTGAATTCAAGTTACCACTGCAATGATGGGAACTGGCATAATCACCACGCTTGCCAAATGCGGGTTGGTGATCACAAACCCGAGCAACGTTCGAAAATTCGAAACCTTTTTGTTGCCCGACCCGGGGATCGAACCTGGGACCCCGAGATCTTGGCCCGGTATTTAAACCACTAGGCCAACGGGGCGTTAACTGCCTGTACCATTAATTTCCTTTAATTCATCCGCTTTTTTTTTGTTTCACTACTACTGTCCTATTACAGGGAGGCGTCAAGTTCATAATCCCTGATATAAGTACACTGCTGGCTCGTTAAAGGAATAGCACCATCCCTTCTCTTCCTATGGGTGTCAAGAGGCGACTATAAAAGAAGTATCAGCTAGGAGAAGACAGGCAGCAGCGTATCCTCTCCACCTTTGGCCAAATGGCGATCGCTAACCCGCCTGCCAAGCGTAGCGATTGTATCAAAATCTACTTTTTGGGGAGAATTGTGTCCAGCAGTGCAATGATTTGCTGGTGATGAAGTACGCAATATTTTCAACCGTAGACTAATTTTGTAAATCATTCAGTCTTATTCAACTTTTGTACCACGAGTATAAGGATAACACTACAAACAAAACATGTTTTGGCCTTAAGATTTAATACAATAGTAATGTATTTTATTAAAGTGTTGTTTATTTTATGCTTGGAAACAAATTAATTCTTTAATTTTTAAGCAAACCAATACTCGTAGTAAGAAATAGTTGTAGAATGAAATGGTAGAGATTGCACAAACACCATCGAAATTGCCTTGAATTAGGATTGATCTTGATTTGTCATTAGTGGCAGGAACAAAATGGCGGCCAAGGAAGTTGTTTGTCCCCACTCATTAATTACCCGATGGAGATAAGGCCGCCAGATTTACGTCCCTCGGAATTGGCCAGTTGACGCATGACGTCATGTGGGCCCTTGACGAAAATTGTAGGGGCGGGAACTACCCAGTGTGACCTAATTTAATGGTTATTGCTAATTTTAATAATACAAGTAGTGCTAAGCTGTCTTACCAAAATCAATTTTAGACAACGTATCTTTAAAGTGATATCCCTTGTGTTTTTAACTTAATTTCTCGTCGACGTAAATAATTTTAAGTCGCAAATAAATGCTTCGTTTTATTTAAGAAACAAGGTCATAGGTTTATTTGGTAATTATTGCACATTTCAAAGATATATAAAAAATCAGGGACCACCTCTAAAAACTAAGTATTAAATATTACTTAGATAAAACTACGAGTATGAGTATTTGCCATTTAAAAATTATTTTCAATGCCTTTTCAGGTAAAGAATCTACACGAATTTCTAGTAAAGTTTAGAGAAATTGAGAAATTATGAAGAGTTAATCAACTATAAAAATAATAATGTCTAAATTGTTATAGGTAAGTAGCTTTAACTTGAGCTGTTATACTCAACAATTCTTTTGTCTAGTTAAAGTTATACAGTTTTTCCAGATAACATAATATGTCATACCGTTTGGTTGTCCTTCTGTTCTTGCGAGTGTAGCGGTTAATACTAAAACAAGACAGATTGAGCCTGACAAGCGTGGCAATCACAGTAAAAAAAACTTTTTGTCTCTCCAAAAGAAAGGTTTCGCCATAGCCGCCGGATTATACCATAGTGGACTGACGCGGACTCATGATGACGTCATTATAGAACTGTTAGAGATAAAGTAGCCTAGTAAAAGGTCACACGATTTGCCACTAATAGAATTGACATCATGCGGACAGACACGACCCTTGACGAACGGCGAGGGGATCAAAACTGTGTCGTCTATTTTTAGGGTTGCGTATCAAGTTAGTAAGCTAATCAATTCGCTTATGTTACAACCAAAGCTTAGCCATCGACTTCGTCCGTTCGAACGAGTTCGAAGTGGGCAACGTTACGAGTACATGAATTCGCATTTTTGCAAACTTTATCTCTGTTGTACCTAATTAAATAGTTATCGATTCCTATTCAAACTCCTATTCCGCTGAATGCTCTAAGGCTGCAAGTAATGATGTTATTAGATAACAATTAATTTAATTCCACTTCTGAAAAACACCAACTATCTCATGTTTCATCAAAATCTGTTCGGAAATTATTAATTGCCCATTCAAACTTTTATCCCCATTTTACCCCTTAAATGGTGATTTCTGGGGTAAAACTTTTTTATGTCCTTCATACATATTGTTATGTAGTCTCATTTATAAACCTAATTAACTTTTAGATTATTTAAAAGTTTACGTTAAATTATAAGCGATCATAGTATGATTGACCCAGCCTCCGACTACGGTCGTGTAACCCGATTGAAACGTCAGGCAGACAAAGAAAGTATGATTGCGTTGAATCATTATCATCATAATTCCACATTAGTCCACCGCTGGACTTAGGCGTCTCGAAAGGAAAAAGCCATGACCACCACGCTTGGCAGGCGGGGATGCTAAATGGAAGTTTTAGTAAAAGTGCTAGCAAGCAATCTTATTCATTCATTCTAATTCATTAAAATTTTTAAAAAAATGTGGACAATATCATAAATTGTTCTTCAGATCACCCAAGGTGAGTAACTATTTAAAGCACTTGTATTGTGGAAATGAGAACCAACAAAGGTACCACGAACACCCAGACTCGAGAAAATGTAAAAAAAACACTTTTTTCTACATTGACCCGTCCGGGAATCGAACCCGTGACCTCGGAGCAGGTGACACCTTGAAAACCGGCGTGTACGCCACCCCGCCACGAAGGTCGTGAAACATTCTTTTACCTATTTGTGCAATAAAGTTTTAAGTTAATAAAATAAAACGTACTTAAAGAAAAGACTGAAGTTCTATCACCACGTAAGTCGGTTACCTATCTTAATCCCGAATTGTAATATTCCGAATATCATAATCCCGGAAACGTTTTAAATTTTTTTCAAAATCCCGTTTTTTCCGAAATTCCGAAGTTTTGTTTGCCGTATTATAATCGCAACTCCGAATTTCATTTGCCCATTTATTCATTTGTACGACGTTTTAGAATCCAGACGAATGAGTTCCAGACACACGAAATGTAAATGCACAAAATCCAGATGACCGTAATCCATATGCACGAAAACCAAGATTTTTAAAACCCAAAGATTTGAAATAAAGTTAATTGATATCCAGACAAACAACATCCGGATTTTTAAAATCAATTTTTTTTAAATTACAAATTAACGATATCCAGAAAAACTAAATCCTTGTAATCTAAAGATTTGAAGTAAAAATGAATGATGGAATGATATAATTTTAAATAACATAATTTTGAAACGTATAACATACGATTGAGCTAAAATTAATTAATATTAGGGGTTAAAGTATGAAATTGCCGTTTTATATGGACAAAATCGAGAAAAGTCATTTTTCCATACTAACAGTTTTTTAGTTTTTTTAAAAACGCCTGAACCGTTTTTGATGCAATTAAAGGTTAAAGTTAGATGGTTATAAAGCTACGCATTATAGTATTTAAATTTCTGAAAATCAAAGTATATAATACAAATATACATAATTGAAGCAAGAAGGTCAGCTGACACATTGTAAGGGGTCTTTTCAACGACTTCCTTTGAAGTAATAGGCACTAGTATTGCATTTTTTTTTTAGTCAAAAGTTACTTTATTTAGTTTTTGATACACTACAAAAAGAATTACGCAATAATATGACTAAACTTAAGAGCTATAAACAAAATAAAAAGTGGGAAAATAATCGGCAATTTCATACTTTAACCCCTATTATAACAACCTTTAATATAACATTTATAATGATTACAACAAATAACATTTATTTAGTATAATAACATTTAGTATATCATTCATTTACGATAACACTCTTTTTATATAATATTTATAAGATATAATGATTAATTAATATAAACTCCAATTTATATAATATACCTACTTACTATTGGAAGCAAAAATTTGAATCGAGCGTGTGTGTGTGGTCACTGTTTTAACCTAACCCAACCTAGAGTCTAGTCTAGGTCCTAGACTCTGTAGGAAATATTTTTTTGTTCATAGTGTAGGGTAGTTTAGTAATAATTCTGGAAATTGTTAGCATGGGAAACAAAAAATAATATTATGTATTGCAATAGTTTAGCTGGAACACGATTGTATGGGAACCAAATAAAATGATTATGAAAATCTGGCAATAGTTTCTTTGAAAAATGGTACGATAGGAAACAAAAAAAGTATTCTGAGAATCTGGTATGACTATATCTGGATTATGAGAATATGATAAACAAAAAAATACTTTTTGAAAATTTGGTTTTAGTGCACCTGGAAATTGATTTATCTGGGAAATTAAAAACGGAATTTTAGAAATTTGTCATTCATTACATCTGTCTTTTAAAAGTTCTACCAACCGTTTTCGGGTAAGATTCGGGTAAGTAATGGAATAACTCTTCAATATTTTCAAAAGAATATTTTTCCAACTGTCAGTCACAGTCGCTTCTCCAGGCGTATTGACGCGCACGTCACCGCACCTGGCACGTGCTGCGCATAGTATTGGAGATGCGTGGGTTGTTCATCGATTTAAAGGCTGTTAGGTAAATGTATGCAAGACTTATGTAATAAATAATATATTCAAGGGAGAAATTTGATATCACATTTTTTACTATTTTCATGCCAACTAATATTTTTAAATTCCTTTTTTTTTTTTTCATAAATGATGATAACAGAGTTCGGACTTCACCATACTGTTTACATAATAATAATACATAATAATAATATGCATAATAATATGTTAACATAGGCTAGTTTCGGCTCGATATACCATTTGATTCAATTCAATTATTTTATTATGTTACCTACAAGGATGTAAAAATTATGAGTTGACAGATGTAAAAATGTCAACTAATGAAGTATGATATAAACGTTCATCCTGTTCGGGCAGCCTTTATAATAAGGACTATATACACAGTCCGATATAAAAAAGACAACTTAAGCTGTCTTTGGGGTGGTGGATCTACCTCCTAGTGGTCCACCCTGGGCAACGCCATCTTTGGTTTTCTAACCAATGATGACGGCTAACAGATCCCTCTGCGGTGGTAGGCTTCGTGAGAGGCCGCCTGGATGCTACCACCCTCCTGCCGGAGTCCAGCGCCAAACAGTTTTTCTGTGTTCCGCTGGTGTGTGGGAGAACCAGTACCTCTGGGTAAGCTCGCTCCATCTTAGGCTTCTTCTTAACCGTATGTTAAGTATGTAGTCAAGAACAAGCTCATTATTTATTTTAAAAAATCCTCGATAATGCTTCGATAGAATGATGACGTTCATTTTATGTCAGAGTCAACTTTATGACCCGCCCAAATATAAGTACCTACCTATGTATGGATATCTAAGTCATGTTGTATTTATTAGATTGATACAGGTTTTACTAAAAGTGCGCCCTTATGTAAAATGGGTGCACTTTTAGTTGGGACACTTTTTTACGCTGATTGTTTTTCTAGTTTTTTATATTACATCAATGAGGTTGTTACTGTTTTAAGTGATTTGCAACCGTCGAAAAAAAACTAAAGGGTTTTCGGTTCGACGTTTGCCTATTTTTAAAGAAATATAGTCACTTAAAACTTCTAACGGGGTCTACCGATTTTGATTTTAATTTTTTTAGACGAGTTTACTATTACAATTAAAATCCCTTCTACATAGTTCCAAAACCCCCTTCTAGGTTGTTAAAACTCCTTCCAGTTTACAGCTCATATAAGCTACCAGTTTCGGTCGATGCCAAATAAGAAATCACCGATTTCGTGCATTTGTCGGATTTTCTTATGTTATATCCGTTCTAAACATCATCATCATCTGGACACTCCCCGCCCAAGTTATACTCCCTAAGCACGAAGTTAGTTGTTTCGTCTCATATTACGGACATTTTGTACTCCGTACGGAGTTTGGACGGAGAACGAATGATAAGAAAAACGGACGTTTAAACTTACTCTCTAGCGTTTTAGCCCGTCCGTAATGTTGAATTTGACACTTCTATCATCCTTAAAAAAGTTGAAACGACAACTAAATAGCTATCGCACTGGTATGATGATAATAACCAATGCTGAACGATGAATCTAGTTCAAAAATCTAGCTGATAATTTATGCTACAAATTATATTAGAACTCTCGATCGATACCTCAGTACAGAACCAGGGAAATCCCTGATCCGTTTTTCCGAATTTCCTGTAGAAGTTTTTTTTCGCCGTAAGTAATCCGAGAACTTGATAATAAAATAACATTCCGTGCGAGCTTGGATTGTAAATCGGGTCGTGTACTTGATTTTGAATTTTCCGGGACAAAATTCAATATTATTTTTGCCTTTGTAGGAAATGTAGAGCTTGAAATAACTCCGATAGTTTTTATTCGTTTTGATGTTTGTGTAGCTGTAGTTCTAAAACGTTGTTCACTATGTTTTCCCCTGACTAAAGGTTGTAACGGTCTGATAGCAATCGTGACTAATTTTAATAAGTCTCTCTTTAAGGGCTAGGAGAAAGAGTTAACTTTAATAGAATATCATAGTAGGTAGTACTTAACGCTCAGATCGCCGATATCCGCAGAATCGCTTAGAAATATTTAGTGCGAGTTGTGTGGTTGTGATAACCACACAACTCGCACTAAATATTTCCACCAAGTTTGTGTATACATATTTGTTTCTCTATTAACTTCAGTAAAGTTTGTACACTGAAAAGGGCTCAAAAACTTGTAAACTTTAAGTGTGCCAATTTACATCTTTGACACCGATCTTTGACCTTCTCCTAGCGGTTTATTTCAGGCCCTCATTATGAACCTTAAAAATAAGATGTAACTTTTCTGTCCAAATTGATAACAGTTCCCTGTACTCACAGCCTGCACACCTCACCTCTAAATAATTCTTAAATCTACCCTTGAGACCATAGAATGAATAAGGGTTGATAATTCTACTTGGGTAAATAAAGAAAACCCTAGCATAGAAGCGGCCGCCATTGTGTATAAATATGGATAAAGTATACCTAAATGGCACTTAACTTGGTGTTATTTATGTAAGTATAAGAGTATATTTCATACACTAACTACTTAGGTTCTTTGAGTTTCCAAGAAAAAACACAATCGAATCTCATTTAAAAACGTTTTGACTGTTTGGTCCTGCATATACACCGTGCTTTTTAAACCAGCTGGAAAACGAAGCCCACGTTATTGGACTATTATGTATAACATCATGGCAGTGTTATTTTTTTTTTATTAAATATATTATAGATTTTTTTTAAATTTTGATTCAGACTTTTAATTTTGTAACACGCTTTGACGCGCCCAGACGTATTATTTTGCTGCGGCGGGGTCTCGGTTGAATGGACTCGGTTCAATATCATTCCACTAAGCTGTCAATGTTCCTATCAGTATATCACATTATAAAAAGTTTTTATAAAAGCTACATGAACATATCACAGACACAACCACACTATCTTTATACGGGTTAGTAGTGCACGTTGTAAAGAAGATCCTGTAGGATTCGTATAGGCCCATTTTATTTAAACAACTTTATGTAGGTTACACTAAATTCATCTGCGAAAGTTTTGGGACAACAATAAGATCTTGCCTGCTTCGCAAAGTTGAAACTTCAAGTGTCTGAGATGAACTCGGTGAAGTTACAAACTATTTTAAGGCGACGAGTAGAGCTAAACGCGAGTTTTATAATGTACATAAATCTATGTCAGACTCCAAAAAACCAAGCCAAAAAAATATATGTTAGTCTTCAGGATATACTTTAGTATAATACTGTTCTCAAAACACGATACAACTAATTTGACTCGATAGAAAAAAATCACGAACATGCCTCTAAAAAAAATTTATAACTTACTTAAGTCCTAGTAAAATACACGTAATCATTATAATCTTTTGATATATTGTATAATAAACGACAAGCTCTTATAATACAGTTCCAGTTTTTTAATTGAATGTATGCATTTTCCGAAAATCGCTAATTCTCTTTTTCTGGGATGGAAGTTGATGGAACGCATGCATGTGTGCGTGAGCGGCCGTGTACCGATTAGTGCAGGCTGATGCCTGATGCTAGGTGGACGTGTCGCGCTTTTCGGCTTACATTTTTCTAAAGAAGCATAGAACCTGTTTATTCGACTTGCTCGATAACAATCACCTTGGTGTTATGGCGAACAAGTCTAGCATACATCCTACAAATCGCATGTTCGTATCTCACCCAGGAAAATTCCTTTTTTTATTTTAAACAAAATAATGTTTTTTTCTTTTCCCAAGCAGAGACGAAAATGTTGAGAGTTTTTTTTTTGCGTTAGTTCAAAATTTGAATGAATTTTTTTGTATTTTAAACTGTACCTTATAAATTTGCCTAATTTCGTTTAATTTTCCAGAAAAAGACTGTCTTATTATTGACGGCGAGTAAAAGTTTTGTAATGATGATTTTGTATATAAAAGCGAATTCAGATTTTTTTTTTGCTTTGACATATAGTATGTATACCTAACTAAAACTATACTAATATACAACTTGTAATAGCAAAAAAGTTAAAATATGTTTTTGAAACAAAAATAAACATTTGAATAATAGAAAGTGGAATAGGTGTAACTGCTGTGATGCTGTGGGCGAATCATTGAGATATATTCTGCCGTGCTAGCGATATCGGCAGTAAGTATGATTTGCACAGTTTGGAGTAAATGACGTCTAAAATGTTTGTGCATTTTTATGTAGTTTACATAATTGATTTGATTGGGTGGACCAAGCAAGTCGATGATATCATATCTATGTTATTAGTTTCATTAAAATTAAAAATATATACGAGTATTAGTTGGTTACTAAAATATCTTCGTCCTCCCATTAAAAATGCAGGCGTCTTAAAAAAGTACTTAAAGTGTTATTGGCTTTAACTTACAATGATATTAAAATTAGCATTAGCTGTACTTAATACTAAATGTTGATAGTTTTTTTAATGCGTTAGTTCACATCATAAAATTAATTTTATTGTATTTAAAACTATTACTTATAAATTTGCCTAATTTCGTTTGATTTTCTAGAAAAAGACTTCATCTTATTATTATTGATAGCTAGTAAAAGTTTCATGTCATGATGATTTGTCTATAAAAGTGAATTCAGTTTTTTTTATTTTTTATTTAATTTTTATTTTATAGTTTTTCAAATATCGTTTGGTAAAATTATAAAAAAAATACGGTAAGCTACAAATATGCGTCTTCTTGACTCTTGACCTTAGTTAGAGCATTATCTAAGTAGGTGTAACTGACCTGTGATTCTGTGAATCATTGAGCTATATTCTGCCGTGCTAGCGATATCGGCAGTAAGTATGATTTGCACAGTTTGGAGTAAATGGCGCCTAAAGTTTTAGCGCATTTTTATCTTTTCCTGACTTGTGTTTTTTACTTACTTACTTACTTACTAGGGTGACTCAACGACCCAAAGTGAGTCTTGGCCTCCGACACCAGATCACGCCATGCATCTCGGTCTTGCGATAATTCTTGCCAATCGCTATGGCCGAGGTTGAGCAGGTCTTGAGCTACAACGTCTTTCCAGCGGTATCTGGGACGTCCAACCGGGCGTCTCCCATTTGGTCGTCCCAGGTACGCTCTTTTTACGGCACGATCCTCTTCCATCCTCTCTAAGTGTCCGAGCCATCGAAGCCTAGCTGCTTTAGTTTCTCCAATAATGTTAGGTTCGGATACTAGGTCTTCAATCTCAGTGTTCTTCCTGACTCTCAACCTCCCGTCTCCCAGTTTTTTCGGCCCCAGAATCTTTCGAAGAATTTTCCTTTCCGCCACTAACAGCTTATTCTCTTCTTTCAAGGTCAGTGTCCAGGCTTCGCATCCATACATTAAAATTGGTCTAATTACAGTTTTGTAGACACGAATTTTAGTTCTCCTGCGTATCAGCTTAGACACCAGAACCTTGTGAAGAGCTGCCGTGCATCTGAGAGCGTTTTGGATACGGATATCAATCTCTTCCTCTCTGTGGTTAGTATCTGTAACGGTACACCCCAAATATTTGAATTTGTTGACACCTTGATAGGTGTAGCCGCTCACTTCTAGATCTTTCCTCTTTTCCCTTATGTTCCTGTATCTCTTCATGTGAAAGTATTCCGTCTTCTCACGACTGATTCCAAGACCGACTTTCTTCCCTTCTTCTTCCAAGACCTCTGCCATGGCCCGCACATCCGATTCGCGCTGTCCAAGGAGTGCCAGATCATCGGCATATCCAATTATTTTGTGCATGCCATTCAACTCCACTCCGCCATTGACTTCTATTACTTTTCGGATGACGTATTCGAGCACTAAGTTGAATAGCATCGGAGATAATGCGTCACCTTGTTTGAGCCCTGTTACCACTTCAAACTCATCAGTTAAACTGGAACCTACCCTGACCCGCATCTTGCTGCATTTTGTAGCAACTTTGACCAGTTTAACTAGTTTCAGGGGCAATTTAAAGGATCTTGGAATTTTAAAGAGTGTATCCCTGTCAACGCTATCATAGGCCTTATTGAAATCAACGAATAGTGAGTGGATACTTTGTGCATATTCCCATTTTTTCTCCATAAGTTGTTTTAGGAGAAATATTTGATCGGAGGTGCTACGATTACGACGGAAGCCACATTGGTAGTCTCCTACTATCTTCTCAGCCAGGGGCTCCATACGGCTTAAGAGAACGTATGAAAAAATTTTGTATGCTGTCGGTAACAGTGCAATTCCCCGATAGTTTGAGCATTTCCTGCGACATCCTTTTTTGTGTATTGGGCAGATGATGCCCACATTCCATTCGGCTGGTTGCTTTTCGTCCTCCCAAATTTTTATAATAATTTCGTAAAGTCTTGATTGCACCGCTCCTCCACCATATTTCCACAGCTCTCCTGGTATACCGTCAATTCCTGGGCTTTTGTTGTTCTTTAACCTCATAATAGCTTCCCTAACCTCTTCAAAGTCGGGTTTCTCCACTACACCGTTGTGATCCTCCTCTATGATCGGCATGTCATTTTCTACTGGGGGGCAGTTCAGTAGTTCTTTGAAGTATTGGCGCCATGTTTCCTTTACTTCCTTAGGGTCTGAAACCAAGTTTCCTTCGTCGTCCTCAAGTAACTGGGCGGTGGGTTTATATGCTTTCTTTACTGAATTAAGGTCTTGATAAAATTTACGTGTCTCATTAGCTTTTAAGAATGTTTCCATTGTTTTCAGTTTTCTTTCTAATGCTTTTCTCTTTTCCAGTCTGACCAATCTTCTAAACTCCCTTCTCGCTTCCTTATACCGATCATCCCATTCGCTGTCCTGTAGTGACTTTATTTTTAGCTCTCGTCTTTTTTCCAAGGCGCGGTCACACTCTTCCGTCCACCATTTTCTATTCTTAGTTCTTTTCCTCCTGCCCAGTACATTTAGTCCTATTTCTTTGACGACATCCTTTGTTTCCTTCCACGTTTCATCAATACTTTCATGTACCTTCAAGCCTCGAAATCTATTATTTAATTCTGTCTCAAACTGTCTCCGTATCTCTTTGTTTTTCAGGGTCTCTATATTTAAACACTGTTCATCCGGTCTATCTGTTCTACGAGTGGTTTTGATCTTGGCTTTGATCTTAATGCCGACCATGAAATGGTCACTGTCGCAATCTGCTCCACGAAGAGATCTTATATTCTCTATAGTGTTTTTATGCCTGTTGTCAATCAACACGTGGTCAATTTGATTTACCGTGACTCCATCTGGGGACTTCCAGGTTCCTTTATGTATGTCTTTGTGTGGAAACATAGTAGATGATATCACCATCGACTTTGACGCTGCGAAACTAATAAGTCTGAGACCGTTATCGTTAGTAGTTTCGTGTTTGCTATGTAAACCGATAGTGGGAAGAAACATTTCTTCACGACCGACCTTTGCGTTGAGATCTCCGATAATAATTTTGGCATCATATTCCGGGATTTGGTCGAAAACCACTTCTAGATCTTCGTAGAAGCGGTCTTTAATCTCCTCGTCTGTTCCTTCAGTTGGGGCATAGGCATTAACCATGGTGATATTATAAAATTTAGTTTTCACTCGCAAAATACAGATTCTATCTGAGAAAGCTACGAATTTAAGAACATTACTTATGATTTTCTTGTTGACAATAAATCCTGTACCATTAATGAGCTTTCCATCCTCCCTTCCACTATAAAATAGTAAAGCACTCCCATCTATATCACAATCCCCTTTACCGGGCCATCTAACTTCTTGAAGCGCTGCTATATCAACTTTATATCTGCATAATTCTCTATTAACTTGGTACATAGCACCAATTCTTTGCAAACTTCGTACATTCCATGAAGCAAGTCGGAAGTCCATTTTTCCTCGCCGAGAGTCGTCGTTAGAATCGGATCGTATTCTTTCTGTTGTCGGTTTCGTAACAATGGTCTTTTTACATGAACGGGGTGTTAACCCGTTGCACAACCCCCGAAATGCTGGGGGACCACACCCTACGTTGGTCAGTGAGCCCTTCGGACTTAGCCGGTAGCTAGCTAGGCTGCACTACCGGCCTTTCCCCCATCCGCCACCCGGGGGACGCCCCTCTACGCCGCAAGGGATCAGAAAGAAACGTTATGCACGGTGCAATTTTAACCACCTGTAAAACGAAGCCCACGTTAAGTAACCATTATGTATAACATCTTGGCAGTGTTATTTTAATTTTTTTACCAAAATTTTTTTGTATTAAATTATTAAATATCGGTTCGGCTATTTATTTTGAAACACGCTGTGACGCACACGTGTGAGGTGTGCAGGCTGTGAGTGCAGGGAACTGTTATCAATTTGGACAGAAAAGTTACATCTTATTTTTAAGGTTCATAATGAGGGCCTGAAATAAAACGCTAGGAGAAGGTCAAAGATCTGTGTCAAAGATGTAAATTGGCACACTTAAAGTTTACAAGTTTTTGAGCCCTTTTTGTTTTTGATAACGTTTCTTACGCAAATTATCGCTCTTAAGGTTTAAATAGTAAAAGTTATTTTTACAATAAACATCGTAAAGGCCAAAATTGCTTGTCGCCTTTCCAATAATGTTGATATATAACCGTACCTTTATCTCAAAGCCTCTTAAATTCCAATAAATGTGCGAATAGAGCTCTAGTTTAATTTCGTTTTAGTTCTTAGTTAGAAAATGTACAGTTCTATTTTTGTAGGAAATCAATTTCCCCAAAACAGAAAATTGAAAATTATATTTTTTTTTTGTAAAGCAGTTTGTTACAAGATCGAAAAATGTTTAAAAACATTTTTAGATTGCCTCAGGTGAGTTCGGGGAAGGAGGAGTTAAGTGATATCGACTGGAAAAACAATAATAATAATAAATAAATAATATTTAAGACATGCCACACTGGGCCACACAGAGCCATCTAGTCCCAAATTAAGCTACTATTAAGTACCCTGTCGTATGGGGTACTAGACAATGAAATATTTGAACAGTGAAAGAGATAAAGTTTTGCCATAATAACAACACCTTTAACTGTTTAATAGTCGTGATAGGGAAAACTCGCCAAACGCACTTTCGGGCATAAAAACTAATGTTAGTTTTCGACATGTCGTAACAACATATATACATGCCGAAAAAATAATACCCTAAAGCCGATCGCTGTGGAAGACTAAAACAAACGTGATGTGATTAATTGGCTACTACACAGTTGATTTATGGAATGAATACTATTCACCACACAGACAACATATTCTAATAGACAACGCAAGATTGAAGACTTTGTATGAATGTGAAAATTAAGCCCAATAGCTGCTACAAACTAAATATTTTAAATAATCCTTAGGCTAGACAACAAATATCGATTATTATAATTTGTAAACATAAATTTATAACTGCTGGCTAGGCGACGGTGACTTATAATCAGACGACGTACGTAATAGTATTCAGTAATTGTCACACATTGCAATGGAGTTTCCTAGGTAAATAGTAACAAAAAGGCAAAACCAAAATGACTTAATGGTTTAAAAAAATGTGTCCCTTTTTATAATTATTTGCGAATGCTAATGCTGCGAAAAAGCAACGCCAAAAATACGGTCATTTTAGTATAATTATACTTGGCAAAAATAAATACTTATAATAAAAAGACGAGTTACAATAAAATTATTGTTTATCTAATATCGGTCAAATTTGCGTTTTATGACGAAGCAATATTCTATTAATTTGGGATATTGCGCCGCGCCGTCTATAATCTTTTTAGGCTAGGTTCGCTTCGACTCGCCCCTATGACGTGAATCATGCACGGAATTTATTTCGCAAAAAATCCGAATTATGATTGAAAAATAGTGGTATTTACTATTCAATGGTGATTTAGCATTGAACGTTTATTATACATTTTTATAATTTAGCAATTCAAAAGCTATTGTTGATATACGATTATTATATACTTAGCAAACAGTTTTGACTGTCAGCTCTTTTTCTGAAGTTGAATTCTGAGGGCGAAAAATTATAATATTTCCTGAATGTATCGGAAATATTACTAAGTCGTAATTTAAGATAAATAGACCAAACTCATAAGTTGAGTTCGAAAATTATAAACATGTACATCTTCTTACCTCTTGAATAGATACTTAAAAATGATATTTTTTATTTACAGGTAATTTTTTAATCCTGTTTTGGCGAACATAACCGAGGTAAACGTTGAATTTTTGCTTAACTATAAGTGTTACAAGAGAAAAAACATTTTAGTTCCCCTTAGATTGGCGTTCTCTTGAAGTTTCGACTTGATTTAAGTAGCGTTACATAACAGCAGCACTGCAAGGCGCGAAACAACGCGTAAGATACTGATTTAAACTTTCATGGTCACTATCACTAGAGTTATTTAATTCGGGATTTATACCATGTACCTATTTATTATGAGTTTCCGATATTTTGGCACTGTTGCAAGCGCCATGATCACGAGAGAACTGCAGTTCTTATAATTAAATCACTCTAACGCGTAAGAAAGATATCTTTCAGACATTATGTAAGATGTATATGTCACCGTAAAATTGTGAGTTTTGTCAGTTTACAAATCAACGCGTGAGATTATAAACTAACGGTGGGTTAGGTTAGGTTAGATTGTAATCCATCGACGTTTAATTATAAACTGACGAAGTTTACAATTTTACAGTGACATATACATATCACATCTAGACGGTGCTGAAGTACTTAAGTCTCGCAGCATTTCTTTTCAATACTATATCTCGTCGCGCTATGCAGCGACTGACTGATGCAGTTTGTAAAAATTGTAAACCTTCGTATTATTACGTCAAGCTCGCGCCGACGGCACGCGGCGTCCGAAAAAACGCGGTGCTCATCGTCCCGGCTGGGCCCCAAGTCCCCAACTGGAGATATGATTCGCCGAGACATTTATCTAATATTCCCGAAATGCCTGCTCTAAAACTATCTCGTATCATAACATTTAACACAGTCTAGCCTTGCGTATTGCGTGGTAGCGGCCCGTCTTTGTGCATACATCCGACGTTCGCCCACGCAAAAGAGACGCTAGTGTGCAGAGACTCTAAGTAACAAAATGGCAGCAAAAGTAAATCAGTTCGGTAGATACGCGCTTGATTGATGCAGGCAGCTAATTGCTAGCGTCCGTCATTTGTACTGATGTCGCTTAATCACGGGGCCACTTTAGCCACTCGCCCCCTCACTAATCTCTATACACAGTAGGAGTTATGTGGGACAGGGGATACAGACATTAATGTATACTGATTAATGATGTTATTGATCTTCAAAGCGCAAGACGCCGCCTATTAACTCAAGTACTGATGAGAAGTATGGATGTTTGTGTCTACAAACAGAATTATAATAAGTGTAATAAATAATCAGAATAGAATAAATACAAAAATAATGAATCTCATTTTGTATTTGACTGAGTCAAGAATTAATTTCCACCGCAACTCATCGTTATTTTAAATCTATTTAGTCTACAAACCAAACGCATGATCGCTTATGTTTCAAGTTCATTACATGTCCGTTATTAACAACACCTCGGAACTCTATTAAAATTTCGGCGGCCGCATAATTAAATTACCAGTAGGTAACCAAATCGGATTATAAGGGTATTTCGAAGCAACGCGTATGCACGCGATTTCAATAATTTCACCACCAGAAATGAAGCTATTCTGTATGTTTATCATACACAACGAGGCATTGTTATCTATTTGTTTAGGGCAGGCAGGCGTTCATAGAGATTATAACGGTAGGCAATTAAAAGGAATGGTTGTAGTTGATAAATTTTCACCCAATTTTGCGAAACAAAGTTATTATACGTAGAAAATGGTTTACATTACATTGAATGAGTGATTAAAACCTTTTCTTGTTTATTTGCGTTTGGTAATACTGATACAGACTCGATGTTGTTTGTAGGTACGAGTTAGGTACACTCAGCCAACATGGATAAAGGTTAGAAAGGCTGTCATGCGCCATTTGTAGGTATAAGAACTGATGTCGCCGCTTGCGCCCCACAACACATAATTGAGTTCAAAAAACTGCAATTAAACGAATTCTTTTGACTTCGTCCGACCAACAGGGTTGCGCGACGTCAAAAGAAACCAATCACAGCGCTCACATACTCGTACCTACAAGCATTTGCTCATAACCTCTGTGGCGCGCCCGCCCCGCCTAAATCGCCTTCCTAACCTTTTTCTATGTTCTGTGGATATGCTAGTATGATTGTGTTTTAAAGTCAAAATCTAAACCTTACCTAAATATTAACTGTTGAGTACTCGTACCTACCAATTGTTTAATATTTTTCGTAAACTGTGTCAAAGTAATAAGACGATTTAAAATAGTTTGTAACTTCACCGAGTTCATCTCAGACACTTGAAGTTTTAACTTTGCGAAGCAGGCAAGATCTTATTGTTGCCCCAAAACTTTCGTAGATGAATTTAGTGTAACCTACATAAAGTTGTCTAAATAAAATGGGCCTATACGAATCCTACAGGATCTTCTTTACAACGTGCACTACTAACCCGTACAGATAGATCTTATAATTAAGATGATATTTTTCAACTCAAAATACTTATTACCTCAGAATATTAAATCTTTACACTACCTACGTACCTATATCCTATATTTATTATATTTATACTCATTATTTTTAAGTGTTTAGTATATGACTTTTGATATAGTACCGGTCGTTTAATTTGATGCATTTAAGAATCAATTAACATTTTGCCTAACCCAGTGAACCATACGTGAAATGTCAACGATCACCTGAACAACTGACCGCGTCACAAATGGATTAATATTGACCATTCACGCTAAGGCGCACTCACTGTGACATACCTACATAGGGATCCGCAAAAAGTGTCGATTTAACCGAGTAATTTCGATTATTTTATTGCGATACCTAATATTTTGGTTCTCGAATAAATTGTTTCGATACTTTACTAGTTGTCGACACTTTGTAAAATACATACTTTTTACTGGTGGCTTAATGGATCTAAGTTCTGATCATGTGGAATCCCACGTGTTAAAATGTTTTTAACTGTATTATATTTTGTAAGGATCGCGTAGTGAGATTTTTAAAACTGTTTTCTGTGCACATGGAGGAATACTCTATACTAACCCCCGTATTTATAAACAAGTAAAAGTAATTACTTGACTAAAAGTAATTACTTGAGAGACAATTTGTATGCCTTAATCAAGAAATTACTAGAAGTTATAACTACCAAAAGTTAGCATTTTCAGCCCAATAATATGAATATTAATGGTGACCAATTTCTTTCACTTAAGGACTAGGTATGAACACTTTAAGTTATGACTTTCTTAAGCAATAAGTAATGACTTCTGACTATAAATACGGGAGTAAGAAGTGTCGATATCTCGATTTGATTGATTTTTATAGGTATTGATACTTTTTTGTTACTTGGTATCGATTTTTATAGATTATTTTGCTCATCCCTAGACATACTCGTTCATTTAATCACTGTAGAATCGTTCATCTAAAAACTACGCAGTATTAGATACCCACCGAACATTCTCCGCTGTTTGTGTTATTAAGGAAATGCCGTGGTTTCGGCCATGCACCATGTTCTCTTTTTTTTTATGGGTGTCGTAAGAGTCGATTAAGTATTATAGGCAGCAGCATCTTCTGGCCAAACTGCGATCGCGAACACGCCTGCCAGGTGTGGCGATTATGATTATGTGGACAGTTCACGCGTGGCCCCCGCCGGCGGCGGAACGTCATGTCCACTGTTTGCTAGAATGCGATTTTAACTTAATTGAGCGAAATGCTTCTCGAAGAGAGATCTAAGTATGTCCAGCAGTGGACTGATGCTAACTTGATGAGTGATGTCTGATTGTTGTAGGTACATTAACTTGCAATTAATTTTGCATCGGCCAAATCAGAAATTAAAAATAAGAAATATTTGAAAAGTTAAATCCAAAACTTAAGACTATAGATTTAGAGTTTTTACATTTTTTTTTGTGTGACTTTTCTTACGTCATTCTTACGCTTTAAAGTTAACAATGAGTGAGTTACTCACCTCGGTACTCACTGTGAGTACCCAAGCCACCCCATGAGTTCACAACAATTATTTGAATAATGTATTCGCGGCTTCATTTGAATAATTGCTGAGCGTTTGGTGTTGCCAGCACAGGTGATGGAGCCCGATAAGACATTTATATGAACTAATGCGAAATCGCTGAGTCGGTTAGGTAGTTCCAATTTGCGTAAATTAGTTTTGTTTGCAGTCAGACCGCCTTTAAAGACTGCCTTGCAAGTTATAATGGACAAGTATTGGCGAACGCAAAAGGCTTTTAGACTTGGTAGGTGGACCTAATAATCAACAAGTGTGGCGTGGTAGACCCGATGTAATACTTTTAAGGCTTGATAAAGGATTCAGTACATATCCCTTACATATAAAATTAAAAGGAATCCTAATTTGGGGTGGTGGGATCTACCTCCTAGTGGTCCACCCTGGGCAACGGCATCTTTTGTTTTCTAACCAATGATGACGGCTAACAGATCCCTCTGCGGTGGTAGGCTTCGTAAGAGGCCGCCTGGATGCTACCACCCTCCTGCCGGAGTCCAGCGCCAAACAGTTTTTCTGTGTTCCGCTGGTGTGTGGGACAACCAGTACCTCTGGGTAAGCTCGCTCCATCTTAGGCTTCTTCTAAACCGTATAGTTAAGTATGTAGTCAAGAGCAAACCCATTATTTACAAAATAAAAAAATAAAATTAGACGATCCGGAAAACAAAAATATAGATATTTTTCTATCAATTTAAAAAATATATTTAAAAATTCGGTCAGTAAAAATTAATAAATAATGTTTTCCGTAAATAAAGGAATTAAAATTCTTTTGTTAGATAATCCCTCTTTTTCATCAGGAGTAAATATATATTTTTCAAAATCCGATGTATGTATGTAGTAGGAATAGTCAAAGAATTTCATTATGTAGCATGTAGCAGATTTACGAAAATTAATTTATTCGGATATTAAAGTTCATAGGACTGATGACGAGCAAAATTATACAAACACAAAGGACTCATCAATTTCATAACCCATATTTTAGACGACTTGAGTCTGCTAAACAATTGGATTCCTTGACTGTACATTACTCTTACTCGTTAGATAGAGTCAAACCCTAAGGTCACAGAGACGATCGTTAATAAGTTTATACATAAATTCAAAGAGCTATTATGCTACTCGTAGGAAACTTTGATATTTACTGTTTACCTTTGTATTTTAGTTAATGCTGGCGAAACTCTCGGAATTAACATGTCTAGTACTTTTGAAAGACACAACTTTGAACTACGAAAATTACAAATTTTAATGAGATAAAGAGTTTTATTAAGCAATCGTTATAAATAGTTCTAGTTAAGCATCAAAGTACTCGTAAAACTTTGTATTAAAATGTGGGGATTTTTACGTTATTTATTTATTTAAGAATACTTAATGCTGATCTGGGGTTAACCTATATTGTAGTTTTAAATAAACTAGTGGTAGGCAAAATTCGACCTCGCATATTAAAAAAAAATGCATTTGCGTCTCTTTCTTTTTGACTATGAGTGTTCGAAATTTCATACTCCTCCGTCCGCGCAATTTTAGTAAGATAGGGTGGGTACAAAGTTTTTAATTCATTTTTATTAATCCTTCAACCCCCAGCAGGCATGCGCGTGCCGCGATAACAATTGATTTCAATTGTGTCTGGAATAACTCACGATCGAGGGATTAATTAATGTATAGATATTCTTTCGCATAGTCTGTAATGTATTTGTCTCTGTATAAAGTTCGCACATTCGTACCTTATACAACATTTTTGTCTTGGTAATCAATACTACCCGGCAGACATTTTACTATTAGCGATTTTTGTTTACAATACGATTTCTTAGTAAAATCTAAACAAAAGGTTTGAACTTTCAGTTTTTTCCGAATTTCTCAAACAAATATAAAAAAAAGTTTTGCGTACAAAATAATAAAAGATCCATACTGAAAAGTTCCCCTTCCAGTTATCCTACATTGAAAACTTTTTCCGCAAATATTAGGAGCATAAAGCATAGAATTTATTCGGATATGTCAAAAAAGCTATTATAGCCTTCAAGTAAGTTATGTGCCTAGCTGTGCCTAGCAACGAGCAGCAACTATTTGTATTTATAGGTAGGTACATCATGTATTTTAACAAAATCCTTAGTTATCTGCGTGCTTATAGAAGCTAATCTCTGACTTCTATATCGATCGCTATTAATGAATATAAAGGACAGGTTGTGTATTCAGAGGGTCCAGTGCCGACTCGGGTCGCCTCTAAAGTAAATATTAACAAATAATTGACAAGGTCTATAAAAATCGCAATTAATTTATCTGTTTCATCGAAGAGCCAATATTCATTCTAGATTCAATTGTTTGTGTAGCACAAACGATACTAATAACTACATACGTTTTTGAAGTCATTGTCGGGTGCATAAACTGTAGCTATTTTGTATTTTTTTTTAGTTAGTTGTCCACCTAAAGTTTTGTTTCTTTAGCATGACAAATGTCTAACTACGTGGACGTCCTCATACGAGTATAACTGTCCCTTGTGTCAGTAATCGAGACCAATTGACCAATAAATCAATTTGATCTGCATTGTATGTAGATAACAGTGTCTTCCTTATTGATTTTTTGAATTGACGCGAACACAATCCACTGAAATGAAAGATTTATTTCTGGGTGTAACTTGCGTTTATATACGATTTCATATTTTGATATAATTTATCCCAAAGTTATGAACACTTTACAGCGTTCGTGGTCACAGGCAGTCTATGTCTTACTTCCTATATCAATAAGTATAAATGGTACTTATATGATTCTGAAAAATATTAAGGTGCGTGTTCGAATTTGAATTAGTGATCCGACCATACGTGAGGCGAGATTTCACCAAATTATAGACTTAATCTGGTTTTATAAATTATGGTTCATACTTTTAATGTTTTGGGACTCCCATACTTACCTATAATCCGTGACACTCACAGAAAAGTCGTGCCTATAAAAACGCATACGAACTGTAACTAAAACTCTTTATTTTACTACTAAGGTTTTAAAATGTGTCACCTTAACATAGTACTGTCATAAACCGAGGTGAAAAAATACAATTTAATAAAACCCCTATTTCTGGGGAGCTAGGGGCCAATTTCGGAGAGTGTAACGTGCCACGTGACTAGTGTTGCTAAATGGCTCGATTTACGCGAGTCGTACCGATTCCGGTACGATTTCTGAATTACTCGAAAGATCCTGGATTATTTTACTCAGAAACTGAATTTTTTCATTTTATACTTCCTAATCAGCTCGTAATTTTTGGTAACTTGTTAGTATCTGCGAATATCGTTAGACGTTGATATCGTTGTTACTAAAATAATAAATAAAAGGAATACTGTGATATTTATAATAAAATAATAAATAAAATTATCTTTAGGTTTTATTTTTGTCAAATCGGTTTACGTGTGACAACACTACACTCTGCGTAGTTGGCTTCTGCCTCGTGTGTACAGGCGTGCGTGCAAATCTGCTAAGTCAGTTATTTAAATGAAATTTGCATAATTCAGCAAAAGAAAAGGCTTTCACATTAGCCCGACTCCTGAGATTGAGAGTTATTTGTACCTATGTGTTTTGACGTGGGAAGAGCACTGGAAAGGTATAACGATAAAGCCACTTAAGTGTCTCTGAAAGAAAACTGGGAAATTCTGCAAAGTTTTATATAAGAGTTAATAAGTTGAGAGTCCATAAAAATAAGTTCTCAATATTTTCCTCTTATTATTTATTATTTTAATTTAGCCAGTTCGGAGTCAGTCTCGAGATACCTACTAATTTTAATGTACAGGTGGCAGGATGGCTTTAAGACGACAAGTTACAAAGGCGTGTTATGGCATGTATTCTAACTGTAACCTGTTTTGTGAATCAATAGATAAAATAAAATCCTACTAATATTGCTACTAAATGCGAAAGTTTGTGAGTCGATATAGATATTTCTTGCTTTTTCACGCGCAAGAACACGGATTTTGATTAAACTTTCCAACGCAATGAAGCTTAGACATTAGAATAACATATGTCCCGAAATACCGAATTGTTCCATGGATATAGATGATACTCGTAGATTGCGCTGCCAGTTAGTTACCATATAATTTTTCATAGTAAACATTATTCGTTTCTCTCTGTTCCCAGTACCGAAATTCTTGCGGACGATTTTTTAAATATCTGCAACAGATATTCATGCTTGTTGTACTCCGTGTTCCGTGATGTCTTTGGTTGTACGCCAAATCATAGAAGAGTGTGTAATATATAGTATAACAACATATCATATATTGATCAAAACATATACAATCAAATGATATAATTTTATTTAATATAACACTTTTTTAATATAATGATGCAAAGATATAATTTTAAATTACATAATTTTAAAACGTTTAAGTAATAACCGTTTATTATAACATTCGCATGATATAATGCTAACAACAAATAAATTTTATTTAGTATAAAAACATTTGGTATAACGTTCATTAACGATAACACTCTTTTTATATAACATTTACAACAGATAATGTTTTCTTGATACAAAGTCGTCAGAATGCAGAATTTAAAGATACCAAATAGAGTATATTCCGAATCTTTAAGAGTGCGAAATGCCATAAATACATTTCAAACAGATAATGATTACTTGATACAAAATCGTCAGAACGCAGAATTTAAAGATACCAAATAGTATAAATTCCTAATCTTTAACAGTACGAAATGCCATAAATACGCAGGCAAGGAGGTATGCATGCACGTAAGCAGTCAAATATGCAAGCATGCAGGGTAGCATGCCTGGATGCAGGCTAACAAGCATACAATCATGTATGCAGGCAAGCAAGCATGCATGCAGGCAAGCAGCATGCATGCAATCATGCATGCGCAGGCAAGCAGCATGCATGCATGCAGGCAAGCAAGCATGCTTATAAGCAAGCAGACAAGCATGCATGCATTTGTTTTGCTCTTCTCTGGCGCTGCGGGAACTGCAGTCCTTCCGCCCTTGCGTAACAAAACTCGAGCTTCGTTACTGCGAGCGAAGACTGCACTCCCTCCGCGCCTCCGGCTTTTAAATTGCACTCTAGTGTAGGGCAGACAAGTACCACGGCGGAAAGACCACGGCGATTCGGGATTCAACCAAATTCTTAATTTTAGCAATGTATGTCAGTCAGTACGGTTATTTCTTTTAATCATTATATTTCAAGCGTTTTTATCTCAAATAATAAATATACGAAATGATGTGTATAACAAACAAATTTATAACAAATTAACGATATATAAAATAAGTTTTATTTCAAAATGTTTTATTTGTTATCAATGTTATACTAAATAGTATTAAATAAACTATGTTATGTTATGTAAAGTAATCGTTATGTCAAACAAAATTATATCATGTGTTGTTGTAACAAATTATTATTATGTAAAGTGATCGTTATTAAAGTTTGATTATATCACATGAGACGCACCCATCACAGAAAGACTTATCCAATTCGAACTAGTCTAATAAATTGCTATTTAGTTTGATCGACCAGATTAAGCTAATTTTATTCGACTACCTAACAACCGTATTTAAGAGATACTTCTCTCGTATTTTCTGCTAAAATAAAACTGAAATAAATGATCGGTAATCCCCCTTCTAGTCCCGAGGGAAGGCTAGGAATCAATGAACCGGGCACTCAGTGGCAGGGCCTTTACTTGTCGCTCGAGTTCCGATGGCTTGTCAATTTACCCATTATTTGATTGAAATACGGGAAACCAACCCGTGGGGTAAATCGCTTACCTGTACCTAAAGTAATGTGAGGTTGTGTGGGACAAGCAAGGCACAGTATCATTCGTAATGGTAATCGCAAGTCACTCAAATAAAATTTGTTAACTGATTTTATTATTTAAATGTTTTTAGTTTTGGAATGCTATTTTGTTTTTTTTGCCACTGTCAGTACTACTAGGTGCCAGTAATCTTACTTCATTTTAGTATACCTAGTAAGTATAAGTTATTAATTTTTGCCTACTTTGCAAGAATATTGTACAGTAGCTTCGAAGTAAATCTAATGTGTTACGTTGTATTTTTCATTCTAAAATTGTTTAAAAATATGTTTTTATAAAAAAAACATCATGCGTAATTATCTAGATTTATCCTTGACTTTGGCATGACCATCATATAAAATTTTGTGGTTCTGGTAATTATAGAGCCATGTAAACAATGTTGTATACCTAAATACAATTTGACATTATCACGTTTCGTAAAAGAGAGAAATGAGAAAATCAGTTGAGTCAGTGTCAATCGCATCGCAATGTTGTGGCCTCGTTCACCAGACAACACGACCACACACAATAAAAAACACATTAACAAAGAACACATGTGTCGCCTTAATTGGTAAAGCCGTCACAATGAAATGAATTTTGTATCGGATTCTATCTATGACTACGCTTTCGAAGCCATCTTGTTGTGTGTCTAAAAATGTTTTCTTTGTCCGATTATAATGTTAAATACTTGCCAAAAAGGTCAGGTCGACAACAGAAACCAAAATTACTTTTAATATTTACTTCCAGGATGAAGTAAAGCTACAATTCTAATATCCCCCAGGCGTTTCGTGCGAATAATATTTTAGAGTACAATTCTGATACTTTTCTTATCGAATTCTTGGGTACAGGGGGCGTGTATTTCTGTGCCTCGTATCCCTAAGGAGCCGGGACTCCCAGGATAATAGAATCCGAGCCCTTAATATTCCGCCGATCGCGAATCCGCCAAAATAAATAAATGAATGTAACGGAATCCTATGGGCGACCTCTGACAATCCAGTTTACAAGAAATCCATTTTGCCAACAATAATTTAAAAGTATTTATTAGACAGATAAAAAAAACTATTTTTAGCTTACTCTGTAAAAGTTACTAATAAAACAAAAGATAATCAAATAAATATCATCAAGTTGTGGTCAAAAATATTTTCACCGGAAAATAAATAGTTCCTGCATGCACGCATTTGTTAAATGTATTGGCAGTTTAATTTGTACCCGATTTTTATTGGCAGCCTTTATGGATTTAGGGATTTCAAATTCAGGATGACTCCCATTTAAAATAATTTTAAATCGAAGCTTAACTCGGATTGCTGTATTTTATTCAATTCGTAAAGCTAAAAACTAGTTTAGTCGGGCGGATTTTCTGCACATCAGTATATTTGTTATGGACCTGTCTTGTACATACCTACTGTATAAATAATTAGTGCTTGGTCCTCAATTTCGGAATACGAAATCATACATATTTTTTGCAAAATAGCACCTATTAGGTACCACTGGGTAAGATACTTCAGTGTTTAGCCTGACATGCTGTCGTACAATCTGTTGAGCTATGTTATATCCCGCTACTTTTCTGGTTTATCGGTTATACTTTCTGGTTTATGTTGACCCAAAAATATCCTCCAAAATATGATTTCGGCTTCTATCAGTTCGTCGCAAGGGCTCGTTTAGCCCAGGTTTGCTTAGGACGGGGAGTCCCGGGTGGGCTTCGTGATTGGCTTCACGAACGTATTTATTGTGTACATACATCTTTAAGAAAGAAGCAAACATTGTTGAAGTTGCTGTACTCCGTGCAAAGTTTGCACGCTACGAGTTCAAAGAGATATTGTGGAAATAATGTTTCAGGATTCCAGGTTAACCATGATATCTTAAGACAATACTTCTTGAAACTTGGTTTTCATCTATATACATATTTTGTTTTGTACTAAATAACAATGCATAATATGCCTTAGAATAAATCTATTTCTAATGATGGTTTAGGTATATTTATGGGGGACTTACCATTAGGGGACTGAGTTACCACAACTCGTACTTATTAAAATTGCTCGTATATTGACGGCTAATAAGTCCTGTTACAAATCTATTACCTACTTTAAAGCAAGATCCAACATTTAAGCGAGAACTGCTATGTAAATTAGGTAATGATTTAATAAATGATTTTCCATTTTCAGATTCTGTATTTGTGGATATAAATGTAAAGCAAATTTCCATAATTCAGAATTCAGAAAAAATATGCATTGCGGTACATTAGTTTCTTAATACATGCCAGACGGGGGGTAACGTAATGTCAAGTTTCAAAAAACGTTATTACCTGATTTCTGATATTCGAAAATTGTACAATAGATAGATGCCATCATCGCAACGTTACGGGCTGTTATAAATTAATCTGTAATAAGACAAAGTGTTAGTTACTCATTAGTCGAGAACAGTTTTTGGATTTGTCTTCGTCAGAAATATAATAATAAGTATTAAAAACGTTACAAATGGTTACAAAGTTAAAGGTTAAGAAAATGATATTTTTACATATTTTTCATGACACGATTCTGAGGTGATACGAAGTTCGCGGGGTCAGCTAGTTATAAATAATTTCTCATCAGTCATCTACATGAAGTCGACATTAAGGTAAAATACACAAAACCGCTTAAATTCACCAACTTGCTGTTGTGGAATAGTTCGACCAACAATGCCACTACCGCAGACAAAGCGAAATTAATTTCGAGATAAGTTGAGGTATGTAGTTTGTGTTTTATGGACTAACCTAGGTCTCCAACTCCACACACATTAATCACGAGGGTTTTAATTGCTGACCCATGAAGTAGGTACCAGTAACAATCTGACAAAGTGCAAGTTAGTGCCTAGTGCAGAAGATGAAAACCTCTAACCCGTACTTTCTTTCATTTAGTTTAGTATACATGTAGTCCAGATAAGTAATACCTTACAACAGTGTTTTTCAAACTTTTTCATGACATGGCCTTGTACGAAAAATATTTTGCGTTTTTTTATATAAGTACCTAGTTTATTTTGAGACATCAATCCATACAACATTTTTATTCATTTGCATGATTAGAATTGGAATAAATGAATACCTACTAAGGTAAATAAAACGCAATTTTTACATCGAATTCTTCACATTTCTTTACGTCGACAATTGCGTACCTTCACATTAAGAGTTCGTATTAGTCTTTTTTTTTGTTAATTTGATTTAAAAGTAAACATTTTTCTTAATAAGTCTTTTATAACTTTTTTGCTATTAGTTTTCCCGCCCTCTTGCAATTTCCCCATAGACCCTATTTAAACATGTTGAAAACACTGGATTACTATTTAGGTACTGTCATAATATATTATCAACTGAGACGATAGTAAAAGATATTTTCTATTTGACAATTATGTCTTGACACTGGCCTTTTGTTGAAACAACTGGAGTTATGTGTGGGTGTCACAGTATAAACTTTGTCATGTAGGACATCTTTTAATGCCTATGATTAAGTAGCGCTCTGCCAATCTCGTTAATTACATGATAGCGATCAGTTTTGAATGCAGCAGAGTAAATAATGATGTAATTAATAATCACGAGATATCATTTCACGAAGCAATCAACGACCTAATTAATTTGAGCTTGTCATTGTTCAGGATGCAATTGTTTGATCATGGAACTGGGAGACATGAACTACACTTTTGTATAGTCCGGGCAGAAACCTCTGCTCAGCAGTGGGATACATAATAGTATATCTTCTATGTCAAAGTCTAATCTATCTTTGTACCCAATTTCATCAAAATTGGTTCAGCAGTTTAGGCGAGAAAGCGTTACAAACAGACAGAGCTACTTTCGCATTTATGATATTTGTAAGGATAATAAGGGCTCTGGTTTTGGTAAATTGTTGTACTTATTAGTCGCTTGTAACGGATATTTTGTAATTGAAAACAATGTTGGTAATCAAAATCTCCAAAAGTATAATATAAGCATATCTTGCTGTAATCGTAGCGCTTGACGATGGGTCGCAGATAAACCAATGGCGAAGACAAGACGCTGGTGATCTTCTTGTGGTGGTAATCCTTGGTCGCTTTTTACGACACACATAGAAATATATGGGGTGTTTCCAATAGCACTTCTATTATATTTGTGGCGGCACCACATTGCGGCACAGTAGGTAATGCTTGTATATGATGATGTAAATTGATATATGAATGTCTAAAAATCATTATTTTTTTGGTCATCTCTATTTTTAAATATTTTGTACTAGGGATATTTTAAAATGACAAATTTTTACTTCCTTTTCATTTTTGAAAAATTTATTCCTCGAAATCGGTCAACTTCGTAAACGGAACTCCTTAATAGTTATAATACCTTCTTAGATTAGAGGTGATTTTTTCTACTGCTCATAAACAATTATAATGCAATACAATTAAAATCTATAGTATAATATTATAAAGCTGAAGAGTTTGTTTGTTTGTTTGTTTGAACGCGCTAATCTCAGGAAGGGGTGCGTCTCATGTGATATACAATCATTTGATATAATCAAACTTTCATAACGATCACTTTACATAATAGTCATCTGTTACAACAACACATGATATAATTTTGTTTGACATAACGATTACTTTACATAACATATAGTTTATTTAATAATATTTAGTATAACATTCCTAACAAATAAAATATTTGGAAATAAAACTAATTTTATAAATCGTTCATTTGTTATACGCATCATTTCGTATATCTATTATTTGAGATAAAAACGTTTGAAATATTGATTAAAAGAAATAACCGTACTGACTGACATACATGGCTAAAATTAAGAATTTGGTTGAATCCCAACTCGCCGTGCTCATTCCGCCGTGGTACTTGTCTGCCCTACACTAGAGTGCAATTTAAAAGCCGGAGGCGCGGAGGGAGTGCAGTCCTCGCTCGCAGTAACGAAGCTCGGGCGCCCAGCAAGCCGAAGCTGCGGAAGCGACTGTGGGTGCCAGAGATTTGTTACGCAAGGGCGGAAGGACTGCACTTCCCGCAGTGCCGGAGAAGAGCAAAACAAATGGATGCATGCTTGCCTGCTTGCCTATATGCATGCTTGCTTGCCTTCATGCATGCTGCTTGCCTGCATGATTGCATGCATGCTTGCCTGCATGATTGCATGCATGCCAGCTTGCATACATGATGATTACCTGCAAGCATGCTGCTTGCCTGCATGCATACCTCCTTGCCTGCGTATTTATGGCATTTCGCACTCTTAAAGATTCGGAATATACTCTATTTGGTATCTTTAAATTCTGCATTCTGACGACGTTGTATCAAGAAAACATTATCTGTTTTAAATGTTACATAAAAAGAGTGTTATCGTAAATGAACGTTATACTAAATGTTATTATACTAAATAAAATTATTTGGTTTTAGCATTATATCATGTGAATGTTACATTAAAAGGATGCTAAATGATTTTATCCCAACTATTACTTATACGTTTTTAAATTATGTAATATAAATTTATATCTTTCCATCATTATATTAAACAAAATTTTATTATTTGATTGCATATGTTTTGATATTTATACGATATGTTGTTATCCCATATATTACTCACCCCTCAGGAAGTACTGATTCGAATTGAAAAAATATTTTTCTGTTGGATAGTCCATTTATCGAGGAAGGCTTTAGGCTATAAAACATCACGCTGCGACCAATAGGAGCGAAGCATGAGTGAAAAATGTTGCAGAATTAGTCGCGATCATAATGACAGAAATTGACGCGGACGAAGTCGCGGGCAACAGCTAGTGGTAAAATACAAAACTGCATCATGTAATTATGTTAAACAAATTGGTTTTTTTGTAACGTTTTAACGAGATGATAACAGCTTTTTTGTGATGTGATTCTTACATTATTCTTTTACGTTTAAAAATAGGCAATGATATTATAAAGTTATTCCGTCTGAATATGATTCGGTTTACATATTATTTGACAGTGATGTACCATGTTATTATCGTTCAATTTTGCATGTAATCTCCGGTAGGCTTTTAAGTTCTGAAATTTACGATATGACTTCATTTAACTTGTGACAACGTGTATATTAGACAACGGAGGGATCGTAAATCATTCCTTCGCGAAAACTCCGTCTGAAAATCTCATCTGGCGAGTTGTAAAACGCAGACTCTCCCCAGAGTCGATTAACTTGAGTAAGAGTCTGATGTTTTGTGTGCGCTGTAACCTTTAGTTAGACTCGCTAAAATAATTACGTTCCATTGCATACCTGCTGCTAGTCGCCGTTTGTACGGGTGTACTAATGAACAAAACGAAACTTAATATTTCCTTTTCAACTATAAATGATCCTCGGTTTAACTTGCTTACTAGCTTTTATTTAGACAACTTTCGATCAACAGTATTACTACTTCGAACAAAAATACAAATATTTTCAGTCATACCAACCTTATCCTGTCAATGTTAAGTTATACTCACAATTTTTTTTCCAAATTAGCGCAGCCGTCCTAAAGTAATGATACCAAGAGCTGGAGGCTGATATAGTATAGGTAAGTAACAGCCTATAATCATCCCACTGCAAGGAAAAGGCCTCCATCATTAAATTCAAGTTACCACAGCAATGATGGGTGTACTGGCATAACCACCACGCTTGCCAAATGCGGGTTGGTGATCACAAACCCGAGCAACGTTCGAAAATTTGAAATTTTTTTTGTTGCCCGACCCGGGATTCGAACCTGGGACCCCGAGATCTGGCCCGGTATTTAAACCACTAGACCAACGGGGCATTTAGGTATCTGGATGTATATAGTATATAGTATAGGTATCTGGATTTTATTATAAGATTGTGATGTATTCTTATTATTGATTGTGGTATAATATGGCATATCAGTTCATAAAAATTAAAGTAATTGAAAAAAATCCTTTATAAATAAATTTTAAATAGATTTTGTATTACCTTGTTACAAAACAAAATACGAGTGTTATATTATGGTCTAAACGACGGGCGGGTGTGACATTAGTCATCCAATTGAAATTGTTGTTACTTGCGAGGTATCAGAGTGCAAACTATTTTGCCAGAGAGTATCGCACTCTACCAAAACCATAAATCAAAACAGAAAATGTCTTTTAGAAATATAAGTTCCTATTATCTATTAAATATACGCCATAACTGGATGCACAAGACGGTAGATGCTCTGTTTACTTATAAATTATGCACTCCGCCATACACGTTCAACATAAAGTAAAAACACCTGGGGTCGAATGGACCCCGCGCGACTAATTAACGGTTAAGTATGTTGCTCCAAAAAACAAAAGAGCAACTCACGGTATAATTTTACGAGCCATTACGATCCTGGCGGCTCTGAGTAACGATAAATCATCCGCCAAAACGCACATCCCTCTCGACGTGTTTGCGTCTGCTGACTCGATATTCAGGACAGGTGTTTTACTCGTATCACGTTTGTTATTTAATTACTCCATCGTTTTGTTATCAATCTTTTTGTATCACCGACATTTGACGACCCGGTTGGTGCTGTGGTTCCGTTTTTCTCCCGATTGTACAGACAATAGCACGTCAACCTACCACAAAACGTAAAATTTTCTCAATTGATACTGATCTCTATTTGTTGGACTTAAAGTTGAAAATCAATTCAATGACCTTTAACTTTTTGGGTAGGTTTACCTGCCGTTGTATGTACTTACCAACCTACCTTAGAAATACAGTTAGGCGATCCATTGGCACCATAAAAGTGTTAGGGGATCGGTTTGGAATTTAAATTGACGGTGGATCAGATTCAGGGGGTCAGATGGGAAAAACTCTATTTTTGAGTTTGACCCCGTTTGGATAAATTTGGGAAATGAACTTTCCTAAATTGGCTTGGGTCTAGAGAACCCTCTCTTCTCAGGAGTTTCAGTCGTGCTTCGTAAGGCATCGGCATGTTAAACTATAGTTCCAAGGTTCTTGTCACAAGATGGAAATCGTAAAAACAAGTTACGTTAAAGGCTAAAAGGCGGTTTGGAAAACTCTGACACCGGATCATCTTTGAAGTATAATAAAGAATAAGAAGAAGCCAATACTTTTTATAATACGCGATTTTTTTTTCAACGCCAATTATATCAGAAACTAAATTAATTCGCATCGCCAATATTAATCCAATACAAAATTTGTTAGCAGATTTTTCCGGCGAAATAATTTACTTCTGAAAAGACAGCCATCTAGATACCAATCAACGTCGTCTTTCAGAGAAAAACGTTTGCGTCAAATGCAGAAACTCGAATCAAATTTTTATTTCATAATTTTAAAGATTTATAGATCTGAAAATGTCTCCGGAATCTTTCAGCCGGTATATCGTTGAATGTTTAATGCGGCAACTTTCGCGCCTCTCCAAAACACTTCATTGCTATTTTTCTCGAGAAGTAACAGGTGTACTTTCTCTCATGAAACTTCTTTGGCCTAGTTTAAATAAGCCCATTGGCTGCCTATTGAGCAGTTTGGCCAGGGTGTTTCGAGATAAACTTTGAAGTCGCTTTTAACCTAATTAAAATTATCTTGCCTATATTTGTTTCTTGGAAACAAGAAAGCTTCCCTTGCCGTACTTATGAAACATCCCAATTAGAGTTTCTGACCAAGTTACGAGTTTGCTTTACACCTTGTTAAATTCAAGTTTGTACCTCAATTTAACAATTTGTGGCATTGATTTATAACAGAATGTTAATTGATAAAAAAAGAACAGCAGCTACTTCAAAGTTTTTAAAGTCGATCAAAATTAAACGAGTTTTGGCATATCCTGCAAACAAATAAGTCCGAATAAACTGCACGTCTTCTGCTGGCCGGTTTTTTCTAGTCGCCTGAAACGACACCAATAGGACAACAATAGGCGCTGCTATTATTTTTGAAGTCACTGTAGGACAAAGTTCGATTTTTTATCCACATTTCAATACCTTTTTTATGGAACCAAAAAAGTTTTCATACAACGCACGTTCAGAATTCCATGCTTTGTGTAGATTTTTAAACCAGAAAACAAATACGAGTAAACTTCGACATCCACCGACAGCGCGGTATCTACTTATACATACATACATCCCCCTATTGTACATTTCAAATATTATGTCCGAAAACGGGAGCTGTGATGACGAGCGAGTGGTCGGTTTGAGCTGGATTTGAATACTCTATGCTGTGGACATAAGGTACTATTTTCAATAAAAATACAAATAGACCAGAGAACCTGAGCGGATCAGCCGGTGGCGACGATTAAGCCGCGAGTGGGAACTCGTGTTAACTTGAGTTTGCTTTTTGTCTTGCCCCTGTCCTGTTATTGAAACCGTGTTGGGTGGGTCTAGGCGAGGATTATGTCCGAAGCTAAAATAGGTTAAAATATATGCGAATATTTTATCTCAGTCATTCAGTGAGTTTCACTGGAATAACGAACGGTAATACTGACAGAGCCCATGATTATCTGTTTTCTGTGCAATTTTTACTTCTTGCTTAAAGAAGACGGACCATGGTGGGCCAAAATGTAACAAGATGAAATATTGTTCATTCAAACACTTTTTAAATAGTTAAGATAAATACAAAATATCAGCTTTATCCACAGTCTAGGAAAAAAGAAAACAACGTTAGAAGTTACTGTTAACGAATAAAATGAATCGAACATGACAAATCGATCACGTTATTTGATTCATTTCTTAATCGTTTCACTGCAATTAAAATATATAATAATAATAACATCACATGCATAAAACATAGAAATCATCTTAAAATAGATGATGATGTGTCCCAAATTTCAAAGTTCGTTTTAGCCAACAATCTATTGAGTGATTATCAATCGGGCTTCTGTCCTGGCCACAGCACCAGCACCGCTCTGCTCAAAGTCACCGAGGACATCAGGGATGAAATGGAGCACGGTATGGTCACTGTGCTTGTTCTTATTGACTTTTCTAATGCTTTTAATACTGTTGACCACGATGTCCTTTTATCATTATTAGCTCACTTCAATTTCGCTTCAGACGCGCTGGAGTGGTTTGCCTCCTACCTTCGGGATCGCCAGCAGGCAGTTCGTGTAGATAAGACTCTTTCCCATTGGCGTAATCTGCTTACTGGTGTGCCTCAGGGAGGTATACTATCTCCATTGCTGTTCTCTATTTTCATTAACTCTATTACTCTTGACATTGGCTCTTCACACCATCTGTATGCGGATGACCTACAACTTTATCAAGAGTGTCGCTTTGATGAATTACATCTTGCTGTGCGGCGACTTAACGATGACCTCAGGCGCATATCTTTGTGGTCTGATCGTTATGGCATTGCTGTGAACCCTAATAAATGCCAAGCAATTATTATTGGGAGTCAGCGACAAATTTGTCGCATTGATATATCCAGTGTTTCTTCGGTTAGCTATAATGGTGTAGTCATTCCATTTTGTTCGAATGTCAAAAACCTTGGCCTACACATGGATGCTACGCTTGGTTGGACAACTCAGGTGGCTGAAGTTAGTCGAGGGGTCAATGCCACACTGCGCTCCCTCTCCAGGCTAAAACATTTTCTTCCCGTTAAGACCAATATTTCTCTTGTTCAGTCACTTGTCTTCCCTCTTATTGATTATGCTGATGTGTGCTACTCAGACCTTAACCAATCTCTTCTAAACAAAATGGATCGTTTGATTAACAACTGCGTTCGTTTCGTCTACTGTTTGCGTAAATTTGACCATATCTCCATGCGCCGCTTGCAGCTCCAATGGCTTCCTCTCTCTTTTTGGCGCGACGTGAGAATTTTGTGTTCGCTTTTTTCTATTTTAACCGATCCTAATTCTCCCACTTATCTTAAATCCCGATTCGCTCTTCTTAGTTCGACACATTCGCGCCAATTGCGCTCCTCTGATAAACTCACTCTTTCTATCCCTTCTCACCGAACCGGTTTTGTCTCCAATTCATTTTTTCTTCAATCCATACGGCTTTGGAATTCACTGCCCGAGAGTATTAAACACGCTTATAGTAAATATGCTTTCAAGAAATATGTGCGGTCACATTTTCTACATAAATTGCAATCGTAGACCTTATACTTCCACTATTTTCGTCATTGTTTGTTATGTATATTTTTATATAATATAATTTAGGTATATATTGTATCTATTTATATGTTGCATTTATTTATATATTGTATTTAATGTATTACATTGTTTTTAAATATTTGTTTTATTCTTATCCGTTGCACCGCCCACAAAACATTTCTGTTTAGCCCAATGGTCGACTGGCAGAGAATGCCGCAGGGAATTAAGTCCACCTTTTGTACATTTATTTCGTAAATGTGTGCAATAAAGTTTAAATAAATAAATAAATAAACAACCTTGTTTTTTTAATGAATAACTGTAATCGATTATTCATATAGGTACTTAAACACTTTGGTGCCAAAGCTGTAAAAAAATTGACATTGGCAGGAGAAAGAAAAAAAATGTCACTCTACTTGTTTGCTTTGTTTTCTTCGCTGCGTTTTGAGTGTGCTCTTTTTCTGCTTTTGGAATACTTTTATCTAATGTGGTCAAAAACTCTCTAGTAACATAAATACGCTTATCTGTATTATATAAAGTGCTCCATTACTTTAAAAATTAATGATTTAATACGCTATACTTTGTAAAAGTTAACTATTTCGGTATAAGCTATTCTTAACCTCACTTTTTCATAATATTTTATATCTCAGATCACGGACTGCCAATTTTTTCCAAATTCTCAGGAATCCTTTAATTTCATACTATCTTTCAAATAACACTACTTTCACTGTGTTACACCTTAAGCCCAAGGTTCTAAGGAAGTCGGTCCGTTTCCTTTAAATTTACTCATATCATGAAGAATGAATATTGCACACATATTTGAGTGTTGATCTATTAATCAACTATATATAAACTTTATACTATTTATTTTAATGATGAATGACGTTGAATTTGAACATCAGCATCAGATATCAAGATTCTGCAATCAATTTAAAGTTTACTAACATAACGTTATTAAACATGCGTATACATTTATTTGATTAATGATTCTCAGGAAATAATAAACTAAAGGTACTTAGAATTAAAAAAAGTATCAACTTTTTGTAGTTTATAATAAACTGTTAGTAGAAATTGTATGATAATATCAACATTACTAACATCAAATAAATATTGCTTGACTTAAATATGACTTATATAACCTACCTTTTAGATATTTTTGAGTTAAAACACAATTTCTTAATTATATAGTAGCATCAGCAATTTTGATTTATGTGTGCGCACTGCGGTATATTATTTTCTGGCATTAAATGCTACTCTCTCTTAATATGCGCTGTTTTGAAGAGCGCGTGTCATTTACGAGCCGCGGTGGTTGTACCCATACACTGCAGGCCAATGCGGGTTACGACTTGTCGCGACTGTCAACGAGTGCTTAGGGGTGCCACTACTGTTTTACTTAACACTGACATTTTATAAGAAACATGTATTTTTGCGCATACACTGCAGAACAATGCCGGTTACGGCTCGTCGTATATGTCGAGTGTTTGGGGGCGGCACTAAGCTGTTTTATTTAATTATAAAGTTAACAATTCCCATACTTGAGTTCGATGATATTGAGATGATAATTTATAAGAAAAGTAAGTTGCAACAAACCGGTTTACTTCAAACTCTACAAACACATCTAAACATATTGTACTTACTACTAAGTCTAGTAAAAGTATTACTTTACTATACCTACATTGTATAATATTATTAAAATGGGTATGCATCATTTCATTCAAGTCGATATTATTATTTATAATAATTAGAACATGTTTAATGGAAGAGAATTTACTAGTGCTTAGTGCTTGTTTGTTACTAAACTCTCCAACATCTCCTTAAACTCAGTAAAGTATATTCTTCTAGCAGTCTCTGCCGATTACATGTAATTAATTGAATTAGCCACGCTCAGAAGCTTGGCAAACTTGACAGCACCGACCCAGATATTCCTGATTGACTAGTATTCAATAATAAAACATTATGCCCTATTACATAATTGCTTTACCGATATTTACTGAACATTACGTCGGCAACGTCCAACGGCAACTGTGTTATCTGGTTTGAGAAATTTGATCAAATCCACAAGTATTTCGCACATTATTTTAGTGCGGTGTTTGTAGTTTGACCTTACAAGAACGATCCATGGACTTTTTTCTTATGTTACCCGATAACTGATTGCAGTTATTTGCAGTGATTGCAGTTATCTTTTAGTCCGAATTAGTCATTAAAAACTCACAATTGACCAAAATCAAGGATTGGACCTATCAAAAAAAATTACATTCATCATCATCATCTAACTGTACTGGATTTCGACAGACTTGCTACACGTTTAGCTGCGTAAAAACTTCTTGTCACCTGTATATTATATACTAAAAAGTGCTCGCAATCATAAAAACTGAATACAAGAGCAAGATACGGCTATTAATCCAGTTGAATGAGCTAACTTGTTTATTCTCAGTAAAAAGTTATTCGATTAAATACGTGCCCACGTTTAAAAACAAAATAAACGTACTAAGAGACCTAGCTATGATTTGACGTTCATAGTTACGTAAAGCTACGTTCATGAACGTACAACATTTTGTTTGATATTCGTCAAACTCTACAAAAAATCGGAACAAGGGTTCAGTTCAGTTCAGAGAGAAGTTGAATTAGTTCAATAGTGCCAGGTAGTATTAACTAACCTACAGACAGCTAGTGCCTAGATTCACGTGTAATCTTTTGCAAAGCGGTTTCGAAATAAAAATAACTCCAAAGTGAAATAAATGCAAGGGAAGTAATTAGTAAAATGTACACAAGGGATCGCGTATTCGCGTCGCTTGCCGCACAGTAGTAATCAAAAGCCATCCAAGGTTAATAATAAAGTGACGTGTAAATCGCAAATCAGTATTATCTCTTTTTATTTCAAGCTTCTGGTAATGTAGATTTAATGTAGCTCTTGAAGTAGGAAGAAGTACTCGTACATCCGTTTTAATTTAGGTCATATAAAAGTCAAAGGAGGACTAACGACCTGCGACTGATCGTTCGGGAGATCCTTAGGGGGGACCATATTAGCAGCGGACGCTTTCTTTTTTTCGTATTATCGATGACAAATCTAAAACATCTTTTTGTCATGTAATTTTTTAATTAAGGTCGATCTGTTCGTTCCATTTCCATTTATGCCTTAAAAACCGTTTTTGGCATACGAGTGCTGCGAATATAAAACTAGCGCACTGGGCCAAAGTCATGTCATGGTTCCTTGGCTGGAATCCAGGAGCCAAGGTCGGGTTGGACCTAGCGTACAAGGACGCGATTCCTGGCGCCCCATCAACATTAACGAAAATGGTCGCTATGAGCCAGCCATCTCATGTCAAGGCCTTGGCATCAACAGTTTTGGTCACTTTTAAAAGGCTTTACGACTTATTCTACTTTGAGGCTGCAGTAAATATTAATTTTAAAAAGATGAACGAAACCTCGTAAAGATGCTTATGCAAAATTTATGCAGCGGTTTCTCTTCTGTTATTATTTGTGATTGAATTTTATATTTAAACAGCACTCATTTGGATGACTTTGAATAGTCATTGCCTGAGACTGATACCTACTAAATATGAAATTTACGTAAGCCTTATTCGTAATACATTGTTATGTTTTTACGGTCATCGTTCAGGGTCAGGTAAGAAAATGTTATTCATGCATTATGCTAATCAGTGTTTTGTCAAGTTATGAGATTTCTCTCTGAAGTAGAGTAGGGCGCGTGCTAGGGATATTCTATTTTATTTTGTAAGAAAAACCAAGCTTCGATTACCGCTTTATTAAAATGTATGAGATGTTTTTAATGTTGAAATTTTTCATGCTGATACGTAGGTGCTATGTAGACAGTTCGTTTCTTCGGTATCATAAAAGTGTCCAGATAAAGTTTGTTCGTCCGTTACCTCTTCACGCCTTAAGATAGATAGATTTATTTTATTTCAAGTAATAATTACACTTAACCTCTGAACCAGTTGAGATGAAATTTGATAGATTTTTTAATGAGATGGCGTTATTCTTATTTGATAATTATAATGTTGGATATTTCTAAATACAACCAAAATAATAGTAAAAAAAATACTAGTGACATTTCTGGAAGTGAACAGGGCACAGAAGAGACGTTCATCACGCGTACGTTCGCAAGTGAACGGAGTTCATACCATCCTTAATCAGGATCTTTGACAAATTAGGTAGCCAGAATCCGCCCCTGTTTGGTTAATAAAGAATGACATCCTGTTATTACAATCTGATTGCTTTCCTCCAGTGAAACCGCACGTTTGAAACCTTGCAACTTCGCTTCGGTTCGGGACTCAAATATTGAACCGCATCATATGTATATACTCGTATTAGGTAAATGATTAACCATTTGTTGTGTCGCGCCGAACTAAAATAGAATATCACTCCACTTCTAGTGCTATGGTCCTCGTGAGAAAGAGAACTCAAGAAGCAGACGGGCGCCACAGCGTCTTCTCTCTATTGGCAAAACTGCGAGCGCAAACCGGCGCGGCCTGCCGAACTTGGCGATTATGGCAAAATGCTCTTTTTTAGATAGCTTTGTTTATGTAAGCACAAAAGACCGATGTGGGCTGATAATGAAGTTTATTACAATACCATACCATGACATCACAATCAGAAGTATTGAAAGAACGTCTTCAAAATAATCTATATAATTTGTCATATGGCTAATATTCTTTAGTTTACTGTTTTCTTTAGTCTTCTTACTGTTATTTACAAATAAGGGTGTTAACATAGCTCTCGCATTCGATTGTGCAAACTAAAGCGTCGTTCACACGCACCGGTAATCGTTTAGAACAACTCGCCTTGAGTGTAATTGGCGCAGGTGTTGCGGGCTCTCATCGCCACCTTAGAGGTGTCACCATTCCAATTTCCACCCCTCCCTTCCACCGAACCCTCCTTCGGTTTTTATTGGATTTTTTCTCAATATTCCTCATCGCTTACGAACGGGCGAATTGCCGAATGTAGACAAACTTGAAAAGTACTTACACCAAAAATTAAGTGTCTTTGCTCCTTTGTGCATTTTTAGATTTTATCATTTCTTAAACTTCTGTCAAATTGTGATTTGAAGATACAATTTCTTGAATGTGATTTCCTTCGGCCCTAGTGGCGGGTTAGAGTACCCAGTCGAACCCTCTCAAATTAAATAATTTCGAGTCCAGTTAACGACACTCATAATTCAAGTAATGTCTGAAATGTAATGTCTAAATGAAACATGCATTGAAAAATTTATAGATGTTAAAACACATGAATCTAGCATTCCGTGTGAACGGAACTAAATAATATAGACAGAAGAATACAATCTTCATTCCTTACTTAACTAATATTATTTCTGCATAATATTTTACATTTCACAGTTCGACGTAACAGCATGTTTAAGTTCTACTTAGCGGTCATTTTAAAGCTTCTGACGTAGAATATTGGTCAGCAAAAATAAGACTTACTTGTGTCAAATTCTACTAATTAACTCGCGAAAACTAGCTGATCTTCGTTTTGCTATAACCAAACCCTGGAATTACTCGTGACGCGTGGATGCGACGTAAATCGATGGGCCTTTGATTTTCGGGCTGTTTAAAAACACGTGATACCTTTAGTCACGTTATATTTGCTTGTATATATTATATGTTTACTTTGTAAACTTGAACTTTGGACCCGTGTCTTTTATAGCGTTTACTAACAATTATTTCGTGTGGTTTAATAGCGTTTACTAACAGTTTTAATATACTATATACTTTATTTTATCTTGTCTTCTATTTTATTTAATTCTTAGGGAATAGTTATAGAGAAGTAGGTTCTCTCAACTTTTCCCTTACCCCCTTTTCTTTTGTATATAGCGTATCAGAACCTAGGTTTCTGAGGGTATTCCTCTTTAAGGGTACCCCGAATTGTCTGTTACGTTATAAAATATAATTTTGTATTTATTTTAACTTGAGTACATAGTGACGAATACCAACACGATCAGGGCCTAATTCGCGTAACCGAATCGCAGTTCGATCGTGGTTGAATTGGACGATTTTGACATTTAGCCCATACTAGAACTGCCAAAAACCTGTCGTTCAATTACGATTGTGATACGATTTGGTTACGCGAATAGGGGGACAGTAACTCGAATCTTCGCGCTATGATGCGAAGACTAAGGCAAGGCTCCATTTTATCACAATGGATTTTATCTCGTGAATCAAATTACTCAAACAAAATTGCTCTTGCCTTTACATCGCGGTAATGCGCGGTTAATGAATGGTCTCAAAATTAAATTATGCTCATTAAGCCAGAAATGTGTTTACTTTTTGTAGATAACCAACCATCTTTTATTATTTGAATAAATTGTTATTATGATACTTTTACGATGGACCCTTTTAACCTTGGAAAGTTTACAATAATAAGCACCTTGCGTCCGCCGGACTGTAAGATTCCAACTGATTTTAACTTACTGTTTAATTAAACGGAGTAAACGCATTAATCTATATATATATATATTAGGGGTTAAAGTATGAAATTGCCGTTTTGTATGGACGATATCGAGAAAAGTCATTTTTCCATACTAGCATTTTTTTTGTTTTTTTAAAAACGCCTGAACCGTTTTCGATGCAATTAAAGGTGTAAGTTAGATGGTTATAAAGCTACGCATTATAGTATTTAAATTTCTGAAAATCAATGTATATAATACAAATATACTTAATTGAAGCAAGAAGGTCAGCTGACACATTGTAAGGGGTCTTTTCAACGACTTTCTTTGAAGGAATAGAATAGGCGCTAGTATTGCATTTTTTTTTTTTAGTCAAAAGTTACTTTTTTTAGTTTTTGATATAATACAAAAAGAATTACGCAATAATATGACTATACTTAAGAGCTATAAACAAAATAAAAAGTGGGAAAATAATCGGCAATTTCATACTTTAACCCCTATTAAAAATGAATCCATATTTCCCTTGGTCACGTCACGGTCGCATCACGCGTGAACGGCTGGACCGATTTCGCTAATTATTTTTTTGTTTTGTTTGTTATTGTCAGGAGAATGTTCTTATGAAAGAAAAAATTAAGAAAATTACGCGGAAAATTATAAAATTTAAGAAATCTTAATCACCATACCAAATTATTTGTAATGTAACCTTATCGCTTTTGACAATTTAAGCATTATGGCGTTTGACATAACATTGACAGAATGCGTGCTGCAAATATCGTCAAAAAGGGGGTAAAAATAAACTGAATTTGCACATGGCCAGTAATGTCTGTCGCCTGTTCCCGTGACGAAAAATGTTGTGTATCATAAATTATAATAATAATAAATAATTGGTTACATTTTTTTATTATACCATTTCGTAATCAATATTCTTAGTTAAGAAAGAAGAAGAAGAAGACAGGACAACGTCTGTCGGGTCCGCTAGTGTAAAATAAAAAATCTAGACACACAAACAGTGACACAAAGACGTCCTAACCAAATGAACATTAGTGTGCTTTTTACTTAGTTGCATTATGGTTGAGTTTGCATTTCGGTTCACTTCGGCATGACAAAATGCTTTCATTAAAACTAGGATAGATCCAAGTGACATTTTGTATGGTACTGTAAATTTTATCAATGAGATTACAATACGCAAAAGAGGTTCTCGAGGCAGCAAGTACGAGTACCTACATATTTATACACGCAGAACTTTGTGGTTCCGATGTTTTTTGTAAGGAAATTACTTCGAATAATTGAGCGATAAAGCTTGTAAATACTCTAGCTACTACCAAAAAATTCTTGTCAATAAAAAGCATACAATAATACAACCAATTTCGAGTAGGTGCTAAAGGAACAAATAGTAATTATGGTCGATATATATATTTTTAAACTTTCGGCGTGTATGCCTTTCTAGTTTTCTTATTATTAAATTTTATCTCTCTTAATTTCAATAGCTCATAACAAAAACTCAGGTTTTAATGCTGTTTAATGATTGCTGATATTCTAAAAGCTTTCTGCAATGTCCCTGTATTACATAAACGATTTAAATGGGACATAACTTGAGTAATGTTTAATTTTCTCCTGCTAATTAGAAGCAGATCGGCTTAACGATTTAGAAGCAGTTTTTATGATTGCAAAGCTATATCAAACACAACTATATATGTATATACAGTTTGTGTTGTTTTCATCGTCTATCTATATAATTAGCCTAATTAATGCAAGGCACTGAGTTATTTCTTGGTCTTTTTATTTCCATCCGCTGCCAGCTACATTATGTTGTATTTACCGTCACTCTTCCTTGTTGGAAGATGTCCTGCCATAAGCGTTCACATCTCTGTAGGTAACTGTGATTTCACTCACTGAAAAAACATATAACCACCAGTAAGATTTCGAGCTATAGATCGCTATCAATAAGGATGAGCATACATTTAGAAAAATAATGCTTAGCTTCAAACTATCGAAAAAATTACAAGTAATTTTGGTGACAACCTTACTCTAGTGGACAGGACTATAAAACATAATGTAAATGATCATAAAAATCTTAAAAAGTACTTTAAAAAATAAATTCCCGTTCTTAGCGTTGCCGGGATTGTTGTTCTTGTTCCTCTTGATTTGACATTAATCAACGAAAGTCCGTCAAAATCATTTGGAACCAATTTAATGTCATTGTTATGGTTTGTTGGTAAATATATAATAAGCCAGGATAATGGGCTTAGTCTAGTCGTCTAAAAAGTCACCCTGTATATCCAAAATCGATCTACTAAGAAAGGATTTCTTCAAAGGGTTCTTCGCTGTGTATCTTCTCCTAAACGGCATTGATATCAAATGTCTCGTAAATTTTAATGAGCCAACAACGTTTCGTCACTTTAGTCACAATAGAGTGGGTGCACGACAGGTCCAGTCTGGCTTTTGACAATAAAACAAACAAAACAAAAAAATCTAGGAGGTGACTGACGGCTGCACTAAAAATGCAGTGCTTAGGAAATACGTCGTGAATATCTTCATGTTAAATCAGTGGCCACTTTTTTTTCGGATTTGACTTTTTTTTACGAAGTCGCTAAAGGCGCTCTGCCTAAGTCCACCGCGATAGCGGTTACCCGGTACAGCCAAAGATGCAGTCCTTAGTATATGTCGGACTCCTTGAAGCTTTAACTACATTCATAGTTTGAAGTTTAACTACATTTGATAATAAATGTTTGATGTTAAGATATTGAGTTTCAATTAATTATCACTTTGACTGTGATATTGATTTTAAATCAGATCATGAATAATAACCGTGTAGTACCCGTGTCACAAGTCCCGGGAGCTACTCGGAGTAAGTAATACTAACTAAGTAAGTTTTATTGCGTTTTCCGTTCGATAAAGTACGCCTACTAAGTTGCATGTCAATTTTGTTTTAAGGGTCTCGTAAAGAGTTATATTCATCCATATAACGCGATTAATTAACGTCGCGAACATGCGCTGAAGTAATTTTAAGTTTATTATTCTTAACTCAAGAAAATTATGGGCATTCTAAAAGGGCTTTATTTCACTTCAATTTCAATTTTAATTAGTGTTTTTTTACTTGACTTAGAAATACTAGAGTTCGGGGTTATTACGAAATACATTTTAAATTACGAAGTATTTATTTATGAATTACGCATTGCAAACATGACAAATCTATACAGGTGCAATGCTATATACTTCCCACAAATATAGGTAGTAAACTAATCAAGCCCAAGTTACTATAGTTTGTTGGAAATTTTCAAACTGTAGGTATTTTGTACAAATTATACGTGTCTTATATTTAATAATCTAATAGTTCTTATCCTAAAGCGTATTCCATCATTCTCTCAAAATTTCTATTAAGTGTTTAGTCTTAATATAAGCCCTACATTATTTCGCTAAATATTTTGTTAGTCTCATGTTTAGAATTAATTATTGGTGTATTATTGTTATTTGTAATATGTAGACACAATTTATTCGCGCCTGCTGTATTTAAAAGTACCGTTAAACATTTGTCTACGTCAGTGCTGACGCCTCGCACATTTCCAATAAAGCGTTAAACTCAACATCAACGTGTAAGGCTAATTGCTGACGTGCGACTCCTAGAATTACTTATGAGTGTATGTATGGAGGCACTACGTGGAATTTAATATTTAAAAAACATCTGATTTCTTATTATTTGACATCTTGCTCACAGCTGTTAGCCCATAACTTTCTCAACACGGTTTAAAGGCAGTCAGCTTCACACCATTTGGCATGCTTAAGTTCCGCGAAGTCATTAGTTAGTCTAAAACTACTTATGTCCTGTAGACATAACTTACGTAGCAGTCTGCTTCTTCGTCCATTTGGGTAGCCGTTAGATCAAATTCGTCCTTTGAATTCGTCTAATCAACAGACCATAGCGAAAATGTTGCTGCACCACCACATAATCTAGTGTGTCACCCAGGTGACACAAAGATTCATCACAAAGAAGATATTCTTTTCATCGTTAGGTATTGGTAGATTTTATTTTAATTTATAAAATAGATTATCTTAACTATACATCGGTGAACTCTACTTCAATAAAGTTGTAGTCTAGTGCAGACTAGCACTAAATATACCGGAACATAATTTGGGGCAAAAAATATATTGAGCAACTGCCTAGCTAGACTTAAAAAAAAATGATTTTATGTTCTTCGTCGCCGACAAACGTTTCGTCTGCGTTGTGTCTTAGACTCAACAAGCGACGCGTAACAGTTTTTATGGGAACTGTTGCTCGTAGTTTCACTCCTGATTGACCTTTTTTTCATTTGGTTTTGCATTGCCATGTATTTCCTAAAAGAGATACGAGGCGAATTAAACACCATAAAATGTGCATCTTTATCATCCTTCATTTGTGTCTCATCAAAAGAAAGAGTATCCAGAACAGCAGTGCACTTGTTGATACTAAAATATACATCATTCATTATTTAAAGGATCTTTTTAATGTTTTATTTACACTCATTTTGCACATTCCCATAATAATCTGAACTTTTCTTGTAAACAAGCTGAGTCCGCAACTTCGTACGTACAGAATGTTTGGCGTGACATCCCTTTTTTTTTAATTTAATTAAATTATATTGGTATAATATTATCTAGTTAGTTATGTGAGTAACGTAGATATTTTCATATGAATTTATTTATTTGTGTAAGTAGTTAAGATTTGTTTAGTAAGAAGTAGTAGGTATACAATATAGTAAATATTTAGCCTTGTGTTCTTGTTTTTGTTTTCATTGCATATTAAATCTGTTAGCATCTACATTAACATGTTACAAAAACTTCCACTTAAATGATAATCTAACTATATGGGCGCCATGTGCACAAGAACAATATAGAACACAGAAAAAGCACAAGGAAAGTAAAGTAATACCTACTAGTTCCAAAAATAAAGCTGTCCTCAGGCAAATATATTTGATAATTTTTATCAGGTTTTTATAGAAGAGAAATGTCCCGTGCGTAACTTACAATAGTTATTGAGTAGATGGAACCACAGTGACATTTTAATCACAAAGAATAGGGTTACCTAGAAATGGTAATAAAACATCTTCTATAGTAAAAATTTCCTAAATTTCTAGAGTTCCGTACCTAAGAAACGAATGGAAACGGGAACCTATAACTAAGCTGTGCTGTCCGACCCCCTGTCTGTCAGCGGGCTTTATCTCGCGAACCGTAATAGGTAGACAGTTGATATTTTAACAAGTATGTAAGTATTTCTATAGCCAAACTAAAAAGGAAAACTCAAGAAATTTGGTCTATTTAGCGCTTTTGGCTCGACTTTGAACACAAAACTTTTTAGACAGCTTCAGATGGGGTTTTAACCTTTTAATAATAAGGCGCCTGCACTTACAATTGAGCTGCCTGGCGTAGACACCGGTTTTCAAGGTTCAATGCCTAAACGGGTCAACGTAGAAAAGTGTTTTTCTATTTTTTCTCGGGTCTGTGTATTTGTGGTAGCTTAGTTGTTTCTGATAAATAGTTACTCACTTTGAGATCAGAATAATGTATGTGATGTTGTCCACATTTATTTATTATTATTAATAGGGGTTAAAGTATGAAATTGCCGAATATTTTCCCACTTTTTATTTTGTTTATAGCTCTTAAGTATAGTCATATTATTGCGTAATTCTTTTTGTATTGTATCAAAAACTAAATAAAGTAACTTTTGACTAAAATAAAAATGCAATACTAGTGCCTATTACTTCAAAGGAAGTCGTTGAAAAGACCCCTTACAATGTGTCATCTGACCTTCTTGCTTCAATTAAGTATATTTGTATTATATACTTTGATTTTCAGAAATTTAAATACTATAATGCGTAGCTTTAGAACCATCTAACTTTCACCTTTAATTGCATCGAAAACGGTTCAGGCGTTTTTAAAAAAACTAAAAAATTGTTAGTATGGAAAAATGACTTTTCTCGATTTCGTCCATACAAAACGGCAATTTCATACTTTAACCCCTAATATTTATGTTTGACTTTATTCAAGTGCATTGCACAGTTAGCCAGCGAAGTTTCATTATTGGTTTTGGTCATTTAACATTTATGATATTTTTAATTTACAGCAGCATTTTAATTGGTTAAGATAAACTTTAAATAAACTTTTGGTTACTCTTTGACGGTATAACTTTTTTTGTGCTAGTCCGGATCGCACTTGGCCGGTTTTCCATTATTTGTGAGTGCAGACTTAGTATCGGTGATACGGGAAGAGCACGCTTATAACGCCTTTGTTGTCGCTCTAAGCGACGGAGGGACTTATCTTTTAGTGAGAAGGTTATGTGTTGAAGTGATCCCACATAGCTAAAATACATAACAAAAGAAACATCACATACATTGCTCCGAATCCAGATTAAGTAGCTATTTTATTTTTAAGCATTTTCTTATGGAATCCAAAACAACGACGGTACCTAAAACATCAAGGCCCGAGATAATATAGGAAAGTGGTTTTCTACAGCCTCGTCCGGGATTCAAAGTCAGAGCTTGCGCCGCCTAGAAAACCTAAGTCAGCCTCGAACTCAAGCAAAAATCAAAAAACTCGATCACAGAATCCTATTTAGATTAGAGAGATTTAAAAAAAAAGTGGACAACATCACATACATTGTTCTGATCCCAATTTGAGTGACTATTTAAAGCATTAGTATTTTGGAAAAACATCTTTTTACTACATTTGGATACCCGTCTGGAATCTAACCCTTATCCTCGGAGCAGGCGACATCATATACACTTTGAAAACCGGTTATCAGACAGTCAAGGAGATATTGATGTCATCATAATCTTCGTCATCATAATCGCAGTCAAACGGCGCCTACTGATGGGCATTGGCGGTCTCCACTAAGGTCTCTCCGGCAATCCGTCCCTCGCCACCCGCATCAAGCGGCCTTACCAATCACATCAAACTATCACGCTCAAACAACTACATCTATTTGTACTGTGCCCGGGCGGACTTCAGTGTACGAAATTAAACATCACAGCCTCGGAGCCGGCCCGCTCTCAGCCAGATTGGAGGCATAAATTATTCCGACCCGTGCAGGACATTATTCATTTGAGATTATTGGCCCACGCTTCTTATTGTCCCCGATCCCCGCCCTGAGTGATTACCCTACAATGGACATTTGATTCGATACCAACACGTCTCGGTAGACACGGCCGCAATTTGCATACAAACACAATTACGGTACACATTGATCATTAGCATTTCATTAATGCCTCTACAGTACGAATTATTTAGATATTACTCTATCCTCTACCTTAATTGAACTATATAATACATTTGATTAAGTAAAGTTAGCTCAAACTTGTCCCAAACCAGTGGTAGGTTAAAATATTGGAACGTGTAAAAACGCTTCTTGAGGGCTGCTTGATGAAATAAGTAATTATACTGATGTTAGAAGAAATTATCGGAAGCAGTACCTACTACCAATGAATTTCCAGTTATATTAAAAGAAAAAAAAATGTAGTGCCGCACAACGACGACCTTCGTCATCGTGTAGCTTAAAGGTCGGTTTTCAAGAGGTCGCCAGCACTGAGGTTCCGGGCTTAATTCTCTGACAATTGCATAGATTATGGACAAAGGACGTTATTGAACATAAGGTTTTAATGTAGAAAAAAAAACTTTCAAATATTTTTGGGTTCTGGGTGTTTCGTTGTTGAAATTTTAATCAAACACAAAGTTTGTGATATTATCTACTATTTTACTTAGGAATTCAATTAAGTGTTGATACCGCATTTATAGCATAAACTTAATAATTAATTATAACTTGCATAACATGGATTTTAACCCGACACAAATATTTACGTGGCATTAATATTTAATATTACACCTCTGTTTGACCATTTTAAAAACGCAACACAATACAACTGATGTGTTCACTTCATCACTTATGTATGCATTAGATATACATTTTCACTGTATAAAATGTAATTGAAACAAAATCTCTATAAATTCTATTTGGGTGAAATAGATCTCTATAGATAAATTTGTGTTTAAAACGTAAAATGATGCTATACTACAGAAGTAAGGTACTTTTATGTTACTAATTTAAAACTAAATTGAAATATCTGAACAAACAAAGCCGACGTTAAAACTATGTCTTTGAACCAATATTTTCTAGCATACTCGTAGTAGGCGTATCATAAATTTCACACATATTTCAAACGCCCAACGTATTCCGAAAACTCCGATACGCTTTCAGAGCCCGTTATGTTTACTATCGAAGTTTTGTGCAACCCGACTGAAAATAGGTATTAGGTGGGAAAACATTTTATACTGCACTTGTGAGCTATATAAATACTTAAGTAAAAGTAAAGTAAAAGTTCGTGAAGTTTCCATAACTCACTAACATTTCGAACATTGGGAAATTTCGTAATAATGTGTACCAAAAACTGCACTCGAAATAGGAATATATCTGACTATATAGGTATTGCATGCATTATTAGTTTCCTTATTGATTTATGTATAAATTTATTTATGGAATTCACATGATCACATCGCGTCTGTCGCCTCTAACGCGTCCTGAGGCTTGTCATCGGGTGCATGGTAGCTGAAAATCAGTGGTTTGCCCCAAGCGAACGAATCGCTGAGCTGCTGCCCATTTGCATCGCTGCGACACACATCTTTTTTTTTCTTTGTCCCTTTTGTTTTTGTATTTATTTTAAATTGATGTACTTTTTATTTATATGCAGCGTTAACTGTTTGTGTGTGTTGTAGTTGTATTTGATGCAAATAAATGAGTTATCTATCTATCTATCTAAATCTATCTACATCATCATCATCGCCCACATGGCAAATTGCATTCGTAACGTTAGCAAATTAAAGTAACATGCTAATTAAAATTAAAAAGGTGCCGACAGTAGTCACCCAGAAATGCGCACTGCTGTTACTCGGCAGTACTATTACCTATAGCCCACTCTTGACCCGAAGCAGTGGTAGACGTAAAAGCGCCTCCTGGGCTCCTGCAGGTGCCTTTTGCAGAAATAAAATTGATTTTATCAGTCCAACATAGCTGAACATAGACCCTACAGAAAGATGTTTTTTCCATATTCACACCCACCCATGGCGTGCGGGATAAATACGCTGACTCAAGAAGGAGTTTGAAAGGGTGGTGCTAAATATTTACGGCCGGCACCACACGGAAGAACTAATATACTTGTGTTAAAATTACTCGTGTTCTACTACTAATTTGTAACATTTTTCCAGCCACCAATTATATCTATTTTATGTTTTGTTTCAGGTACTTAAGAGCTAAAGGACGTTATGAAAATAATTAAAATGGTAACAAGTTTCCGGTAATACAGTATCGTCAATGCTTTATTAACTATTTATTTAACAGTTTGATCGCAGTGTATAATATTATTATAGGCTTTAAATGATAAGATATAGTTCTTTAGGTTGCAATTGTGCTCTATTATTATATTCTTAAAGCACTTCGACCTAGAAAAAATGTTTACTGTTTATTTATGTTTCATCTATTTCCTTAACAAACAACATTATGCAAACAAGTCAAATGTAATGCAGCACGTATAGGACGTATACCAGCATTAAATAAAAATATCTATTTTATAGAAAGTTAGATCAAATTTACGATAGAAAAGGAGGCTCTTCTCTCTTTAAAAAGCTCAGTGTATGTTAGATTGTGACAGCACATGGCAAAAGACACGAAAAATTACACAAAGCTTGCCCGGTGGACCAAAAACGCCAATACACTTTTCAAATTCAAAAGTCCGCAGAGTATGCAGTATATGAACATAAGGACTTTTACACATAACAAGTTTCTGCAGCAGCACAGACGCAATATTATCTAAGCTCCTATTTCAAAAAAGGACAACTCTCTTACATGACGTAAAATAACAAATAGTAAGTAAATTAATCTAATTTTGATCGCTGACCTTAGATAGTTAGTATCGTGGAATGAGACAAGATTCTGAAGTTTAACCGCAATCGAACAGATTTATAGGTATCTCATTCGACGAGGCATTTGCGTATGTAGGTTTCCGAACCCTCCTTTGCTCTGATCGATTGAATTAATTGTAGTTATCGGTTTACGAATGGTGTGATAGATGTTTTCCTGATGTTACAATACTCTTTGATTATCTTGTAAACTTTGAATCTCCGTTGCCTGTTGTCCTGGGGTAACATATTCGTTGAACCAAAGTCTTAGGAATGTACTTAGAGTACGATAACTAACAGAAAATTTACCTAAACCGTCTAGCGTATTATTATGTTGTATCGCCATGTTAAGTATGTAGTATATGACGATATTAGTAGTTGTACCGCGACTTAACGTTACGCGCTGCTACATTGGCGTACGGTGTTGACTCAGCATTATGTTTACTTAAATAGTTTGTAATTAGTTATAAGCACTCTCTACCATATTATACTTCAACCTGTACTTGTGTGTTCTCAATACACGATGTCCAGAATTCTGAGTTTCACTTAACACGTCGACCTACCTAACCTGCAACACACCTCATGGCGACCCTGCCACTTCGAGCAACTGGAATTATGAAGAACTGGAAGATGATCGAACCATAACTTGGCTGAAGAATTACAAGTTTCACGAAGAAAGAAATTGCATTATGAAGAAAGAAGTTACATTACAGAAAAAAGAAGATTCATTATAGAAGAAAGAAAAACCATTACAGAAGAGAGAAGAAACATTATAGAAGAATGAAGCTCATTATAGAAGACATGGAAGTGAAGAAAGAAGCGTACGGGTCAAGGATGGTGTCCAGGGTATAGCCCGGCCCAGTTGGAGCGGTGTCACTTAACACGTCGACCTACCTAACCTGCAACACACCTCAAGTATGATAAATAATAATATAAATAATAAAAACGTTTATTAGTCCCAAATATAAACTTACAGCTTACAAGCATGAGTGCTGTTCTTAAGCTATACATAACAAAAAAAGACACAGCCTGTCTTTACACTAGGAGAATGGCCCTGTAATGTAAAAACTGGCTGCTCCCAGTACAACAGACATTGCAGCTAAGAAAAAAATAACGGTAATTTTTAGAAACAGTAAATTAGATTTATGTAACACTTATGGTTTAGAACTTTATTACAGTTTGACGCAGTAGGAAAATAAATTTTAGAAGAAATAAAAATAAAAAGAAAATGTTTGTTTAGTATTAGGATAGATTTAAATAAAATGTACAGACAAAAACACGCCAACCTACCTCAAAATGTCAAATTTTTTCAATTGATACTGATCTCCACTTGTTGGACATAAAGTTTAACTTTTTGGGTAGGTAGACCTGCCGTTGCCTGTACTAGGAAATAATGCCTACGAATAAACTTGTATCTAAGACAATTTATTAGTAACATTAAAAAGCGGTCGTCTCCTTGTTTTGAATATAGGTGGGCAGCATTAGATAGATCTGAATATAGAGCGTCATTGCGGCGGCGTCATACAAGCTTTAGCATCTGGTTATATCGTCAGTTTTTCTAGCGGCTGTGTTCGCTAATGTAGAAAATCGCAATGTGCAAGCGCTCTTAGGTGTTGGAAAACATTTCCCATCGCACTTCCTGACGCAGGTGCGCTGGCTCACCAATAAATAACCGAACGCGAACTGGCGTTTCATGATCAGTAACCTAACCAGACGTGATATAAGCAAAATATTTCCACCGCAAAGCATTTTACGAGCTGCGCTCCGCGAAACCAAACGTTGAGTAACGGGCTTACGAAATTGACACATGCTGTTTACGATACGAAAACACTTAAGCGTTACTTTGTTTTGAATGTAAAGAAATGTCGGCATTTACGACAAAATAAAATTCAGGTGTATAATTTACTGAATAAAATAGTAAGTAGCCTTTTTTCGTAAACGTGCAACATTAAATATCTGTCTTCCTATAAATTCTTCTCTGCTGACTAAAACTAGCGAAGTCGTCCGCTTTGCACAAATAGCACTAACTAAAAACCGTATTCTTAACCCATAACCTGAAGATCCTCGAGATCTTCACACTAACTATAATCAGTTTAAGGTACTTAGTTAAAATTTGCAAGTAACCTCTATTTAACTCTTCTCTGCTTAAAACAACACCCTTTGCGCTTTTGACCGAAAAAGACGAAATCATTTACTCAAGTTGTTGATTTTAATATTATAAATAATAATGTGAACAACATCCCATACAATGTTCAGATCCCAAAGTAAGTAACTAAAAGAGAACTTAAGTAAGTCTAGTTATGGCATTTAATTATCCCACTGCAGGGCAAAGGCCTCCATCATTGAATTCAAGTTACCATAGAATGATGGGTACAGACAGATAAATATTGTCACCGCGCTTGCCAAATGCGGGTTGGTGATTACAAACCCGAACAATGTTCGAAAATTCAAAACTTTTAGTTGCCCGACCCAGGGGTCGAACGCGGGACCCCGAGATCTAGGCCCGGTATTCAAACCACTAGAGACTAGACCAAAGACTAGAAAAAGACCAAAAAGACTAGAACTTTTTTTGTTTAAATCAGAAACAACAAAGGTAGCAATATAAAATAGAAATTCTTAATAGACTTTAATTACTGTAATCGCTGTTCTATCGTTTCAAATATTTCTGTTTTAATCACTTAAAAGCAGTGAAGGATACCATATATATTGTTTCCATTAAATATTTATGCGATACAGTACTATGATAACGAATGCGAGAACAGATAGTGATTCGGCATTCGTGGTAACATTAGCAATTTGATACCCTATATACGCACAATGATGTCCTATTATCGATGTGTAAATACTATCGAATGTTGATTTCAGAAATAGTTTTAGGTTATCCAGTCCTCGATCATGAACAAAACCATTGGCAACAGCAGTGTAGTTCTAAAATATAGTATGTGTTACGAGCGGAAAACGAAAACATATTTTGTTCCCGTAACAGATTATTCAATATAAATATCATCACAACTTGTGATTCACAAGTTTAAACTAAATACTATTTAATAATATATTTTACCATCGTTAGGCTTTCCTACTTTAGTAAGATTATGTCGATCTATATAATACATATTTTTTTAACTTGCAGCCTTGAGTTTCAAACAGATGCAATCTGGATGCACTTATGGACGTATTGTCACATTAAAGAGTACTCTAAGAAAATCTTATAGTAGTACTCTTTTGTCGTCTTACATTCCTTGGTAAATAATAACGTCTAGAAATTCTTCCGGGATCATAACGCTTGCCCGCAACAGTGACGAAATATTGAAAACTTATAAAAAATATAGCACTGGTAAACCTGTTACCCAATTTCGAAAATGATGCCACACCTCAAACTCTGAGCAGTCCTATCGATACCCTATTATTGCCGGCATGCCGATAAATTATGTGAATGTTTGCCAACAACACTAGACGTAAATATTCTGAGATATTCATTTATTCACGACGAATATCTTAAGGAAAAATGCATGGCGCCTTTATACTCAGATAATGACGCCTTGTGAGAATTTTAAAAGAACCTGCGGTGTAGCCCGTGCAACAAAGACGGTTCATCTTTCATTTTGTAAGGGGCGTGTAGCAACAAATAGTTTTACTTTTTATTTCACTTTATTTTCAATTTGTGTGCGCTTCAGCTGTAAAATAATACAGCCAATCCAATCCTCTGTGTGATTGTTAATTCAACTGACTTTATTGACTTTATTCATAGTTAATGAATGGATTTTGCCCACGCCTTAGGTACTTAGCGCTGACTTATACTTCGATTAATCTTTTACATGAAAATACACCGGAAAGAGTAAATGTCTTCATTTAAAAACTCACATAATAAAACTTTGATACAGATAATAATATAATTAAAAAAAAACTAGGTGATACACCGTTTGTAACCATAGAGCTGTGGTGTACCACATAAGATTTTTGAACTCATAAATACAAACTTTCAGCCTGATCAGCTGTGCGCGTTTATATTATGCGGTAAGTCATCACGTTTTTCAATAAATATAAAAAAATCCGGTGTACATTTTTGGCCCTTTTTTGAGCACTTTTATGAGTTGGGGAAGGGGGCATGTTGGGTCCGGCCTTTATGCGCCCATTCCGTGTTGCCCCCGGCCGGTATGCCCCCACATTAAGTAAGTAAAATATCATGACAAAAAGAGAAACTGGGCATACCGGCCGGGGGCAACCCGAAATGGAGGCATAACGGCCGGCCGGCATGTTGGCTGTAGTGATACTCGTAGATTGACTAGCTGTACGAAACTTAAACTTAAATGGTAGTCTAGTACGTCATTGACAAGGCGCGATAAATGCGATCCTAGTAAGTATGATGGAAAGAAAACAGTTTTAGGCACCTAGTTCACGTAACACTTTCATGTATCTCAATTTAATGACAGTTAGTCAATCTGCCACTATAGATAGTCATCTATTGCCGGTCTCCAATAGTACCTAACCAGTGTGTGTTATTTTATTGGTATTCATGATTTGCTCCGTTAAGAAATTATATAAGTACCTTACATCTTAACTTGATTAAACGAGCACGAATAATATTTTGAGTCTATACTTAGGCCGATGCAGTCTCGAAAAAGCAGACTGCAGTAATGATCGCCCAACTTCGTTAGAGATTCGCGTCGTGTCGAATTGGACGACTGCCATTACTTTAAAAAAATTAAAAAAGAAATACGATACCGAATATTTTATACACTTTTCAGCGTAAAGTAATAAGGGTGAAAGTCACTAAGGCCTTTTTTTTGGCAAACAGATATTTTACAGCCTAGATTTCCTATTAGGTATCTCACTAAATAGGTATTCTGTCCTAACCAATTTTAAGCTTAAATCTTTGTTAATACTTAAGAGTACATTATCGATTGTGAATATTTAACTTTTTGTAGTAGATTTATAGTTGTATCTTGAAAAGAGTATCGAGTCATAATTATGAAATATTACTCGCTGTTCTTTGTGTAGTTAAACAACGTTTCGTGATAAGTTTTATAAGTTAAAATAAAAGAGTGGGGAAAAATTCACGAACTTTGGACACGGCAACTTTGAACATTTCTCATTTTGACGTATTGTCTTATGGGCTTAACCGCGTGTCGCCGGCGCCTTACTAACGCGAATTTGCAACGGAAAATTATTGTTAATAGATGTTTCAGATTACGACAAGTTTTCAAGGATCTAGGTATATGTACGGTCGGCTGAGAAAGTGGTTTTTCCCCTAAGATTCAAAATCATTCGCGCGTCATTGAACAACAAGGTTGACATTCCCATATAAAAATATTCCGACAGCTGGTGATACCAATACTTCATAAGTCTGTAAGTTCAATCTTATCGCTATTTACTGATACATACAATTTTGACAAAACTGGTAATCTACCAGAAACCATTTACTCACTTACTTGGCCGACCGTACTCGTAATATTATCTTTCATCAATCATCGTCATATTTAGCCTCATTTTCATTTTTATCATCATCATCAGCCCACATCAGCCCACTGCTGGATATAGTATTTTCAGCACGAGGGTTATGGCAAGTAATCGTCACGCTTGTCAGGTAGGTTGGATTTGCAGACTTAGGCCAATGATGGAGAGGCTTGCTACTGCCCCAATTCTTTAGTAGCTTCTCCCATACCTAAGACGATAACAGGTAGTGCTATTCTATCTATAGCCAGTACCAAACTTTCAGTTTCATCAAAGTTCATTCAAATTTATTTTTTTACTTCTTAGAGGTTACCTTAATTATTACCTTCTTAACAAAATTAAATGATGCTGGCATCCATTGGTTAAAACCATCGAAAAATATATACGAAATGAACATATAATCGTTAAATCTACATTCATTGGATAAATGATTGGTTGGTTGGTGATTAGTTTATAAAACTACAGAAGACATAACTTAAGCTATGTGTTTCAATTTACCTTTGTAATACAAGATACAAGGATACCAAATTTTTTTTATAAATAAAAAAAACAGTCTTTGAAAAACAAGTTACAAACAGAGGAGAAACGCATACTAATTAATTTCGTTGTACTGAAATAAAATAATGAGCACAGCAGGATATATTACACCAACTGCAGGTCGCGAACTGAAATCCTGTTCGGAACGGAACACAATAAAAATAATTAATGAGACTTGAAATGCGAAATGAGTGCTCTTGTTCTCGCAAAAAGTAAAATTATTTTATGCCGCCGAAATTAATCTCATTTTATATGTATTGCCCTGGCAGAATGAGGCTTTGGCATACGTCGCTTAGCCTGTGCCGAGGACAAAACCACCATCGGATAAGAAACACTAAGCTGTTTATGAGTTCTTCTTCCTTGCCCCGTCCCTTTCGCACCAAACAGAAATATTCTTAAAAGAACGGAAGAAAAAGGTACAGGCAATTGTTTGGTTGTGAAAACTGATGTTTTGGGGCCTACCTACAATGGACATAGCTCGAGCATTTGTGTTACAAGGTCAAGATATTTGGAGATGATCCAAATAGGGAAAGTATTTTATTTAAGCTAAGTTTTGGCTACTGAACGCAATGCGGATGGTACGTTTTCGTGGGTAGGTACGACAAAAGAAATGCTTGGGGACGCTAATTGATTGTTTGTGCGATGAAATTCAGGATACAATTTATTTGTTTTGTATCTATAATAGAAACTGGACTCGTAAATAAACTGTTTACGCGGCAACGCTTAGTAGTAGATAGCTTTATTAGTTAATAACGATGTCATAAAAAAGGCTTCAAAAGTGACATTAAGCACATTAGTGAAATTTTAAAAGTCATATCAGTGTATAAACCTGTATACAGCAGCCCATTTTATAATTATATGTATTGCAAAAAGAACAAAATGTAAACCACACAAGATTCTCTTTACAAAACTGTTTTGATTATATAACATGGCCTTATAACCGACTAAACTACACACAAAACATCTAGTGCGTGAACAGCCTGAATGCCGACTTTGATCTCATCAGGCCACGCTTTTTTTGCGAACAGGCTGGCCCATGTCGTTTCGGAAATAAGAACGACTTTAGGTCGGTTATGACTGGATATAAAGTTGTGGGTAATTGGAATTAACGAACGTAACGAAGGCGCGTTTCATTCACTGTTTGACGTTTGTCGTGACGGAGTCGAGACGTGAATAATAAGCGACTGCGCAGAATCTTACGCGTTACGATTCAGCTGGACTGGCGTGCTAAGTTAATCTGCAAGTCGGGATGTTCTGGGAACTCGGAGCTTCGAGTTAACAAAGTCTACTTTACATGAAATTCTGAACTGAAAATTTCCCTATTTAATTTAACATGATTTTCTTATAAATTGCGCATTGCGTAGGAAAGCAATTTCTGAGCTACATTTTATTTTAATTTTTAACTATTGTTATATACTTGCATATGCACATGCAATATTCAAATGTGAAAATCTCATTCACGTTGTGTTACATATTTGGGAATTTTTGATCGCAATGTCAATCCAAAAGCAAACAGCATCTGAATATGCTTTAATATCCTATAGAGAAGCACACTATCAGTAATGGAATGCAAGTTTGGGCAATGGCCCCGATTCGCTCTAACCCCATCTACTCTATTTGCATACGCATACCGGTAAATACATATACAAATATGTGTGTTTATTGCGAGCTTAGAATTCGGTGCGCACCTGAGATATCACAAATGAGTCATCAGTTGGTTTCACGGTACTAGTATTGAGTTAGGGAGACTTTGGCTGGGGCTGTGAAACCTCACTTTGGAAGTGGTTTGATTTTGAATAACTGATTTACATTAATGTGAGGTATTTGAAACCCCCGCCGCAAAACGAGGGATGTTATAAGTTTAAAATGCTAGTGCCTATCCGTGGCATTAATTAATTGTAGTGTTTTTTTCTTTAAAGCTTTCGTGATCGAGTTTGTTCTTAGCTATAGCGTGTGAAGATTTGTCGGATTTTTATCATCATCACAGCTCATTTCCTAATTAAAATCATTAAGCCTATTCATTTTACTGTGGTCTGAAGTTTTGATTTAGCTTTTTGCAGGTGTGTTATACTTCGTACTTTTTTATTCAAGTTCAAATGAAAGTAGGTATATTTGTTTTTAGGTTTGTATAGTGGCCCAGTACCTACAAAATCTATATCGCGGCTTAGCAGATTATTTTAACTACTAATTTAATTTTAAATCAATAATTCTTTAATACACAAAATTGGCTCTTAATACTAGCGGTGCATTGATCGTTCAGTTTAAATTGAAAAAGTTTAGCTTGATTGTTCTGATATTCGTTTGTGCGTTACTAATAAGCTGAAAACCAGCACTGAGTGGGATCACTTCCTATATCAGCACAAGCTGAGCCATTTTCCATTTGCTTTCTTTTCTACTTCTTCATGTTTTTTTTCTGTACCATCATTTCTTTGTAACGAAGGTAATAAATACATTATATATTCATTCAAGAATTGCCGATCACAATGTTGCTTTAAAAAATAGTCTCAGACACGGGCCTAGATGACGTAAGGAATTTTCTATTTATAGATATATAAAAATATACATATAGGCATTCATCGAATGCGTGTGAATTGTGATGGTCGTCGGTATGACCGCGAAGTGCTCTGAAACTCGGGAGTGCCATCGACGCGTGCACTTCACCGCACACCGCACACTGTCACTTGCGTTGAGTTGGAGCGTTATACCCACCCATTGATCTACTATACTAATATTATAAAGCTGAAGAGTTTGTTTGTTTGTTTGAACGCGCTAATCTCAGAAAGTACTGGTTCGAATTGAAAAATTATTTTTGTTTTGGATAGTCCATTTATCGAGGAAGGCTTTAGGCTATATAGCATGCACGCTGCGACCAATAGGAGCGAAGCATCAGCGAAATATGTTTCAAAAACGGGGAAAACTAATCATATTAATCGGGATCATAGTAACAGAAATTGGCGCGGACGAAGTCGCGGGCAACAGCTATGTTATATAAAAAAAAGATACACTACCAGAGTCAAAAAAGTGTCTACTAGAGTCAAAAAACTAAAAGTTGTCACAACACACCCATTTGACATAACGGTGTGCACTTTTAGTAGTTGTACTTTTAGTTTATCCATACTTTTGCGTGGCGACATAATTTGGACGGGTTATAAAGTTGACACTGACATAAAATCAACGTCAATAATTTAAATGATGACAGTTTCAGGTGTTATTTTTGTATCAGAATGTGTATCTATTCTTATTATGAGTTCGTGATCGGATGTCGTTAAAAAAAACACGCATACCATGGCTTTCAATGACGTTAAATAAGGTATCATTACGCTCATTATTTGAATATAACGTCAATGCTAAAGACAACTATAGTTGTGATAAATCGTCACTGCAATTACGGAAGAGTATTCTAAAATAAGGAATTGTTACACATCAGTGTGAACGGCGGCTGACTGCGCTATAGGTAATTGTTTTACAGAATAAATAAACCCTCTCTGACGTTGCTCTCTTATTTGCTGTTCCGTTTTAAGTTCACCTCGGAACCTATTTGTTAATAACCGACGACGGAACGACTAAATTGCGGAAAGATGTTAAAGGTTGCAAACGTTACCATATATTTTTATTGAAAAGGAAAACTGACACTAATATAACTTTAAAAAGTCAAAAAGATTTGACTTTTAATATATACGCTACTCTAAGAGCAACTTACTCTAAATGCCATAATAACCTTTTTCAATATTTTACAATTTCTGCTATACAAAAACATACATTGCATTTTCAGAAACTATAATCAACACACCGTTTTTTATTCTTATATCTCCTGGTGTTCTTTGATTCCACTAACAAACAAGAACTAAATAATGCAGGATACGTTTCATCGCGTAAGACCTGTAATAAGAATCGTAGTTTTTATTACCTGTTTGTATTTGTTAGTCTGGCCATGAAGGCGACATTCCGATAACCTTCTCTCAAGAGTAACGAAATCTTAAGTGCGTGAGTAAGCGATCATCGTTTATCCTATACACAATTATTATTACACATGGCCTTTACTTTGTCTTCGACTGCAAATAATATCTGAATGATAGTTTAAGTTGTATCTGCTACTTGGATATTCTGTAAAAGCAACTCCAGGGGCCTATAGCAGAAATAAAACTGATTTTATTGATCATTATGAGATGAAGCTTAATTTTTAGCAATATAAGTAACTCATTTTTTTTATTATTTATCAAGTCCCTAAGTAACAACCATGCATAATTATAAAATATGAGATATTAAACTCGGACAAGAGCGAGTCGAACTCGCCCACTGATGGTTCCGTACAAATTTTTAGGTACATATTACTTATAAATAGTTCAGGAACCGAATTTCGTAGTTTTTTGTGTATTTTTTTTTATTATTTAATTGTAAATGTCAGTAAATGTGTACTTTTCAGAATTTTTCCTATTAAAATAGTATAAGACGGTATTACTTGCTTTACTTGATACTTCCACGTGACCTTATAATAAACGGCCTTGACAGACTTGAAAAAGTGATCATTTAAGAACATATTTTATCATTGAACTGCTACTCTAATTTGAACTGTAAATTGATGTCCTACTATTTATTAATAAATAATTAGAACATATTTTTATTGTTTCTAGTCAATTCTAATGTATGAATCTAAGGTATGAATTATATCCGTAATTATAAGTCGGTTAAATAAGGCCCTTCTCTGAAAACTTGATAGCTTATCCACTATTGGGACTTAAAATATTGAAACGTTAAAAACGCCCCATGTGGCGCTAGTAAAATAAAAATAAAAATTCTGTTTCTTCATTTGAATGTGTCAAACTAAAATATTAAAGTAGGACTAGGACGCAGACACCAGACTGTGTTTTTCTCTAGTAAGATTCCAGGGTCACTCGTGTACGCGGGCGCTTTAATAAGCGGCGCTCGCTAGTAATTTTAATTTTAATGAAATATTTTACACCATCAAAGAGCTAGCACATAGGTGTTTGCATGTTTGGCCGACGCCGCCAAACAAGACTCCCGGACGACTCAAATAACAAACTGAAGTACGCGAAAGAGAAACATTTACTTTACAACATACAGCTTCGTTCATTACTCAGAGCGTTTTAACGGAGGAACTAATTTAAAAAGATCTTTCAAAGCTGTGAAACTCCAACCTTGTTTTATTTTCAACCTATAAAAAAAGGAGGTTTTTTATCTCAAATTTTACTTACACTTTAATTCTTCTGTACGTGGTTTCATCTAAATCCACCTAAACGGCTGATAAGAATGAAACTTTGTATCATATATAAATATTTCATTCGGCTCCTGGATGGTCTGATAAGATTATTAGACCCGGAAGGTGGCGCTGCATCCGCATTTTTGAAATTATGTTTGACCACACACAAATTATCAAAGTAACCGATTTAAATTATATTTTATGTTTCATATTCAACCTTAATAGACACATAGTAAAAAGAAACCACTCTTAAGCTGATGGCTTGCGGAAAGTAAACAACAAATCAGTCTCCCCACCCCATACACAAAAATACACCTATCTCGGCAATCCCCGAAGTTGACGGAGCCATCAACTTAAATAACCTATTTACCTCAGAAGATTACTTATAGAAGCGAGCGATAACATACGGCAATATGTTCCACAAAAATATCACGTAAGTGTTGTACTAAATCCGCAAAAAAATACAAGCATGCAAAGCAGTATTATTTTATAACAAAACATAATAATAAAACTTTATATGTTTGTTTTTACATTTTCTATTTCCAGTACTGTGTTTCGCAAACGGACAGCCAGGCAGACAGACGGACATGGCAAAACTATAAAGGTTACTTTTGACCACTGAACTCTAAAAACGATGCGGCCCATCAAAATTTCGATTCTGTACTTATATTGACTCCATCATCTAGTCCAACCTACAGCAAGCATAGAACTATCGCAGGAAAAGAAGTATAATTGACAGCAAACTATACTTTCTACTTCTACGCGAGTAACACCGTAGTCGGTCGCTAGATAAAAAATTATCTTAATCACGAGAGCGCTCAAAATCGTGTTGTTTAAGTACATGGTGCGGCGTACATGAAAATCTCCGTAACACAAACATAACTAAAAGGAAAAGGAACGGGAAATTGTAGCGATATCTATCTGGCGGATGATGAATAAACAGCAGATGTTTATGTCACTTTCCTGAAGGGCTGCCCTGAGGGATGCGCATAGGTCGCATTTATAAATAAACAATTTCACTGTGCTACACATTTACATAGCTCAGACCTGCGTTAAGTAACGAAGCTTCTATTAGAAATTGAAGCCAGTCATTTCAGAGGGAAAAGCTCTCTAATTAAATTGTACGTACTTATCGCTTTAAATTATGGGTATAGATTCAGTCCATCAAGTTTTCCACTAATTTATTGAAGTAATTGGCATAATTATGTAATGATCATATAACTACCTACCCACCCTCACTCGAATAAAGTATTTCTTCTTATGGGTATAATTGACCATGCATGGGTAATTGACCAATTTTCAATTTGAGTGTGAATATTAAGCTTCTTAACTGACGGATCCTTGTCGATGGTCTTCTCAATTATGTTAGCACTACTGAGCGAACTACCAAACGCGTTCAAAGGCAGCTGTCACTTCATTGAAGCTTAATTTTTTGAATTTTTGTGATTAATGCACAAAAAGTGCTTCAAATCCACTGAAATATATGTAAATGTTTCATAGCAAACTTCATGTTTAAAAAGTATTTCGATGTGTATCGATTATGTTTGTGATATTTTTTTTGAAATGGGGTTATTGTTTCTTAATATTTTGTGGTGGTCAAATATAGAAACATGAAATTGTCGATTTAAACTTCCATGGTCACTATACCACACTATTAACTCTAGTGAGTTAATTGATACGGGGTTTATACCATGTACCTCAGTTGATTTGTTCCCCATATAAGAACTGAGTTCTCCCGTGATCATGGCGGAGGGGCTCCGGCGGTCCCACGCGTGCTTATTGTCGCAGATGGCTTACGCTCACCACCGCAGCTTCGGCTTTCTGGCCGGCTGCGCCGGCAAGCCTCAGCCGCGGCGCCTCGCTTACAGCCTCCTGCTCCTCAGCCCGCGGGCCGCCTCGCCCCTCCGCGCCTACGCGCTTTTAAATTACACTCTAGGGGTAGGGCAGACAAGACTGCTTGAGGTCGGTTTGTGAGCGATTCGTTTCTTAAACTTTTCGGTTTAAAAAAAATAGAGCGTAATGCCAAAAAAAGATGCTAATACATTTTAGTGCTTTCGATATTAGACATACTGAAATTAGGGTTTTCAATTTTCAGACCAATCTATAATAGTGCGAAAACAACTGTTAGACTAGACAATAATTATATGTTATAAGTTTAGGCCAATACGATTCGGCCAAATGAAATTAGGACTTTAAATTTTAGGCGAACCGAAGGGCACCCTTTTGATCAATTACTAAATTAAGATGAATTTTAGAATTTTCAAACTTTGTACAAAAATTAGTTGTGATTAATGAGAAATTCGATTGCGTATATTGTTTTTTTCCTAACTGCCCTGTAACCAGTAATTGACCATGAAATTAAACGCGATTATACCTTATTACTATATTGAAAAGCTTTACGTGATAAAGCGTAGTTAGTCTTTCGTAAATAAAGAAACGAGAACAGGCACTGGAATATGTCGATGGTATTTTTGCGAAACTTTGTGAAATCCTGACAACAGATAGGAGCTTTTAAAAATCAACTGCAGGGCTACCTGCTCAGAGAATTGACGGTTAAAGCAACTAACTTTATTTGTCAAAAAATAAAGGTACATAAAATGTTTCACATTTATTTTCAAACCGAAGGTTTGCCTTTTCTGTATTTTGATCTGAAAAAATGATCTTCTAAATATGAGGCTTACATAGAAATGTATGAAAACTCACAACTTGTTTTTGGGTTGGCTGTATAGGTGGTTTCTTTTGTTCCCGTTAATTACTTTATCCTATTTAAAATTTTCCAAAAAATTATTTATCATATTTTATTATTATTTGACAGCGTTATTTCTAAGACGTTTCACGTTAAAGTAACCACCGTGTGCCTCATACAGGGCTCGATTTTTGTAGATGGCATCCCTTCTTCGTTGTTAGCTCTTCCCTGAAATGGGAACGACGCTTCTGAACCGGTAATTGAGAATTTCATCGTTTCGATATTGGCGTGAGTTTTCATGTTTCTGTTATCCGCTTTGAAACATTTAATGTGCTTTGATGCTTTCCTAAATAATTAAAATAAATATAATAGAGATGAGGACACGTTGCGTTAATTTTTTACTCTTGAAATTGTTGAGAAAAATTGGACTTCAACGGTTGAGGAAACCTAAGCATTGTATTTATAATATAAATATAAAAATCAGTGTTGTACCAAAATTTCTCGATAACCTACATACTCTCAAAAATTAGCACTTATATATCTACACAAATATACAGCAACAATAAATGACACTCAATCATAGGTTAATACTCGTACTATACAGCGTTTGATGTAACTAAATACGATGTAATATATTGATTTAGACTTCGTCAACTAATAACAACACAGCAATTAAAGTCGAATAGGCAAGCACTTCGCTATTATTCCTTAGCAGAATTACGATTCTCATAATACATTAGGTTAATTTATATCTAAATATGGATTTTGAAAATTATTTTGCTAATGATTTCCGCTCGTTAACACCGGCCTAGGTACCTTCACCACACTACCCGCACTAACACCGAATGAGCATGCACTATTTTATGCAGGAAAACCGCCAGAAAAATAAATTTGTTGGGATTAAACAATGATATTTAAAAAGTAAAGTAAGTAAGTACTTTTTAAATATCATTGGGATTAAAAAAAAAAACACGTTAATCTAAAAATTTTTTTTCTTAATTCTTTAACATAACTTAGATCTACAATTAATTTGAAGTTAATATTATATTACCCAATAAATCATCTTTGATTTAAGTTCCTTATTACCTGAAATAAAACTATTCCTTTGTCTGCGACGACCAGACAATCCCTCTAATAATATGTCGAACAACGGCGATCTTTGCACTCAGTTAGGGTTGCCCCACTACCCATTACCAATTGTCATTATTTCTCGATTTAAACTCCAGTTAATTTTAAATTAATATGTATCCAATCCTTAAGGCCAAGAATGTTTGCTTTGGATACACTTAAATAATAAACTTAGTAATAGGGGTTAAAGTATGAAATTGCCGATTATTTTCCCACTTTTTATTTTGTTTATAGCTCTTAAGTATAGTCATATATTGCGGGAAGCAGACTTTTGAAAACATCTCTTCCTATGATTTTTTAAACGCACTTTGCGCACTACGGTTCGCAAATATGCTACCCAGCCATAGCCCGGTTATGGTATGGCTTTTTACCCAATTCAATAGGTACATAAAATAGATCTCTAGTGTGAAGTGACATAACAAGCTAAAGAATTAATAATAGGGGTTAAAGTATGAATTTGCCGATTATTTTCCCACTTTTAATTTTTATTATAGCTTTTAAGTATAGTCGTATTATTGCGTAATTCTTTTTGTATTGTATCAAAAACTAAATAAAGAAACTTTTGACTAAAAAAAAATGCAATACTAGTGCCTATTACTTTAAAGGAAGTCGTTGAAAAGACCCCTTACAATGTGTCAGCTGACCTTCTTGCTTCAATTAGGTATATTTGTATTATATACTTTGATTTTCAGAAATTTAAATACTATAATACGTAGCTTTATAACCATCTAACTTTCACGTTTAATTGCATCGAAAACGGTTCAGGCGTATTTAAAAAAACTAAAAAATTGATAGTCTGGTAAAATGACTTTTCTCGATTTCGTCCATACAAAACGGCAATTTCATACTTTAACCCCTAATATTTGCTTATTGTGGATGGATTTCTTTGCAGTTTTCAATATACTTATAGATAATTTTCGCTTGGGACTATCTGTCAATAGTTTTGCTAGAAAACAATAGATACACAGCATTAGGAATGGTAACAAATAGTGGAAATCGTATATATAATATTACATACATACCTTGCTTGACGTTCGTTATTGCAAATATTTCTGAACATCACGTAAACGGTGCTGTTGTTACGTAAAAGTTCTCGAAGATCGAGGTAAGTCCCATTAGTACGCTATTCAACATTGAAGGTACCATCAGAAACCGTTATGTGGAGCAAACATGACATACTAGGAGTTTTGACATATTAGTCGTAATTCTCAGTGGTCATTATAATCCCATTTGCTGACGTCCCTGCAGAGGCCTATCTGTTACTTACATAACGTTATTGCGACCAGACGTCGGAATTCGCTTTCGAATTTGCCCTTCAAGCAAATTAACTTTGCTAGTTTGACGAACTATTGAGACTTGAAACTATACTTGACGTTACCGCAGTCAAATAAGTAATTGCTTCGCGGTTCTCATAGTCCTAATAGAGATGCTTACCTATCGGTAGACGGGCAACTAATGGAAAGGTAACCAATATGTAAATTGTTTATATTTTGAAAGGTTAAAAGAAAATATAGATTAGCCTGCGAGATAAACGTGTTCATTTCACCTTTATTTGATTGTCCAGTGACCAATCAGAAAACTAGTAAAGCTAATAGACACTGAAATTTAATCACTATCAGGTAGGATTGCGGTGTGATTGTTCACCATACCTATAAACTATACTGTACAGGAACACATTCTTAAGCTTTAGTATTAAATTAAAATTTACAATCAAGTAAAAGAATATTAAAAAATATTTAGGTTTCTTTCTTGGCAAGATATTTCTGAGAATAACTATATATTTCTGAGAAGTCGAAGCCCTATCCCACGCCCCTGACGAGAACACACGTCACACTTTTTATTAACTCGCCCGGCGGAGCTTTGTTCGCACAATTCAATTAAACTCGCCAGAGGTTCAAAATAATTGCACTAGTGTTTCGTGTTCATGAGATTAGCTGTTCCTTTTTTGTCTACTTTTATCTCGTGTGCCGGCTTCCAATGCATAGTAAGTCGAGGGAGAGGAAACAATTTCGATGGCGGATGTAATCTCGTATCTACCTATAGATCTTATCGTTTACATGGCGCCATCATACTCTTTCACGGTACCAAACTCTATTATGTACGTTTGTTATTCATTTTGTTGAAATTAAGTTTTTTTTCTTCAACAACGAAACAAAATAGGAGGATTTAAGTATGATATAACTTTTACAATTTGACCGTTTTTGTTTTGTTAGATAGCTCTTAAGTTTGTTCCATTCTATTTTCAAATAAAAACACACAAAGGGTAGAAAATCTTAGCTCTTTAAAAATTAAAAGCATATACTTTTTTACAAAAATTGCACCGTCGAAATCATTAATTTCTTATTTGGTACTGACTCAAAATTGGTAGCTTATTTCACGCTTTTAGCCGTTTTAATGTTTTTTGCTTTACTTCACGAATATGTATTAAACCGTAAATCTTATACAATAATGTACAGCATTAATTTTCATACGAAAACAAGCATCTCGTAAATTGAATTTACGTAATAAGATAACAAGTTGTAATAAGTATTTATATACTTGGCTGAAACCGTAATATTGCGACGTAATAAAGAGTAATCTGATAAAGGAAATAGTAACAATAAGGAAAACGAAGCCAATTTCAGCGGGTAACAGTATGGGAAGTGTCCACCTTATGGAGGATGGAAGGCATCATAGGGTATTAGGAGCCTAGCATCTAAGGCGACCATGAAGTAAAACGAGCAAGAACTTTGAGACATAAATCGCAATTCTGGAACCATGATTGTCACGCAAAAACAGAGTATTGTTAAAGCCGCTAAAATATTAAAGAATTCCAAGTAACCGAACTTCAATTAGCAAAGAAAAGGGAAGAAATATATAATTTTGCAAACTTTCTACCTAATTACTTCCTTTAAAGATATACAGAATGCCTTTCGCATCAATTTTGAAGTTTTGTGATCCAGTAGATTTAATTCATAACGTTAATCAAAGTCTAAAGTTGTCAAACAATCCAACACTTAAGAGTTTTATGTACTTTATTTAAAACCCTAATTAATTTATTAAACTTAATAGAAGCCTGCTAAGATCATACCGGAGATACTAAAACTAATTCTTTTGAGGGATACTAGGTAGTTACTTCATATATACGAACCTTTGAAATTTATTTTCCAACCATCTGAACCATCTCATAATATACTTTACTTTCGCGGCAAAATCTAATAGAAAATCCATTTATGTCGAACCAAAGCTACTCGTCTAGGACACAACCAATTTAATAAGACCTACCCCGTCGCCTACTGTTCGGAAATTCGTATAGTCACAGGAGATATTAGGTGTGAACCAATGCATCGCGAAAGCTCTGCCGCTTTCGGACACGTAGCAGCAACTTCTCCAGTCTCAAGTTTTCCCCTCGACTCATGTTTTTGTTGGATTTTTACGTTAATATTGATACCATTCATGACTCATGCGAGTTTCCTGAAAATATATGAATATCTTATAGTTTAAGATGACAGTTGAGTACCTACGCTTGCACAGTAGGTATTATTATAGTCGCTGATAAATTGTGAAATACGATATCATACTCAACATGATTAGTTTCACTTCAATTGACAGTTATATGATTATTTAATCATAAATAAGAAGATGAATTATATAATATCGCGTTCTTAGCTCCAGAACCAATTTTCATCTATTCCATCCAATCAAATCAGAAACTATAGACGCTAATTAATCCCATTCATCCATCGAAGTTAAGTAACGCTAGTTATTAACATGCATTTATGAAAGAAAATTCTTTAGCATTGAAGCGGACCGAAGTAATTATGTTTTTGTACCAGAACATCCCTTTGAGGCTTTGAGCAACTGCAGATCTCATGTGGCAGGCAGTCGTAAGTTAGTAAGAGAAATAAAAAAATAAAAAATCCTTTTAATTACCACATTTACAAAGAGCAAGATAGAGCGTATAGCGATCCGCTCGAATGAAAGGAAAGGCACGCATTAATCAATGGAGTATGCTGACGAGGCAGGATCCTCTTTTCTATTAAACCTCCTTCCTCGGAGTCAGCACCGCGGCTAATAAGGATTCAAGCGGCCTTCATTAAGTCACGCCAGACGGGTGAAGCTATTGATTTTATTCAGCTCGTGTAATAAAGGTAAATTTGCTCCAAACGGCGTCCGCTGAGGTTTCAAAAGAAGCCTCACTATCCCAGTCTCTTTGTCCCGATCGTCCGTCGATAACAATTATGAAAGCTTTTCCGCAAAATTATCTTGCACCCATGAAACTCATCCGTCTTTACGTTTCATTACCTCAGAACCGGATATGAATCTTAGCTTTGCAACATTCATCCCAGACACCACTCGACTTGATCTGTGAGAGTCTAAACCCAATTCACTCCGTCCGTAGTTTATTTATTCTACGATAAATACGAGTAGGTAAGAGCGGCGTCGACTCGCAGCAGTAACAGGAATTCTATGTATTTCATTGAAGTCGGCGCCCTCACTATTGGTTTCCGTGGCTTCTAAAGGCTTCCGAGCTTCCTCGGCGCTTCGGAAAAATTAGTTTTCTTTCTCTATTTTGTTATTCGCTTTTCCGATTCGTTTCGTATTGGAAACAGAGTTGTTCCATTACGTGAATCAAGGGGCGCTTCCATTCAAGAGTCATCGACGACCAGTTTCTTACATCGATTGTAGGATAGATCCTTCGTGAACACAAAGAGTTAACAAGCAGCTGGATAATTGGCACCATTACTTTGAATCGGATTCAGTGTCTCATTTATTCTGTTGTAAACATTGAGCAGTTTAACAATGTATGTTACGCCAGCTTTAAAAAAACAACAGAAATTAGAGACTAGAAAATGTAACATCATTTTAATATATTAAGATTGTTTTATCATAGCAAATATATTTTTCGGGTAATATTTTATTTTGAAGCTTGATAACCATTGTTTTCAACTTTGAAGGTGATAATTTTTATAGCAAGAACAAAACAAATAAAAGTATGATATGTTTTCAAAAAATAATGCGTGAAATTGTAAACTTCCTCAATCCCTTTTTAGGTTGAACATTAACAATTTTATTATTTCTTAAGTCCGTTTGATTCCAATGTATATTATTCAAAAAAGCTCAAAACATATTTCCAACAATAATTTGTAATTTCCTAAGTCTTATGTTTAACCCCACTAACACAATTTATTGTTAAATTAAAGCTCTCTAAGTCGTTTCTTATAAAGTGAAACTTGCGAAAGTTTTTATTGTCTTCAATCATCTCTGGTGTTCAGCTGGCTCTATTAAATTAAGTTACGCCCCTGTCTATCACTTTTTTCCCTTTAGCTACACATTTCGATTTGGTGTAATTACCCAAGTTTCTAACAGTATTAGACAGACTGATGTGACATTAATATGTGCTTAGAAGGTGTAGCTCATAATAACGATATTAGTAAGTACTACTTGGTTTTAGTTTCCAATGGATAAACTCCATTGAAATATTTTTGTTGATGCATTTTATGCTGGGTATCTTCATTTAAGTGGAATTGATACTTATTCTATGTGTTTAAAATCAAAATTGTGATTTCCTAATACAACATTAGTACCTGAACGACTGAGCTTGGCTCGTTTCTTTTGTGTAAAATGCGTTTTTATAAGAAACACAATCATTTAGGTACATTTAAAACGCAAAACCTTATCTGAATAGAAAATATGATTTAGATCGAAGATATATTCAGGAATTCCTTGTTAAAGTATATAAGATAATAAGGTTTTCTAAAGATACCAACCGAACACATTCGGGAGCACGTCCGCGCCCGCTGACGCAAGGACTAATGGCACGAAAAATTATGCTCTGAGTTCCCCACACGGGCGCATTGTAACTTATTCGCCATTAAAATTAAATTATAGTTCCCTACCTTATGACGAGGAGGTTCATACTACACTTACCGGCTCTTGACTTGCGATTTGGTAAACGAACAGTGTAAGATAAAAACTTAACGTTCTAATGAAAACATGTGTACGCATGTGTTAAATTCAGTCTTGAACTTGAAAACATAAATTGAGCACCTGAACCTAGGTCCGAGCATAAGTCATGTCAAGAGCATGTTTTAATCTGTTTTTTCAGTTAATAAATTGCTAGTGTAAATTGTAAATGCAATTCCTAGAATAAAACTGTCGATTGCCTTAGATGGAACACACAACCTTCCACTTACCAGGTAACTGTCTTACCAATTGAACTACCAAGACATTGTTTTAGTCAACGAATCTATTCAAGGCTTTTTACGCTGTAAGCCAGCAGATTTTCTTAAATGTTTTTGGTTATGTACCTCCAACATCCAAAAGAAATATTTTACCCTAGATTAAGATATTGATGGCGCAAATAAAATTTCAATTCCTCGAATAGAACAATTTTTTAACGCGTTTACTAATTGACGAATTAAGTTAGTAAGTAGCAAACACATTTGACTTACAAGCGTTATCGTAGGCCGAGATACAACAAGTCGGCCCGCTCCCCCCCGTCCCGTCCCGTTCCCCGGACGCTCACACGTTGATATACAGCCCCAAGATTTCCAATTAGGACCAAGTTGGGGGTCATATTTCCGTTTCGATTGCTAAATTGGGATTTCAGACATCCGATATCGTCCGATCACAGATTCACGGTAAGTGTTAAATTACTGATTAAATTTAAAGTAATTTATTCTTGCTCTTTAACCGTTATCTAAGTTCTGAGATTCGCGATTATACTGTGTAATATATATATATATATAGTTACTACCAACAAAATGTTCTCCCTCTCCCGTCGGAAAAATTAACTTATTATACAAATAGAAAAAAGTATGAACAGCTTTACTTAATTAACATTTTAAAATTGCAAACTGTTACAAAAGTTACTTAAAACTACCTTATTCCATGAAATGTTCTTTATAAGCTGGACTGGGTATTTTTTGCATAGAATAATATTATCGTTTAAATTTTAAAATGATTTTTTCGACGATTTGTCGTCGCGTGCCTATTATATGATTTAACCGACTAAGCCAAAAATAAGGGTTATCATTTTAGCAGTCTATGTACTTGTCTACTTGATAAATAAATACCTCATATAAAAAAAACAACATACATACAATGTTCTTATTTCAAAGTAAGTAACTATTTAAACTGAGTTCTACAAAACAAGTACTGGTTTTGTGCAACACATAAACTTCGAAACACCCAGACCCGAGAAATTATGGAAATATAGTTTGTTTTCCTCCTTGATCTCGGAGCAAGCGACACCTTGAAAACCATTGTGCACGCCACTACCACAGAGGTCATCAATAATGTGTAATTAATTTTGACTCGGAGCATGACGATCTTCAGTGATAATTTATTTGGCTATCAATATTGGCGACTCATTTCAAAAGTTTCAAAAGTATTTTAATTACTAAAAAAAACATTTTTAAAATACTTAATCCTAATAGGAAAATTGGATAATTACAAAAAACTTTATGTCTAAACTTGAAATAGATCTTGTAGTAACTATCCCAAATTCTGTACGTAAAAAGACGTAGACGGCAGTTATTTTTAACAGGGTTTTAACTTTTGTAAGGTTTCTTGCATTTAGGAGCTTTTTAATTAGTACGGAATTTTTCTGTAGTAAGTTACCTTCAAAAACTCTTGATTCATAGGAGTTAATTAGTTACCTTCAAAAACTCTTGATTCATAGGAGTTAATTGATCGTGGTTTATACCATGCACTCCTTGTTTTTAAGTCTGATATTTTAAAAATGTTGCATGCGCCATGATACGGAAATACTAGATTTTCGATAAATAACCCCGGATCAATTAAGGGGACTACTAGAGCTAAGTGCTGCTCCCAATTGATTTAATTTTACTACTTCGAAATAAAATCAAATTTCTAAAAACTAGAACAGAATGATTTTAGCAAATTAACCCTAGTATTTATTGAATCTCTGTTAACTGCTTTTCATGCTGGCATTCTATCGTATTGTACATTATTGCTAAAAGCGGCCGCTTTTGGCGTTAGCGACAAATTCGACTTTATAAACAACTAAATGAAAAGTTTGTAAACAACTAAATTGTGATTCAAAAAATACTAGAGGTAATTTGATAAAATGATACTGTTCTAGTTTTTTGAGTATTGATTTTGTTAAGAAGTAATAAAATTAAATCAAAGGGGGCAGCACTTAGCTCTAGTAGTCGCCTTTACTCTTACAAAACTTCATCTATACAGGGTGAAATTTTAACCACTTTCCAAAATTTTTACAGGCGTTCAGTATCGTATTCAGAGCCCATTTATGAATTAAAAAATGTAAATCAAGTTGTCACCCGAAAATATTTTTCACGATATAGATTTCAACTTTTACGTTCCTAGACCTGTTAAAGTATAAAGCGAGAATCAAAACCTTATGAATAGTATCTTATTTAATGAATGAGATACGCAATGCGTAAAAAAAGTGTTGCTAGGCGGCCGTATCAAAAATTTTAGATTTTTGGCGGACATTTTCTAAGTGCTTTATCTTGACATTTTTGTACTGGGCTATACCAAAAGAAAAAATACGTCATTTGTTTTTTGTCTCGTAGATTAATATATTAAAATTTGGAAAGTGGTTAAAATTTCATCCTGTATATATAAAAATGTTATGTTGGTTTGTGTAAACTTCAAAAACTCAAATAGTCTGCACCGATCCGCATCAAGGATTGTTTTTATCTATTTATCTGCGACGGCGAAAACAAAAACCATAAAAAACAAAAACCATTCAATCACAATGTGCCACAGCGAAGCGTGTCAGGGAACAGCTAGTATGTTATAATATTATTTAAAACTGTCTTGAAGCAATTAAATTGCTAAGTGCTAACTACAATTCCTAAAATACATGCGATGAAGGTGGGGCAGGCGCGCCACTGAGGTTATGAGCAAATGCTTATACTTCTGCCCAAACGTAAGCGCTGTGATTGTTTTTTTTTTCTGTTTTCGGAACTCAACGGTTAGAACAAACTAATCGTACTGACTAGTAATTACATTGTAAATAATACTTACTCTTTAAAAGTGGGAAAGTAAAGTAATTATGTCTGTGTGTTACGGTTCCACGCCTAAACTTCTGAACAGATTTTTTTGAAATTGGGTACAAACATAGGTCAGACCTTGAGAAAAGGACATATGCTATTTTTATCACACTGCTCGGCAGAGATTTCTGCAAAAATCAAGTATATTCATAAGATTAACTCCATCTTGTTATTAAAATTTGTGTTTAAACGGAGACCACCAAAGTTGGATTCACAATGATAATATGTAGGTATCTTTGCCGGTTTTCAGTGGCTAACTTTGTGGTCAGTTTGTGGTCCTTTAAATAAAAACTAAAAAAAACATTCTAACGTTAACTGTACTGATAAGCAAAGTGGCTAGCTCCGTCGGCCGTATTAAATAACGATCAATCAACAGTTTTATACGGAGTTAGCGTTTCGGCGGTTAAATTTAAAAGTAGGTAGGTAGGCTGCGTTTTAACGATATTTTTATGCAAATGCCGCTCACCTGCCACGACAGCAATGAATCCATTAATATATTATTTAAATGTGCATTCAATATGCAAAAAAAATATTTTCAGCTACAACATTTCATGAAACAGACATCTTTATGAAAATTATAATATTTTATAAATTGTGACCCATAATTAACTCAGGCATTAATACCTAGACGGGTTGTTGATGCGTGGGTTTCAGATAGTAAATTCGTTAATGTTTTAGTTCTATAAAAGCCTGTACCTTATTAAGAGTTACATAAACTGTACCATACCATATCATAAAAGACGGAGCGCAGCGAAGGCGAGCATCTCCTGAGGATGCCAAGTGAAGTGACGAAACGCGTAGAGGTTTTTGTTTACTAATAATTGAATTGTCTAGGTACTGCATGCATTTTTGTAGGGAGTGCGGGTTTTCTTGCATAAACTAGAGCGTGCTCTCTCGATCTCGGTGCGGATAGTGTGATGGAGGTACCTAGGCCTGTGCTAACGAGTGGAAATCATTAGCCAAATAATTTTGAAAATTCATAACTAGTTATGGATTATAGGATTTTAAACTTTCTTGTTGCATTTTTACACTTAACACTTAACAAATTACGGGGTTTAATTTTATGGATTTCCGCAAAGTAACGCCTGAGTCTTATTATTTTTAAAAGTATATTTATTTTTCACATAAGCTTTGTCTGGGTGGTTATGCTTTTGTCTATGGAACCGCATAAAAATGTATTTTTATGATGCCCGTAGCCTAAATTGACATGGTAAGTACCTATTATACCATATCGATGAAGATCTTCTGCCCATCTAAACACGGTGAACTTGTTTGATGGATCACGCAAAAATAAATACATTGCTTACTTCAAAGAAAGGGCAAAGAGGTTGTAATGAACAGTTTTATAGTTGTCAGTATAGTAATAATTAGCAATATGTGTAACAATCGAAATTTACGTGACATCAGAACATAAAAAGTGAGCGAACATGAACAAAACTTGCATGAAAATATAGTTGGAAGATATTTCCCAGTTCGATGAACATTCTGTTTGAAGTTAGAATTTTAACCGCTGCCTAGGGAATCGAGTTATATGCAAATATTTGATTACACTCGCATTGTAAACTGAATTACGTCGCGAACTTCGGTTCGTAAATATCGAACATTTGTGTCCCAGGAGCGGAATATTCTTATTTGTTAGTGAGTATCGTAACTAAGTGTTGCATTGTGTTAAAAAATCGTATTACCTTATATATTATACTGGACACTGTGTGGCTCCTAGCTTTCTTCTCTTAATCAGCGTTGGTTTGTTCCGAAATGGGTATATATTATCATAAAAAGACTTGGAACAAGAATTAATTTGCTTAATCAGTTTTTTTTTTGTTATTATATTGGAAATTGCCAGCATGACACAGCGTGGCAGTGACGTGTAAGGAGGGGTGCGTTTCCGACCATTGATTTCTGCCATTTGCGTTCGGATACTTCCGATACGCGTTCAAAGCCCATAGCGACAATATTATTCTAATAAATAAATATAATTTTATTGTATGTACGTATTTCATAATTAAATCACATAATTAAAATTTGATATTTATATGCACATACTAATAGTTTTTATTTCTTTTTATTCTGACATCCATTTTACTTTTCTCTAAAAAAATTGCATCACCTTATTAGCGGTATTTATGTAGTAACGTTATTTTTTTTATGTAGGTACTAACGTTATGAATTCAATAGCAATGTTATCTTTTTTTTTTGTGCGTCTGTTGTGTCACTCATATTGGTCCCACCAGAATACCAGCGCTGCAGCGGCCCTTGGTTCGTTGCAGCACATGCTGAGGTGGGACTTAATTGGCCATATTTACTTGTCAATTTGTTTTTTTTGTTTTTTGTTTTGTCTCCTATGTTCTACTATTGTCTAGCTGTAATTTCGTCTATGTCTACTGTAATGTGCTTGTGGCCAATTAAATGTTTCTTTCTTTCTTTCTATATTTCTTTTTATATTTGATTACTAAATTAAACCACCAAATGTTACTAAAATCACCAGTTCCACCACCGTTATCAACAGTAATGTCTTTTGCTATTACAAAAGAAAATCGTACGACGTGACTTAAGTGTGTACGTTATGACATGAGCGGTTGACTGTCCATAGAAATATCAAGTGCCCACTGCCAACTGGTTTTATTTTTGTCTGTTAGCGCTGACTTAGGACTTACTAATTTTTTTTAAAAATTTTAGTTCATCATCCGTATCATTATTATCTTTACTTTTTGTTCCATGGAGAAACTTTAAATTTACTCATGTTACGAACCGCAAAAACCAGCAATTTTGTTCAGATGTTAACAGTATTATACTGAATTTACTTTCATGGTCATTACCGTACACTTCAACCGCATTAGTCTCTTCAAGTTTTCGGTTCTTCCGTGATAGCACTTTATTAGAACTTTTTTAGACGCCACTAAAACTTATAAAAAAGTGATACGATTAAAATCCTAAAACCACTAACATTAACACGTATTGTCTTTCAGAGTGTGTAAATAACCAACCAAGTACGAGTCGGACAGACAGCGAAGTCTTAGTAATAGGGTCCCGTTTTTACCCTTTGGGTACGGAACCCTAAAAAGAGGATGGACAACATCACATTACATTATTCTGCTCCCAAATTGAGTAACTATTTAAAGCACTCGTAATTATATTCTATTAATAATAATATTCTTAACTTATAAGCAACATTCCTGCACGAATAATTTCTACATCTTCTGTAATATGAAGAGCAATTTCCAAAGAAGCTGTCATTACGTCTACTTTTAATTGTATTCAGTGGTTTATAGAAACTTCAAAGCGTAGATGCTATTGAATGTGACTCCCCATATAAATGTGTTTCGCAAGAAACTTATACGAGTTCATACGTTGAAAGTTGGCAAAGTAATTAAATTCTTAATTTATCGCCGTTCGTGTGCAGAACACGGGGACGCCAAATGAAACCAATTTATTTCATAACCTTTAAAAGGTTTTCTAGCTACAACCACAACGAAGAGAAGACCAGTATACTCGAAAAGTTTTCTCATGTGGAACGTATTATATATGTACATAGCACTAAAACCAAGTTTCGACCGCCAGATGAACGAGGTCATTAATGAGCCCTCTTAACTCGCAATGATCGTCATAATTGTCATATTTGAGGCTTGACCTCAAAAGAGGCTAGCAAAGCGATCTGATAGAGCAAAAATCAACCAGCTCACCTTTTTTCGTTCATTTCGTTTCGTTCATTTTTATTATAATCTTATGTGTTACAAGCACGTCTTTTGGACACGTTAGTTCCAGCTAAGCAATTCTTAGGAAAGTATTTGAGATTTTATATGGTGAACTAATTTACTCAACTACTTAGTAAATACGCTGCCTGTAATGGTAACTACAATCTGGATAGTAAATCTGTGTAGCAATACAAATAAGGATAGTGATACTGCCGGCGAGCAAAGTTCTACTCTGGTATCCAACACTTTTAAAGTAATAAAGTACCCAACATAATATGCCACATACAAATTGAGATCTCTCAATACAATCAATGGACGCTCTTATGTAAAAAAATGTGGTATGCGGATCGTCATCTCCCTCTACTACAACTAAAATAATCGCGAACAAACTAAATACATATACATATAAAAAACAATGCCACTTTTCGTTGGAATTCTATAACTCAAGAACGGGCTCACCTATCCAAACCAAATGTTTAGGCTTTGTTCGGACTATTTAGTAGATGGTTTATGTGAAGTTTGCACAAAATCGGTCGAGTGGTTCTTCATTTTTTTTATTATTTCACTTTATACGTAGCGAAGCACGTAATGGGCCGCTAGTTAAGGATTAAAAAACTTTTCGATATCCTAGTGACTTTCCCACGAGACCTAAGGCTTACACAAAACACCATTTAAATATCTCCAGAGAACAGCAAACAAGACAGATTTGTTTGTTCAAAATTTCCTTTAACTGGACTAGCTAGCTTCTTATCCAGACGAGGAGAACTACAATGTAAGCTTACTGTATTTCGAACTACGTATTTGAGATGGTATGTATGAGTCACACACAAGCTTTGTTATTCATATGTTTAAGTAAGTATTCCGTAAAGGCCTTCACAATTCTGACTTTTAATGTATTCAACGGTTTTTTTCTTTGACGTAACCATATTACGAGTGTTTAAAGGTCAGTCAGTTACTTCTTGTTACTTCGCATCTATTATTCAGCTAACCAATAAATAGTAAGTGTATTTATTTGATATTGTTTATTTTGCCTTATAATAAAGGAATAAGTGAAATTATAGTGTCAAGGCTTACTTCATCCTAAGGACCCTCAATACAAGATGTGCAATCAATTAGTAAAGCGATTTGACAATTTGTCGATTTCAATAAACAAATTAAAATAAATAATTAATAATAAATGTGAACTGTAGAGTTTTGGAATCAACTGAGTGCAAAGATATAGTGTTGCTGTGGTAAATGGTTATGTTTATTGTTGAAGCTCAAAGAAGTTAGCTTACTCAATTGTACAGAAGGGTTCCTGGAAGAACTTGTATAGACCCAGCGTTTTAGAGATACTATTTTCTTGTCGAGTTGAAGTTCTTGGTGGATATCTGCAGCAGGATTATTTTGCCCCTCACTAAGGCGGCCGGCAAGTGATACACGCGGCCGCCGCGCGCCGCACGCAAGTTCAAACGTCACAATCACAAACCTTCAAGACGTTTCAGGGGGTGGACTACCACACCTGTGCACTCGCTCTAGCCCTTAACACGACGGGCTTAAAATCGACTGGCATAATCATTGGACTAAATTAGCAAAGCAGTCACCTGCAGAAAACAACTTTTAATAATAATTATTGTGAAATTATAAGTAGCTAACCTACTCCAGGTTTACCTCCAACGGTCTTTTCATTAATTATATTTAGTTTATAAGTTGGACGTTTTGCTACAAAATATCGTATTTGGACATACCTTTTAAATAGTTTTTATAGTTAAATACCAGTAATATAATACAGTTTTTAAGCCTTACCCTTTCTCTCACAACTTTCGCTGAGTTTTTATATATTTTACTATATTTTATAATATGCACACAACGAAAGTGGGCTGCCCTTATTGTCCAGGATCGTCTAGACTTTATGTACAACCAAGAGGCCTTAATGTGCACATAAGTAGGGTACATAAAAATGTGGCTTTGCAAAATCATAAGGCATTGGACTCGCCCAACCATTCGGGTACGAATACTCAGATGGTGCCTATTGCAGTACCGGGAATTGATTCTCAATCTAGATGGGGTTTTGACGATTTACCTTCACTGAAGGCTAAGGTTCGAGTTTTATGTCATATACCGAAGGGGGCAAGGAGCTTGGCTGCTGGCAAGTTATGCTCGGTCATAGACGATTGTCTACGTACGAATGGTTCGGAGGATTGGTTCAAATTGTTGTCATTTTCATATACAGCTTTGAGAGTTCCTAGTGAAGGAACGGGCAAATCATTGACGTCAAAGGTCAAACAGAATATTGATGATTGTAATATATATTTCTGTGAACCAAATTCCTCATCCAGAACATTTTCAGTCTACCGAACTATTGAAGCCAAGGTACACGACGGAGATATGAGAGGCGCAGTACGGTTGCTTCTCTCAGACTGCTCCCTTGCTCCCACAAATGAGAACACACTAGAAGCCTTAAAGGATAGACATCCAGCTCCATCGAGATCGATAATGCTACCACCAGAACCAAGTATAACTAGCCCTTTTTTGACTGTCACACCATTAGATGTGGCTAATGCGATTGCATCCTTTTATAATGGATCGGCTTCTGGTATTGACGGTTTACGCCCCCAACATCTTAAAGAGTTAACGTCCTTTTCAGCGGGTAGCAATGGTCCTCGTCTGTTGGAATCCATCACCAGGTTGTGCAATTTCTTGTTGAGAGGTACACTCAACTTGGAGGTCAGACCTTTCTTGTATGGTGCTTCTTTGTGTGCTCTGACTAAGAAGGATGGTGGTATAAGACCGATTGCAGTTGGTAGTGTTTTACGCCGCCTTACGGCCAAGCTTTGTTCTAGATCCGTTCGGGATACAATATCCAACTACTTGCAGCCAAGGCAGGTTGGATTTGGAACTACATTGGGTTGTGAGGCGGCAATACATTCCACCCGGTATTTCGCTGTGGAAAACGAGGTATCAGACAATTTAATTATTAAAATAGACATTAAAAACGCTTTTAACAGCGTAGAGAGAGATGTCATACTCAATGAAGTCCTGGAGCAAACCCCTTCATTATATCCATTTATATATCAGTGTTATGCTTCTCCAAGTAATCTTTTTTATTCTGATTCTGTTATACAGTCACAGGTTGGTGCTCAACAAGGTGATCCGTTGGGACCATTATTGTTTTGTTTGGCCATTCAAAAGGTTATTTCCGATTTGAAAGCGCCTCTTAATGTCTGGTACCTTGACGATGGTATTTTAGGAGGAAGCCCAGAAGTGGTTTTACAGGATTTGAAGATTTTGATCCCAGCATTAAAAACAATAGGGTTGGAGATAAACCCAAGCAAGTGTGAATTCTTCGGATGTTGTGGTTTGGACTCAAATATAAAAAATTTTGAAGCTCTCTTGCCTGGGATCAGACATATTTTTAAATCTTCACTAAATATGTTAGGTGCACCCATATTCCCTGAAGGTGTTGGCTCCGTTTTGCAACAAAAAAGGCAGGCACTATCTGTGGCACAGGAGCATTTGACGCATCTTTCTAGTCATGTATCGCTTGTTCTGCTGCGAAACTGTTTAGCCTTGCCGCGGATAGTGTATGTCTTGCGAACATCGCCCACTTGGCTTTTTGAAAAAGAATTGAAGCTACTCGACAATATGCTTAGGTTTGCTTTAGAGTCAATAATCAATGTGAGTTTAAATGACGTACAGTGGTGTCAGGCGGCCTTACCTATTCGATATGGAGGTCTGGGAATACGTCAAGTTCAGGATGTAGGGCTGGTGGCTTTCTTGGCTTCTGCACATGGGTCGGCGGATCTTGTTGCTCGCATTTTATCATTAGATGGCAGCAATATTCGTTTGCCTTTTGTTACTGAGGCCTTTGAGAGGTGGACCATGCTTTGTCCAGCTGATAATCGCCCAGAAAATCTTGTGGTTCAGAAGGAATGGGACGACATCCTCTGTAAACTATTGTATTCCCGTTTGTTGAGTGGTGCCGGAGGAGCTGATTTGGCGCGTCTGAAGGCTGTCATAAGGCCTGAATCTGGTGCGTGGTTACATGCCTTTCCTTCTCCTCAATTAGGCACACTGCTCGATAACGATTCCTTAAGAATAGCAGTGGGTCTAAGATTAGGAGGCAAGGTGTGTGAAGCGCATCGCTGTATTTGTGGTTTAATGGTGGAGGAGAATGGACACCATGGTTTAAGCTGTCAGAGATGTGCAGGTCGCTTTCCGAGGCACCATTCAATTAATGAGATTATTCATCGGGCCATGACATCACTAAATATTCCGTGTATTTTAGAACCTCCGGGATTATCTCGGACAGATGGTAAGAGGCCGGATGGACTTACATTGGTTCCATGGCGGAGGGGTCGGTGTCTCTTGTGGGATGCTACATGTGTTAGCACTTTTGCTGCGTCTCATTTGAAACAAACCGTTGTTTCTGCGGGGTCGGCGGCGGAAAACGGTGCGAAGTTGAAACACTCTAAATATTCAGCATTAGAGTCACTCTACGATTTCGTACCGTTCGCAGTTGAGACGGCAGGACCATGGGGTATTGAGGCTCGAGACCTTTTTAAGGAGTTAGGGCGACGGTTGCGAGAGAAAGGGAATGATTCCCGCTCTGGGTCCTGGTTGGTTCAGCAGGTCTCCATTGCCATTCAACGTGGCAATGCAGCCAGCGTAATGGGAACCTTCGGATCGGTCAGGCAGCGCGGAGAGACTGAAATAATTATTTTATAGTTAGTTATATTTTATTTAGTGCCTTTTTTATATCATTATTATATGTTATTAAGATTTTATTGTAAGTAGGTAAATAGGTAAGTATTTATATACTGATGTTAATTTACTTAAACTATCTATTATTGAACAAATGAATTTATAAAATTCTGAATAAATAAATTATTATTATTAGTAAAGAGCTTTCAGTTCAGAGGTTAGACTTTAGTAAGCAGTATTTGATTTTACATGAAATGCGATACTTTATAATCAATTTTATAGGTTATACTATAACTGCTAAAGCTTAGACTCAACTTATATTTTAAAGAATTACATAATTACCTTTCATTTGAGTTTTTAGGTTAAACGAATTGAAAGCAGACATAGGACGCATTAGTTGATCCTGTCACGCTCGCAAGTTGAAAGTGTTATATTTAATTCAACCACATTTTCAGCTAAATATAACCTGCTCGTCCCATTTAATTTCGCATCCACCGAATATAAACAGATTCTAATACCTTAATTAATTGAAATACGAGTAGTTTTCCTGACGTAGTAAAGCTGATTTAATCGTTAATAAGTAAAACGTTGCTTTAACAGAAACGGTCTTTCATCCTTACGCTACGGTACCTTAATATTTTAATATATGACTATTGTGCGTATACGTATACGTGTTTCTTAAGGCATTGTAGTCCTTAGAGACAACGTTTTTGAACCATTTGAGACTTAAAATACAGCGTTTTAAAGTCTAGAATAAATATATGTATTACTTTAGATCTAGTCTAGTCACATTCGTTATCGGTTACATGATTTGATTAACTTCGCTCGATAGAAAAAAAATCACAAACCTACACCTGTTTGTAATGTTTTTTCAATATCACGACTAATCTACGGACATTTGATGTAAAATTTTTATGCAAATTCAAAGCTACTATATATTATTATAGACAAAGTTACTGAGTTTGATTTCATTAAATTATGTACTTAATTATTATGTTTATAAAGAATATATATTTATAAATCATATTGGTTTTATGAATTAGCATAAAGGAACCATTTGTTGTCGACTAATAATACTTTTTGTTTGAAAAATTTATTAATATTTTTATACACAATATATTGACTAGTTAATACATATAATGTCTTCTTTGCAATATGTATGTATGTACCTATAATTGATGTCCAACGGGCTCGGTGGTAAGCTAGATTGATAGTAAATATATAGGCTCACAGAGATTCGAGTGTAATTTGCGAGGAGTGATGAGGGTCCTTAGCTCTCTGAGCGACAAGGTAATTTTGAAACCTTTCATCAAAGGTAACTTGATTATACGGCAAATTTACATATTATAAAACCAGTGATTTATAACAGTATACATACACCTGTATATAACGATTCAGTATTTAGTGGTTTACATTTAGGTTGCATTCGTGAAGTCAAACTTTAATAGGTATTCGTACTTGCCGCATCTAGAAACATGATCGCGTGTACCCTCGTTCATGTAATCGTGTATGGACGGCATGTGAGATTGCATAGCGCTTTTTCAACAGGTACTAAACTGTCACCATCTCCAAATGAAGGATTTTCCTTACGCATGGCAGGCAGGTTAACGATCGTAGTTTGGTCAACGGTGAGCAAAAGTGACATCCATCTAGAAGGGGTGGTGCGATTCTATCTGACGGTATTCTTTATCTTCTTATCGTAAGACTATCCTTCAAGTATCCTTCTGGTGTCAGTTCCTTGTAAGCCGCTTATTACAGGCCTCTGACGTGACTTGCTTTTACGACTTTCAGCGTGCGACAGAAGCCAGGATCAACGGCTTAACGTGTCTTTTGAAGCATGGCCATAACTCTCCACCCCTTCCAGACCTGAGCCATTTTTTGGAAACCTCTTTACTTAGACTGACCTGTCCGGGAAAGCGGTCCTTAACGCCTCTATAACCAGGTCGTCGATTTTGCCAAATTAGTCCATTTGGGACTTGGTAGGCATTTTGCGAATTTGGCATTCTGCGAATAAACGCCCACAGGGCTTTGTGAACTGTATGATATTGATTATTAATCCTTTGGTATTATTTTCAGGGTTGTCGCTGACGCCGTTCGTGCGGAACTGGCAGCCGGCCGCGTACGAGCCCCCGCACGCGCTGCGCCGGCGCAGGGCGGCGCCCGCGCAGCCGCCCCCCGCCCCGCATCCGCTGCGCATCACCTTCCGCGCTCACAACAGGTTAGTTAATGCCTTTAACAACACACTCATGTATGCTTTTTTTTCCATTTATAAATAAGCCTCACGAGTAAGGTAAGGTAAAGCGATGTAATGTTCTAAAACCAATTAAATTAGACTTTTGGTGTTAGCTAGATCTGATCAAATAAAACTGAACTATATATACAGGATATTAAATAAATGGTATAACAAGCCGAAACCAGCTATGCATTTAAAACTATAATGAAGTCAGAAATTTAATTTACTTAACACCCTGTATATCCTTGAATTAAGTACCTATAGCTTCTTGGAAATAAAATATCGGGTAGACATATCAAAAATACTACATCTAACAGTCCCGTACATATGTACATATAAAAGAATACAAGATAACCTAGCCTTTTCCACTAGTTCAGGTTATTTTGTGATCATGGCGCTACCGCTTACAAAAGTGCTGACAAATCGAAAGTTCATAAGAAGAAAGGTAGATACCCCGAAACGATTAACTCTCCCAAAAACATTGTAACTACTTTTCTTGAGTTTACGCGACCAGTTTACATTGAATTGAAAGATATGTTTGCACGGGCACACTCCGGGTCTGCCGGGACCGAGAACGCTGTAAAGTGTTCGAAACATCGAGTTAAACCAAAATAGATTCGAATTAAAATCCAATATCATTCATTTTAATTTGTTACTACTTACAAGTTTCATCATACTGGCTGATGAAATTCTGGTAACAAAACACAATTCTATTATTCCCTTTTCTATAGAAAATGATATTGAACACCCTTCTAACGAAATTATGATACGTGATAATTACCGCCAGTCTGTCGACTAAAACCACCTTCACCACAACCGCGCTATTAACTACGAAACGTACTTTAATTACTGTACCTACTCGTAGAACATAATGAATAGAAACCGTTATACACACAAAAAGCGATCTCGAAACATGACATGCCTACCTTCATGTTTATAGTTAACAATTCATCTGATATTGATAATTAATTGATCCGCTACTTAGCCAGCTTCTACCAAGAGGTCATTAAATATGAATAATAGGAGTTTCATGTCCATTTAAATGACTATTAACGTGTCCACCTATGTGATGTACGTGCCCAAATACGCATTTGGATGGCGGATGCTCTGGATCATCTATTAGGATCAGCTGGAATAGGAAATAATCAGTGTTGTGTATTCCTGTCCATAGTAATGCATCGATAAATAATAAACTCGGTCTGACTCGTGCAAAAAAGCAGCGGGGTCCTTAGCGAGGCAAAAATACACTTGATTTATTTTTCTGAAATAACACCGAGGTTGACTCTTGTACCTAACATGGTCATCTGTGGCTTACGTTAGCTACCTACAAGCCTCTCGAAAAGGAGGATTAGGCCTTAATTGCCACCCTTGATGGGCGGGTTGACGGACGCAATTTGGCAAATGTTATAGAAAAGTCTGTGCTTCCTGCCGGTCTTGCGTACAAGGGAATGCGCGGATTCTATTTTAGGCTATCACCGCAGAGCAAATTAAGATAAAACTAAATTAAAAAAAACTCAAAAAATAACCTGTATTTTTCTAATAAAAAACGTGTTACCCAATACACTGCTAAAGCTGCAACCGGCTACATTGTATAGTTAAAATGTTTTATAGTTAGGACAGACTTTTCCTTTTTTTTAATAGACGTTCAGTTCAAGTTTAGTAATACGGTTACGTAATACGTTGGTTGGTAGCCAGTCACAAAACCCAAAAATACAGAATAAAAGAACTGTTTGAATCGATTTTTCGAATCCATAGAATCGATACTTTTTTAGTTGGCACTTTCATGGGTTATAATTTTTTGCTAGTACGTAGTGTAGGAAGGCCAGGTGGAGTGATGATTTGCGCAAGATAGCTGGCAGGAGCTGGTTGCAAGAAGCCGAAGATCGACCTAAGTGGCGTGCAACTGGAGAGGCCAATGTCCAGCAGTGGACGCAGTCCACTGGGCTGGCATAGGCTGATGATGATGAAATTTTTGCTATCGCGTTTATTTGAATGTATGGTCTAGGAAAATTTCTGATATATTACATAAAATACCATTACAATGCGCTATTTGAGCTCTTATACACCAGCAAAAATATCCGATGTCAAGTATCGATAAGTATTTTGATAGTCTCTAATTGGCCACAGAATCTTAGCAGATGATAGTTACAGTATCATGGAGATCTAATCTGGGGGTTGCATCGTCTCTGGTGACTAAAGAGTCCGATAGCAGCACGGCATTTTTTGCCACAGTTGTCACAGATAAAGCGGGTGTCAAGAGGGGAGGGCAGCACTGCGTTGAAGCCTCTTTTGCTTTAGGTGGTCCAGCCAGGCTTTATCGTGTTGCGACGTCCGAGGGAAATATCATGGCGCCACTCGAGTCTCATGCTCGCGCGTTTTTCCCAAGTTTGAGCATTAATGCCGAATGATTCCATATCCCGCTTACAGGAATCTTTGAACCTCATCATGGGACGGCTTACGGGTCTTTTGGCATCAGCAATTTGTCCAAGCATGATCTCACGCGGCAGTCTTTCAGGGCCCATCCGATAGACGTGGCCCAGCCAGCGGAGTCGTCTCTGTTTCAAAATTGCTGTAATGCTGTTGCAGTTGGTCTTTGCAAGAACAGCTTCATTCGTCATTCTATCCTCCCACGTAACTCCCAGGATAGATCGCAGACATCTCATATGGAAGGCGTTAAGACGACGTTCCTGCTTGGTGTAAGTAGTCCACGTTTCCGATGCGTACAGGAGGGGACACTAAGTACACATGTTTGGTATACGAGGACTTTTGTGGCAATGGAAAGTTTATTGTTCTTCCAAACACGTGCAGAAAGCCTTCCGAACGTCGTTGCTGCTCTACCAATACGAGTGTCGAGCTCCTTGCTGTTAGAAAGCTTGGAATCTGTGGTAGAACCCAGGTAGCAGAAGCTATCCACAACCCGTAATGCAACGCCATCCAGAACGATGTTTGGTGGCCGATCTGCACCCTGAACCATAATAACGGTCTTTAGGGTGTTCACACTCATCGAGAACATTCGGCAAGTTCGACAAAATCTCGTGACTAGCTCCTGTAGTTCCCCCTCTGAGTTGGCGACTAGTGCAGCATCATAATTCAAAACCTTAATATTTCTCTAACTTTTATACAAGTTTGTATACAAAAATATAATTAGAAGTTACTTTAAAGTAATTTATATTGTGAAAACATTTACTGATTTTAAATTTCAAAACTTGCACAAAACTTTTAAAGAGTCTACATACTGGCCGCAGTATGCTCACTCGATATTTTCTGGTTAGTTTTGAGTGCTACGTTACTTCTCAGGATAGCGGTAATTATTAGTGCAAATGTGGAGAGGTATTTTTTAAATTTATTTTCATTTCTTTTTCGCGGCATAGTCTACTTAATCTATTTTTTGATGTTTGAAACTTGAACCACGGACAGAAATTTCAGTAACAATAACAATATGCCATATTTGGGTTAGCATAAAGAGATTGGTTAGAAGTATAAAGAAGGCGTGGAAGAAATCGCGGTTGATATATTCAAAATGTAATAAGAACAGCACAGTACCTACTGTCTTGTATAAAACAGTGGAAGACCACGCTCATTTAAGTATTTACGTGTATAAACAAGTCAGTAAGTGCAGTTCGTATAAGTTAATCGAACGTGTCCCAGACTAATCCATTTGCGGGCCGACCGTAGCTCCTGAAGCATTCCCTTAATTAAAACATGCCGAGGGTTCTTTACATTGTGTTGATTGCTTACCAATCTTACTAACAGTTATCGTGGCACATGTGTGATATACTGGTTTTAACCGGCATTCAATTTTCGTTTGAATGTTGTACAGCAGACAGCTTGTTTAATAAAGGACGCTTCGATTTAATAACATGCAGGTACAAGAACTAGCTTTAGATTTATTTAACGGCTTTGAAGTTTCCATTTGTAAATGAAATATATATGAAACTTTGAGATCTTATACTATCAACAAAATCGCGTGTATGTATATCTAAACAGTATGAATGTTATAAAAAAAAATTCTTGTTTAGATTAGAACATTGAGGCAATTTGTATTTTCAAGTTACTGCAGAAAATTAATTGCTTGAAATCAGTTTACAAAACCGTAGTAACAGGTAGTAAAACGCTACCGTGATTACGTTTATAGTAAAAAGCATTACCTATATTGTAATCTATCAGGATAAAATTAAATAGTAACAATTCCCGATGTCGACCTTCAATCATCAATGGTGCTTAAAAAAATTGGTTGTTTGTAAAGTAGGTTTACGATCGAGATGTTTACGTGATAACACACACGTGTCTTTTTTCCATCTTTCATTACTTTTACAAGTTTATTCAAGAATGTTAATTGTTAGTAAGTAGGCTATTTTATTCACCTTTTTTTGTTGCAATTGTTGTAACACTTCACTTGCACTTCACATTTTGTTTCACTGTTAAACATTCAACGAAAACTTAACCGCACGAGAAAATCTCCATTCGTTTGTATGCCGCTAGAGTGAGAGAGACGGAAGATCGGTCCACTCACTCGAACGCTATGCCAGCCTCCGCTCGTGAGGATTCCGCGTGACAAGTTTCACGGAATGACTGGCAGCGCTCGAGATGAGACGGGAGATCGGTCCGTCTCTCTCTCGTTATACCTGCGATCTCGCTCGTGAGGTTTTGGTGTGACACAAGTTTCTGAACATGTCACCCGACTAAAACGATTTTAAAGACGTTATCACGTCAAAAAATATGATGTTTATTATAGTCCTCCTCGTGTGTGTCTGGGAGTTGCTTGGTGTCGAACATGTTTTACACTGTATATAACACGGAAAAATACGGTAAAAACATGTGTGTCTAAGTACAACTTTTAGGAAGTTGTATATAAAATGCAATGCATAATACCTACCTCAAGTGACAATAGTGACCGAGTTTCTTGCGCTGCTTCTTCTCGGCACTAGCCCAGACTTGTCCCGAAGCAGTGGTTTAAATATTGGGACGTGAAAAAGCGCCTCCTGGGGCCTATTTGCAGAAATAAAACTGATTTTAACTGATGATTTTATCTGATTTTAACTGATTTTTAACTGATTTCAAGTTTCACCTCAATTAAAAAGTCTGTCTTATCTGATAATATAGAAAATACCTAAAATAATAGGAAAAATCTACAATTTATTCTGCTCGGGTTTCAAACTCAAATGAGCTTGATCTTAGTCAGGTCTCTTTACTAAATTTTGGGTCACATATCTGTTTCTTTTAGTAAATGAAAAAATCAAACCTAACTATTTAGAAATATTAAGGTTTAGTTAAATATTTGCCTTGGTTTGGTTAATTTTGTCACAATCAAGTTTGACTGATAGGTTTTTACGTAGGTTTACGTATAATCTATACACAACACATTTATAAACTTCCGACGCTTTTTGATAGTTTTTTTTGTCCAACTGTGCTATTATTGCCGTTATGCCTCACGCCGCGCAAATGATTATATTCTACCTGCGGCCCGACTTGTATTATACAAGCGCGGCCCGCATTATATGGCTGTAAAGATATATAATCATTTGCCTAACTTTATAAAGGCCCTCCAAAGTAATAAATTTGAAATAGAGTTGAAGAAAATATTAATGTTGAAAGCATACTATAATTTAACTGAATATTTTTTATGACAAAATTAATAATTCAATTCCATTGACATTATTATTATGATTTTTGAAATTACTGATTTTTATTCGATTTTTGTTTTTGACATAGTAGCTTAGTTGACATAGTATAATGATAACTTAATGACATATTGTGAAATTTTTGTAACCACTGCGCTGACACTATTTTTTTTTAATTTGATTGAAATTCTGATTGTAAATAAGATAATTTATAATGATAATAATATGTATAATCACGAATACCTCATTGAGCTCATAATATAATTAAATTAACATCTACGAGTACATGCCTGTATTGTCTGCAAATTATATTATGTAGTGAATATATGAATGTGTGAATATGAATATTGGTCAGCTAATTATAGAAAATGAAATTAAAAATTAACAGTAATTACTTATTAGATTTTCACTAAACTCATATCGATGTAAAAAACTTTAATAACTTTTCTCAAATGAGGAATAATATAAAGTTTGTACCCTATATATATTAATATAATTTACAAACTCCAGCACAATTGTGTACAGGATATTGTCAGCGACAATCCCGAAGTAGGTCGTCCGATCAGCCACGCGTCAAACTCGGGAAGACATCTATTGACTATTGAACGCCGAGTCTCGTTAACAAGTTGACGCCCAACTCAATAGCGACTCCCGGCAGCTCCTCGGTAACTTTAATTATTAACTGGTTCGCACAAATTTTTTTTGGCTCTCATTAGGTATGGCGTTTTTGTTTAGAAAAATACCGATTTAACCCCTCGTTTGTATGTTATTCCAGACACAATTAAAATCAATTGTTATCGCGACCGTTGTCTTATGATCCTGTAGGAGTTAAATTGAAGAGACTTACTGTATGTAACATGTACGAAGTTGGTAGCAACATAGCGTTATGAATTTAGTAGGTTGCCTCTGTTACCATTTCCTTTATGTATGTGTCTAAGTTTAATGCGCATTGGGTTTAATGTGGTCTGTATAGATTCAAAATTGTTTTTTTAGTAATCGATTATGTGCCATTGGCTGCAATGTTATCAAAATTCATGTTTAATTTTTAAATAGTGGCAAGAAATATTTTATTTTCACACGAAAACTTTTAACAGTGATTAACGGTTAACAAACACATTTATTTATGTCACACAGAGGTAAGAAAGAAATAAAAATATTTCTTTTCGCATTAATCATTGAAGCTTAATGGCAAGCCGCGGTACTGGTATTCTGTGGAAGTCTAGGCGCAGTTTATAAAATAATAGCTAGGATTGAAATACAAGAAGTAAGAAGTGATGATTTCGGATTGAAATGATAAAACTGTAAACTAATTATGAACGAACGTACTTTTATTACAGTACTCAACAATGACACAACACATTAAGAGAATAGGAAAAAAAAAGGTGTTACCAACCTAACAGTCTTATAATAAATTGACAAAGTAGGCAACATAAAAATATCTAATGATTGCGTTCTCATTTACTAACAATTAATAGTAAATTAAAGAAATACAGGTAGTAAATAAAAATCAGACTGTGTCATCATGCCAAGAATCTCATTGTTTGCAAAAAAGCGTAGGTATTATGTGGTATTGTCCTTGGACATGACACTCCAAAATCATCACATCTATTATAATGACGCAAACACGTTGACAAAACTACTTAATTATAATTCGTAGGCTACAGATTTACATGGTAGGTCCATTTATTGGCATTCCAAAGATACAGTATTTTTAGCTTTGAACCAGCGACCTTAATAGAGGTCTGGCAATCGGCACTAAAACTACTGAACCGTGGGGCGTTAACGAAAGGTACCCAAGTCGTTGAAAAATAATGTCACTCTTTCTAAGCTTAGCAGACCGCAGATATACGTTTGGGTTCAAATGGTGTCCAAATAGTCCCGGGACCATCTAATTTTACGAGCGGTGACCACTGAGCGATAATAGCGAAACAGGGCACGTACATCTCGCAATGAGCTATTAGGGTTGATATTCCTGTGCCAACGTTGGTCAATAATGTCTACTTTAAATAATTTCAGCGAAAATAATGGCCTTATGATACATGACGTCCATAGCCACGTATTGCCAATTCAAACTTTTAACGACAAATTAAGTATTGGAAGAAAAAACAATAAGAGCTTTTTTCAACAATTTGTTAAAGTTAAATAAACCTCATAATTTTTCCTTAATTTAATTGATTGATCTTCCTAAGTGAGTGCCTACTCAGCTTAAGTTATAATGTAGTCGTATTTGCTTTAATTTTAAATAATAACGATAACATAATTGATCGCACGCACACACACTCACAGGGACACGCAATTTTATTCGCGTTTTGTAGTGCTTATAATTTGTAATTACTTCAAGACTTGCCTTGCGACTGGCAGCAACCCCGAAATTCTCGATCGTTTAGAATCAAACGGCGTGGAATTGCGCCGTCGAGTTAACGTTAAGTGACCACTGGATAGCGACAGTGGAACGTTACGAGTGCCTCGACACTGCGGCGTGGCCTGCCATGAGGATTACACCCAGTACCAAATCAGCCTATAAGCAAATTAAGCAATTGCTTAGGGCATCACGTCTTATGGCGCACCAGAAACAGCACAAGAAAATTGCTAGTATATGAAAGGTAAGGCGAATAAAAACACGCAACTATGTAATTAATAAAAAGCTTAAGAACGACGATGATGCAGGTTAACATTATGCCTGTGCCGTACCAAAATATAATGTAAAACCCATTGATGTAATGTAAACTAAACTAATACGAGTACTAGATACACAATTGGCATCAAAAAGTGTCCCATTATACTGCACCCATTTGACCATAGATTTTAATATCCTAAGTTTATCATTTGCCATAAAATATGGGTGAGCTTTTGGTACAATTTATATCAATCAAATAGTTACAACATGACATAAACATCCATACTATTGCATGCCGACATAATTTGGCTGGGTTATAAAGTTGACAGTAGACACACATAGAATCAGCGTCAATCATTCAAATGTGGACACCCGTCCGGTGAGGCTGTGGCGGCCTTCAGCTGAAAGCGTAGGTCGTTAGAAAAAAAAAGATTCATTTATTTATCTTGTTCTAATTTCATATCGATGGTAAAACCCTAATAAACGCGAGTTATGTAATATCAGTAAAATTATCTTAAATTTAAATACCTATACCTATTGTATAGGGACTTATTTTAAACTAAGTATGTAATTAATACACCTTAAATTGAGAATGCTTTTGTGGAGATTTAAGATTCCTATTTATTTATATAATCTTTATTGCACATATAAAAGTAAATGTACCTACTAAATATGGACTTATTGCCATGCGGGCATTAACTGCCAGTCAACGATTGGAATAAAAGTGATTTTAGGCGGTTCTACTAAAAAAAAACGATAAGCTATAAAAATAATACTATTGATTACATCAAACATTTAGTTACAAACAGTCCCAGAACCGTATAATTTTACAGGCACGCGACCGGCAACGATAGCTTAATGTTACGGTCGCATGCTCCCTAAAAGCTCGATTCTAGCTCGCCAGTCAGCACTCAGCTCGACATAGAGCGACTGATCCCTACTAATGCTGAGACAGGTCGGGAAATGGCGAAATTCGCATACGAATTGCAACTTTGAGTTCATACGACGCAGTATTCTCAATGTGTTGCCTAATAAAGCTACAAAAAAGCTGATCAATTCAAATATTTAGTTTTTGCTATAAAATTTTATTTTTCCAGTAGAGCATGGCCATTAAGAGAGGAAACTGTGGCTCGCAATTTCGTAACTTCGAATTCGTTTTGTTAGGAGAATATAAAATAATAAAATCAATAAAAATCTTTTATTTCAAACCAACTAGGTATGTCCACTTGTTATGTTACGTATAATAAGTTGGTACGTAAGAGAAAGAAGTGTTCGACACCAGCTTTGGTTTTTGAGCTCCCTCTATAACGATAGGTCCCGTAAGAAAAATGCGTCAATCATTTACCTGCTGCTTTGCGCATGTAAGATTCGATTGATTTACATTCAGGTATAAAATTCATAGACATGATGATATATTCGTCGATTGAAATATATAGAACAACATCCTTGATGTTTATTTACGTCGAGTCGTTCGATTGAGGTTAACAAGGTCAGTCGTCAATTCATAATTCACATTATTCACATTGTCCATCCGCTCGGATGGCGCTCGGGTTGACCTCCCCACTTGGTGTGACCAAATATTAATAAAATCATGTTTCAACCCTACTAAATTTGCCGTTTTAATAATGCTTTTATAGTACCAATAAACCTGAAGTCTTTACAGTCTAATCTACTTTTTAACTAAAACTTATAATTGCGGGTCTGAACGCGACGTAGGTGTGGTATGTAGTAGTATTGACAGTCCCCACGTGACCACGGCCGTAGCATCACGGCCGAAACGTCGAGGAATGTAAGTAGTGTCAATACCACACCTATGTCGCGTTCAGAAACGCAATTATAAGTTTTAGTTATAATGCAACGCGAAAGTTTAAAAGTTAATCTACTTTTTATATACATATTGATATGCGGGCCGATTACAAATCTGATATTCCTAAAAAGCTCTGGAAAACCCTTCTCTCGTCTTCCTCTTCTCTGTATATTCTTGTTCATTAGCACACACTAGCCCATTCCAATTTTTTGGTGGACCAAAAAACCTTTTCCAAAAGAAGGATGTTGCCATAGCTTCCACATTGGGCAGGAGGCTTGGCTATCGCACTTTGGCCAGTAGTAGAGAAAAGATAATGGTCTCCGTTGTCTTCTAGCGGTACCCTTTATTGGATACTATGCTATTTTAGGTTTGCATTACAATAACATGACATCAGAAAGGCAGTTAAACAATATGTATATACAAACATACTTTTAAAGTTTCCTTAAAACCGCATTTATAAACTGTTCTTCCTCACAAACAGGCTTTAACGGCTCGCTTCCTAACAAGCATCCTTATGGTAGCTTGATTTTAGCGCAAAGCTCAAGAATGGGGCGGTTCATACAATTAGCTCACAGGAACAGAAGCTAGGCTAATCGTAGTACTGAATGCTGAGAGGGTAATGGCTCCTGCAATGCGCAACAAAATAGAAACTAATAGAAGGACCGCTTGAGAAGATGAAACCGGAAAGGGTTTTTGAATATTGTGAGACACAAATAATGTTTTCACTAGTATTTTGACACTGAGAACCGTTTGTTCCAAATTAAACCCTCAATACAGTTTAGCGTATTCTTAAGAATTTACACTTATTTCTAGTTGTTGGTATTAATCACTGCATCTCGATATCACGATGTATAAATCTTAGCTTATTTCAGACTGACTGTACTGGACTTACAACCGTAATTATAAAACTAGGTAAATACGTGAAATTTTACACGTTCTTTCAGAGGTGCATTTAGAGATAATTTTAAGAATCCAACCCTACAAAATTAAGTCTCTAATAAAATAGAGAATAAAATTGACTAGCGTAAATTTTGTAAAAAAACTGTTTGCATGCCTTGAGGAACAAATGCCAGCGTTTTTATAGATGCAACCCCTAAAAAAGGTTTATTTGCAGCGTTATATAATAATATTTCGCAGAAAAAGAAAAAAAAGAAATAGTCTTTGGCAGTTCTTTATGTGTTATTAAAGTTATCAGCCATCAGGAGCAATGCCTTCTTAGTTGGTATTTTAAGACTTAGGTTATGCTTCCTACTTGCTTGAGTTTTTGATGTGCGCTCATTATTGAGAGTACTGTTTTTATTTGCATTATGAGTGCAGTGGCACGCTTCAGATGCCGCATACGAATTGTGAGGGTTCTTGAGTCTTGACTATTCAATTGACTAAGTTTGTGACTAAGTAACTTTACTCTACAGGATTAATGACTAGTTCCCAAACTTAACACGCGTCCGCTAAGTTATAAACTAATTCATCCTACCCTTTTAAGCGTAGTTTCATGGTCGATGTTACCAGAATTCTGTTGTGTTCCAAATATTGTATTATGATGACCAATTTAACGACTGCAAAAATACGACTAATAACGTTTACCAGGTATCGGTAAAATTTGCTCTTTATATATTTCAATAAAAATTATATTTTCGTGGGATTAAAAAATTGCTAAAACAATGCTGAACAAAATTTCTTATAGAGCCTTCTTTGCATTTTTATCTTTATGAGAAAAGAAGAGTCAGGTTTTTTTTAATTGCATTACTATAATTTTCTTTCACTATGCTATAATACAGAGCTAAAGACTATCATTATGCGGTTCAATAACTGACTGTCAAGTATTTATCTTAACAAATTAATTGAAAATTGCATTTTTTATTCATTTATCCTGTAAAAGCAGCCTTCACTGGACGGTATTATTGCCAAAAATTACAGCAATCATAATCAATGGATGATGAAAGGCAATACTTCACAAAAGGTTTTACTGTATCCAGAAATTTCATTCCAAAATAATGGCGTAACTGCTGTAAAACGCAGAACACTTTGCATGTCATCCACGTTTACAAAAGGGCACTGAAGAATTTCCGGATGTGAATTTCCAAAAGATAACTCAGTTGTTCAGTGTAATTTCAAAAGTTACACCGTAAAATTTTGGGCTTCCTTGTGACTAATGTAACTAACGAATATTGACTGATTTAAACTTTCGTCACCGTCACAATGGGGACTACCGTTTCTTTGCTCACCAGTTGGCGCCACTGTAGACTGAGGTCCGGAAGTATAGCTATCAAAGGTGATTGGCGCCGAAACAAAGTGTTATATCTTGAATCTAATTAAGGTTATATTGTTTATAAATAACTATCTTGATATCAACAAACTAACTTCTGAAATAGTTGCTCTTGAGGCCGCCTATTTTTGCGCTTTTTCTTAATTCCGCTTTTAAAGCGTTCACATTAATCGCCAAATAATCCATATTTGCAATATTTTACGAAGGATATCACTTTCCAGCAAGTAAATTAAAGAAATTATAATTTATGCAACAAATTCCGCTAAAACCAGTACAAAGTGAATGATTTTGGACCTCACGCGACACTAGCGCCTCTAGTGGCAAATTCACTAGCGATAGCCCCCATTTAAGAGTTATTTGATTGGGGGTTTATACCATGTACCTTATTTATATTGAGTTTCCGATATTTCGGCACTGTTGTAAGATATATATATTCGGATATGTTGCGCCATAATCACGGGAGAAGTGACGAATGAATTTTCTTGATCTTGAGTAACCATGATCACATAGGAAGGATTATTCCAAAACTACCTGATGTAGCTATCCTACGGGAACCGAAATGTTTTCCAGGATAAAAGATAGCCTGCATGCATACATCATATTTTCTATTCTAACTTATAAGCCGTGCTTAATTTCATCATGGTCCTTTTAGCCGTTCTAGCGTGATTTAGAAGCAAACATCTATCCAGACTTTCACAATTATAATATTAGGAAGATTAGTAAGTTAAAGTGAGATATTAGTAGGATGGTAAGATTGTTTTGTTTTGAGAGACGGGTCTGGGTGTTTCTAGTACCTTTGTTGTTTCAGGTTTCGACGAGTTGGTACGAGTGCTTTAAATAGTTATTCAAATTGTGATTAGAACAATTTGTGATATTGTTTACATTTATTTATTAAATATATTTATAACAAAGTCGTGTTAGTTTCACTATTTATAACTCAAGATCGACTAGACCTCTTTGCATGATTTTGGTGTTTTTGGATTTGTCTTCGTCCGGAATAGAATAAAAAGTAATGAAAATATTCATCCTCATGTTATTCATCATAAAAAAACACTCTTCTACCACCAACACTTAACAGTGTCATCTCTCTCTGTTTTTTGTTCGCTTATACTTCTACCAGCTTTATGGGTGTTCCCGTATAGAATATTTTTGCGACTGCTGTATCAATGTAGGTAAAACAATGTGCCTAAATGTGATGCGTTCATCACATCTATTTATTTTGTTGTTCTGACAGAAAAAATTAACAGCTATACAAATAAATATGTGAGTGAGTGGGACAGAAGACATATATGGTTTCAGAGGGAACATTATTGGTCTCGTTTTCTATAGTACACTTCTGCAAAGACGGAATGAGCGGTCAATGTGCAACATATGTTTTGTAGTATCGCCGTAGCCTCAGGTTTTCGAGCAGTCGAACGGATAGCAAAAGGTAATTTTAAAAATTATTGAACTTTTTAATCTTAATATCATAGGAGTTACATAATTTTCAATAAACTTTTTTGACCTCAGACTTCCTAAGGACCAGAATGAGCCTTAGGAACAAAACACCTAAAAACGTATACTGCTGTACGGAAAATGTTTTTCATATTTCCAATTTCCCCTCAAAATTTGAAACAATGGAGTAAAACTAATATTAATATTATTACAGTTTTGAAATTAAATTTCGCTGTAAAGATACGAAGCGTACAAAACAATAGTGCAATATCTCACTACGGTGCTACGGGCGCTGTAGCACTTTCGTAGCACTCGTCTACGACGTAGCTCCTTATTTACAGCCGTATCTTAATATCGGTTGTTGCTTAAATTAATCTAGTTACGGAGCTAAAGCGTCTGAAGTTACGACGCAAAGCAAATGAAGTTTCGTTTTCAATATACTTTGGACTGAAATTTTGTAGTTTGCTGTAGCCTATCTTTATTCATTCCATAAATATGAAACTTTGTATGAGTTGTTGACCGAGTTCACAAATTCCCGATAAAGTGGTAGCTAAAATCTATACCTGCATCCTTAGACAAGAGGCTCTAATATCGTTTACGCCAGACGAATAGATAACAAATTTATGAAAATGACATTAACAAACGATCGAGCTTATGTCAATTTCATACATTTGACACCTATTCGTCTAGCGTAAACGCTATTAGTAAGCCACTTGTCTAAGGCCGCTGCACATTATTTATCATCTTTGACACCACCATACCCTATATCAGTCCACTACTGGATCGGGTTGGTGATCGCAGTTTTGGACTGATGCCACCTTTCATCATCTTATTCAGGCAATCCTTCTTTAGTAGGCTTTTAAGACACCCATTGGAAGAAAGAGGTGGAGCTATTCTTTGCTTCTAGCTATTAAGTGCGGCACCACACATACCTTCTGTTTTAATTGCACTGCGTAGGTATTATTTTCGTCCGAGATTCACATTGGGAAAGGCTGATACTGTTAAAGTGTAATATTATAGGTGATGTGTCGCTGGACACAAAGGGATTTATAATATTAGTTTTGCCACGTGTCTTAACGGAAATTGCGTAATTTGGTTAAACTGTGGTGTATTGCAATCCACTGTAATGAGATATTTTTTGGTAAATGACCTGTTTATTGCTAGGCAAAGTTTGCTGGCATTACCTTTCGAAAGCCATGCCTAGGCAAGTGAAAACGAAAGTTTGCTGCTCAAACCTACCAAAAGTCAGGCAAGTGAAATCGTGACATCATCATATTATTGGAATACTTTTTAAGCGGTCATTTAAGACTAGCTAGCCGAGTGCACTTCTATTTGGTAGTTTTTGTCCGCAACACCAGGTAAGCAGCCTATTCTGTTAGCGGTTTTCGTAGCCATTTTTTTATTATATCGCGCAGCCAAGGTGACGCGGCATTAGCACAACTTTTATAGTTTAACGTGGACAATTTAAATAATACCAGCTTTGGCTCAAAGCATAATAAACATTAAACATCGTGGCAACAAGGCCTGTAATTGTATATTTCCGATTCGGAAATCAAATTACAGGCTTTGCATTTATATGTCTACTAGTTGTTGACCGCGACTTCGTTCGAGTACTCCTCGATTCGATTCGGAAACGAAAGTTTTTAGCAATTAAATTAATGGTTTGACGACATTGCCGACGATAGAAGTCTACACGACGTACAATATGCATAAATTATTTTGAGGCAATCATCAGCTGATAAGGATTGCATCTGAAACATATGTCATACTCATACAAACATAACTTTCCGAGCAAAAGAGACTTGCATTGTGTATTTTCTCGTATACTTGTTTTTCTTTGTTTTGCACAAACTGGGATCAGACGGTCTAAGACTAAGACTAGATAGACCACATGTACAATAACAGTTCAGCTCATAATGGAAATGTACAGGTTGACTGCGCACACGATTTAATACTTAACATGGAATAGCAGACAAGCCAACAGTTTTCATAAAACTAAAACCAACTTACAAAGGATATGTTAAACATAGTCTGTAATATAGTTAAAAGCAGATTACATCACCGCTCTTTCGCTTCAGCGAATTTCCAATGTAACTGTTGCTGATTATGTTTTATACAGAATATACGAGTATTCTACACCAGAACTAATCTCCAAAGCCCGGGTTCTGAGTAAGATTAAAATTTTAATGTAGAAATGAGAATCCTCCGTGGATGCTTGCTTACCTGAACTTTTGTAACGAAGGGTGACGACCCATTTTATTGTGGATTATTCAAATTAGACTTTCGACCGTTTTCGATTTAGGCGAATTTAGCTACCTTTTGCCCATAGGGGCTGGCGAGGAGCCGGGTTTCCGCGAAACGCTTTATAATATTTTTATTACGGTACGTCAAACTTTCCCGGTGACAAATCATTTTTAGTCTAAAGTATCTGTAATAAAAGGTCAGCTACACTAGTAATTTATAGTTTAATGTGTTGTTTTATGCGTAGTTTTAAATAAATTTGCAGATGATAAAAAGTAAAGTAAAGTAACTGCCTATAATCATCCCACGGCAGGGCAAAAGCCTCCATCATTAAATTCAAGTTACCACAGCAATGATGGGAATATGGGTAGGGCATATGGTATAATCAAAATTTATCATTATTGGTGTTTTAGTTACCTTATGCTGTTGTTCCAACTTGCCATCCATAAAATATACGTATGCAAAAACGTAACCAATTACCAAATTTTGTCCATGTCTAACATTCCGAAAGTAATTGGAAAACAGAACCGTCTCGTGCGCCTCTTTAGGGACCCTCAGTAGTCAGAGTGACTTCCGAACCGACCACAACTTTAATTGTATGTCGGACTAAAAGACGATCCCAATCCCAAACTCTTAACAATGTCGCCTTCAAAGTTCCGTCAAACGTCGGATTAACGCAATCGTTCATCTGTAACAGTAACTTTTGTTTGGGCCTACTCGGGTCGGCTATACGTGAACGATTTTGTCTCAATTCCTAATCAATAATGCCTTTCGCTTGAAAAGTAATTATTATTACCTAGAAGGCATTACCTCGTAACGTAGTATTTATCGCCTAATTTCGTAACTAACCGTGCTATTTAACCGCCGCTCCCTACTAACCAAACCAAACTATTTTCTGGAGGAGCTTATGAGAGAGATTTTGCAAATTCCGCATTCTCTACACATCGCCTACGTACAAGCATTCTAGGCATTTAACCACCTGGTGTTTATTCGGTAAAATTTCCTTCCTTGCAAGGTATAAATTTATAATAAGAGGTGAATTATATGAAACTGTAATTATAGGTTTCAATCGAATCTTGTTTGACTCGGTCGGCTCCATTAGGCTGGCGTGCGAGGAACCGTGACACCGTCACTTAATACCTCTTAATATTCACAGCGCTCCACAACTACGCCAGTGTTTGCCACCAGAAATTGCGTTCGTTAATAACTTCTTACGGAGTTTTCAGTTCTGATTCACCCCCAAATAAGGATGGACGAGCTATGATATGGGCCAACTTCGCTACACAACTTTAACGGATTTTAACAGACACTTTGTTTTGACTTGAAAGCCCGCTTATTAATCACTGTCAGGCGATTGTTCAGTTTGGTCAACGTTACGAGCGGCTTCCAAATATTTACTTTTTGCGGAACGAATTGTTTACAAAAGACTTACGGGATTAAACTTATTGTGTCTTTAAAAATAATGGGTACATGCATATACTCACAAGCAAATCTTTTTAAACAGTGGACCGATAAAATGGAATAAATAGGGTTTTTTTATGTGATTGTAAATAAGTATATAAAATGTAACTAACTAACTTTAACATAAAATGTTTCATTCAACTATGGCGATATTTGTATTTTATTAATTACTGTGGACTACACAATTGGGTTCAAAAAGAAACAAATAATACCTTGCTTAAAAATATATACACATTTTGTACATTATAAACAAATCGCAGCTCTCTTTCTACGTCTAATCACGTGACCTCATACAGACACCACTGTTATGTAGCGGGAAGTACACGGAATATGTTATTCTGAACTCTAAAATAACATAAATGGATTTATTCCATCCATACATCCTCACAAACTTTTGCATTTATAATGTCGTAGGATTTGTGTGGTATTAAAAATATTAAGAATATTTAAGCAGTTGTTAGTTGTTAATCATTCATCCATATTGATAAAAGCCGGTAGGGTTAAATAAAGAAAACAACCAAAAGCAGATTTGACAGGCGCAAAGAATAGATTCCCCATTTATAGTCCGAGTTGTTTCAAAATCAATTTCGTCATTCCTACTTTAAATTGTACCGAATTACTGGAAGCGCCCTAAAGTCTGAAGTGATGACCCTAATAGAATTACAACAATTCTGCTCTTGTCTGTAATTACGATGATTCTAACGTCAAATTAACATTTCTCCTAGAAATTATGGCTGTTAAGAAATATAACAAGTTATATTAGTTTTTAAAAATTAGGCGATTATTAGGTACCGTCATAGTGCTAAGAAACGTTAACGTTCATAAAAACTTTCCGCATCGAACAAAAAACTTAAATAGACATGTCTCTTAAGGCTGCATTTCCCGGCTGGGTGGAGAGAAATGTACTGCAAATTGATCAATTGAAAATTTTTGAGCACATGATTGGACAATTCCCGGACCGCTTCTCCCTACTCCGTTAAGTTCCGCTTCTGAAACACAGCTTAACAAGAAAATAGAACTCGCGTCTCACTCGGCCTTTCCTAGTATGTATATGATATCGGTAAAACCCCCTTGGCAAAGCTAGATTCTAATGTCATAAAGATATTGAAGTCATGGTTTGGTCTAGCACATTCGGCTGATCCCTCGACTCTACTTAGGGATCACAATAGTTTTGAGCTGAAATTGAAGAAACCATCCGAACTCTATAAACATATATATAGAGCTACAAAAACGTATGTTTTGGGGAAGTCACAACACGAATTAATTTCATTCCTCCCGAAAGACAACAAGGCCACAGAACTTGAATCAAGACTGCAATTCCACAAAAATTTTATGGCAGGTGCACAATCAAATAGAGCTGGGTTAGGTACGACAAAGAAGAAGGAAGACCGAGACATACTAAAAAACTTTCTACGACAAAATGAAAATGACAGTTACAAAGTGCACGCTATGAATTTAGAAATGCAAAACGAGTGGATAACTATTGGTGAGTTTTGTATCCCGTTAGCTATGAAGTGGCGCACCTTGCTGTATGATTGGTCTCCTGCCTTATTAAAATTTTATCTAAATGCCTTCCAAACGACCCCTCCCTGACCAGAGTAACTTAGTAAGGTGGGAAAAGCCTCTGAAAAATGTTGTTATACTTGTGGAGAGGCGATATGTACAGCAAGACACTTATTGGTGGGATGCAAGGTGCTCTTGAATAGGGGTCACTACTCACATCGCCATGACAAAGTACTTCAAATCATACGTGAAGCTATAAGCCTTTCAGTGGCTAGGACCCAAAAAGGATTGACCACAAACAAAAGACAAATTAACTTCATTAAAAAAGGCTCCACTGCAAATTCTAATAACAAGCCTTACTCAATCCTAGGTACAGCACCTGACTGGATTACTTTAATGGACACGTATGAAAATCACTATAAAATCCCAGTGGATGTGTGTGTTTCATCATCCAGACCGGACATTTTTCTTTTTTATAGAGCTACAAAACGGATTGTACTTGTAGAGCTTACCGTGCCGTGGGAAACTAACATACTTAAAGACCACGCAATGAAAGAAAACAAATATTATGATCTCCTAAATGAATTAACGAAAAATGGTTATATACTTAGTCTATATACTGTAGAAGTAGGAGCGAGAGGTATACCAGCAAAATCTCTCTATAACCTGTTGAAAGACCTTGGCTTGGCCAGAACTGCAGTAAGTTCTATAGGTACTAGAACGAGTGTCTAAAGCTGCATTAGCAGGTTCGTACCACATTTGGCTGGGCAGGGAGAGAAACACGTGTAGTGAAGGTGAGTGTTGATGTACGGCGGAAAGGGGCCCCTTAAACCTACACCCGTGTCACAAGTCCTGGGAGCTACTCGGAGTTTCTCTTTCTGCCACACGATGGACCGCCGGGTCCCGCACGGTAAATCCATGAAACGCTAAGAAGTTTGTCTCTAGTATGTAGTTTATATGTATATTTTAGCTGTTTAAGTAGTACATTTTATGATTTTTTTTTTTGGAAATTTTGTTTAGTTCTGTTAATTTAGCTTTGTTTTATGTCGCACTGCCGACTAAATATTCCTACTTGGCCCAATAGTTAACTGGGAGATAATGCCATATGACATAAGTCCACCTTTTGTGCTTACATCATTTTAGTATTTGTGCAATAAAGTTTTAAATAAATAAATAAATATATAAAGTTTACTTTTAAAAAAAAAATTTTACTTAACTTTCCAATGTTTGTAATAGTCCTATTCTATTCCCGATGATGACAAATCCAAAAACACCAAAATCATAAAAATCTGTCCATTCTTTTATATATATATAGATTTGTACAAGCTAATTGCTTGTTAATTTTGCGGGAACAGAGCTTCATTTCTTAGGTAATTAGTACGTTAATCTAGTTTGAAACCGCAAACAGCAGAAATGGTGAAATCCCAACGCACGAAGAACGATAGATAGAAAAACACCTGCTTGATCTCAAGTAATTATGTATAATCTAATTACATAGAATTTTCTACCTTCATTAAACATGAACAGATTTTGTAATGAAGCATTTAATTACGGTATAATTGTTTCCGAACACTTAAGTAATTTATCGGCACTGCTGTTTTTCGTATTAATCCCTCGATCGTGAGTTATTCCAGACACAATTGAAATCAATTGTTATCGTGGCACCCGAGTGCCTCCTGGGGGTTGAGGGATTTAAACAATTAAAACAACATAAGTTTACCGCTGGACAACGGCAGCAGCGGTTGGCAATCGCAATTAAGTTAGAAATAAGACGCTACAGTTTTTCTGGCAGTACTCTTTTATTCGCCTCTTGCAACACCTACATGACGGGTGGTGGACGTAGGGGTGGTGCTATCTAATACTGTAGGCCGACAACAGTGTACTTTAAGACTGGCATATGCCCCATATGGGGCACCTATCAAGGCAAGATGTAGTCATTATCTTTATCAATAGACTATATGATTGTACTGCTGAATACAGGTCTCTCCAGAAGGATTTAACCGTAATCGCCACGCTTGGCTGGCATGTTGGCGTCGCTTTTTGCCCAATCGTGAAAAGGAGACTCGGCTGGCCGCCTTATTCCGGCGGTACTCTTTATTCGCTTCTTACAACACCCAGTGGCGTGCACACCATACATGCCAATAAGCACTGCATCTCTGCCTGTTAGCCATAGTGTCAAACTAAATAAAAAAACGGATCTATCTATCTCTTTCACATATTAGACATTGGCATGAGTAAAAGAGATAGTCGAAGTCCAATATATGGACACTGTGCTGCATAGTAGGGCTCAGATTCCGTCAGGCATACACAGAACAGTCGGCAGTCTGCTGACATTGAACGAGCTTGTTAGTGTCATCCGTTATCGAGTTAGAAGTTTCATCTGCGCTACCATTATAATGATTATCGGCTTTTTGAAATCGGTTAAGGAACCACCATAAGTATTTTTTATAGTAATATAAACATTCTTGTAATAAATTTAACCAAAAGAATAAAATTTGTCACATATTTTTGTGTAGGTACATAATCATCGTTGATAGTGTCTCTTTGGTACTAACTATTTACTTTTTGTAGACTATGGCCTATGTTGTTTATATGGCATTGGGACTATTGGGAGTGAACTTTGATATATCGAATAATATTATAGTCGAAATACTTCAATTCTATAAACAGATGCATATTTGAATAATAAGGGAACATCGCAATTTTTTATGACAGGCCGAGTTAATGCATAAAAAATATTAATTAATTCGTTATACGTCACGATTATAATGTCTCCTAGATTGCCACTAACCTAAGCATATAAGCATATATAGGTATTCTTTATGGTAAGTATAGTAATTTTAAGTGGCACAATCAGTTAGGTTTAATCATGATGCAAAGTGTAATGGTTGTAAAAGTTCAAAGTAATATACACTTACAACAAGTTTCAGTACAAAATGCTTCCTGAACGTAATCGCACTACGCCACTAAATAATAAAAATGTAGTATCGCCCGCCACACAGGCGGTGGCTTAATTATGATTTACGGCGACGAGGAGAGTTCTAAACTCTAAGTATTAAAATGTAGAGTACCATGTAATAGCCGATAAATCAAACGTGGAGCCCTGATATACTGGGACCACGTGACCTTTAATGTTTTAAGTTGGGCAACTACGCAAGATTTAAACCTGTTTTACACTAATAGTTTTAATTTTTACCTTACTTATGCCCTTGAAAGTACTATATTTTTTTTCATTTATTCAAAATAGCATTATAAAAAGACATTATTGATGTGAATTAAAAAAAAAATGAATAAGTGGGTGCTCTCTTACTTTAGTTGCATTCAACATTAAGTCATTCACATAAGGTTGAATTTGTATTGGTTACTGCAGGTATGATACATGACATTCGCTGATTATATATTATAAACTTGGACATGTCCAAGTGTCAATTTTTTATGGGACTGTGTTAGACTGACTAGTTCCTGATTAAATTTGAATGAAGAAAAATCATTAATGTTTAAGAATCAAAATGACATACTAGACATCACTCTAATAAAGCATTTGTTACATGTTTAAAACAGAAAAATACAGTATTAAGTAAGTACCTATATACTTAATAGTTCTCACAAATATGAATTTTATCTATTTTGAAACTACTGAAACTTAACCTAAGCTTTTTCGTTTTTTATTCTCCTTACGTTTCTGTTAGTGTTCAAATCTTGTTAAAGTAAATGACAACCAATTTCATAAAAATTGAGCAGCTACTTTCAAATGTGCTATGTTCAAGAAAATAGTGACAAGTGTGATAATGTGGTCTTTAGCTGGTGAATGAGAGAAAACATTAGCATTCTGCATTGTTCAAAAATAATAGAAACACTGTCGTATTTTCTGAATGGCTTCGATAACAACTCGGCCTATTTCAAGTTAAGATTTTATTTTGAGTTAAGTACTCGTATTTAACTTTTTTTGTAATGGCAATACTATTTGTTGCAGGGAATTCAAGCTGGTGCTCACACCGGACCCAAGCTCAGTGTTCGCAGAGGGCGTGCAGTTCCACTCGTCAGCAGGCCAGCTCGACTACAACACTGCGCAGGTCTACTCGGGGAAATTAGAAGGTAAAATTTTTAAGGTGGCAATATAATGTTATTCAAAATGATGACTAGGTATTTTGCCGATTACCCTGCAATTTGAATTTGAAAAATCACAATAATGTAATGACTTGAAATGTAAATAGGGGCTATGCATGGCTAAACATTTATCATTCATTTATCAATGGCAAAAAGATGCCAAGGTTATGCTAATATACGTCTGCATCATCATTAATCAATTTTCATTGTAACATAGCAAAGAATTATACTCCTTATGTAGTAACATAAGGATTCAAAAGTGTAAGTACTGAATGTCTGAATTTGGCATAAATCACCTCCTAGCAGTCTCACGAGTATTTAATGAAAGAAATTCCCTCGATTTGAGAAGGCTGAGCGAGTCCCCAATAGTGGCGAAGTTAGTATTTGTTTCTGAACGTTTCTAACGACTCTGCTTCGCAAACGCTATAGCTAAGACTCTTCTGTAGCTTTGATCTATTCGGAATAAAACTTGTCGAAAATCCGATCAAACACCACTGTAACTGCAAAACGAATTTCTCTCTATTGCTTGATTTTCTGCTCAGCATACGGTTTCAGTCTTCGCACAATTTCATGAACGTGACCTAATACTTGGGGCTTGTATTATTCAGTATTAACTCGGGAAAACGTTACTATGCCAAGGTCGCTTCGTGTCTTGTATTTTAATTATTTTGATAAGAGGCTTCCAAACTACAGGGTTACTTGTGAAACATGAATAACCTCCAAAGAGCTTCATGCGTTTCGCTAAATAAGAGGGTTGCACTTTATTTAGATATATGTATATAGTACTAATAATATGTTGAAAGAAAAATTACTAAGCTACTGTTTGATGTTTATTATTATAAACTTTAGGTTTAAGACGCTGACTGCAGCCGATGACCTTGAGCAATAAACACGCCCACAAATTTATTCGCCTTTGAATTTCTTAGGAACGCGCCGCAGCTATCACTGTCAATTCCCGTAGGAGTGACAGAGAAAAAGCGCATGGAATAGAAGGCCTTAGGTGCCAAACAACAAAATTCGTTGTGCAATTTAAAATTGCCATTTTATTAAAAATCTAAATCAGCCATTTGCTTAAGCAACATGTAATATACAATATAGAAATTTTTTATTATCATTGTTATACGGACTGCTGAGAAAAATGGTAATTTATGTATTTTCAGAGGCTACTTTGAGATTTTTTTCTATCGAGAAAAGTTTTTAGAATCGTGTTTTGGAAACAGCCATCTGGTCGAAAATATGATCAATTACAACTACATAGAATTTGGCAACAATACAAGCCATAGGCTTAAAGCAAAACAATCTTCATTGAGCTCAATTTGGCTCATGTCAGCGTCTTAAACAGTACTACTCAAAAGTATAGTGTTTTTATGAACTGTTAATATATGTATAATGTTTACAGTCATACAATATTTTTGCTTTGGATACCTTCAATATCCAAGGAAATCAGATGGACAAATAAATACTTATACAGTTCAGTACGCCCCGTTGGTGTAGTGGTTCAAATACCGGACCAAGATCTCGGGGTCCCAGGTTTGATCCCCGGGTCGGGCAACAAATAATTTCGAATTTTCGAACGTTGCTCGGGTTTGTGATCACCAACCCGCATTTGGCAAGCGTAGTGATTATGCCAGTTCCCATTATTGCATTGGTAACTTGAATTCAATGATGGAGGCCATTTCCCTGCAGTGGGATGATTATAGGCTGTTACTTATACAATATTACTACATTAGATCGGTGTGTAAATAACATTGACTAAATTATACAGTTACGTATTCTAAATGTATAACCTTACTAAAGCAAAGCTCACGCAGGGTAGTAATCGTGGGCCATTAGTATACAATTTAATTTGCCAATATTTAATTCAGGAGAATTTGAACTTCCATTTACGTAGTTGTTTGTCACCAAAAGCAGATACAGCCTAACTCGAATTCTTTGAAATATTAACTTAAGTTCAATTTATATATGTATATAAATTAAACATTCTCAAAAATATTTCGAAACTATATTACCTCATTATATATTACACGTTGCGCTTTTAATTCGTATATATTTATTATAGTCACCAGACTATATCAGTCCATTCGCTCTCCAAAAGAAATATTGGGTCTTAATCGCCACGCTTACCAGGCGGGTTGGCAATCGCAGTTTGGCAAATCAGGAATGAAGACGAGGCGGCTCATCTTTTGCTGGCAGTTCTCCTTTTTTGGGTCCGGCCGTTATGCCCCCATTCCGAGTTGCCCCCGGCCGGTATGCCCCCTCATTAAGTTAGTAAAATATCATGACAAAAAGAGAAACTGTTGGGGCATACCGGCCGGGGGCAACTCGGAATGGGGGCATAACGGCCGGACCCCCTTTTTTACCTGCATATCACTAAAATTGTAGTAAATACTGTATTTTTATAAATATACAAAATGTTTGTGCAGACAACAGCACATCAACCTACCGCAAAACGTCAAATTTTCTCAATTGATATTGATCTCTAGTTATTGGACTGAAAGTTGAAAATCAATTCAATGACTTTTAACTTTTTGGGTAGGTTAACCTGCCGTTGTCTCTACATTTCGTGCAATATAAACCAATAAAGCATTGAACCACCCTCCTTGTTTAGAAGTAAATAATACTTTACATATTCGTCCCATAGTAGTTGAATATACTTATGAGTTAACGTGCTGCGAGAAGTATGGCTTACCCAAGACCATTCTAAAAGGATAACTACAGCTACTCAGAACGTCGGAATCATGTAATAAATTTAAGCGGAAGAGTATTAATGATGCGAGCTCGATACATCGGAATAGTACCTCGACCACAACTGAGACCCGATGTTATCATGTCCCCTTTCCCTAATATCTTTGTCAACAATCGTGTGTTGTCACTCAACGCCTGAATGAAGAATGAAACTCTACATCACTTAATATTCTTACATGAGTAAGATGTTTGCCTCCTATTTTGATAAACTACTACGCACTTATTCGATATTTTGAGACTTTGTGTATTTTCCATAATGTTGGTAGTGAATACATACTCGTATTACATATTGAAAGATTTTTTTTTATTGGAGGTCGACATATATTTATAAAAAATGGAATAATGAAGTTGCATAATTAATAAATTTAATAGCAAGATATAGAAAAAAACTTTATTTTAGAACATAAATATGCGCCTATGCGAGTAGATAATTAGTAATGGAAATTAGAAAATTTAAGAGGAAGAGGGAATTGGTGAGGGAAAGAAAGGATTTTTGCTAAAAACATTTTTAATACCATAACAGTAAATAGTGATCAATGTGGCAGACAGGGTCTGACATTTAGTTTTTTCTTAAGTTTTTATTTGTCGTGATTTGAAATTATTTAGTTTTATAAATTACCACAATAGGACGCTATAGAAAGAAACCGTAATCACAGGTAAAGTTTATTAAATGGTTCAAGGCATTGGTATACCGACGCATGTGGATGTGGCATTCCAGAAAACAGTAACCATTTCCTGTAAAGAGAGCAGTTAATTCTAAAGTTACAATTTGTATTAAATAAAATCTGTTTTGAATTTTCCCTCTACAGGGTTTCCGTCTTCTAATTCGAATGGTCGCAAAAATTACAAGGTAACAAACGGAGCGATTTGTAAATCTCCATTATTACAGTTCCTAAAATCCGTTTTTATGTTGCCCATTCCGGTAATTGTTCGGGACGCTGATAAAATTGTTTTCTTCAAAGGGTTACTTTACCTTTTGTACTGTTATATATTATTATGCTAGATATTTGTTTCCAAACATAATAAAAAGCCACAAACATAATATGATGCTTGTATAAAGTTAAAAAATATTTATTATTCATGAAAAAATTTGTAACCATTTTAAATTCAAGCATTTTTTAAACTTGAGGTTACCATGAACGTTAGGGTTGTGCTTTTGTCCTTATTAATGAGTAATGTGATTACGATTCAACTCAGTTTACCCATAGCATATACAAGTTGAAATATTGATTCCTTTAGGGATAAAGGAAAGATAACAACGGAAGGTTTCAGAAGTTATTTCGTAAAATATGCTTTTTATGTCCTTGATGTTATGTGATACATTTGACTACTCACAAAGTCACTATCGTCTGCGTTTATTTTGGACTTAGTAGGTATGTATGTTTTATTATAATAACCGATTCAAATACCCTTTTTACACAAGTGCTTCTATTTGTTACGGCTGGTTAATTTGTTTTTACCCTCAAATTGGGCTTAATGTAATTAATATCGGATATTAAAATCGTTGTGAATTGGAATTCACATTGTTTGGACATTATTTGCGTAAATAAATTGAACACTGTAAAATGCTCACTTGTTACCAAATAGGTACCTACCTATATTCAAAAACAATGAACCATTATTGGTCAATAAATATTTGAGAAATCATTCAATTCATAAAAAAACGTAATGGATGATTTTTAAAATAATAATTGAGGTTTTTTGTAATTTGTATGTATGGTATGAAAAACTTAAAAAACTAATTTTGGCTAGTGGTAATAGTATAGATGGACTAAAGGGCAGTGAAGGTTTAGTGCCGTAGCCATTGGCACCTTTAAGCAAGGAGCTTTAAAAACGAGTCGTAGATCGTAATTCTACCTTACCAAGCCTTGTAGGTAGTGTAGCACTAACCTAACCGTTCACTTTTAATCGTTTGTGTCGCTATGTCACCCCATTCCCGCGCCTTTGTTTCATAATTACAGCTTAACTCTGTACGTGAGTCTACATACATTATCCGCGTGTCAAGATACATATAAACACGCAATTTAGATAAAAGGAAGGCTATTCAATTGTCAAAGCGTTCATTTGGTTTCATAACAAATAATTATGTCTGTTACAGTTTTTTTGTGTGTACAGATTTTTTGTAGACTTCCCCTTTTTTTGTACTACAACCAACTACAACACATATAATGTTAGCAACAATGAAAACGCCTGTAGGTACCTATCGTATCATATTAATAACGTTTTTTTATTTTTACAACTAGTAGAAACCTTATTTCACGATATCTAATGTTAGCCTTATTCTCTTACTTCACCTAATAAAGTTTATGTATAATAGGGAATTACTCTTAAAACACGTCAGGAACAGTCCAATTTTTATATAGATTAGGTTTTACTAAGAAACGAATAGCTTTGCTTTTATTACACGGTGGAAAATAAAATATCTAAGGATATTTCCTGCTTTCCTTTGTAACTTTATCTACTGACTAAACGATTATTTTTCACGTTGTTACATGAAGTAATTAAACATGAGCCTAAGAAAGTTCCACATTCCGTGATTGAGTTAATAAAACTGATTTATGTGTCATGCGACCGAATCTCGTACTAACAGCGACAAAGTGAATTTTGATAAAATTACTTCACAAAAGTTTAATGGAGTATAAGTCTCGAGTTTTGTTTGACTCGTATTTTATGTACCATAGTACCTATCTCCGTAGTTACGTTATTCAAAGGAATAAGTTAGGGTCGCCACCAACAGTGTGTGACGTTATTAAAGCATTTTTTGTAACTTAGATACAAATTAGGGATCGAGAAACGTCCTCACCTAATGAGCTTCACTAGAACATAACCTTATATCATGCACGTATACGATTGAATTTCATTTAAATTTGAAGGTATGAAACTTGACACCAGCATTCGATTGCCGACATTTTGTAAGTGTATATGATTTTACTGATTTACTAACCAAATATTTTTGAATTTTTATTGAAAACCGTTTATAAGTTTTGGAAAAAATCGAAATTGGCTTTAAGCAAACAGATAGAAATTGTTTCGTATAAATGGCAGTTTATTCTTGTACATTAAAATTCGAGAAGTTTTTTTTTAAATTTAACATAAACCTATAAATATTTAAAATTACAATCGTACTTGCGTACTCTTATATTTACTTTTCTGTAAATGAAAATGACATAAAGATCGAATCCCATCAGAGATGACAGAAACGTTCCGTTGAATTACACATGGAATGGAGCCATTATCAGAAATCATTTGCTTAATCTTGATTCAGCCTCCTCCTTTGAAGTTACCTGCTGCTATTTCAGGGGTAATCCATAGAGACGTCAAACCTCATTAAAATCGCTCGTCTCGTATTTTGTCCTGGCTGCGCATAGATCTTATTTTCAGCGGGTGATTTTTCTTTTATCAGAGAATTAATGAAAGAAAGGTGGAGAGTGAGGTGGGTAATCACTGTTATTTATGAGCGGTTTCATCCCCCACCCAAGCGACTGCAAGTTGTGATTTTAATTCATTCGCAGTCCCCGGGCTCTTTGCACCTCGAATTAGTTTACATAAAATATTGCCAGCCATTTATTAGACCGTCCTGGGTTGTTTGTATTTCAAAGGCTTATTTTAGTACAGTGAACATCTAGAGTAAAGTATTTACTGAACAAATTCATAACTTAATTAATAATTACTTCATCAACAAGTTTCGTAGCTTTTGATGAGCGGAAATTAAAGTTAGGTTTATTTATCTGTGTTTCAGATGAAGAGTCATCTCACGTGTATGGAGTCATCACAGCGGAAGGTCTCTTCGATGGGACTATTTGGACACCAACAGAAGAATACTATGTGGAGCCACTGTCGCGTTACAACGTTGATCACCCATCCATGCATAGCGTCATATACAGAAAGTCAGATGTGGATCATCCACTTGTGACAGGTGAAGACACCCCTTGCGCTTCCCATTTGCTCCACATCAAAAGAAACTTAGGAAATCAAGGAGAGCTCTTCAATTTCACGAACCATCCAAGTAAAGAATCTCAACTTCACAACGACTCCGAGGATTTGACTAGCGAAATACATTTACGTAAAAAGAGATTTCTCCCTGAAGATGAAATGCAAGATGACGAGCCAAAGAAGAACCCCGAATTACCTTTAGATTTAGACGTCCCTTACACAAGTAATAGTGATCCTTTTGATAAATTCAGCACAAGAAAACCAAAAACTAAAATCGACAAAAGTAACCTCATAACTAAGGTTCGGCTCGATTCCGAAGAGTCGAGACCTAGTAAGCCAAAGACGCACATCGAAGTTATTAAAACTAAGGCAGGGGTCGTGACAGTCAGTAAGGATATAGTCAAGAAGGAGCCAGTAGGGTATACAGTATTGTCGGCCAACGGAACCGATGATGGCCGCCATGTAAATAAGAGAGCCACGGTAGACCCTAGGAAAACCACTTGTTTGGTGTATTTACAAGCCGACCATATGTTTTTTCAACGTTACGGATCCGAGGAAGCCTGTATTGAAGTTATGACCAGACATGTACAAAAAGTCAACGCTATATACAAAGTCACAGGTGAGGTCTTGCTGCGGTAACCTTTAAAAACGATTATGGCGCACGTATTACCCATATAACAACGTAAATTTTCTTACAGACTTTAATCAAGATGGAAAGCCCGACAACATAACCTTTATGATCAAAAGAATAAAGGTTCATACGTTAGACGCTTTGAAAGAGCCTTCGTATAGGTTTCCCAACAACTACGGCGTTGAGAAGTACTTAGAGCTTTTTTCAGGTAAGTAATTCCTTTATGGGGAGGTATCATTCAATCAGCGAAGCGAACGACCCACTAGGGGCCTATTCACTGAGGTACTACCGTAATAAATACAGGTAATTGAACTTTTCCACGGTGTCTAATTAAAATGTAGATTGCGAAAATACTTCGGAGCTTATTTAATAAACTTTAGTACTCGTATTTAATAGCTTTTACCTCTATTGAAATGATATCGTCTTATCTCTAAGGAATATTCCTTTAAGTAAATTTAAAGACTAGTAATGCTTATCATCGTTCATGTAGAAATATACAATTTTAATAGCGAATTGTTTCTTTTTTTCAGAGGAAGACTACGATGCGTTTTGCTTAGCTTATATGTTTACATACAGAGATTTTGAGATGGGCACATTAGGCTTAGCTTGGACTGGTGATCTCAAGAACGCCGGTGGCGTCTGTGAAAAGAATGGGGTATGTTAAAAAGTTTCATCTAATCGTCAATTAAGAGAACTTAGTCGTCGCGGTTCTGCATTCGCTTACAATGATTGAATTGTTGCAAGACGGTTTTTCGAAATGGTTTTCATCCCTTAACAACTAAATTGTTGTTTAAACGGAGCGGCATGCATTTTGTCAATTAAACGCAGCTTCGCAAAGTCATAGAGCAATATTACTTCAACCGTTTCTCTCTCAACCTTTTTAGTAACTTTGTATTAGACTAGTATCAAAAACTAAAATGTATATTTTTGTTTATCTACTCAGCACTACCGGGGAAGCATGAAGTCTTTGAACACAGGCATAGTGACGCTATTGAACTATGGGAAACATGTCCCACCAGCTGTGTCGCACGTCACGCTCGCGCACGAGATCGGTCACAACTTCGGCTCGCCGGTAAGACAGATTGCTTGTAGCAACCCCAGATTCTCATACATTTATTTCGCTGACAGAAGTAACACACCCAATATACGACAACTAGAATTTCGCAACTAAACAACAGCAGGATTTAATGGAACAATATTAATACTTAACTTATAACTAATACCTTTTTTTACTACTACTTCTTTTTATTTACATTCTGAGCTTAAGAAAGTCGCTGTAGCATCCTGTTTTGTTAAAATGTAAATCATTAATTTAATATACTTTATTTGATATTTTAGCAATTAAATTGCAATTATAATATCAGTATATAAACTTGAAAAATTATCTCAGGCGGGACTCGAACCCGCATCTCCTCGCATGCCGGGCGGGCGCTATACCATTAAGCCACACTTTAATCTAAGCCACGCTGTAAGCCAGCGTTGCTTAGATTAAAGATGTTTCTTTCGGGTGTTAAGGGTGTAAACTCCTAACATTTGATGAAGCAAAGCTGGCTTACAGCGTTAAGAATATGCTTGAAAAAACCAGGCCTTTTTCCTGCAGTGGGATGATTATAGGCTGTTACTTTCTTACTTTACTATGCTTTTTTGAGAATGATATAAGTAATCTTGACTTAGATATACATATCTTGATTATAACACATTCAATACAAATACAACACATACATTTTCTGCACTAGATAGAAGTGTTTTATTTTCTATTGAAAAATATTTTCCGGGCTTTATTTATTCAGCTGTAAGGTCGCATGGGGTTGCTGCGAGAGAATTTAGTTCTGTTTATTCTGTGCTTTGTTTTTATTGTACTGCAAAGAGGAAAACTTAATATGTACTTTAACGTTGTTAAACTTCTCGAGTAAATTGTTGAGAGAACAGAACAATCGGCTATGCTATGATTATAGTGCAGCTACCTAAGCAGACCTGTGACTGTAGTGACTATCACAATTATTCACAAAATATTATAAAAGGTATACCCCTCTTTTTCAGCATGACCCTGAAGTGTGTACTCCGTTCGGTGAAGACGGCAACTTCATAATGTTCGCACGCGCCACCAGCGGTGACCGGAAGAATAACAACAAATTCTCGCCATGCTCGCTCCGTGCCATAGACCCGGTGCTTAACAACAAGGCGCGCTCTCCTAAGGGCTGCTTCACAGGTATGACATTAAGAACGAACGTACGTTCACGCACATTTAAAACTTTTGTTTCCTGAACGACTTTTATTAATATTTAAATTATTAAAAAAACTTGAGAGGTGTCAAGGGAGACACATGTTAAACCCTTACTTCGAAACTATATACCTTTAGATATTAATAACTTTTAAAATGTTCACTTTACTTTGAAAATTGATGACGTTTGAATAGCAGAGTTACAAAGTGTCCCAAAGAGGACCTACTAAATGAAATATATTAATCTAAACATTTTTGTAATACAGAACCGCAACCAGCTATCTGCGGCAACGGCGTAGTGGAAGAGGGCGAGGAATGCGACTGCGGCTGGGCGTCAGAGTGCACGGACGTGTGCTGCCGGCCGCAGGCGGTGCGCCCGCACTACAAGCCCTGTACTCTCACCGAGCACAGCGTCTGTAGTCCCAGCCAGGTGAGGTCGAGCGTCAAGCTAGCAGTCAGTCATTGTATCGTACGTGCCAAGCGAGGCCCAGTCAAAAGAAAGTTTACTTACGAGAGGAGGCTTAAAATGAAACCACCTAATTATATGTTTAATTATTACTTTTCTTTTTAATTTCCTGTAAACATAGTAAATTCGTGACATTATTGGTGAATTAGTGTCATTATACCATTAAAAAAATGTTTCATATATGGCGTCAAAATGGTCATTCACCGCGTCTTTCACCTCTTTATCCGTGGAAAACTTGCATTCTAACACATTTTCCTTAATTTTTTTTTAAAAGGTTTAACTATTTCCTTTTTAAGAATTTTAAGACTGTAACAGACTACCTACACTACTGTAGACAGACAATAGACTATTTTGCTCATATTCAGCAGTACCTAGTTGATACTTCTTCAAAGTGCTTATACATTGATGAGGAGACACAATAGACTAAACTATTGTTAAACACCTGAATCAAGTGTTTAGACTAACGCGAGGCTAAAAACAACGTATACATAATACTAATTATATCTACATATAGTACTATTGTTATTAGCACCTAAAATCTGCAAATTTCGTGTTGAGGTCACACGGATCAGATTGGACGTAGTGTTGCGAGTTGCGACCATTGAGTCAAAATGTCAATAGACAGAATGGTCGGACGGTTCAAGAACTAACAACCTTCGGCTTACCGAGCGAATGCTCTAACCTAACCATTGAGACATTTGGTGTGTCGACGAATTAATTCAAGCCTTCACACTGTGAGCCAGCGGTGTTACAAATATTAAATAATCGGTAAAGATAAAATGATATTTTTTAAAGATATCAATAGACATTTAAAATCAACCAAGCTACATACACTTTTGTTAAACTTTTACAGCGATTAACTACTAATCTGAGTAATCCGACTTGATGATTTGACCTTCAGGGTCCATGCTGCACTGCGTCGTGTACCCTCAAGTTCGGCGACAAGTGTCGCTCTGACAACGGCTGTCGCGACGCGGCGCACTGCGACGGCAAGCGCGCGGCCTGCCCCGCCAGCCGCCACAAGCCGAACAGAACGCGCTGTGACAAGGAACTCGTCTGCTACATGGGAGTAAGTGATTCTTCATTTTTTTGTCCCCAATAGCAGGGCCGGATTGTATTTTATTTGATTCTAACGGCCCGTTCATTGTGTTATTAACTTACTTATTTAATCTGGTGGACACGAGGCTCATAGCAGTCCTTATGGCTTTAATTAACCATGTCAAGATATGTTTTCTTGAAACATGCTAGACAACCGTATGCCAGATATTGGGTCGCTTATAGTAGGCACCCAAGGGTGATTATTGATTGCTGAAAACTTGGCAATTGACACTGTAGGAGATAAGGCAAATTGTACGGGCACATTTAGGATATATGGCCATACGCACGTGTAAATATTCTTAAAGCGGATTAGGCAACTGCCTAGGGGCCCGCATCGCCTAGAGGCCCTGTACTCGCACTGAGAAAAAAATCAAGTGCCAAACTAAGCTTATACTATGGGTATTAGACAACCGATAAACTTAATTATATACTTTGTTTTTGTAAATACATACTTATGGTACATAGAAAAACACCCAGACCAGTAGGTACAAACAGACATGTCCATGCACACAAATGTTTGTACTGTGCGGGAATCGAACCCGCGACCCGTGGCTCAGAAGCAGCGTTTACTACCACTGATCCAACTGGTCGTCAAATATCTAACAATTTGGATTACTCACGGTACTTTCTAGGCAGAGTAGTATTTTGAAATCTATTCCCACAGGAGTGCACGGGTTCCATCTGCCTGGCGTACGGGCTGGAGTCTTGCCAGTGCTCGCCGCGCGCCGACGACGCCAAGGCGGCGTGCGAGCTGTGCTGCCGCAAGCCGGGCGGCCAGTGCCTCTCGTCCTTCCAGTGGAACGCGCCGCCCTACGACGTGCCAGACATGTACGCCAAGCCTGGCACGCCGTGCAACGATTACAACGGGTACGTATGTTTTAGGTGGCGTGTGGTGCGCCAACATTAATCAATAGCGCCTTCCACTTCTATGGGTGTCGTGAAAAGTGACTAAAGGAGTAGGTACTGACGGAAAAAGACGTAATGCAGCGTCTTCTTTGATACTTTCCACTATGCGATGCCAAACTGCCTGGGAAGCGTGGCTTTTATGGCGAAATCCTTCTTTTGAGTAGGCCTGTGTCCAGCAGTTGACTAATATAGGCTCTGTTGATGATGATGATGATAAAGATATTTTTTTTAATTATAGTCAAACTTAAGATACCTATTATTAACGAATATGTCCAATTGAGCTGCCAGAAATATGAAACTTTTACAATTATAAGGTGTGACAAGATGTAATACGCAATGCGAACAAAACAAAGATACACACTAAAAGAATAACACCACCGTCTCTTCCTATGGTTGTCATTGTGGCAAAGTGATGTGTCATGGGTGATTGTTTGTTACCAGTTACTGCGATGTGTTCCAACGCTGCCGCGAGGTGGACCCGTCGGGCCCCCTGGCCACGCTGCGGAAGCTGCTTCTATCTGACGAGAGCATCGCCGGGTTCAAGCGCTGGGTACTCAAGCACTGGTACGCCGTACTCCTCATCCTGCTGGCCGTCATCGCGCTACTGGTGAGTGCTGAAGCTGATTCTTTTTAACCCACCTTCAAAAAAAAGGAGGTTCTTTATTCTATGAGTTTTTATAATAAGGATATATTTATATTATTCGAACGACCCGTGCATTGTGTTATCAACTCTCTACTTAAATATGGCGGACACGAATGTCATAGTTAAGATTGTGGCTTTGACCGTGTCATGATATATTTTGTTGGAAAATGGTAGTCAGCCGTAATAATGACAGATGTAAGGTTGTTTTAGTAGGCACCCGAGAGTGATTATTGAATGGTATAAACTTGACAATTGACAATCTAGAAGATAAGGCAGATTAGGCAGATGTATGGACACATTTCGGATATAATACAGAGGTGTAAAAGTAACGAAATATTGCGTACCCGTATGAACTCGTTACTTTGACAAAGAGTACTCGTTACTTTCGTATCGTTACGTTACTAGTTACTTTTGATACCTCATTAATAACACAGTGCGGAACAACAAAACGAGTAGTAATCCGTACGAGATATCTATACTTAATATTATAAAGCTGAAGAGTTTGTTTGTTTGTTTGAACGCGCTAATCTCTGGAAGTACTGGTTCGAATTGAAAAATTATTTTTGTGTTGGATAGTCCATGCCTCGAGGAAGGCTTTAGGCTATATAACATCACACTGCGACCAGTAGGAGCGAAGCATCAGTGAAAAATGTTGCAAAAATAATCGCGATATTAAAAACTGAAATTGACGCGCACGAAGTCGCGAGGAACAGCTAGTCATACATAAAGTATGATATCACGGAGTCACATCAATCGTAATATGTAGATAAAATACATCTAAATTACAAAATTAAGGTGCATTTTGTCTTGTTTTTTTTTCAAATAACCGAATTAGGCACGAATTCATAAAACATACGATCAGCAAACGTTAATACACATGCATCAATGATACTTTTGCGACCTAATACGGAAAATGCGAGTAACGAAATGCATTCTTGAGTAACGATTCGTTACTCGGTACTACACGGAGTACCCGTTACTCAGTACCGAATACATGAGGTTTGTTACAGCTCTAATATAATATAGGCATTCTCATGTGTAAAAGTTAAATAACTTTTGTTTATGTTTATTTACGATTATTTTTCTCAGCGTTGCTGTTGCGTCCTAGACGCAGGCATTGAATTAGACACTAAACATTAGTGTCGTTAGTCTCTCCTTAATAACAGGTATCTAAAGGTTGCAGGTGTTCAAGTGTTTGTTGGCTTGAAAAGCGCTAGATTGATAAAAACATTTAAAAAAAACCTGAAATTGATATCTGACTCCATTTAATGTTTATGGTTTGGTATTTATTTTTCGTAGTTTAGCAATTATGCTAGCCAATCCACCTGTTTACATTTTTGAGGTGACGAGTGAGCGTGTATGACCTCGTAGTGTTAGTTAAATGAGCTAGCTCCTACTATATTATATTATGTTTTATCATATCATCCCCGATTACTTCATACTTTTTTCAGTATTGCGAACGATACGAACTCATCCTGCATTATTTATGAAATAAAATGAAAGTCTATATAGGACTAAAAGACAGGATAATTTTTAAATACAAGGACAATATAAGATTAACTCGCGACTAGAGGTATGGTAATGTAGTAGGCACTAAATGTTCACTCCTGGCAAGATTATTGAATGTAGATTTTAACTAATTTATTCAAATCCTATTTGTTGTGAAGATAGCTCTCTCTGCCGTTTGCAACTAACTTCTTTCTTCCAGGGCTCTTTTTTTAAAACACTATGTAGGAAACATATTCATGTTTACATGATGGGCTGTTCAAAAATATTTTAAAAACAAGTAATTACACGTTAGTAGCCCCCAACTTGTGATAACAAAAACATTACTCTTACCTTTATACCCTTACTAACATCTTATCCTAATATCGCATTTAATGGGATAACGTATTCTGTTTTATTTTCACTTGGTTAATTCTAATTTTCAGTTTGCCAGCACGCGTTACTTCGGGCGGCACGGCAAGAAACTCAAATCCGTCACCATTATACATTCGTCCACCACAGAAACCGTCCGCTTACCTGACGCGGCCGATCAGGGCCTAATTGTACATACTGCTGTAAGGTAAGACTTCCAAAAATAGGACTATTCAGTATTTCAGTTAGAACTACATTAACTATCTTTTGAAAAATCCTTGTCTAGATTTTAGTGCCGTATGTAGCCCACCTTAAATAGGGTAGCACCACCCATAATTGCCCTATGAGTGTCGTAAGAGGCGACTAAACGAGTACTGCTGAAAGACATGCAAAGGCATGTTTGGCAAGTGGTGGCAAGTGGCAAAGGGATGGTTGGCAAGTGACACTTGCCATCTGTGCCAATGATGCTAAAATCCTCCTTTCACAGTGGTCTATCTATCAGTGAACTGATGTGGGCTGATGAGGATGACATATTTTCGGAAAACGTTAGCTTCTGAAAAGTCCTTAAATGTTACTATTGTTTTTTTTTTCAAGGGAAAAAACATTTTTTAATTCTTTTAAGTAACACTTATTGGAATTACATAAAACGATAAAGTTTCCACAGATATATAACTCAACGATAACAAACAAACACAGCAAGAAACACTTATAAGTACTTAAAAAAGATTAACTTAGGTTTGCCTGTTACCCACTGCTATTACCCACTAATATATCCACTTGGGAAAAAATAGTATTATAAGAATTGCATGCACGAGTTATGAAGTTGTTCTTACCATATTTGGTGCGCATAGAAGAATTTATATTTCTAGCACTAATCCTTTGGCATCTTATAAGTATTTCACTTAAAAGTGGAAGGAAATTAATCCTATCATGTATGACCCTATACAAAAACATCTGGTCCCTAACAGTACGGCGTGATTTTAAGTCTTAGTTCAAACGATATAAAACAGAGGCATCACCAGATGTTCTGAAATATAATGATTTAGTCACGGTTAAATATTATACTATAATGTTATACTGCACACAACGGAGATGCGTATGCTGCGGTAGTCGGGAGGAGTTACCCTTAAAGACAAAGTACGCAACGAACATGTAAGGGGGAGTTTTAAAGTGGCTCCCATTACCCACAAAATTTCTGAGGCTAGACTAAGATGGTACGGTCACGTTATGAGAAGACCGGACGATCACGTTGTCAAAAAGTGCCTTTCCATCGCTGCAAAAAAGAGGGGTAGAGGAAGGCCCCAAACCACTTGGATGACAAATGTTCAAAAGGACATGAATGTGTTGGGACTACGCGAACGAGACGTTCAAGATAGAAGCAAATGGCGTCGCATGATTGGGAAAGCCGACCCCGCGTAACGGGATAAGGCGAGGCGGAAGAAGAAGTTACGGTTATACTTGTACCACGTCGATATATAATTATATTACATCAATGTTAACCTTGCTTATTTCTGAAAGTTCAATTATACAGGGTGAATGATATTCATGCCGATACTACCTACGTATATAAATAGTATAGTTCTTTCCGTTTACTTTTATAGTGAAGTGATAAGTTATCAGTTGCGCATTTTAAAAATCCTCCATTCACATTTCAGGTCGAAGGTTCCTCTTAAAAAGAAAGTAGCTCTCCGCACCCGCGTGTACCGCAACAAGAAGGACCACAAGAAGTTAGGAGACAAGTCGTCTCCGTCTCACAGTGCCAATAAAAAGAGAGTAAGTTGAATTTTATTTTTCCTTAAAAATATAGCAAGAATTCGACCAAATAAATACTTTGTACTAAACATCACTTAAATGAAAAATTATATTTTATTTATTCTTTTTAGAAGCCAAGTTCACAAAGCAAGCCGGAAGAAAGCCATAAGGTCACTAAAGAAAGTACTGCGGTCGTTACAAACGCCGAGGGTAAATCCCCGAAACACGTAATATTATCAAAACACAAAGGCAAGGTTAAAAAACGGAAAACAAAAATAAAAAAAGAGACGATAGATTATAGTTCCATGCAGAAACATCCTTCGTCTCCCACGAAAGATACCGAGGCTCTAACCAAGGTGCAAAAATGGTTACTGAGCTCGCCGCAGCCGACCGTCATACCGAAGTCTAAATCGATACCCGTAGGCCTCACCGAAAGAGCGCACAGACAAGTTCAAAAGGGTACACGCAAAACTAGGCCCTCGAAGAGCGCAACAAATCTCCTGACGGGAGAAAAAGCAAGATTACAGGTAGTATTCAAACCTCCCTTCCGATTCAGTGTCAAAATATGCAAAAGCGACAAAACGAAAGTGGTTCTCGACAAATCTTCCAAGCCCGACGTGGACAGGAAGCGTCCTGACGCACCGCAGCCGCTCATCCCCGCGAACCTCGCCAAAGTCAATCCCTCCAACAACAAGCAGCTCAAACATTCCAACTCCACCGTAGAGGAGACCGCGGCTCCCGCGCCCGTGGCGGAGCCGGCGCCGGCCCGCGACCGCCCCGCCCGGCACGGGTACGAGAACCTGCTGCCGCGGAGCGCGAGCGACTGCAAACTCGCGAACAGGTTGCCCGACGCGAGAGTTCGAAACGGTCACAGAAAGAGCAACTCGGTGGGGCAGCGCCGCGAGACCACCGAGAGCCGGCAGAACCTGATCCCGCAGGAGGACGCCGACCCCGCGCACGTGTACGAAAACGTGCTGATGGGCGACGAGGCGTTCGTGCCGCGAAGCTGCAACATGCCGCGCCGCCGGCCCGGGCCCGCGCCGCGCCCGCTGGCCCGCGGCCCGCGCCGCAGCCCCGCCGCGGCCCGCCGCGCGCGCCCCGCCAGCGCCGAGCTCGACCACTTCTACAGCGTCATCGAGTCGCTGCGCCGCCCCGCCGCGCCCGCCGGCCCCCCCGCGCCTCCCGGCGACACCGACACCTCCAGCTCGTCCGGCAGCGGTCGGCCCGCCCCCTCGCGACAGAACAGTCTAGCGGGCCGGCCGACGCGCGACCCGCGGCTGCGGCGGCAGCTGAGCGAGGCGGAGCTCGGGCGGCGGCCGGCGGGCGACGTGCGCGGCTTCCAGCTGGTGGTGGGCAAGAGCAAGCTGAAGCGGCAGCTGAGCGACAACGAGCTGTGCCGCTCGCGCGTGCAGCTGGCGATGCCGATGTCGGCGGGCGCCGAGCCGCGCCAGGCCTTCTGCTGGGCGGCGCCGGGCGTGGCGAGACGTGGCACCTACACGTTCGGCGAGCTGAAGAACACCGTCCCTAACGCCACGGATCCGGCGGCCGATGATGTTCAGATCTCCCCCGAGGAGTTCCTGAAAATTATCAACGACTGATTCGGACGGTGCCGGTGGTACGATTAGTGTGATGGATTAGTGATGGACTAAAATTGATGTGTATATTGTAATCGCGAGTCGTGAGTGCGTCGACTAGTGTAAATATTGTAATTTGCTTTTTGATATTAAGATTAATGTAACCTGCCACTGAAACAGACCATTTCTTAGTCTCTTCGAGGAAGTCTGTATACATGTATTATGTTGAACTTGTGAACTTGTCGTTTCATTATTAAAGCGGGTAGTAAGCGTCGATATCCATGCGTGATATTAACTTGTTAACAAATAATTTTACTCATGTTATATAAAAAAATATTACGGTTCCAGCCCCATTTAAACCGGACACCTACGCGCTCCCGCGCAGACCCGACTAGCAATGGTCTTGTTTCACTGAACGATCTCTATAAATGAATCTCTATTTTTTCTACATGCTATGTATTGTACAAATTTACTCATACCTGTGTAAAGTGTTCATGTACGATTACTTTAGTGTTTACGTTAGCATTTCTTTTTATTTTTTCTATTTAATGTCGAAATAACTTTTATTAATTTTAAGTCGATATTGAACAAATCACGTGATTAAATTAATTTACTTTTGAATTTTTTTTATAAGATTAATTTAGATAGTTGTCAATTAACATGTCAATATTTTAATTATTAATAATTATCAGATACACCGAACTAATATCAAAATACAAATTGTGTAAGTAGGTACCTAACTTTACTAATTTAATTAACAAAAAGAGGTTTCATAGGATTCCGGTTACTAAAATCTATGGAATTCTGAAAATTATGTTATGTTTCCAGGATTATTAATTATAATTTATAAGTAGTTATGCAATGAGTTTCAGAATCTTGACTTTCTACTCAAAAGTTTAAAGTAAAAAGTTAGTTCTTACAGTTGTGGCAAAAATGCACCTGGAGCCTGGAATCCTACGAAATCTGATTAACTACAATTCCAGAATCTTAAAAATAAAACGACACTTTTACTGATGAATATTTTTCTACAAATATTTGAAATAACATTATCTAACTACTTACATAAAAATACACTGCGTAATTTGTAAACAAGAACTTGGCTGTTAGATAGTTAAAATTGGTTCTGCAGTATCTGGGATGGATTTTTTGTCTAATGGAATCTATTATAGTGACAATATAGAAGTGCATATTAAAATAATAAAAACAATTATTGTGAATACCGCTGTGTAGTTCTTGTAAAAAAGAAAACTGTTAATATTATGAGTTCACGCCCCTTCTTCTTTGGTGTTGTCTACCTTTTTTTTTCAATAATAAAGTACATACTTTACGTGAAGTACAGCACTGTGGTACATACTCGTAGTATAATAATTCCAATAAAAGTACGTACTACATAGCATTTCTATCTCAGATATATTTCAGAATGTGTTCCAGTATTTTTGTGTATCGTGCGAGAGTGTCACGAAGGCTATGCGGCTGTGACACGGCGTATATGAGCTTTGTGGTAGGGAGGTAAGGGTAAAACGTAAAAGCTATTGTATAGAAACTGACTTCTAAGACGATACAAAGTATTGGAAATGTTACAAATTTGTATTTTAAATCAGATTACTCTTAAAAGCATTTGTTTAATATGTTGGAAGCTAAATGTTAATCTATTATGTAATATTCTTCCTTGAACAATAAATTCACATAAATGTTAAATATGAATTTCTAAAATAAGTGTGGTTAGATTCTATGGAACTATTTAATGGTTTTGTAGTTATTGTAAAGTATATAACTTAGCAAAATTCCAGGAAATGCATTAAATATTATTTATTATTCTCTTTAATCTGAATGAATAAAATTGTAAGAATTTTGACTTGCGTCTGTTAACTATACAAAACATCTGACCATGACCTTATTCTATTAGTTCCAAGTGCCTTATGAACAATTCATCGCATTCCTACACACATTCCAAACTGGATATTATACTTGAAATCTTCTTGTTTTCTAAATTGTGCCAGTCAGCATCAATATTACAACAATGACTTACTTTAAGATATAAGCAATTCCAATAATGTTTTTTTATTCAATACTTACTGTAGTAGGTGTTGTATTGCCTATTCGTATTTTTCTGTACTTAGATTGGTTATGTAGTCTGTGATAGAATATGTTTTTACAGTCTATGTCTGTTGTCTACTTCGTGCTTTAGAACATAATCGAATGTCTTACTGTTAATACCTACGTAGTTATTTACAATGAATACAAATTTGTAATAAATTCATTTTCTAACATTTTACTTTATTTCTGCATTTTTAAAGAATTAAAAGAATCCAATACAATCACCTGGATTTCCTTTCTCCTTTAACTAAATTACTTATATTTACAGTTTTACTTACATTTGAATTTTTAAATAAATACACATTTGGTTACTTTACTTTAATTGCCAAAGACTAGGTAAGTAAAATAAATACTTTTTCATATAATATATCTGGTTAGCTGTTCTAATATTTTTTTAATGTCATAGAAATTATTTGTACTTCTTTTGTTTTTAACCTCGAAAAAGACTGCTGTCATATTTTCTCTGTCGAACCTGTTATCAATTTACGTACATGTAAATATTTTTATGGGCGTCTGCTTTGGCATGGCCCCAATTCGTTATAGCCTCCATTATGAGGATTACTCTGAACACTTGATGTCCAGGTTTGGTAAATTACTGCAAATGCAATCATTAGTGGACATGACACTGATGTGCAGTTCACACACTTTACGTGTGCATAAGGCAGTGCTCGCCGCAAGCAGTGCATATTTTCAGGCAAGTTTAGGGTCATATAATTTAGTAGAATTCATTTTCTGTTTTTCTTTTAATCCTATTAAATATTGTTTTATACTTTTTCTATATTAGGAAGTGTTACAAAAACAAACTGGCGAACCACTAATTATACTAAAAATGCGATTCAATGTGCTAAAATGCCTAGTTGAATTTATGTATTGCGGAAAAACTCAATGCCTTGAAGAAAATTTAGACGAATTGGTATCTGCAGCTCAATTTCTCAAAATCAAAGGACTTTCTAAAGTTACTAAAGAAGGTCTTGGGATTACTAACCACAGTAAGGAAATACATTTAATTGTGTTAAAATTTTGCTGAACAAATTAGTTTCGTATGAATAGTGTAGTGTACAATTCTGAAAAACAGTTGTTTTTATAGGTGAACTGCCGATTTTCACTCCACCTGTAGTGATAAACCGACCACCGCAATCGCTTATTGATTTGCATTCACAGGTATTTATTGTTTATGTTCTATTATATATTTTAAAAGCATTTAAGATGTGAAAGGTTTATGAGTCTTGTCTGTTGTTTTCCAAGGAGGAGCCGAAGCAACCAACAACTCAGTTACCTCCACCGGCCACCACCTGCACAACATCTATCGAATCCTTATACGATACGATACGACCTAACAAGGTTTTAATATACATATTACTTTTATTTTTAGCATTTAGATGTAAGTAAGTACTTCTATTTGAGTACATAGGTTACAAAGTTTCTATTTACAATCTTTTTAAAACACTAAATATTACATACCTCTTGTATGATATCCTTTAGTAGGTACCTATTAAGGCAATCTACTAAAGTCTTCTCATATTTTAATTTCGAGCTTCTTAATCCCTCAACCCCCAGGAGGCACGCGCGTGCCGCGATAACAATTGATTTCAATTGTGTCTGGAATAACTCACGATCGAGGGATATCAACTTTTGAGTTTCGAGATCTCTAAGAAATGGTAAAAACAGGTTCAAAATGAGGCATATTTTTGACAATGTGTGGATATAGTGATAGATGAGCTGTTGGCTTTACTTAGTGTACCTATGTAGAAAAACCGTGTCTATTTACAAAGCAGTTATCCGATGACAGGCGCTTTGTAGACACATAGTAAATGTTCTAGGCGCCCATATCTAACTTTCTGAGCTCAGTACCTACTTCTGAAGTTAAGCACTATAGGATCGACGACTAATCTTGTTTGATTTAGCGTTAAGTTTTGTATGAAACAAATATAAATACGGTATCCACTTTCTGACACTACCATTTGCTTGCATATCGCTGGTCCCTATTAAGAAAGTCGGATCTGCAAAAATACAACTTTACAGGAGAGCAAATTAAAGTTGGTTTTGGTGATAAAATTTTATCCCTTTAAGCCTGGCGCTTAAAATTTGGACAACATGTAAATCAAAGTCATGTTTTTATGTTGCCTTATTGTATTTTTTATTTTTTCATGCTTATGATGAGTAAAGGCATATATGACATTTTTTAACGTATTTAATTTGTGTTAAACTGTCACATGTGCCACATCCGACTTTATTATACGTTTTACGTACACAAGTTTTTGTACGAAGTGGGATATCCTACATTTTTAAGTGGACTTAACATTCGTTTTTAATGTCCTATATTAATTTATGTATACATTTTTTATTAAAAGTAGGTGAAATAAACAATATAATGATAGGGAAATTATTATAAGGAGATAAGTTTCAATAGCCTCATTTTATTATGAGGCCTGATCAGTTTTTTTTTTCAGTAATAATACTAATCATTAGGAGAATCACAGTTAGAACATCTCTTTGTATTGTTATTAATATAAGTAACTTATCATAACTAATATCGGTTTAAATAAATTTATTTCTCATAAAAAAACATTACAGTTTCACTTTAAATGAGATTAGGTTAATAATGTTTTACATAAAATGTTATATCTTATACCTCTGGTGCCTTATTAATCAACTAACGAAAAGTTGTCTACAGCGTGCAAACATATTTTTTTAGTTTATATTTGAACAAAGAGACAAAATCACATTCTTTAATATCATCCGGCAAGTTATTGTATAGCTTTTTTTTTAGTTAAGGCACATAAAGTATAGTTTGAACATCTTTTTTATTTAAATGGTAATCTCAATAAACAGTAAATGAGGTTTATTACGTTGCCTTGCCTCGGTCCTGTTTGTATGTTTTTTCGAAAGATCTTTCTAGAAGTTGTAGTTCCGTTTGTAAAAGTTGCCGTGACTTGAAGGTGTAGGAAGATCAATACCATATAATTAATCGTTAGCAACGATTTTCTCTACACAGAGAAACAAAAAAAGATTCTCTACATGGGAATGAGCTGGAGATGATATTAGCGTCGATGGATTATCTGTGTTATCAATCAATAATGACTCTGAAGAGTTATTTCAGTGGATGTAGAAGAGGGCTGGTTGGCTAAGAAAAACACTGCAGCTTTAGTCAACTTTAGTTAATTATATTATTGAGAACACAGAGATACAGCTTATTCTCAAGCACCACAGATTGAAAAGAGAATGAAGTATGTCACATTCAATCTGAAGTTTTACATTTTTTGGTTGGTGTTGCCAACATGCTGGGGGCCCAGTCTAAAATGCCAGAGGCACATAGGTATCTAATAAAAAGGTAAGTATTACTAGTTCAAAATTAACTTATATAGAAATTATCTACAAATCAGCATAAAATATTGGTATTACAATATGAGAAATACATTTTATCAAAAGAAATAAAATATTCTAAATTAAAGAAAATGTTTTTTTATTTACCTACTGAAATTATAAACGTAAAACAGTTCCTACTTTGAAATAGTAGCACAATTTAAACCACATTGTTTTCAGTACAATGTTTGGACTGGTGATTGTGCTGGTGTTGAATCTTTTGGATTTCCCACTGAATCGTGTTAAGTTGTGGCAGCATCAAAATTATATAAAATTGTTGGCGGAGCAGGTTTGTCTAAGTTATTATTGACAAATTGTTCGACTGGTCTTGAATCAGTGATATTGTCATCAAAGATATCATCTCCCAGTAAACCTTTTAATTGAACTAACTTTTCCGATATTGGAGAGCTACCTCGATCTGAAATAAAACAAAAACAACATTTATGTAAAAAAAACTCCTTACAGAATCAATCTGCTGAAGCACCCAGATGTAAGCTAAAACACATTATTTGCCACTCAAATTAAATATCTTACGATTAAAAATGACAATTGTGTTACATCCGACAAAACAGCCTACTATGGATAGCAATTAAAAATGTCAGTAGTGGAATATTCGACACACATAACATACTCAGACACGTTAATTAAAGTCGGTTGTGGCACATCTGACAAAATTTATGTAATAAAATCCATTTGACAATGTCGGTTGTGGCATTACTGACATAAATTAATTAACTGTATCGATTAAAAATGTCGGATCTACCTTAACCAACAGTTTTAATCGCACCGAAACATAATCACCAGATAAAGGTATATAATAAACTAAAAGTAAGGTAATCAAATAAAAACTTATATTATGTTACTCGCTTAAAGAGTGTGTTACAACTTTATAATAATAATAATATAATTCTTACCTGAATGAGTTGAAATATTATGATTCACTTCACGTCTTCGTTTCTTTGGAGGGACAGACCTAGCCGAAGCTGTAGTTATTAGGTCTATAATTCGTTTAAAACGATCAGACATTATAATTAGTCACTAAAATGAGTACTAGCTACAGTAAAATACATCGATCAATCCGAAAACACCACGCGAGCGCTTCTCCCGCTAACAAAGCTGCGACTGGCAGATCCGCGCTCGCTCGGTGCAGTCCTCGCCCCGCTAAAAACGTCGCGTGGTTATTTCCTACGTTTTTAATCGGACGTTTGAGATAAACCGACTTTTTTAGCTTGGGTAATTTTGTTAAAATAAATACTAGATTTTTTTTAATCACGGATTACTATAAATCTTGGTATTTAGAGTACAAAAAATGAAAAAAGTGAAAATCGACCAAAACGTACTACCGACATTCTTAATAGGGACCAGCGATATTACTATGTTAACATCATCGGCTGGTATCGGTTCCTAATCCCATTTACGTAGCACCATGTAGGTAGATTCGTGACACAATGAGCTGGGGAAGAATATTTAAGAAGTTGCTTTAATCTAAATGCTGGATGTAGCAGGACACGGTGGTGCGCATCCCCTTTGATATCGAGAATAATGGCAACGGCAGCGCGGGCGTTGACTACTCTGATGGGCCGCGCGCCCTCAAGCCCAGGCGGGGCCGCCCTAGTGTAAGGGTAAGTTTTGATTTATAGGTATGTCTAATAGGTAGATATTTCATGTTTAAGTCCACTTAGTATAGATATCCTAATAACATTAATCATCTCTTAGAGTGTAGGTACCTATAGGTTGGAAGATCTGAATACTTTATGTAACAGAATACATGCGGACGAAGTTGCTGGCATAACGCTAATGTGCTTTATGTTAATACGTTTACGGTTTTATTACTCTTACCTAAATTGAGTTACCTATCTACATGATGTAGGTAACTGATAATATTATAATTAATTACATATCAATAAAAATAACAAAATCACAGTTTAATTTAGGTAAGAGTAATACAACTGTGAAACGTAGATATTAATCAATGTTTCGGCACTGTTGCATTGCAAGCTTACCTATACGACCACATTGACAATTTAATGACTGAAGTTTTTTAATGAAGGTGCTATTAGATCGAATCATTGCTGCAATATCTACTAATGCTACAATGATCTAAGCACCAAAATATTAGGTACGATTTGCCATAAAACAAAGAGATGAGACAAACTTCTGCGTTCCATGGATTCACCGTGCGGGAGCCGGGTCCATCGCTTGGTAGAAAGATAAACTCCGAGTAGATTCCGGGACTTGTGACACGGGGTTAGGTTTGAGGGGCCCCTTTACGACGTACATAAACACTCAACTTCGCTACCTACTCGTGTTTCTCTTCCTGCCCAGTCAAATCTGGTACGAACCTGCTAATGCAGCTTGTCCTAAGCTGCATTAGCAGGTTCGTACCAGATTTCTCGCTCTAGTATAGAACTAACAGCAGTTCTGGCCAAGCCAAGTTCTTTCAACAGGTTAGAGAGTTTTTGCTGGTATACCTCTCGCTTCTGCTTCTACTGCTTCTACAGCATATAGACAACTACTTACATAACCGTTTTTCGTTAAGTAGGTAATACATTTTGGAGATCATAATATTATTCTTTCATTGCGTGGTCTTTAGGTGTGTTAGTTTCCAGAACGGTAAGCTCGTACAAGTAGTGTAGATAGTTACTAAATACGTTTATATGTTACTTCATGTAAGTCAGTAGTATCATCTACAATAAAAGTTTAAGAAAATGTGAAAGAGTATTACTTTATTTATTATTATTTAAGTAATTTCTCAGCTGCAACTGCAACCCAGCAAATGTTATCGTAACATGCGTTAGTAAACCTCTTAAATCAAACAAAATTGAATAACGGTAGTTTTTCTACGGCGCGCGGCGTAGCCAATGGGAAGGGTAATGAATGAGTTTAGCAGTCTATTTAAATACTTACAATGTGTGTGGGTTCCACATTTGCGGCTAAACTACTAAGCCGATTTTGGTGAATGAGGTATCAATCGATTTCTTATTATAATTCGGGTAACATATTCGGCTTCCTTTTGTTAAAAATAAGCTACATGGCGAATGCAACCAAAATACATATATATGGGTACTATAAAATCAAACGAAAAAAACGAAATTTTTGAGTACAAAAATGTTTAAAAAATACAGCAAATATACAGGTGACTTTGAAATCATTGCAATTCGTAGTCGAGTAACAGTTTTTTAAACTATGATTGTTCCTTTTTTATACATATAGCGCACCGGAGGCTGGGAGACCACGGGCGTGTTGGGACGAGCTGCTGAACGCGCGCTGTTGCGCCGCGAACAAGACTCACGAAAAGCCATCCATCAACTTAAACATTTGCAGACGCGACACATGCAGGTACAAATAAAAGAAATAAATGTCTTCCTACAATATTACAACTAGTTATTTCGTATCGAGCTTTTTTAAATTCTTAATTTATTCCAGGATTATATGGACAGAGTTACACTATCGCAAGCCGTGAACAGCATCTGTGGCTCAGATAACTCCAGTAGCCAAAATTACTTGAACATCGACAATGATCTTATGTACATGGACCAGACTGTATCTTCTAACGTGCTCGACCCCACTATTTCCTACAGCAAAGAACACGCTATCGGAAACGAAACCATAACGTCGAGTTACTCTAACACCCCTATATGCAGTTCTTTCAGTTCAGCAACCGATTCTTCTAATAGTGGCATCGGTACAGCTATGTCCCAATATGTCAACGCTCTTAAAAGCGCGGGTTTACCTACCGACCTACCCATTCTCTTCGAGTCTGGAGATGGTTCCTATATAAACGTTAACGAGCAAGTACTTCTCGATATGGTACAAAGCAGCGAGATACAATACGAAGTAATAGAGCAACCTAACATTATTGAAAAAGTTGCAGATCCGAGTGAAATCAAAAGCATTGATGATCTTTCTAAGTCAATAGAAAGGGGTGAAATGATGCTTGGATCTAAAAGTTACTGTTCTAATTATGGAAAAGAGGATAGCCAGTTCAGTCAACAGGAAGAAGCAATCAACAGTTTGAATGCAATTCTTCCGGATACATTAGAATCATTTGGGGAGCAACAGAACTATGTGGTTCTGGATCACCGTTTACAAGATAGCAATGATCACTCTGCACACGATTTTTCAGGTATAGACAGTGACATGCAATTCTTTACTAAAACTATGAGTGACGACGTGAAGAAATATTATGAAGAGCAGCAGCTCAACGATGCTAGAGTAATGGAACAGCTCTGTCCTGTCAGCACTTCATTAGACACTAGTTTCACCATGTCTTTACTGCAAACTAAGAATTCTATTAATAACGAAAATCTTCATCAACAGTACAACACACTGAACCCTGAAGACGATTTTGGTATTCAATTAACACAAAGCACTGGCTTCAAGGAGGATACTTTAGATTGCTTGATGTCTTCTCCTAAACAAACGAATGAAGAAAACGAAGGAAGATATGAAGATAACAGGAAAAACCGAGAAAGAGACGAGATTATCAAAGATCTAATGAACATAGAAGATGGAATGAACATAACACAACCCAGCGATCGTAATGATAATGGCGACAATATAAAGTCTAACGATGTTCAACACCTAAATATAAATTTAGAACTCAATAATGCAACAGACTCAAACGTCGAGAAGGGAACGAATGATACAGAAGACTTATCTCCTAGCATAACATCTAGTGGAATTCGCTGGGATAACATGGATATTAACAGCAATAAAGACAATTGTGAAAAAGAAAATGAAGGAAACGATGAAATCAGCAAACAGGGCAATCATGTAGATACAATTAGTTCTGAAAATCGGTTTGATGAAACTGTAATTGATTTGACGGATGCAAATAATAAGCCCGATCAATGGGATAGCATAATGAATGATAGCAATAAAGATAATGAACAATCCAGTGAGAATAATACAAATTGTACACTAGATGAAGATATTCCCTACGCTGTCGGATTACTACCGCTAAAAAAAGATCAAGACTTGTCCGAAAATTCAAGTTTGCTAAAGCGGAAAAATTCTATTGATATTGACCTATTAGATAATGTGGATGCGAAAAGTTTAAAACGTAAGATAAAATATAAGAAATTGTGATCTTGTATTTTTATGTTAACTAAATGAATATTGTTTGACAGACGTTTTTAATACTTATTTTCCTATTCTTAATTAGTCTGAAATAAGATTTTTATTTTGTATTTATTTCTGACGAAGACAAATCCAACTAAACCGAAATCATAAAAATCGGCCCAGCCGTTCTCGACTTATAAGTGGTGTAACTAACATGACTTTCTTTTCTAAATAGATTAATCTTAATCGATTATATTTTGTGTTACCTATACCAATGTATTGTTTATTTATTTTATTAGATGTATCTTATTAAATAAGTATATTTTTTTGAAAAAAAAAAACGAAATTGTATTGTAAGTCCCTTCGATTGTGTAGACCATGAAATATTACTTAAAAAACTTAAAACATTATGGTGCATCGAATGATTCCTTGGGTCTAATAAGTTCTTACCTTAAAGGCAGAATACAAAAGGTTTGCATAAATGGAGCCGAGTCTTCAGGGTCGGCCCTTGTTATGGGTGTCCCACAGGGATCAGTATTAGGGCCCCTGCTATTTTTAATTTATATAAATGACCTTCCCTGTTATTTACATAATCTTTGTGAGATGGTATTGTTTGCAGATGATACATCAATGATTTTTAAAACTAAGAGGGGCAAATCTTCATTTGATGATGTTAACAATACCCTCTCTAAATTATTGCAATGGTTTACAACAAATAATCTTTTACTAAATGCCAATAAAACAAAATGTGTTAAATTTACACAATGCCCAACGTAAGGTTTGCTGCCACTCATATAATTGTTAAAGATGAACCACTAAACTCTGTGTCTCTGATTTTATTGATACGGATAGAAAGTCGTGTTAGTTACGACACTTATAACTCGAGAAAGGCTTGACCGATTTTTATGATTTTTGTGATTTTGAATTTGTCTTCCTCAGGAATGGGGTAGTAGCTATAAAAATAGTTTATTTTAATAAAATAGTTTAAGTTAACGTTAAAAATATAGAGATATTTTTTTCAAATGACGATTTATGATATATATATAATAGAGATGACAATGACATTTAAGACGTTAAATAAACAAATAATACCAATTTACTGATTTAAACTTTCATGGTAACTATCACTAAAGTAATTTGATTCGGGGTTGCAAGCGCCATGATCACGGGCATAAGTCGTAGTCATTTATTACACACGATACCGGTACCACCATACCACAGCGTGACAACTCACTTTTGTTTTCGACACACAACACTTACAGTATCTGATCGTGACACCGTATTTTTTTGGTTTCATTCGGTTTCCGCAAATTCTAACCACTGGATTCCATACACTAGATAATTTAAAGCCATCTTCGCGATTGAAATTTTTGTATTTGGTAATTTCAATCGCTTCTCTGACCATCCTGTATACACCGTGAAATTTTAGTGGTTGTTTTCCCGCAACAGAACGTTTTACCTTTAGTAGCACCATCGAATCGTGCGAGTTATTTTTTGAAAATAAAGATATCGTTGTTCTCAAATAATCATAAAAATAATCATCAACTCAAAAGCGTGAGATACGATAGTATCTTTACAAAATGTGACGTGTTTGGGTACTGCTTGCCGCACGAAATCAATGTTTAAAGCAAAAGAAGCTCTACGCACTAAGTAATACAGCATAAACTGCACCGCGCGAGGGGCAATGACCCCGGCCGGTAACCAGCTGCGGCACGGCTAGTACCATTAGTTCGAGGTTGCTTTCGAGTTTCGTTTATCACAATCGTGAAACTGCTATTTTTTATTTGAATAAAAAAATACTGCACAAATCTATTGCACTACTAAAGATATAATCATTTTACTGCGGGAAAACAACCACTAAAATTTCACGGTGTATAGTGCTGTTCTGAAGAAATTATCTGTGCGTTGTGAAACTCAATCCAGTGATTAGGCTCCGAGTGTATGAGGTGTTCAGCGATAGCCGACTTTTGTGTGTCGTTTTTCTTGACCGCTTTGATATGTTCTTTCATACGGCAAACCACTGTGCGTTTAATTTGGCCGATGTATGAACTTCCACAACTGCAGTCAATCTTATAGACACCTGGTTTTTCTAACGGGGATTGTCTTTCGGAGATCGTAAACACTGTGATACCTTTCTTAAGGGAGACAGTGGTACCGGTATCGTGTGTAATAAAAGACTACGACGGAGGGTAGATCGATTTTGTCTGATCTTAACAGCTCCACCTACAGATACAATAGTTATAAACATGGTATAAACTCCGAATAAAATAATTCTACAAATAATACCTACTATTCTAAGGAGATACGAAGAAGAATTTATTCCGCATCATTTTCAGAATTATGGGCCGTTGAAAACATTCATACCTACAGCCAACGGGTAACTTTTTTTATTATGAGCGAGATCATGCTGATATAGTTTACATAATTAGGACTGTGTTATCTTTTGTATAGGTACTTACAAATGCAAAAATAGACATACTTGAGGTATAATATAATATTACTACGTAGACGTAATAGGTTTCATTAATCAAACATAATATCACGTTTTAAAAAATAAAACTGTCACTGCAATTCACAGCAATACGTTCATGGCAAAAAGAGAGGCTCCATGAAATAATTTAGGCTGGCTATAACTTTACGCAGGATTTGTTACCTAGTTGCAGACCTAAGGGTGCCGTACGAGGCAGCTGATACTCGCTTGCAACACTCTTCGTTTTAACAACGATCCTAACATTATAATTAAAAAAAAAGTAAACAAAGTTCAGTTTGTGGGTCATTTTATTGATAACGTTACCATGTTATGTACAAAGATATTAATATTTAAAAGGCATTTTCCCATGTTACATTATTTTCAAATATACATACATTTAACCATATAATTCTTGGTGTCCTTCAGAGTCGCTTACCAAAGTGATTGATTGAGTGTGGCAGTATTATTTGTATACAGTACTTGTTTGGTATAATTTCATAGCTTAGTTTAAATATTTCATTATTGCTTAGTCGATGACATGGAGAGTTTATTCTAAGAGATGGTAAAACATCAGGATGGCAGACCAATGAATGAACCGCGCATTTGGGTAAGCTCCTCAGTATACAATTATTTATTATATAATTTCTACCTACTTGTACATACATTTTTCTAAATTTCTTCAGCAAATAATAAAAACTAATAAAAAACTAAATACAAGTTTAAAGAAAATATACACATTTTATAAAATTCTATAAAAGGTATATACTTATTTATAATTCGAATTAGAGATAGGTACTGAAAAATATATAATTTACTGTTACCAATTAGATTTTTATTTGTATTCTGACAAAACTTAATTGTATACTGAAAATATTTTCTTGCTGATCGAGCACTTTGGTTAAACAGTCTGATGAACACTAAAAATCCAACCCCACCAAACGGCCCGCATCGCATCGCAAAGGAACGGACGTGAAGACACGGATGCTTTTGCACCAAACAAATCAATTTTTCTTCAACATCCATGATTGCGTTACGTCGCCGCGTCGGTCTGGAGCGCGTGCACTTTTGAGAATGTGACCTTCGAGCGCACGCGGCGGTATCCGAACGCATCCGATGACACGCGAACGGATCCGATCGTGCGTCGTGGCATGTCACCGGTTGTGTTCACCGAGTTGCAGGGCCCTAATTCGCGTAACCAAATCGTATCACAGTCGTAATTGAATAGCAGGGTTTTGACAGTTCTAGTATGGGCTAAATGTCAAAATCGTCCAATTCAATCACGATCGAACTGCGATTGAAATAGCTGAATAAGGCCCCTGTGCGTGACTTGGTAATAAAGACTTTAAATAATGTATGAAATATATAATTTCGTTTAAAGATTGCAAAATCCTTTCCTATTAGATGCGATGCGGGCCGTTTGGTGGGGTTGGACTTTAATTCTTGCACCCTCCATATAAGGCTAAGTAGTCATTTTGATTGCATAATATAAATAATTTGGGGCATTTAGCATCGCCCAAATTATTTCATATATCATGAGAGTGAATTTGTTGCCAATACGTAATAATAGCATATATTGTGTGCCTTGTACATCAAAAAATATGCCCACTTAAATGTAAGAATGACATCTTATCCTAAAATACATCATGAAAATGGCTCGGATTTGTGGTAGGTAATACCCAAATATACAAATAAGCAGAAAATATACTCTTAACACTACGAGATTCGAGTGCATGGACGTGAAGAAATTATTTCTTAAAATATTATGTAAATTGTGAATAACAATTTACTTAGTTAATTATTGTCAACAAAATATGACATCGGTACAAACTACAACATTATAAAAATAGTAAATATAATCTATAAAAACTTAAAAATAAATAAAGCTAAACATTAAAAGCTAAACTTACACTTATCTAAAACAAGAGAAAGCATTTCTAAAAGGTTCAGTATAAACTTATGTTGAGTAGTTGTTAAAATGAAAAATGCAAGATAGAATGGCCGGATAATATCACAACCTAATTATGAGATACAAAAATATACAGACACGTTTGTATAATAAGCTAATGCAAAATAACTGTAAAAATATAATTCGTCGTTAATTAAAAATTAAAAGATATGTTGTTATAAATATCACGAAGTCAACAAATATAGAGATACTCCCAGGAGTAATAACATTTCGGTAACTAGGCGGTTTGAGCTCGCCGTACCTTTAACGTAGTATCCATATGAGTCGCTGTGATAGTCTCCCATCTGGAATGTGATGGCGGGCGAGGACATCCTGCCGTCGCCGCCGTTGGAGTACGCCAGAACGCGGAGGTTATACGTCTTTCCCGGCGTCAGGTTGGTGACGTATGCCTCTAGATTGTGCTCAACGGGCACTATCGTGTCGTTTGCGGTGCTCATGTCTTGATCTATCTCCCATACTCGCACCTGTTGAGTGGTCATTATCATTTAAACAAACATATTTGCTTCACTCATAATACTATAGAATCTGGTAACAGGATGGAAGGCCCAGACTGAATCTCCCTAAGATCTTGGGACGAAACGTTGTAAATGTTGTTACCAATCGGTAGTATCAGAGGTGTATGGCCTCGCCTAACTTGATTTGTATGTACCTTTTAGCTAAAATAAATTTATATCTTACGAGAGATTATGCTCCGTTTGAGAAAAATCCGAAACGTTAGTGAATCTTTTTTATTCTAAACTACAAAAAAGCAATAAAAAAAATAGTTTAATCACATACATATTCGACGACCATTTGGATCAGTGGTAGCGAACGCAGCTTCGTAGCCATGGGTCGCAGGTTCGATTCTCGCACAGTACAAATATTTGTGTGCATGAACATGTCTGTTTGGACTGGTCTGGGTGTTTTCCATGTATAATAAGTATTATATTATGTATTTACAAAAAAAAAGTATTTAAGTAAGTTTATTGGTTGTCTAGTACCCCATACGCCGAGCTACTAAAGTAGCTTAATTTGGGACTAGAGATGGCTATGTGTGGTCCAGCGTGGCATAAAAAAAAAAACATATACGTGCCCGCGACTTCGTCCGTCCGTGTGGAATAGTGACTGTGGGTAGCATATTTAATTACTTTGGATAATTATTTTACTAATATAAATACCAAGTACATATTAGAAATACCAAGAATAAGATAAGATGGCAAACTTATAAAACATTCACATACCTTGAAAAATTCTATACAATTTTTTATTGAGGGTAAAATTTGAACAGACAACAGACTGTACGTCAACCTTCCACTAAACGTAAAATTTTCTCAATTGATATTGATTGATCTCTACTTGTTGAACCTAAAGTTGAAAATCAATTCAGTGACCCTCAACTCTTTGGGTGGGTTGACCTGCCGTTGTCTGTACCAACTTTAAGTGTCACTTTTATTTATATCCTTTAGCTTTAGAAATGACGATACTTCCATACATCCTTTCAACCCATCTTGCAACGTTGCAGCCCCTTACAACCTTTTTTTGCATTAAATGCAAACCTAGAGCCTACTCTAGAGTAGCTGTGTACCAAATTACATTTTTTGCGTGAAAGCATGACAGATAGACTGACAGTGTAACTTAATATTATAAGTAGATAAGACTGACCTTATAACCGATGAGCGGCTCCTCCTCGTCTGTGGGCTGCACATAGCGCCACACCACGCGCACCGTGCTGGGGTTGACGGCCCACACGTTGACGGACGCTGGCGGCTTCTGCGGCGCTTTACGGAACGTGCGCTCCAGGAAACGCTCGCTCTCTGGGCCTTCGCCGGCCGAGTTGAACGCCATTACCTGCAGAATGCGATTTTGTTAAAGCCTGAAGATACTCGATCGTAGCTGCAAAGACAGTCAGCTACAAATTCGTACAAAAAAACAGTAAATTTTTTTCTTACATATTATATTACATCAATCAATGAATACTTTAGTGTAACCTTTGTTGTTGACTATACAACAAACATAAATAACATTAACTACCAATGTATGAACAAATGCACTATTATGAACTAAGGACAACTAGTCAAAACTTTAATCATAGTAAAAAGAAGATATTTATATAAATCTGAAATGAAAAAAACATTTACCTTGACAAAGTAATAAGTATCTGGCTGCAATCCAACAATAAGCGCCCAATTGCGAGTCGTCCTCGACAAAAAGTAAATGCATTCTTCTTCCTTGTTCGCCTGCTTCCAGTACTTCAGCCTGTGGCCAATCAGCTTTCCGCGAAGTCTGTCCCGCGATTGGTCTATTGGGTTCCACGTCACGTTCAACGATGTGGAGTTGAACGAGCGGGCGGAGACCTGTTGTGGCGCTACCTGCGGCATGTCCTCGGCGGAGTAGACTGTCACCACCTCGCTCTCCGGCCCCGCTCCCATATCGTTAAATGCTTGAACTTTAACATCGTAAGGCGTGAAGAAATACGTCAACGAGACGTGTACAACATGCATGCCAACGTTCCCATACTCCTTGAGAAGCAGCGACTGAAACTCCACCTCAGATCCATTTCGACGCCAAAATATTTTGTAGTAAACTCCTGGCCCATTTTGAAGAGATTTCGGCAAAGGATTCCAAGTGATAGTGAGGTCTCCGATCTTGCCTCCTCCACCGCCAACGTTTGCAGGAGCTTGATATGGTTTATCAGGCAATGTAGAGAATTGCGGACTAGGCGCAGAAGGTTTCCCAGTCCCTAAATAATTAACTGCTTGAACTCTAAACTCATACACGGACCACGGCAAGAGATCTGCATTAACTGTAGCGCGTTTGCGTCCATTGTACCGATCAACTTCTATAACGTTCGGTACACTTTCGCTAATTACTATCCACGTAGCATTCCAATTTGTGCGACCTGTAATAATGTATCCTGTGATAGGACGTCCATTAGAATTGCTGTCAGTCCATTCAAGGGTGACCGCTGACCGTTGAATATTAAGGACTTGTAAGCCACCCGGAGGACCAGGAGGACCTTCAATACGTAACTGTGCGTGCGACGATATACGACCAATTGCTGACTTAACAACGCATTCATAGTCACCTACATCAGAAAGGCTTACATTATATATAGTAAGTTCACCACCATCCATTTTAATTCTTTTATCAGCATAATAATCAGAAGCATCTTTTATTCGTATTCCATTGTGGTTCCAAAAATATGCTGTATCCAATATGGGATCAATTTCAGCATTACAATGCAAGAAGACTACATCATTGACTTGAGTTGTTATTCTTGGCGGAAGTCTTTCTAGAAATCGTGGTGTACGTAATACTATGAGACGACCACGACTTTCATCTGATCCATACTGATTTTTGGCAACACATGTGTAAACTCCTTCATCATCTCTAGAGAGCTGTCTAATTATGAGATTCCCATTTTCAGAGATGAACCTTTTTCCCCCTGCACCTATAATAATGTTATCCTTTTTCCAAGTAAATGTAGGTTTTGGGGCTGCTTCAGGATTACATTTAAGGGTGACATTGCCACCTTCAGACCCATAAGTTTCAGATTCAAGAGGCCGCTTTTTAAAAGATGGTTTCAACGATAAAACACGTAACTGACCAGTTGAATATCTAGCTCGTAGTTGATTTTTCGCTTCACACTGATACATGCCTGGATCTCTTTTAGGATCCAGAAATTTAATTTTTAAAACATTGTCTTGAATAATATAACGATCTCTATCTTCAGCTTCTAGTGTGTTCATTGAAAGCTTTTGGCCATCCTTCCACCAAGTGTAATTAACATCAGGGATACCATATGCTTCACAGTTCCAGTGCAATTCTCCTCTATTATCCACATGTTTATCAGATAATGGAATTGTGAAATTTGGTTCAGCCTGAACTTTTAAATATACCTTGTTTGATATGCGTGCTCTATCATTTCGGACATCACAGAGATATTCACCCTCATCTTCTACCCCAACATAAGGAATGGTTAGAACACGGCCAAAATTACTTAGAAATGATTTTCTTGGAATGTTTGCATTTTTTCTTGTCCAGTTATATGATGGTACGGGATAACCAAAAGAGAAACACTCTAATCTGACTTCTTGACCAACAATGGGAGCTTCAGGAAAGACCTTGGGAAAATTATTAGGGAATTTCAGCTGCTGATAGTCAGAATGAGGATAGACAGAAAGTGAGAAAAAAGGACCATTACGCCCAGCATCAGAAACCCTACTTTGTACATTGCAACTATAATTTCCTCTATCTATATTTTCTAATGCTGAGAAATAAAGGCCACCATCATAGGATACAAATACTCGCTTATCTTCTTCAACAAGATTTGGGAAATAATTACGAGCCCATAAGAAATTAACAGCTGGGTAATATGAAGGAGGATCACAATACATCACTTTGCCCCAATATTGGTTTCCAGTTTCTACAGGGCGTTTTTGGTTGAATTCCCTTATAAACCCAAACGACAACCTAACAGATTCTGACCGAATCAAACCATATTTATTTGAAGCTGTGCAATGATATTTGGCATTGTCCTTGTCTGCATCTGGATTGTAAATCATTAATGTGCCACCACTCAAGATGAATCTTGTGTCAGTTAATGGGTCTATTTCAATATAAACTGGGTTGTCTACTTGATAGTCCTCTCTATACCACTTGTAAACTGGGGAAGGATAACCTCCAGCTATACAAGTCAACTGGACATAATGATTTCTTAGAGGATCATAGATGGTATCTACTGGTTCCTTAATAAAGTAGGGACCACGTGGAATTCTTTCAGGATCATATGAGTCCAAACCATAAGTAAAGGATCTTTCTTCTTCTCTAAGATATTGAAGTCTTTGTACCTGACCTTCACAAATGAAATGTATATATTGCGTACCTTCTACAGCAGATAGACCCCAACGACCTTCTTCATGGGAGAATCGATAAATTAGATAATCTCGAGGCAAGATATTGTAGCTTGTTTGTATTAATTGGCGCTCATCTTCAAAGAAAGCATTTTCCAGTCCTGTGAGCTGTGATCCGTCAACATCATTTGTCCAGTATCCAGGAGACTGCTGATGTCCGGCTACATACCATGAACCTTTTTGAGGATCCAACCTCATTAAACTGGTTATAATAAAACCGTGTTCTTCAGGGCTACTAATAGCTGCTAAATCGGCTTCATAGGCTTGACAGATTTTACGAGCTTCATTTCTTGGGCGGTTCGGAGACTTTGTAAAACGATAACAAGACTCCCTGTAGCGAATCCAATTAGGTGGACACCTTAATCGTTCGTCGTAATCAAATCCGCCATATCCATCACTGTTTGAGTCTACTTCATTTTCATTATTAAAATTATCGGAGTCGAATCCGTCTGAGGACCCGTAAAACGAGCTCTGTGCCTGACTGTAGTCATTTCCGTTAACAGCGAAACTGCCGTAAGGAACTTGTGGATTGGGCCGATATTGCGATGCATTCTGCTGGCTACTGTCTGGTGGATACTGTTGCTGCGAAAAGTTCGGGTTAAATTGGTTTTGTTCTTGAGTCTCTGCGAAACTCGTTACCGCTAAGAGCAACAAGCAGTATTTCATTTTCTGTATCAAAGTAAAACAATCCACAATTTTAGTTTTTGGTAAAGAACAGAGAACTTTATATTCATTAACTATTTCTATTCTAATTCGAAAATCACTCCATCACAACACACAAACAAAATCAAATAGTGCAACAAGCATCGCCCCGCCCATTCTTCAATTCAGCAAGCAACACCACCAGTGTTGCCAATATGGAAATCCAAAATTATCGCAAATCACTCAAAAAATTATCGTATTTTTATCGCGTACATATATTCATGTAAGTAAATGAAAAATTTGGGTTATTTATAGGATTACCAGGTACATACCTATTATTTTGAGCATGTAAAAAGGAAAAGGGGGAAGTAAAAAATAACTATGTATGGTATGTCTAAAATATTATTATTAAAAAAAACCTAAATTTGTATAACTAAATTTATGTTTTTATCCTCATGTTATTTTTTTTCTGGACCATATTATGTATTTACAAGTGTTATGCGATCCAGCATGGCCTTTTTGGGCTTAAAATCAACACAGCATATATTGCCAGATCGAATAGCTTCGTCTGCGAGTAAAACTCCATTTATATACAAAATACATGAGACATGAAGAAATAGGTTATAATAATGCCCGTGATGCCGGCTCCAAAGAAACAATCGTCCAACCAATCGCCTAGCCTTACGAACGGAATGCGGCTTTAAAGACTATAGATTTTGTTGATTGAATCGCTAAATGCTGCTTTCCCTTTTACGCTCACATTTTTGCACTTCACGTTAAGTTTTCAATATTATCGTAATCTTTCATAAATTATCGTATAAAATTGTAAAATTATGGTGCGATACCCTGTTATTATTTTATATCGTATAAGGCATAGAACTATCGTATATTTACGATAATTATCGCATAGTTGGCAACACTGAACACCACAGAGTACATTGTTGTTGTTGTTGTTGTTGTTTTCTTCACCCATTCTGGGTAGGCAAAGGGAACTATGCCCATACAGCCAATTCTTTAGTAATATTTTCTTTATTTTTGCATTAAAACGTTGATGTTAGACGTTTTAATGCTTCGATGGAGTTTTTGGAGACAGTCGAAAGATTGAAGGAATGTAGAGAAGTCCCCAAGAAAGAGGTGAACTGTTCGCGATCCCGCGCAAAATTCACGGCCCACTTTTCTTGGTTACGACCAATACACCATGTTATTTCACCGAACTGTATATTGTTCACTCGCACGACACTTTGTTTCGCAAAATAACACCACTTTTACGACCCAAAAATCACTATAAACAATAAGAATTCGATAAAATAAACGGACTCCAAACGTATCTCACGAACTCCCGCCAAAAACCTCCCAGAGTACATTGATTGAATATCGGAACAACACTGCACGCATGGACGTAATAACTAAACAAGACCGATAACTCTGAAAATTTGCATTTCCGAAAATAAATCCTATCTTGATTTATATAAGAATTATATTCTGTTGCGTTTTACACAGAGGCTAATCCGAGCCGACAGGGATAGCATTAACGGAGGCCGAATGTCTCGTTCTTTCATCATGCCAGCATAAAAAAGTTCCTGGGGGCTTACCATCAGCTTATAGCAAGCCACTCAATTTCCAGGCAGTTCAATAGTAGGGCTGCTTTTGCCCTGCTAAAAATCATACCATAACCGCTGAATAGCTGAACGACTTTAGCACCGCTAAACCAAAAGGTGAACTGCTAAGCTTGTCTATGGTCTGTTTGTCTGCAGATTGCATGAACGAGACAGAGCTATACTGGTTCAGATAAATCTGTCTCTTTTTAGTTGAAAACGTTCAAATACACAAATACATGATTTATTCCAAATTACCGGTTTTTGAAAAACTTTATACTTATTGGATTTTAAAGAGAAAAAGTCGATCTAAATGTTGCTATTTTGCAGGAGATTACTTAAAATACTCAATTCTAGTAAAATTACCTTCTTGGCGATAGTAATTAATGTACAGTGTTGGGTTATTGAAAATGTGGATAGACATTTTAACGTGATCATGATTGGAACGGTTCTGCCTGCATTTTTGGCGGTAACATTCAAAAATTGAAGAAATATTCCATTTTCCCGGAGTAGTAGTACGTTCGACTATTTTATATTTACAGTTAAACATTGAGTTAAACCACATGAGTAAATATTTATTCATGTGGTTAAACCATATTTTCACAATGTCATACTTCAGATTGGAATGGTTTTTCGAGAGCAACAATTTGTTATCCAATAGTCAATATGGTTTTAGGAAAGGCAGAAGCACAATGGATAGTATTGCCCTACTAATAACTGATATTCGGTTAGCTTTTTCAAATAATCAGTCAGTTTTAGCGGCATTCTTAGATATAAAAGCTGCGTACGATAATGTATCATTACTAATCCTCAAGGATAAACTCCTTGGACTAAACATTCCTTTCAAAATAGTAAACCTTATTATAAATATGTTATCTGGTCGTTTCCTTCATATTCAACAAGGAAATATTACAAAATCGAGGCAAGTCTTTAAGGGCTTACCTCAAGGCTCTGTGTTAAGCCCTCTGCTTTATAATATTTACACTTGCGACCTTGAATCGGCGATAACAAACGTAGATGGAATTAAAATTCTGCAATATGCTGATGACTTAGTTTTCTACGTTCAAGGGCAGTCCGTTGAAAACTTAAGTACACAGCTCACTTCTTCTTTATCTTTATTAGAATTGTGGTTAGATAGGAATAACTTAAGTTTATCTGTTTCGAAATGTATTTCTATTTTATTTACAAGATCTCGTCTCCCTCCCCCTTTTACTGTTTACTTTAATGAAGATGTCATCCCTGTTGGTAATGAGGCTAAGTTTTTAGGAATCATTTTAGATTCTAAATTATCTTTTCTCTCCCATTGCTATTATGCTATTGGGAAATGTGAAAAGATGTTAAATATTTTACGATGTTTATCAGGTGTCTGGTGGGGATCTCATCCTTTTTCGCAAAAGCTTTTGTATAATGCTATTATTAGAAGTATCTTGGATTATGCTAGCTTTTTTATGGAACCGTGTAGTGTAGTTGCTTTAGATAAATTTAACGGTATTCAGTCCAAGGCTCTCAGAATCATAACTGGTGCAATGAAATCTAGCCCCATTAATGCCCTTCAGATGGAATGCTGTGATCCCCCATTGCCATTACGTCGACAATTCTTATGTGATAAATTTTTATTTCGTTCCTTACAACTTCTGTCTCACCCTTTATACTCTAAATTACATACTCTATCTAATCTGATTGATACTTCCCCGTATTGGAGTCATAAAAAAATTCCATGTTTAGTCATTAGTTTTCGCAAATTTACTTCCTTACAGTCTCCTATACATAGATCCCAGTACCTTCCTATTTTTTGCAATAGCTTTCAATCTTTAATTATTTCTCCTGATATTCACACAAACTTAAATATTCATAAAGATGATCAAAATGCAAATGCTAACCTAAATTTTATTCTGGATAGAGACTGGCATGATTGGCATCACATTTACTGTGACGCTTCTAAACATTCCTTATCGCCTGTAGGAATAGGGGTTTATCACCATCAGTATAAAATAGTTCAGAAGGTAAAACTTCCCCCGGAATCTTCTATATTTACTGGAGAATGTTATGGTCTTCTAAAATCATTAGAGTACATCTTAGTTATGAAATTGAATAAAACAGTTATTTTCACAGATTCTAAAAGTGCTATAGAAGCACTGAATAAGTTCCCATTCAAATGTAATTCCAACAATAATGCTATAATAATGTGTAGAGACTTGCTTTATAAAATTCATCTAAAAGGCCTAGTAGTCCACTTTGCGTGGATTCCTAGTCATTGTGGTATCACAGGAAATGTTATAGCGGATCGGCTGGCAAACGATGCTGTGACATGTGGAGATATCCACCCATATAAAAACTTTTGCAGTGATCTGGCTACTCTTCCCAAACAATTCCTTCGAACATCTTGGGAGGAAGTCTGGAATCAGAGTAGTCAAAATAAAGGTAAAATGTATAAATCAATTCAGGAAACTGTTCCCATTAAACCCTGGTTTTTTAGTATTAAACTTGGAAAGTTAGCTACATCATGCATTATTCGTATGAGATTAGGTCACGTAGTTTCTCCTGCCCATCTTGCTAGACTACGGATTGTAGACAGTGATTTGTGCGAGTGTGGTTCTGGTGTTGGCGATTTAAACCATATTTTCTTTGCTTGTCCAATATATGATAGATCCTGTTTCATGTCATCCCTTTTATCCCTCCGAATCCCCTTTCCAACTTCTATAAATATCCTTCTTAATATGTGTAATTATGATGTATATAACAGTATATCCTTGTATATAAACAAAAACAATATAAAATTGTAAATATTGTATGTAGTATTTTACTTCTCTGATCCTCTCTTTTTAGAATAGAATTCCGTCCTTTTCCTTTGTATATCCGTTTCCCTACCTTTTTAGTCATACCTTTCGCTGTGGCTGATGCACAAGCCGTGCTATGCCAAAAAAGAAAAAAAAAAAAAAAAAAAAAAAAATGTCATACTTGTGTGTAAGTATTAAGTAAGTGTGGAATTGTAAGTAATTTTATTAAAATATTAGTATAAAAAAGTGATCACCCATTGACTTTCAGTGAAAACCAACAAAAAAAAACGCCTAGTTTCTTACACCCAATTGTATAACCTTTGGGAACAGTTAACAAATCTTTAACAGCTGGAGACCATTTCAAGCGAATGGAAAGGGTGTCAGAAATTTTAATTCTGCGGGCGATGTAGTCATAAAATTAGGGTTTGAATGAAGTTTCTGGTTCAGTTACACTGTGTATTAAAAGACTACTACTACTTTTTACATGGGTATTATAATAATCTATTCTATTTTAGTACTGACTGGGTAGACTAATTGCAAAAAATAAAACATAAAATAATTAATGATTCAAGGAGAGGAAGAGGAAACAGAAAATTATATTACATATTAGGTATTCTCTACCAGTCGAGCATTTGGTTAAGTAGACATGTTTTGTAGAATTTTTGCAGTAAAAAAAACAAACACATGATTTCATATATGTAATATAATTACAAAAAAATATATTTCAAACACATATTAAAATAAAAAAGACATACTTAATATAACAGTACTTCAGTTTTAACCCTAAATTTAAAATCTAACAAAACAACCATAACTTTCTAGGTATATGTATTAACTGGTCGGCTACCGAAGTTGTGGAATCGAGCCATAAGACAATTTATTTGTGTCTGGAATTACAAGGGGTTAAAAAATACATCAATACATAAGCTTATTGGTGAACCTCTTCGTCTGTGAGATAAATTTGCTTGATCTGTGAGATAATTGATTAGCTGCATTGCAAAATGTTATGTAGGATTACAAATGCTTTTGCAATAAGGCTAGCTACCTGAGGTTGGTAATGAACCATTAAATAAGAGTCTGTAGAACACCTATACTTGATCTCTCTCTGTCATTAAGAGTTTTTACATGTCTCTGTATAGGTATAATAGGCTTCAGAAAAATCTAATTCTGCTTTAACAATAATTGTTGTCATCATAAATTTGAGCAGTGAATATCTAGAGTCACCTACAATAAAAGGAAATATTCATTAATTTTATCATCTTTGTAAGACTGCTGCAAATGTGTTATATAAGAACTAAAACTTAGTTGTGTTTTACACCCAGGCAATATTTAAACAAACAAAATCAGCAACATATTCATAACACAAGGGTTTTAGGTACTATAACCTGTAAAATATGTTTCTTTATCTTTTCTTTTTACTCAATTGAACGGAAAGGACATATCTTTAAAGTTAAACTAAAATGTGTATTGTATGTTTACCTAAAAGCCATACAAATGCTATAGTGCTCAGTTCATTCAAGTTTAACTCGACTTAAACACACTCTTAGAACTTGATTTACACAAATGGATTAGTATTATGAACTGTTAGATAGGAATTTAAAGGTATTTGGAAGTTTGGATGAAATTGGGATTGTGAAGGAAGGCACTTATCTTTCGGTAGCCGCGTTGCTGACGATGTGATGCTTTTGCTGCACCACTGCTCGTGCTCTGGCTCCCCGAATTGTCCTTGATTCCTCGAATAGTTCCCGTTGAACCCGTGGCTTTAGTCTACCCACTGCAAGGCTCCAATAAAATTCTTCATCCAACCGCCGTTGTCTTCGTTTGAATTTTCTTAATAATTTTCGTAGTCGCGGATTTACTGATTAGATTTTAGTTCCCCTCATGGGCCACCATGTTATATCTTTGGAGGATATAATGGTGGCAAATAAAATCCCAAGTAGGTGTAGAAATGCTATTGTATTGAAACGATGTTGTCAGTACAAAGGTGAGTGAGCAAGTGGGAGAATGATTAGACAAATTAAACTTAAGCTTGTGCGCAACTAACTCCGACGGTTTGAGTTTTGTTGCTGTGAAGATTTCGTAAGGCCCTATTGCCTTAACATATTCCCGGCCGTTGAAAGGTGACTTTCAACACTGAAGCTCTTCGGCCGTCGGTAGTTTGCAGAGTCGAGTTAAGGCGCGACGAACGCAGCCCTTTGTTGTCTTGACATCAGCTACCCTCGAAGTGTCTTTCGATCCAGGGATGAGTCGAAGTACGCGGCCAAGCCGCCAACCAAGAGGGTGAGTGTTGTCGTCTGCTATGAGGACCATTTCGCCTACGTTGAGCTTCTCAGAATTGATCTTCCATTTTGTTCTTTGCTGTAATTCGCAGACGTACTCTCTTTGCCATCTTTGCCAAAAGTGCTGGCGCATCCTTTCAAGGTGTTCGTAGCGGTTCAGCTGGCTATCCTTGAAATCCTTCCAATCTGGTGCTGGAGCAGCGGTCAATGGCCTCCCGATGATGAAGTGCCCTGGGGTGAGGGAAAGGAGGTCGTTAGGATTGGATGACAATGGACACGAGGGACGACTGTTCAAAATCGCCTCCACTTGTGCAAATAAAGTAGTAATTTCTTCGAAAGTAACATGGCTGTTGCCAATAACATGCTTAATATGCTGTTTGGCCGACCTGATCCCAGCCTCATGAAGACCACCGAAATGAGGAGCCATTACAGGTATGAACCTAAATCGTATGGATTGCTGACTTGCAAAATCGGAAACTGGCTCGCGCACTTGTTGTGTGAACGTTCCTAATTCTTTTGCAGCGGCAACAAAGTTGGTTCCATTATCGCTAAATATTTCTGTTGGTTTTCCTCGACGCGCTATAAATCGCTTGAGGGTCATTATGAAAGAATCCTTTGTCAAATCACTAACAGCTTCGAGATGAACGCATTTATATCGCATGCAAACAAACAAACACAAGTAACATTTTACTAAGCGGCTTCCGCGTCCCTTGCGATTTAGTATGTAGAAAGGACCGGCATAGTCGATAGCGACGGCCGAAAAGGCATGACCTGGGTCTACGCGTTGCGAAGGTAGATCCCCCATTAAGGGTTGCAGGGTAACGCCCCGTAGGCGCCTGCACCGCACACAGTTGCTGACTACGCGTCGAGCTAACCTGTGGCCGTTAACTGGCCACACAGTCTCCCTAACTGCTGCCAGTAATAATTGTGGGCCCGCATGCATTTTATCTATATGTTCGCGTTCAAAGTATAATTTTGTAAGTCTGTGTGACGCGTGAAGTAATATGGGATGTTTTTTCTCGTACGCATAGCATGATGCATCTAGGCGACCACCTACACGTATCAACTGGTCTTTGTCTAAAAACGGAGATAGTGATAACACCTTAGATTTGCTATCTAACTGTTTACCGCTCGCGAGCAAATCGTATTCAATAGGGAATGACTCACGCTGGGCGATAACGCATAGTAAGTGCAATGACTCACGCAGCTCGTCAGCTGACAACGTACCTACGCGCCTGTCTTGTTTGTTTCTGAGGTTGAACATAAATCGTAAGACGTATGCGAATGATCGTTGCAATTTATTAAGACTCGATAGTTTTTCAAAATTGATTAATGATTCACATAAAGTAGCAGAATGTGTTTTCACCTCTGATAACTCCTCAGTGACTTTATTACCCAATGTGGGCCACTGGTTTTCTTCTTTCAGTAGAAAGTTAGGCCCTGTCCACCATTGAGGCGTAGAAATTAAACGCTGAGCGTCAACTCCTCTTGAAATAAGATCGGCGGGATTCAAATCGGTAGGGACGTATCTCCAGGCCAGCGGCGAGGTAATATCTGTAATTTGACCTACGCGATTAGCGACAAATACCTTTAGTTTGGATATATCGCCTTTGACCCAACCCAACACTACGCTAGAATCACACCAGTGTACAATTTTTTGTGGTTTATACCTTAATGCATCTAATACCGACTTAGTTAGTTTAGCGGCTAACAAAGCGGCGCATAATTCTAAACGTGGAATAGTGGTCTGTTTTAGTGGAGCTACTTTAGACTTAGCGCATAAAAGTTTAACGGTGACTGTGTCATTATTGTGATCAACCGATCTCATGTAAATGCACGCGCCGTACGCAGACTGAGATGCGTCGCTGAAAGAATGTAATTCAATGGACTCGGGTGATTCGCCTAAAACAAGTCTTGGAATTTCAAAGTCTTCTAAACATTGTACACTATCGCAAAATTTCAACCATTGATCTTGAATGTCTTGTGGAACAGGTTGGTCCCAATCAATCTTCTCACGCCATAGTTTCTGTAACATTATTTTAGGTTGCACCACTACCGGGCTCAAAATGCCTAAAGGGTCAAATATGGAGCACGAATTAGATAATATCTGACGTTTCGTTATGATTTTATCGTCACTATATGTATACGCCTTTATAGGAAAGTGCAAGGTGTCCCTGGAAGGGGTCCATCCGAGGCCTAGAGTACTCGAAGACTCGCTAATTGTTAATATATCTTGTTTATTTACTTCAATGTGTGCAAAGATTGATGGACAATTGCTTTTGAATTTTCTTAAGTTGAAACCACCTGATTTCAGGGCTTTGGATACTGATTTTTGAATGTAAATTAATTCATTAATGTGGGACGAGCCTGTGATACAGTCATCAACAGAAAAATCCTTTTGAATTATAGTTTTAATAAGATCGTCATTTTGTTCCTCCCCTAGTTGCCACAAGCAACGTGTGGATTGAAAACTAGCATTTGCAGTACCGTACGTTAATGTATTCAAGGTCAACGTCTGCAAAGGATCAGACTCACTGTCCCTCCATAGAATACGTTGTAAATTCCGGTCGCTTTCGTCTACTAGCACCTGACGATACATTTTCTCAATGTCGCCGGTGAGTAGGTACTTATATTGCCTAGCGCGTATTAAAATTGAAAAGAGTGAGTCTTGGACAACTGGACCCACCATCAGAACGTCGTTTAATGAGAAACCGGAGGAAGAGGGGGCTGAGCCATCGAATACAACGCGAAGCTTAGTCGATTCACTTTCTTTCTTCAGGACAGCATGATGACATAAGTAGTAATAAGGTTCGCGGTGAGTGACATTATTATTGACTGATAAGTGACCCAATTCAGCGTACTCCTTTATAAACTTAGAGTATTCTATTTTAAGTGTCGGATTCCGTTTGAACCGTTTTTCCAAATATGAGAATCGTTTTCTGGCTAGACTGTACGTGTCGCCTAAACAATCTGCCTTATCTTTTAAAGGTAACCGCACACAAAATCTACCCGAACCGTCCCTAGTAGTTTGAGTGCGGAAATGCATTTCACACTCATGTTCATCTTTGCTCATTAGGGAATTCTGAGGAATCTCTTCTAACTCCCAGAACTTGGCTATCATTTTATCAACACTGTTATCCGCTGATTCGGGAACAGTGGCGTGATTGCAGTTTATAATTCTTTGCTTGGAACATGAAGGAAGAGGTCCGGATATTAACCAGCCTAACTGTGAATTCCTCAATTTGGGTTTATTAGGTCCTAATGATTTTTGCTCATTACCTAAAATATCCCAGAATAGGTCCGCGCCTATTAAAACGTCTATGTTACCTGGTTCATGAAACGAGGGATCGGCTAACTGTATATCGAACGGTAAATGTAGTACGCTTATATCAATAGGTGATTTCGGTAGACGACTCGTTATCTGCCCTAGCACTAGGCATGATAAAGTAGCATTAAAATTGCTATGCAATGATTGTATTTTAATATTACAACTTTTAGTTATGCAGCTGGTTGCCTTATTTCCTATCCCAATGACCTTTAATGAGTCAATTTGATGAGATGGTAATGATAATTTATTTTTTAAAGATTCGGATATAAAACTTGATTGGCTGCCACAGTCTAAAAGAGCCCGAACGTTAATCTTTTGCTGACTAACTGGATTCAAGACTTGTATTAAAGCAGTTGACAGTATAATTTGGCCTTTAGTTTGAATTGAATTGTTGCAATAATTATTTATGATTACATTATCTTCCTCGTCAATAGATGCGAGGTGGTCGACTGACTGTGATTCTGACGGACGATGCAGTAGGCTATTATGTTTCTGAGCGCAGCCCCGCTCGCGGCAAGTACCCATCCGACAGGCAGACGCATAATGACCTTGTCGTAAACAATTAACGCATAATCTATATTTCGTTGCATCTGATATCCTATCCTCTACGCTTTTAGCTTTGAAGGTAGGGCAATCATATATCCTGTGACGTTCGTTACAAATAACGCACACTACCACATTACTTTGCCGGTTGTTACTAAAACTCGTACTTTGCCTAGGGTTGCTAACGCCCGCAAATGATTTTAAATAATTAGGCTGTCCGTGTTTCTGGTGGTTATTGTTTAAGCTAGCACGAGCATACTTTGACGAATGGCTGTCCAACTTATTCGAATCTGATTTATTGTTATCGGACCTATTGTTTCGATTTAATGATTCTAATACGTTAGCTCGGTCTATAATGAATTTAAAAAATTGTTCTAACGACGGCGTATCATCATTTAAATTATTACGATACTCTTCCCATTTAATAAGAGTGGATGAATCTAATTTTGATGACAGCATAAATATTATTAAAACATCCCACTTGTCAGTGGGCAGCCCTATGCTGGCCAGAGCTCGCAAATTCTTAGTGACGTTATCAACTAACATTCGCAGAGAACGCTCGGTTTCCTGCGCAAGTTGCTTCATATTTAACAACGCGTTAAGATGATAGTTAATTAGCACTCTTTTGTTGTCATATCGACTGCACAGTAACTGCCATGCCCCGTTATAATTATTACTAGATACTTCTAGATTTGCGAGGACCCTGGAAGCGTCACCTTGCAAATACGAATTCAAGTAATGAAACTTGTTAATGTCTGAAATGCGATCGTTCTTATGTATAAGACTGTTACAAACCTTATTTTGATTATTTTTGGTTTGTATTCCTTTTTTGATTTATATTTAAAAAGTACTGTTTTGGTTTAGTTTTTGGTTTGTCATTGTTAATATCGTTGTGTTACTGTCAATATATTTCTCTTGTGCTCTCCTTTTCATAATATATTATTTACATTTACATTCACGCCTATCATTTTATCACCACAAAATACAGTCCACTCCTTTTCATTTGGTCCATCGATCACGTAGAAATTTGAACCATTTCATTTGACATTTCATTTTTATTGATAGTTCTTATTATAGATTCAATATCGTTGTGCATTTTCACATGATCACTCGTAGTAAGAGCAAAGTCATGGAAACTCATAAATCACATGACATTCCTACATCTTCCCAGGCTCATTTTTCATCTCCTCACGATCACGTTCCGCTAGCAGTAGACCCTAATGTTGTGCCCGTAGGTGGAAACATTCCTACAGTTTGTGACGACGATCGCGTCAGTAGCATGCGCTCCGCGCAAGCAGCGTCCCGTCATTCGTCAGCGACGGTGAAGGCTCGCAGGGCCGCTGCCTTAGCTACACTCAAAAGACGCCAGCATGAACGCCAATGTGAATTGGAGGAAGCGGAACTCATTGCCAATTTTGATCGGATGGAAGCGGAGGACGAGGGAAGTAATCGGAGTGGACAAAGCTCGTGTAGTGTGAAACGCACAGAAAAGTGGGTACATGATTACAATACTAAATATATTGACAGGGTCGAGGTCTCGAAGCCTAGCCATTCGGTATCTCTACCGGTAGCTCCTCAGGCTGCTGCTCCCAATTTAGCAGCACACCTCCAACACCAAGTAACAACAGATTTTGATCCCCAGGTGCCCGGGTTGGCTCTCTCTTTTCCGCCACCCTCTCTCGTGGGCCCTGAGGCTCAACACTTAGACATGCCTGTCGTTCAAAACAGCTATGATTCTTCGGTGCTAAAATCCGTAGCTGATACAGCCGCTGCAGCTTTGGCGTTAGCTACTGCCATACCCAGGTCTAAAACGTCAAATATTCAGTTAATCACGTTTAATGGGCAAGTTTCACAATGGTTACAATTTAAAAAACTTTTTGACAGCACTAAATCCCTCTACACACCCACAGAGAACGTCGCGCGCTTGCAAAATGCGCTTCGTGGGCCCGCCCGTGAGGCCGTTTCGTCGCTTCTTATCTCTGCAGAGGATCCCGAAGATATCATGCGTGCCCTGGAGAGAAATTTTGCGCGCCCTGAGATGATCATTTTCGGTGAAGTGCAGACACTGAAGTCATTACCACGACTTGGCAGTGAGCTTAGGGAACTTGGTAATATTGCCAATAAGGTAGGCAACAGTATTTGTACCATGAAACTATTAGGCCAACGTGAGTACTTAAATTCGCCTGATATATATTACGCAGTTTTAGGCAAATTGAACCCTATTATGAAGTCGAAATGGTCAGACTTCGTCTCTCACAAAAGTATGACCTGTCCACTTCTATCTAAATTAGAATTATTTTCTGAGTTTCTGTCGCATGAATATGATAATTACGTTAGATTTGCTTTATCTCCCGAGAGTGCCACATTTACGACCAAGACTTGTGATATCACTTCTCAACGCAGATCTCAAAATATTCATTCCCTTACGGAAAATAGGAACAATACGAATAATAAATCGGCTTGCAGTTTTTGTAGCAAAAATCACAACATTAAACTGTGCAAAGATTTTTTGTCCCTAAACATAGACGATAGATGGCGTTGGTTGCGTGAGAACAAAGTTTGTTATAAATGTTTAAGGCGTAGCTCACATCAATGGAAAGCATGTAAAGTAAAACCTTGTGGCATTGAAGGTTGTTCCTTTCGCCATCATCCTCTTTTACATGGCAGGGACACCTCTTTCCAAAATAATAACGTTTGTACTTCGGCCAGTCAAGACACTTGTACTACTTCGGTACCCTTATCGCCTAGTATAAACGCGGACTCTGGGGAAGAAAGGGTGACGGTTTCTACCACTGCTGTGCCAAATATTAACAGTTCTTTGCAAACACGTGCACTTCTTAAGATCATACCAGTGACTGTTTCGGGACCTGACGGTGATGTTAATACATTCGCTTTGCTCGACGATGGTAGCACTACCACATTAATCGATGCGAGCGTTGCGTCTCGTATTGGCGTTACCGGACCTGAAGAAGCAGTCACTGTAAATTGTGTAGGAGGGCTTAGGAAAAGTGCGAAAATGTCTTACGTAGATTTTCAAATTAAGGGTAGGTACCAAAGTGAGACATTTTTAGTAAAAAACGCTAGGTCATTAAAATCACTTTCTTTACAACCGCAGTCAATTTGTAGAGACAGTATCGACTCCTTAGTATACTTAAATGATTTAGTAGAGGTTTTAACATACGTAGACGCCACACCAACTGTGCTCATAGGTGCTGATAACTGGCATTTATCTATCAGTAAGGAAGTTAGGAAAGGTAAACGTAACCAACCTGTTGCTTGTTTCACAGCATTAGGCTGGGTATTGTATGGATTAACATCTAGTAAAACCAAAGCAGTAAATTTTATTAATCATGCCAACTTTGACATCGTTTGTCAAAATGATTCTTTGGATTCGATCTTAAAAAAGCACTATAAGTTAGAGGCTTTAGGAATAACAAAACAGGAAACTATACATAGCAAACAGGACAGACGTGGTATTGAAATTTTGGAGTCTAGTGTCAAGCGTTTACCTTCTGGGCGTTTTGAGGTTGGTTTGCCTTGGAGAAACGACATCACACGTGTTCCTGATAGTTATCCTCAAGCGTTATCTCGGTTCCTAAGCCTTGAACGTCGTATGGCTAGAGACGCTTCATTCGCACAATCATACAGTACGTACATGCAAAGTATGTTAGACAAGGGTTACGCCGAGGAATGTTATAGCGATACATACTATGACAAATATTCTCGCAATGATAATTCTCCGGGCCTCAGGTGGTACTTACCTCACTTTGGAGTGTATCACCCACAAAAGCATAAATTGCGTGTAGTCCACGACGCCGCTGCCTTAAACGAAGGAGTTAGTTTGAATTCCATGCTGTTTCCCGGTCCTGACCTGTTACAGTCATTATTGGTCATTATGTTTCGGTTTCGGGAGGGTCAAATCGCTCTTACAGCTGACATAAGGGAAATGTTTCCTCAATTTCGAGTCCGTGTAGAAGACCGAGATGCCTTGCGATATATTTGGAGATCAAATTCAAATCTTGAGACCGGAAAGCAGCCCCTCAAGGAATACAGAATGACTTCTGTTGCATTTGGGACATGTTCCAGCCCTTTCATTGCACAGTATTTAAAAAATAAAAATGCAAAAGAGTTCGAACATCTGTATCCTAAAGCAGTAGACGCAGTGTTGAATAATCATTATATGGATGATTATTTAGATTCTCATGACAGTGTAGACGAAGCAGCACAGGTAGCAGCTGACATAGTTATCGTCCATAAAGCTGCATGTTTAGAGATGCGCGAATGGATATCTAACGATCAGGCAGCATTGAATCTTGTTCCCGCAGAATTTCGTGTTGCCCAATCATCAGAAATAGATCTTGGCTTAAATATGACAACAGTAAGAGCATTAGGTATAGTCTGGGATCCCCTAACAGATAAATTAGGATTTAGAACCGGCTTAGATGAGTGTTTACCAAACCCCCTTACAAAACGAAAAGCTCTCTCGCATTTAATGCGTGTGTATGACCCCTTAGGTTTGCTCGCACCTATAATTATTAAAGGTCGTATATTATTTCAGGAACTGTGGAGGTCCAACATCGACTGGGATGTTGAGCTTCCACCACCCGAGTCTGCAAAATGGATAGAATGGCTACAAGCCATAGGCAAGGTTGCGTCAATCAAAATACCGCGGTGGTATGCCTCTACTATGAAGTCAGAACCGCTACATCGTGAGCTTCATATATTTGCCGATGCTAGTGAGCTTGCATATGCCTGCGTCGCGTATTGGAGACTCATTTACGAAGATGGCTCAATCCAGGTTGTTCTGATTTCAAGTAAGGCTAGGGTTTCACCACTAAAACCTACTTCAATTCCACGCTTAGAACTTCAAGCTGCTTTGATCGCGGCGCGGCTCGCACGAACCATACATGACAGTCATAGGAAAAAACCATCTCGTACATTTTTCTGGACAGACTCGATGACAGTCTTGGGATGGCTTCGTAGCGACGCGCGGACATTTAAACCGTTCGTGGCACATCGGATTGGAGAAATTGTTGAAAGTTCAAGCGTTCTGGATTGGAAGTGGGTACCAAGTGACTTAAACGTAGCAGATGATGCAACTCGGGCACGCACGGTTTATTTGACGTCATCTAATCGATGGTTTACCGGACCACCATTTCTTTTAAACTCCACTAAAGACTGGCCTTTAGAGCCTCTCGCGACCGCGCCAGTTCAAGAAGAACTCAAATCTTCTAAGCTAGTGAGACTGCTAACAATAAACTTGTCAAAATTACCTACCCCAGTCACGGTAAATTTTGACAAATTTAGTAACTGGCTTCGATTACTCAGAGCCACAGCTCGCGTTATACAGGTTGTGTCAATATTTCGCGGAAATTTAAAACCAACATCCACTACTCTGGTTCCTCTTACAGCAGACCTTTTGAAGGCCGCAGAGAGGCAAATTCTTCAAAAGACGCAGTTAGATAGCTTCAAAGAAGAATATCATAGCTTACTGAATTCTGAACAAATCTCTAAGAAGAGTCGCCTTTTCAAGTTATCGCCTACTATAGCAGAGGATGGCTTACTGCGCTTACACGGCAGAGTGAAGATGGTAGAAGGTGTTGGTGTCGAGATGAAGACTCCAGTGATATTAGACGGTCGGCACCCAGTTGTACAATTACTGGTGCATCACTTTCATCAGCAACTTGGACATGCAAATAATGAATATGTAATTAATGAGATACGCCAGATGTACTGGATATTGCGGCTGCGAGACACAGTAAGGACTACAGCAAGGAAATGTTTACATTGTAAAATCAGAAAAGCGCGTCCACTAAATCCCTCAACCGGTGACCTTCCTCCTCAGCGACTGGCACACCACCACCGTCCATTCAGCTTTACCGGTGTCGACTATTTTGGTCCTGTTACTGTAACAGTTGGACGCAGGCACGAAAAAAGATATGTTGCCTTATATACGTGCATGACCACCAGATCAGTTCATTTAGAGCTAGTGCACAGTCTTTCTGCAGATGCTGCGATTATGAGCTTAAGAAGATTTATCGCCCGGAGAGGCTGTCCAAATACTATTTATTCAGACAATGGAACTGCTTTTGTCGGAGCTAATCGCATATTGAGAGAGTTTTACACCGAAAACGTACAAGAGTTTACTGCCAATAAGATGATAAAATGGAGTTTCATCCCAGCAGCCGCTCCATCCTTCGGAGGTTGTTGGGAGCGACTAGTAAGAACAGTCAAGATTGCTTTGAACGCTACTCTTCACGAAAAGGCCCCAAAAGAGGAAGTCCTCTTAACATTATTGGCAGAAGCAGAAGCAATCGTTAATTCACGTCCATTGAGCTATGTGTCAGTAGACCATAATGACGATGAAGCGCTTACGCCCTTCCATTTCTTAATTGGTACTTCTTCAAACCAGGTTCTACCTACGGTGTTGAATGACGGTGACCTGTTGCGACGTGCAGATTGGAAGAAGGCATTAAGACTTGCCGACCACTTTTGGAATCGCTGGGTCAAAGAAGTACTTCCCACTATGCAACCACGACATCAACCAAACAGCACAACTGATTGCGATTTAAAAATAGGCGACATGGTCATCATTGGAGACGAGCAACTACCTAGAGGTGTATGGCCCAGAGGTCGTATTACTGCTACTTACCCAGGAAAGGACGGAGTAACCAGAGTAGTTGATGTAGTTACTGCGGCTGGTACACTACGCCGCCCATTGAAAAAACTGGTCAAACTCCCTTCGTAGTTTGACTGGCTTTTTATTATTTTTTACTGATTGTTCGTACTTTGTAAGGTTCTGGACCTTTAGAAGTACTCATTTAATTTTGTGCACTTTCGTGCACAAGGGGCCAGAATGTTACAAACCTTATTTTGATTATTTTTGGTTTGTATTCCTTTTTTGATTTATATTTAAAAAGTACTGTTTTGGTTTAGTTTTTGGTTTGTCATTGTTAATATCGTTGTGTTACTGTCAATATATTTCTCTTGTGCTCTCCTTTTCATAATATATTATTTACATTTACATTCACGCCTATCATTTTATCACCACAAAATACAGTCCACTCCTTTTCAAAGACTCTCAAATGTGTCCCTGAATTCCAACCAACGGAAATACTTACCATCAAATGGGGCAATTTGAATTTGAGGAAGTTTTAAACCTATTTCGTGAAGAGGGTCGTCGATACAACAAGTGCTATTGTGAACAGAACTACGTCTATGTTCACAGGCATCCTTTTTTTGAAACCTTTCAACCAAACTTTTTGCGGTAGCTATAAGAAAAATAACGTCTCGTTCTATTTTATCGCGTTCATCGATTTCCGCTGTAATGTTGTCGGGTTTTAAGACCTCGATCTCATTTTGCAAGTCATCAATCTTAACGGACAATGCTTCGAATTTTGCAAGCTTTAAAGTTAACTCTGTCAATTGAATATCACTTAAATCATTTTCGTTTTGGATAGACACTAAATATTTCTTAAATTTCGTGATCTGTCCCTTAGCGGACGATCGTCTTGTAATTAATTGGCTATAACCAATTGAGACTTGCTCTTCTTTAGTAGGAACAGACATTATGTTTAGCAGCTAAAACCGTTACAATAAAAATAAATATGGAAGGTAGAAATTAACAAAATTAACTAAATGGTTGCAAACAAAATAATAAATTGGAATAGGCTCACGTTCCTCGTTTCGGCGTCACCTGATGAAACTGGAATGCAGCTGAGATAGGTAGGTAGGTAGGCAGCTCGGTAGGTATTCGAACCGGTGCGGTGCGATAATCCGACGCGAAGTGCGTGTGACCTGGAATGTTCGGCAATTTCGCTAAATATCGACAATATTTATACGCAATTCGTTATCAAAACTGTGAAAGACTGTTAAAATATTAATATGTAATGATTTTAGTTTTATAAATAATGTAGGTAGGTAGTTCGATTTGAGAAAAGGTTGATGAAATTTACACCTAAATAGGATTTAACTCGACTTAAACACACTCTTAGAACTTGATTTACACAAATGGATTAGTATTATGAACTGTTAGATAGGAATTTAAAGGTATTTGGAAGTTTGGATGAAATTGGGATTGTGAAGGAAGGCACTTATCTTTCGGTAGCCGCGTTGCTGACGATGTGATGCTTTTGCTGCACCACTGCTCGTGCTCTGGCTCCCCGAATTGTCCTTGATTCCTCGAATAGTTCCCGTTGAACCCGTGGCTTTAGTCTACCCACTGCAAGGCTCCAATAAAATTCTTCATCCAACCGCCGTTGTCTTCGTTTGAATTTTCTTAATAATTTTCGTAGTCGCGGATTTACTGATTAGATTTTAGTTCCCCTCATGGGCCACCATGTTATATCTTTGGAGGATATAATGGTGGCAAATAAAATCCCAAGTAGGTGTAGAAATGCTATTGTATTGAAACGATGTTGTCAGTACGAAGGCGAGTGAGCAAGTGGGAGAATGATTAGACAAATTAAACTTAAGCTTGTGCGCAACTAACTCCGACGGTTTGAGTTTTGTTGCTGTGAAGATTTCGTAAGGCCCTATTGCCTTAACATAAATATTAGTAAGAAAGAAGAGTTATAAAATTTGAAAGTACAGTTTTTTCAATATTTTCTATTGTACATACCTATTACATCACAAAAACATGCTAACAATTTTGTCGAAATTGTATTTTCATTTTGGTAAATGATGATATAAACATTTTATACAAAATACTAACTCAAAGACCTTCAGGTTTCTTTACACTGTAATTAGGTTCCTTAATCTATAATGAAACATGTAAATTTTCACAAAACTGCTGAAAAAAGTCTGAGAAACGCATAAAATATGTCGAAAAAGTTAGTCTCCTAGTAACTTCTTCAAGATGTTGTTGTTGTTGTTGTTTTCTTCACCCATTCTGGGTAGGCAAAGGGAACTATGCCCATACAGCCAATTCTTTAGTAATATTTTCTTTATTTTTGCATTAAAACGTTGATGTTAGACGTTTTAATGCTTCGATGGAGTTTTTGGAGACAGTCGAAAGATTGAAGGAATGTAGAGAAGTCCCCAAGAAAGAGGTGAACTGTTCGCGATCCCGCGCAAAATTCACGGCCCACTTTTCTTGGTTACGACCCATACACCATGTTATTTCACCGAACTGTATATTGTTCACTCGCACGACCCTTTGTTACGCAAAATAACACCACTTTTACGACCCAAAAATCACTATAAACAATAAAAATTCGATAAAATAAACGGACTCCAAACGTATCTCACGAACTCCCGCCAAAAACCTCATCCTTCTTCAAGATGGCTAGGATGACATTAGCTTCGTTGTTGTTGTTGTTGTTTTCTTCACCCATTCTGGGTAGGCAAAGGGAACTATGCCCATACAGCCAATTCTTTAGTAATATTTTCTTTATTTTTGCATTAAAACGTTGATGTTAGACTTTTTAATGCTTCGATGGAGTTTTTGGAGACAGTCGAAAGATTGAAGGAATGTAGAGAAGTCCCCAAGAAAGAGGTGGACTGTTCGCGTTCCCGCGCAAAATTCACGGTCCACTTTTCTTGGTTACGACCCATACACCATGTTATTTCACCGAACTGTATATTGTTCACTCGCACGACACTTTGTTTCGCAAAATAACACCACTTTTACGACCCAAAAATCACTCTAAACAATAAAAATTCGATAAAATAAATGGACTCCACACGTATCTCACGAACTCCCGCCAAAAACCCGACATTAGCTTCGCTCAAAAGGACGTTTACCTGCTATCAAATTGAGTGTCATGGTATGAAAAGATTGAAAAGTTCATAGTAAAAAAATGGTGAACGGTTTAGAAACGTCAACGTAAATTGGCCTGCCACAGGCCTGCTAAAAACGATGTCATAGTACAAAAGAGCAATGCAGTCCAATAGCAGTCCTGCTTTAAGAGCTAATGGTAAGGCCCCTGATCGTAAAATTTGCCTGATCAAAAACTCACTTAAACAATTGTATTTTAATCTTAGAGTATAAATAAAGGGATAGAGCGCGCCTATACAGATATGAACCGAAAGTACGCATATGAACAGTTGCAAAAAAGCCGAGCCAGCGTCATTAGTCACAAAAGTTCAAGCGCACGGATTGTTTCTCCCGCCATAATTATTAAAGTTTTTACTAATCATGGTGAAATGTGCAGTACCGAAGTGCAAACATGATTCCCGGAAGCATAATAAAATTATTAATAATATTTCTTTTAATCGGTAAGTATTATTTTAAGCCTAAAACAGTGATTTAAGGAATATTAATACGGGCGTAAACGGGTGTTGCGGGAGGAGCGCGGGCGGGTCAACGAAGCACGTGTTGCTGCATCCCCCGCTTCATTCTTTCCCTCCATTAGAATAGTGATGTATGGTACTACAAATATTCGGATTCAATGTGGTACACATTAAATCCGAATTATTACGTCATGCTCCTCAGCAACCCCTATGACTGTTATAACATTTTTTTCAACCAACGCAATTGTGCACAAACTGTTCTCAATTAGTACACCTTTAAAAAAAAAAGTACCTTTGTAGATTACAATGTACAGTTATTTCTATTTTGGGCCGCTGTAGAGCATCTCCCCAGCAACCCCATATTGAAATTTCAGGTAATTCAGCGCAAATACTTAGGATTTTGTAAGTAGCAGGTTATTTGTAAAATGTACTGTTGCTCAAAAGGAGTAAAACTATTCTAGTCACTTAGTTTCATTTAAAAAAAAATATTTAATTGTATTAAGACGCTGACATGAGCCAAATTGAGCTCAATGAAGATTGTTTTGCTTTAAGCCTATGGCTCGTATTGTTGCCAAATGCTATGTAGTTGTAATTGATCATATTTTCGACCAGGTGGCTGTTTCCAAAACACGATTCCAAAAACTTTTCTCGATAGAAAAAAATCTCAAAGTAGCCTCTGAAAATACATAAATTACCATTTTTCTCAGCAGTCCGTATAACAATGATAATAAAATTTTGCTATATTGTATATTACATGTTGCTTAAGCAAATGGCTGATTTAGATTTTTAATAAAATGGCAATTTTAAATTGCACAATGAATTTTGTTGTTTGGCACTTAGGCCCTTCTATTCCATGTGCTTTGTCTCTGTCACTCCTACGAGAATCGACAGTGATAGCTGTGGCGCGTTCCAAAGAAATTCAAAGACGAATAATTTTGTGGGCGTGTTCATTGCTCAAGGTCATCGGCTGCAGTCAGCATCTTAACTACAACGCCTTATAAAAAAAAGTTGTGCGTGTACTAGTGTACACACGTAAGAAGTGAAACTTCTTTATGGCCTTATTTTTCGAAAAATGATCTACATGCAACTTTCCAGAAATTGGTTAAATTGGTTAAATTGGTCAAATTGGTTAAATTGGTTAAATTGGTTAAATTGGTTAAATTGGTTAAATTGGTTAAATTGGTTAAATATTATTTCACTTTACCTTTTTGCTATCGTCTGAACCAACCGTGGTAGGGGCAAGAAAAAGATGGCGCGTAACCGAAAAATGTGACGCTGTGACGCGCAACCGTAAACTTTTTCGTGACGGTCCGAAAACTTTATCGTGACGGTAAATTTTTTCCAACGCCGATAAAGAAGTTTCACTTCAAAAATATTTTGTTTAAGACTTAAAATTAAATTGCTATTTTTTTTGCTTAGGCGCTGCGGTAAATACAGTTAAATACAGTTTTTTAAATAAAACTAAGTGACTAGAATAGTTTTACTCCTTTTGGGCAACAGTACATTTTACTAATAACCTGCTACTTACAAAATCCTAAGTATTTGAGCTGAATTACCTGAAATTTCAATATGGGGTTGCTGGGGAGATGCTCTACAGCGGCCCAAAATAGAAATAACTGTACATTGTAATCTACAAAGGTACTTTTTTTTTAAAGGTGTACTAATTGAGAACAGTTTGTGCACAATTGCGTTGGTTGAAAAAAAATGTTATAACAGTCATAGGGGTTGCTGAGGAGCATGACGTGAATTATTTGTAATTTTATTCTGAACACAATTTTAATTTTGTCAAACAATTTATATTATTTGCCGTTGGTCGTCACTTAATAAGATGTTTAATGATATCAGTATATAATTTTTCAAGTTAAAAATACTAATATTATAATTGCAATTAAATTGCTTAAATATCATATAACATGTTTAATGATATTTCAGATTTCCGAAAAATGCGTATATCTGTTCGCATTACCTATATATTTTAGCAATGTTGAAGTGATGGCTATTGCATAGTAAAGTTTCTATAATACAAACAATAACAATATAGTGCACCTTCAAAATAGGGGTGATTTTAAAAGTCCGCTAAAATTTTTTAGAATTACATATCCGAATACCGAATGTCATTTCGTCTCCTGCGACGTTCCGCGATGCACATCACTATTGGATCGCTACATCTTACAAAAAATCTAAGGGACAGCTGCTTTCGTTCCGCACAAGAGTGGAATTGCAATACTAGCGCTCTATACCTGTATTAATACTCTAAGATTTTAATGTTATTTTACCGTTGCTAAGCAACAAATATGTTTGCAATCATTTCCTTGAATATATTCTGATATTAGCAAAGAAAATATTTTTTATTTTATTTATTTTTATTTATTGAAGTGAAACTTCTTTATCGGCGTTGGAAAAAATTTACCGTCACCTTTTGCGTCACATTTTCGTCAGATTTTTCGGTTACGCGCCATCTTTTTCTTGCCCCTACCACGGTTGGTTCAGACGATAGCAAAAAGGTAAAGTGAAATAATATTTAACCAATTTAACCAATTTAACCAATTTAACCAATTTAACCAATTAAATCAATTTAACCAATTTAACCAATTTAACTAATTTAACTAATTTAACTAATTTAACCAATTTAACCAATTTCTGGAAAGTTGCATGTAGATCATTTTTCTGAAAATAAGGCCATAAAGAAGTTTCACTTCTTACGTGTGTACACTAGTACACGCACAACTTTTTATTTATTTATTAACCAAACTTATGACTATCATTACAGGTTTAAACCTAATGCGATAGCACAAATACCATCAACTATTTTTTCCATAACAGATTGTGAACATTGCAACTCTTGTAAATTCACTCAGAGAACAACTAAAAAGGACTACATCGCATAATGTATAAATAATTATATTGCATATTCTTTTATTTCTTATGGTAACACTGTAAAGCATCATTTCATGGCGCCTAGTGAGATTTTGTTTATTTTTGTCAATACATTTATTCGTTATTAAAACAATTTTTTGCGTACCATCAGTTAAAATGGTGAAAAAGTGTTCTGTTTATACTTGTCCATGTGAATCATATAGTGGTTGCAATATATCGTTCCACAGGTAAGCTAAAAATAACATTACTGTAAATTTAACAAATATGGTGACCATAAATTCTTGTACTGGGACAATTTGTGTGGTCGAGTAAAGTCTTAATTGTTTTACTATTATTACAGTTTCCCAAAAAATGAAGAAATGAGACAAAAATGGCTCAGCACTATACACGTGAAGCAATATATTACAAAAAAAACTGTCGTTTGCAGTCGTCACTTCGAACCTTTAACCTTTATCTATTGGACTTAGACAGAACTTACGTAAAGCATTATATTAAGTCAGGTCTAAAAAGTAGTAACTTACTGTATTTACTTCTCAACTGTAAGAAATATAGCATTATGGTTAATTATAAAATAAATACCTTGTTTTATTTGTATAATTTCTTTCATAATCCGTCCCTTGTCAATTTATTTTTGCCACTTGGATGTGCGAGCTCCGAATGACTTACAGAATTACCCTTGAACGATATAACTGTACATAGAAATCACTGTTCATCGTTCATCGATACAAATATATTTTTTTAACCGCTACCTTTTTTACCGACAGCTCGGTTCGAAAGAATGATAAATATAAGAAATGCTTCACCGATATTAGTATCTGCAGATAACGCGATTCACTGAAAGCTCCACTGGGCGAAATAGTATTTTATCGATAGAAAACATTGCACAAATCACTATGAAATAAATACTTAGTTTACTGAAATGACACAAGGCCGGCTCCATAATCATCATCATCATATCATGGTTTAAAAATGGAAAATAAAAAAGGTGAACAAAACTAAAACCCGACTAATACTCGTATCGCTTGAAGTATGAATCAAGAATATTATTCCCATATTCTGAAGTTATAATGTAGGTACAAACTATTCAATATTATCACAGAGATATTCAAAGGGTAGTCAGCAAAATATATCTACTGAGAAACACAAATAAAACGAACCAATGCAAATGCTGCTTTCAAAAAAACATTAATATTGTTATTTAAAAAAAGTAAACAGAGTTTTTTCAAAAAATTTTAACAATTCTTGAGCATCTCTATAGGCGAATCAAATATAAACAACAAAAAAACTTTTAAATAATATGAATATTATTAATAAATTATTTAATAGGTATGTATTATTTAAAAGTTTTTAAAAGTCATTTTATATGAATATTATTAATCAATTATTTAATAGGTATGTACCTATTTATTACAATGATTGTTTAAACATAAACAACAAAAAAAACCAGTAAAAGTAGTTTTTTTTTATTCATACTACCCTAATTTTAACCTTAATACATACCTAAACCATTTTATATGACACTGTCAATAATGCAACCTTTGTGAATTCACTCAGATGGCAACAAAATAGATCCACTTCATCTGCTATTAAGTTAAGTATGCGGAGTGCGCGCGTCAGTGGCGCCTCGGCCAGTAGGCGCGGCCTGCGCCGGTGCCACACATACCGGTCGGGCACGCACATCCCAACCCTTAATAGTATATCCGCATTGTATACTTTACCTATTATTATTTTAAAAATATACGATACCAGTACCACGTCCCTCCTTACTTGTAGCTCGTTGTACCCGACCATGCCTAAAACGAACAATGTTGGGTACATAAGTGGGTAGAAGGGGTACACTCCGTAAAGCCTTAAATATAAATACCGTATAAATTTATTTTGCACCCGTTCTAGCATCACTTTGTACTTAGCTTCATAAGGAGCCCATATTATTGCGTTACACTCCAGCTGACTGCGTACCAAGGCGTTGTACAAAGTGACAATAGCTGTAATACTAAATCCCTGAACCCTGCGGAGAACGAACCCTAAATTCCTGTATGCTTTTTTACACACTGAAGCCATATGTTCCCGAAATGTTAACTCCTTGCTTAAAAGAACTCCTAAATCTTTTACTTCTTCTACTCTCACCATTGGTGTGTTGTCAACCTCGTAACTGTTTCGAGTATAATCGCGCGCACGAGTGAAACTTATAGTGACGCACTTAGACGTATTAAATTCTAGTAGATTTTCTTTACTCCAAGCCACCATTCTATCTATGTCTTTTTGAAACTTTTTCCCATCTTCTTTAGTTTTGATTGACTTATATAGTTTTAAGTCATCAGCAAAAAGTAAGCACTTAGCATCTCTAATGACGTCTGGTAGATCGTTAATCATTAATATAAACTGCAGAGGACCAAGATTACTTCCCTGGCTTACTCCCGACCTGATGAAGTATGTATCCGATGTATGACCCGCATATTCTACATACTGTTTCCTATCTTTCATGTAGCTAGCAAAGAAATTTAGTAAATGGGGGGTGAAACCGAATGCCGTCAACTTTCTAAGTAATACGTCATTGTTTACTAAATCAAAAGCTTTTTTGAAATCAAAATAAGCGGCATTGATTTGTCCACTTTACACTATTCGTCCACCTTATACGTCCATATAATACTTAGATCCCGACTAAATAGTTTGTTTGTTACAGATTTTAAATGAATGGGCATGTTACTGCTTTCTAATTTTCAAAATCGTTGTCAATGGTAAAATAAATTGACAGAATTTGTAAAATATTGGAAATAAATCACACAAAAACAATGGATACTATTATGATAGGAAAATATTATAAAAACATTTTGAAAAGTTATTAAAATACAAGTAGGCAAACGAAGTCATCAAGCAGGTGACGTCATAATAAACCCGACCAATCAGGAGCGTTTTGTGTAACGTGATAAACGTTTAAATAAATGCATTTTTATTTCTGGATTTATAAATAAATCGTTTAATATTTTCAACTTTCGTTACTAAATAACCATTTTTAAACTCATAATATAAGCTGATAATAGTAATTCGCACTTTATTTTTCGCATTGTCAAATAGTCAATTTAGTTTGTATTTGTCTCACATACTCAAATCTTATTGTCACCCTGTTAGAAAGGGACATGCGGCCTCTGTACTACCTATTTCGGTCGGCTCGCTTTTTAGCGTCGAGTACTCTTCCTGTTTAGTTATTACGTCCATGACGCATACTGAGATCAAAACTGACATTACACATTTCGTTTTGAAACCTTTCGGTTCTAAAATTCATACTCCATCCCCATGAAGTTATAGATAAAGATAGAGACCGCACTCCGAGTACCATAGATTTAAGATACAAGTAGATCGACTGACAGCCCAAAAATGCGTGACCAGTTTTGACATGTCAATGTGTGTGTTAGCTAGTGACGTACCTTTAACATTTTTAGACTATCGATAAGAATTGCAGTTCGTCGTTTGGAAAATAATGTTTACTGTCACACTGTTTTTATCTCGAGATTATGCACCTACTTTGCGGCATACCTCACCGCCCTCACTTCTTACAACTATAATAGTGGGCAGGTAAATGTGCCCGGTAAGTATATTTTTTACACATGATTTAAAAATAAATAGTTTAAATTTATAAAAAAAATAACAGCCTTTGTTAATTAGTTTTATTTATTTATTTCTTCAAAAGATTTTCCGGTGTCATCTGCTGTGCCGTGTGAGCTCATCAATGACAGTAAGTGAAAAAGAACAAGTTAACAAAATCTGAACAAACATTTACATTTTGATGAATCAATCCCTGATTATAGACCTTTTACAAGATTATCTTAGTTATGTTATGTTAGACGACCTCCGTGGCGGAGTCGCTTACACACCGGTTTTCAAGGTGTCGCCTGCTCCGACGTCCCGGGTTCGATTACCGGACGGGTCAATGTAGAAAATAAGTGTTTTTCTACATTTTCTCGGGTCTGGGTGTTTGTGGTACCTTCGTTGTTTCTGGTTTCCAAAATACGAATGCTTTAAATAGTTATTCAAATTGGGATCAGAACAATGTATGTGATGTTGTCCACATTTAATTAAATTGTTTAATTAATAATTAGCATTAAATTAAGCGTCAAAATTCAATAAGTTTGCGTAAATTTGCGTATGTGATTCCTTACAGTTTCCTTCTTCAAATTGTGAAGTTGTCATTCATTTGAGACGCTAAACGTTAAATAACATCAAATTTCTCCGGAAACATTCGAGATAAAGGTCGACAATAGTATCGATAAATTTGAGTCAAGCTCTAGCGTACATGTAAAATATTTCGATGAATTAATTATCCACCAAAATAATGTAAATAATCAATACATAGAACTTTATCTATACTAAATATTAAAAAGAACAAACGGATTGAAGTAATTTCACATTTACAACATAACAACAAGATCAAATTCAACAAAACCTATTACTGTTCAAGGCGAGTAAACTATCGATAGTATTGATAGTATCGATACTATCGATAGTTTTAAGCTAACGATAGTTCCTTATTTTTCGATAGTATTGCCTAGAGTTTTAGGTTAAACTAAATTATACAGCATTACCGCTAGAGAAGTAATGAAGTTTTAGTAATTAACATCTGCGACTACCGTATAAAAAAAAGTTGTGCGTGTACTAGTGTACACACGTAAGAAGTGAAACTTCTTTATGGCCTTATTTTTCGAAAAATGATCTACATGCAACTTTCCAGAAATTGGTTAAATTAGTTAAATTGGTTAAATTGGTTAAGTTGGTTAAATTGGTTAAATATTATTTCACTTTACCTTTTTGCTATCGTCTGAACCAACCGTGGTAGGGGCAAGAAAAAGATGGCGCGTAACCGAAAAATCTGACGAAAATGTGACGCAAAAGGTGACGGTAAATTTTTTCCAACGCCGATAAAGAAGTTTCACTTCAAAAACAAAAAACAAAAGTAAAAAAGCAGCCTACACCACTGTTGCCAACTATGAAAAAGTATACAAGATGTAACTGTTTTACACAGTTAATTACGTACTCCGAGTTGAAACCTAAATTTTTTCCTGTTACTTGGCATTCAATAGTAACCATTATGCCAATAATTTATAAACAATAGTATCGAAAATAAAACGACTATCGATAGTTTAAAACGATCGATACTATTGATAGTTTTTTATTTAGGAGGAACAATACTATCGATAGTATCGATACTATCGATAGTTTATTCTTCGTGACCAATAATACTATCGATAGTATCGATAGTATTGCCTTCATGCAATAATATTGCCTGGATCTAAGCTAGTGATATAATCGATATTATCGATAGTATCGATAGGCTATCGATACTATTGATATGACGTCAACTATCGATAGACTATCGATAGTCGACTATCGATCGGCATCACTACCCGAAGTACCCGACAGTGCTGCCCCCTTAGCACTTTCGGAGTCAGATCTAGCGCTTTTTTGGGTCACTTAGCGCTGAAATTTTTATATTAACTCCTAGCGGAAAATATAGCGCGTTTCGGCAAAAAGTAGGAAATAAGCAGGCAACCCCACTAACCGCAATTCGTTCGTTCGTTTAGGTTCCGTTTCATTTGTTTTGGGCAGGGAAATTCCCGAATAATATAAATTGTTTCTGGTTGTTGGTTTACAATGTGCCTTTATGCCTATAGAAAGAGTTTTCAGTACCATGAATGTGGTAAAGACAAAACTGAGAATTTTTTTGAATATAGATATACCACCATAAATGCTATCTTACATGTACGATACCTGACATCAAAATCGATTAGCCATTAAACTTAAGACTAACTAGACTAGACATATACCTATTAAGACTATTTTAGATTTAAGATTATAAATACAATTGTAATATAAATAAATAAAAACTTCTTACAATTATGCCTTTTTTTAATCATGCAATCTAGCGGATTCTAGCGCTATTTTTTGATTATGCAGTCTAGCGGAATCTAGCGCTATTTTCAAGCGCTTTTCGCGCTTTTTGGCCTTAGAGAGGTGGCAGCACTGGTACCCGATATTCGATAATGCAGGATTGCAGCAGGATCACAAAACGAAAAGATTAGTTTTCTTTTTCTAACTTGTATCTTGCTAGATTTCCATAAAACTTTAATAATTTTTCACTGGTTTCCGGATTCATTATTTATTCAACAAAGTTCAATTAACTGTTGTAACGACTAACGAAGGCCTATGTAGTAGGTAGGTAGGTAGGTAGCGGATGCTGCAGATGTGGAGGTCAAGTTAACGGAGTCGTCCAGTCGTCCTATGCTTAGTTAGCGGCGAAAAGTGTATGACTGTGTAACCGTAAACTTTGTTTAATGGGATTTATCTGTCTTTTGTGGCTGAGTCGTGGAGGAGTGTCGCGGCTATGCGTCATTGTACTATGATTAAGAAGACAGGTAAGATAAATAAAAATTATTAATTAAAACTCCGCAAATGAATAACGAGAGCGGAGGCAATGTTCCGTTACAACCCTCCCTACTCTAAAATTTCTTTCCAGAATAAGATGTGTGGTCAGGGTGATCGGGTTCAGATGTATCTATCAGAGGTGTAAAGGCATAAGGCACACATTCAGAAAATATACGATCAGCAAACGTTATAACACACGCATCAACTGTACTTTCGCGACCTAATAGGGAACATGCGAGTAACGAAATGCATTCGTGAGTAACGATTCGTTACTCGGTACTACATGGAGTACCCGTTACTCAGTACCGAATACATACGGTTTGTTACAGCTCTAGTATCTATCCGGTCGATCAACTTCACTGCGGTTTTTTTAAGTAAAAATATCTAGGAAATAGATTGTTGCTTTAAGTAAGTACGAAAGCAGGACTTTATTATGAAGGTAAGTAAGTATGTACTTATGTTCAGATCTCGTTCTTCATTTAAATATTCTGCTTAGATCTTATGTAGTTGCCCTATAATATGATTTAAATTCACATAAACACGTTCATTCAGTAAGATAGGTGGTTTTTTGAAAATGCGAATGCAATTTCCCATATCAAATTTTCCAATACCTAGTTACCCATTCCAGTTTAAATTTATGTCTGGCATTGGAATTCTTTAGGTCCGTCACTTAGACACTTATGAAATATATTCAAGTTTTATAGACATAGATAATATTTTTGTAAATACATGGTGTATACCTATTGCTTTTCCACCAGAGCATGACTAGTTAAATATTATGTCATGAACAGGCTTAGAGGGGTTCCGTGGGTTCTTCTTTCTTTATTCGCATAGCTATCTTTAGTGGAAATGCAGGTCAAAGACGAATCCTCTGGAATATGGGATATAAAAAAGCTCTGTAAAGGTGGTACCTACTTAATTAACAAATGAAATAACCAAAAAATTGTTCACATTTTTTATTTTCCATTGTTATCAACAAGAAATTAATGTGTCAATAATTATAATAATACTTAATTGTAGGTACTGCTAATTAATAACAGATAGGTATTACAAGAAATTCTCATTCAGAAAAGTATACATGCTGTCTAATTGTCAGTTCCATTTACACCTTAATTTCACACTAGGTAGGTATTATTCCGCGAGCGAGATTAATCTTCTAATTATGTCATCACAGATTATTCATGTACTTCTTCGTTACTTGATTCCAAAAAGTAATAAATAGGGCGGAACGTGACTAAATTACAGAGTATGTATCAAAATTGCTACCAATCATACAATGCTCAAAAATACTTGCAGATGATCTTTGATACCAAATAAAATGCCTGTTGTATAAAATACAGCTAATTTATTGGCGCACAGATAATATAGAACTTGAAAATAATTTAAAAATAATTTTGTTTTACACATTTTATATACAACAATAATAAAATTTTGCGATATGCATTCATTTAATATTATGATCTCATAAATTTTCCTAATTTGATACAGTTGTGTATAAATAAAAACATAACTTGATTTAATAATAAGCAAAATAATTATTGTACAGTTATAATAATAAACTTAATATTTCGGGCAGACATTATCAAACATAACAATGAATTAATAGGCAGGTGCTATACAAAAACAGCTGAAATAATTAATTAATAGGATAATCTCAAAATACTGGCTCCTTAATTTAAAAGCCAGAAAAATTAAAAAATTTAGAAGTTTTCACTATGAAGTACCTAATTAAATTTATTTTGCTACGACATATTGCACTTATTCATGCTAGATGAGTTAAGTACAGGAATCGTGTGCTTAATTAAGGCATCGTACAACCCTGTGTCTGACACCTTCGCCCGCCAACTTCCATTCTACTACACACACGCACAAGCACATAACAACACAACATATTCACGTATCTATTGCACACACGATTTACAATTACCTATCTTCTTAAATTATAATGTGGTAACTATATCTCGTTATTCAATTACCTAATAATAACATTAATCTATCGCACATTTATTTGCCTCAGCACTTCGACTAACTATTCACCTATCTTACCCATTATACCATACACCGACGTTAAATAGCACCCATGAGAATATTATACACTTAAAGCGATACATACACAAAATACGCTCAATAATAAACCTATTTACAATATTTACACAAATTGTTTTGCACACGGGATAGAATATACAATAGAAAGACTCGAATACAGAGTTTTTTCACCCAGACGTGCGGGCGCTGTAAGTGTTGATTATGTAATGGCTGCCTTAACATAAACAGTCTCATAAAACGAATATCTATTTATTACATTGTTCTTAAATTTATATTGTTCTTAAATGAGATACTTACATCTTTGTTTAGATAACAATAATCAGTCGAACTAGGTAATAAGATCTCGTTGTTGAGCCGTCGTGCGTCGTCGGTCTGCCGTATACGTCTTTTCTCACCATAATGTCATAGCCACTATAAAAATGTCTTACAACTCCAAATCAACCTAAACTTCTTCAAACATTAGTATAGATTAAGGTAAAACTATTATTCATGCATTCTGCTTATAAAACCAACTTCCCCAATTTAACACTCCTTCATTCTAGTACAAAATCTAAAACGTTTTGGGCCGGATGGCTGCAACAACACCATAGACGTAGAGTGCTCAGCAGATCGCGAGCGATCGGTGGTTGCTCTTATACTAAGGACGTCGAGCGCCACATTGTGCATTAGTCCGTCACCGTGTCACCGATAAATGACTCTCGTTAATAAATGACAAGCCGGTCGTGCGAGAAGCTCCCGCGGCGTGTCTAGTGTCAGCTAACTAGGACAGTCTCTATCTTGAGCAGTTGTCGCAGCTTGTCCGTGACGCGCACTAGCGCCACTTTAGAGGCGCGAACGTTGACTTTTTCTCCCGCGCAGAGCAGCTGGTGGCACTGCGCACGTTCCAGGAACTCTTGGGTTCGGATCTCTCGTAACAACTCCTTGGGCGAGCCTGAGCCGCAGTGGATCTGCTTCAGCAAGCTATCTTTTGACTTTATCTGAAAATAAAAAAATCATGATTAATTTGCATAAATTTGATAACTAGATCGAGAGGAGATCTCTTCCCGATCGATATCGTGGCTAAGATGGTGTCCAGTAAGTCGGCCTAGCAGGCTGTGCTTACCTTTAGCGAAAATGTTTTCGCAAAAGGAAGTTGCGGCACGAGAACGGAAGACTTAAGCCGAAGCCTTGCCCATCCGCTGTAGACGTACCGGATACCGTCGGAGGGAAAATGTCCTCCACCTATAGAGCGGCGGAAAGGAACTCCTCTCCTAGAAAACCGGGTGGCGCTCGCTAATTATACTTAATACTTGTCCGAGATGGGTTTAACATGTAGTAACGGTGAGATACTAGCGCTGTCACAATTTTTTCAAAGCTAGAAAAAAAAAAAGAGAAACAGAATGTTTTCTATGGCAACACTATCAAATTTCATTACGGTTTTTTGTGCGAGCGCGGTCACATCATCTTTTTATAAAAGATGTGTAAAATATCTATTACTCTTATGAAATATACCATAAAAGTTTATAATCATGCTATAAAATTAAGTTGGTCATTATTTAAAGTGTTTAATATGTCTTATTGTGACTTTTGGGAAAATTACAAGAAGATCAAAAAGAAGCATATTCAAGGTCAAGGCTTGCTATGTAAACAAAAGCGATTTATAACATTAATCACAGGTATGATTCAATTTATCTTTACTTTTACATATAGAGAAATGTTGTAGTTACGATAGTTTCGAATTGAAACTTTAGAAAAATTAAATAGGTAGGTAACATCATAACCCATAACCTATATTATCACCTCACACCATTTTTTCTGTTTTCATTGCGTTGTCTCTTTGACGATCGGATATTCCAGTCACAATTAAAATCAATTGTTATCGCAACAACCGGTTGTCGCTTGGGGCATAAAGCGCTACAACGAAAACAATGATCTATTTAGGCATTCTGCAGATTCAATATTTATTCATAATGCATAAACCTTTCGTTAGTTTACTGTAAAAACAAAATTGCTTTTCATGATTTCTTTTCGGAGAGCACGTTTATCTTTCGTAACCGTTTTTCTCACTTGTTTGAAAATCTATTCTAATGAAATCCAAGTGTTTGAAGAAAATTAAATTCAAGAAAGAAGATCAGGAAAATGGAAGCTAATAAAGGAAACTTCAAGATTCTCAGAGCAGCGATGAGGAAACATCTTTGACCACACCCTCTTGAATGTGTTGTCATAGATGATGACACAGATACACCAATAGGTGAGGCTTACATATTTCAAAAAATATGACTTTTCCCTATAACAACTTTAAACGCCTGGGTAGTTTCATGTATGATGAACAGACCCACAAGCTCTAATTTCGTGTGAGTTTAAGTCTCTAAGAGTCTGAATAATCACAAACATTGGCTAGACATGCTAAGGGTGAGAGCTTTCTATTAGGCAAGTGCTATCGCTCAAAGATACACATGCTTACATTAAGGGCAAGTGCTAGTACGCTGCGACTAGACAAAGCTTTCATATCAGCATAAGCGCTACCACATAGTTGTAGACAATTTGCTTCTTTGTAATGGACAATGAAAATTGTTCCTTTCAGATGACAACCATCTGATAAAAGAGCTTCTTCTGGCTCTGGGAAAAGAGGGTGTAGGAAAAGCAGAAATTGGAAAGACTATCAGGCCGGAATTTGCCCTATGCTAGGTGAAAATAATGAGAGAAGGCCTATGAGAATAAACATGCTTACATGAGACTAGACAACGCCTTCATGTTATCAGTTTGTAAACATGAAAATTATGTCTCAGACGGGACTTGAACCCGCATCTCCTCGCATGCAGGGCAGGCGCTGTATTATTAAGCCACCGAGACACTGCGACTCAGTGCGCATCTTTCATGCATGCATGATCTTAACGCTGTAAGCCAGCGTTGCTTGCCTTATATTACATGGGCTCATGCCGGTTCTTCACAGAGCACTACCACATAGCAGGAAGACAATTTGCTTCCTTGTACTGAACAATCAAAATTGTTCCCTTCAGATGACAACCCTCTGACAAAAAAGTTTTTTTTTGGCTCCGGGAAAAAGAAGAAATTGGATAGCCTATCAGGCCAGAAATTGCCCTACATGAAAATATTGACAGAAGGTCTTTGTAAAGAAGCACCCTCCAATATTTAGGCAAATACAAACTCCCTCTTATTTACAAAATGAGGTTATCAATTTTAAACCCAGCCATTAACGGCTTTAATTAGAAGAGGCAGCCAAATTGTTTTACCGAAAGAACCTGACAGGAAATTGAGGACTTTTTTGGGCAGATCCCTTACATTACTTGAATTCCAGTTCTAGAAAATTCCTTGCCTTGTCGGAAGCCGATAAGAATATCCAAAAATAAGTAAAAATGGACGGCTTAAATACTTTATTTATAATTGACTTGATGTTACAAATGATGATGAATCATGAGGCATATGAAATCCCTTTCAGTACCATTCTACCTTCCGATGTCATAGAATCACAACAATTGCCTATCATAGAGAAAAATAAAATTGGCTCCGAGATAAAGAAACTTTAAATTCAGGGAGGGAAATCTGTGTGCCCATACTGTATGTACAGAATAATTTTTCAACAACTTTTCTGTATTCTTGGTTGAAAAACCCAATGGTACTTACAGTTTTATTTCAAACTTGAAAAAACTTTATCTAAATAATTATATAGGTACAGACAATTTGAACTTGAAAATATTATAACTGCTTACAAACTTATGTCTTAAGACTGTTATAAGTATGGCATCAAAAGATTTAAAAGAACTTATCACTGAACCGGGATTTACAAATGTAATGTTATATATTTATAGGTAAAATCGTATTTACCTTCTCAACGATTTGAAAAAAGCAAACAATTGCAAAGACAACATTATTGTTGCATGCAAACTCTTACATAACTTAAGTTTTGAACTTTGAGAAAGTGCACTTGTTACTAATTAAAATTGCAAATACTTATGATTTATTTTACATTCCACTGACCAAACCCTAACAGTGCAAAATGAAAAGCAGTCCACATTTAAATTTATTTATTTAAACCTTCAGTCGAGAAGTATGCTCAAATCTAAAAATACATGGGTTTTTTTTTTTAGACTTATAGTGTTAAATGTTATACAAAAACAAAGTGCAAGACTAATCTTAAAAAGTAAATACAGTTGTATAAGAAAACTATAGGCTGTTACTTTAAGAAAGAATTGAATCCAGAGAAATTGTTAGGTACACTTAAGACAATTTATCCAGCTGTTGTATGGATGGCTATATACAAAAATAATAGGAAGACAAAGACTTAAAGAATTACAAAAATCACATAAAAATTGGATGCAGTTATGCCTAGCATTAAGATTACTTAGCTACCTAATTATACGACTTAACCTTTTTAATAAATAAAGATAAATAAATAAGAAAATAAAGATATTAACTATTTGGGGAAAAACAATATGAAAATTAGCAATCCAACAATTATATAATAATAAAACAACTTAACCTTTTCATGGAAATACACACCAATGCCTCAACCCCAGTACCTGGGGGTGCTGTATGTAGCCTCAATAAGGCTTCTGGGTCTTGGTCCTGTGCAGAACAAACACATCATATTAACCATTGTAAATCTTGCTTGATTGTGTAATAAATTCTTTTTATTATTCTTATTTAGAATTGAAAGCTGCACTGTTGGACCTACAATGTTTTACTTTAACTATGAAAATTTAATGAGTATTGAAAACACAACTGTAATAGCTTATTTAAATAAAATATTAGTTTTCCCCTATTGACCATAACAACCATGGTTTCCCCTAGTCAACGCCATCGACACTAATAAAAATAATATATATGAGCTTAATAGAACATTATTTTAATTTCAAATATTACTATCACTTATACCAGCAGCTTACCCTGGCTGTAGGGCTGTTGACAGACAAGGATTCATAAGGTGGTGCCCTCCAAACTCAGCACTTGACATAATGGTCAATTCTCTTTTCTTAAATACCCTAAATATTGTCATAGTTTTCCCTGTACCCAAAGGTTGTCTGGTAGACATCGCTCTTTAGCGATAAGACCCCCAAAATTGTACATCTTAATATTATCAAAAAGTATGTTATCCCTTTATTTGGTGTGCAATAAAGAGTACCTATTCCATCTGTGTATCTAACACCCGTATTTATAAACAAGTATAAGTGATTACTTGACTGAAAGTAATTACTTAAGTGACAATAAGTATTCCTTAATCAAGTAATTACTAGAAGTGAGAACTATCAAAAGTTAGCATTCTAAGCCAAATAATATGACTTAATAATAACCCATTGCCTTCAATTATGCACTAGGTATTAACACTTGAAGTTAAGAATTTCTTAAGCAATAAGTAATTACTTCTTTATAAATACGAGGGTTGAAGCGATATGACTCACCCTTAAAATTATGGTGACTTTTTTGCAGAAAGCACACTATTGATACTCATGAGGTTTCCATTCCTCTCATTGTTAGTTTTTAACACAGATCTATGAGAATGATCAGCTCTGTCTCTACTGATTGGTCCTACAGTTAGGTCAAAGGACAGAATGTGTCACCAAAAAGAGTTAACTGAAAAACGGGACGCATTACTTGGATCTGTGGGCGTTAGCAAACGTTCTTGATGTTCAAAGTATTACACATTAAACTTTAAGAAAACGAAATCCTCAGTCTTCGTTTCAATTAGAAACCTTTGCTCAGCAAACATAAATTAATATTGTGTCTACAATCAAGTTGTATATAGAGAAGACAAAATAATTGTCAAGGAAAAAATTGATGACCTTTTGATTTTAACCATCAAAAATCCAGCCATAAGCTGGTGGATTAATTAGATTTTGTGAGAAGCTGGTATTAATGATACAAATATTCTTGGCTTATACCACAAGACATACAACAACATCTGCCGTGCAGCAAAGGTCACATGTTAGAAATGATTTTATTATTAAACAAACTGCAGGATGGTCTCAGAATTCTTCTATATTCTAGGCCAATAGTTCAAAACGTAGCAGAATTCAATAATACAGTACCTATGTAATAGTATTTTTCGGATCAAATAAATTAAATGTTTATACTTACTATTAATCTCTCTCAAATTATTTACTTTATTAATAACAAAGTTTTAAGATTTATTATACTTAATTACAATATATTTTTTTTCTCATTTTTAAAAAATTGTATTAATTAGTGATTCACAACCCATCTTCAAACATCTACATGTTAAACCCATCTCGGACAAGTATTAAGTATAATTATAAGATTAAACGAACTTACCCTAAGTGAAGTTCTATCTTAATTATACGAAGATACTTGTCCGAGATGGCAGTCCCTTAATAAACCCACCCACTAATACTAAATTGTATAGTATTATCCCAATAATTGGGTTGTTAATAATGCTGGTCTTTAAACGTAATGAAATTTGATAGTGTTGCCATAGAAAACATTCTGTTTCTCTTTTTTTTTTTCTAGCTTTGAAAAAATTGTGACAGCGCTAGTATCTCACCGTTACTACATGTTAAACCCATCTCGGACAAGTATCTTCGTATAATTAAGATAGAACTTCACTTAGGGTAAGTTCGTTTAATCTTATAATTATGCCTAAGACGAAATTCGTATTTTGTTTTTGGTTAGTATGTACGGATCTATTAATGGTCCGTAGTATACATTAAGCAAAATATAATAAACTGTCTCTAATTTAGTTGGGTTAAGTTTTATAGAAATATGTGTAGATGACAAAAGTAAATAAAACATTATCTTAAAGTATTAGGTTCTATCTATAGACCTCCATTACCGGTAATCGTAGTTCAAATACGTATGCCCTTTGACCGAAACCTGCATAGTAAGTTGGTCTGCTAACTCCCTGTTAGTTCGCAATGAGAGGGGTACCTGTAGTAGGTTGGTGATGTCCTGCAGCAGGCACCACAAGCCGTCTGTGGGCTGGCCTGGCGCGGTGCGCAGCGTGTAGAAGGGTGGCAGCGGTGCGTCCGTGGTCTGGATCTCGATGGTGGCGTCCGGCGGCGGCGGCGGCGAACCTGGCGGCGGAGATGACAGTGGATCGCAACCGATCTCTTCGCGGTCTGGAAACGAAATCGGAAACAACTCAGATAGTATTCATTTCCGCAAGTATGTGACGACCATTTGCATCAGCGGTAGTTAACGCTGCTTCTGAGCCATGGGTCGCGGGTTCGATCCCCGCACAGTACAAATATTTGTGTGCATGAACATGTCTGTTTGTTCTGGTCTGGGTGTTTTCTATGTATTATAAGTATGTACGAGTATTTACAAAAAAAAAGTATATAAGTAAGATTATCGGTTGTCTAGTACCCCATACGACAGGGTACTTAATACTACCTTAATTTGGGACTAGATGGCTCTGTGTGGCCCAGTGAGGCATGTCTTAAATATTTATTTATTTATTTATGTCCTTTTTTCCATGGATATATTTGACTGTTCTGTTACTATTAAAGCTTCCAACAAATTAAGAAATATCACTAGTAAGGTCGCTTAATTGTTGTCTTGCATGATTCTCGTTTACTCATCGGTAACATAATCAAACAACTATTTTGATAAAACCATAATAATACGAATAGATAACTATGAATCGTTTCAAAAGCTCGAGTGAAAAACTCCGTCAATGTAGTAGGTATCATTGTCAGTATCATTACCAAATCTGTAGTAGAACGGAATATGAATTACATTTTGGCACCTCATATCAGTCACAGAATTAGACTGATAATGCTTTGTGTATAACACAACACGAACGCCAAACACGTGCCACGTCAAAATATGTTTACATAATTACGTCATGATTACATAATTGGTAAAGACATAGGAATAATAAATGTAGAATTACTGGTAGTCCTGTTTCTTGGGGACTTGAATTTGAGATTAATCACGTCTTCCTCAGTAAAAAGCATGAACAGAACATTGTTAAAGTAACAATACGATTACATGCATTATAACAATTATTTTTAAAAATTGAATTTTCAGTAATAATAATAGTAAAACAATAAAAAGTATAAAAATAAGGTAATTATACATATGAATTCATTTGTATGACACAATGGAGGAGAGTACCTAACAAGGAGCGAGTGAACCGTGTATACCTAGTCAGGTCATAAGTTCTGTCACATGTGTAATATGAAATAATTTAGACATGTTTATTATTTATGTAACCATTTATATAGCAAAATGAACTTAATAAAACATAGATTCATATGATAATAAAGTTTATTCGAAATGACCCCCGTGATTTGAATACAGGCCTTCAATTTGCGCGGCCAGTCGTCTATCGCAGCACGAACGAGGTCCATGTCAATATAGGCGGCTGCCTTAATCAAGGATGCCTTGAGTGACTCCAAATCAGGATGAGGCTTTGAGCAGGCCTTTTCCTTCAAGTGTTGCCATATCTTGTAATCTAACGGACTCAAATCTGGACTGGAGGAGGGCCAGTCTTCGTGCCGGATGAAGTCGAATTCACGCGCCGCCAGCCAGTCTTGTGTGCTTTTCGCTCTATGAGCTGGCGCAGAATCAGGTTGGAATACCCAGTGCCTGTTATTAAACATGGTATGAGAAACAGGTTCCACAAGGTTCTTGAGGATTGTATTTTGATACACAACTGCGTTCGTTTTTACGCCTTTCTCACAAAAATGTACCTCAGTTAAGCCCCAATAAGAGACTCCCAACCAAACCATGAGCGAGGATGGAAAATCACCTCGTTGGACACGCGGAATACGGTTGCTCGCTTCTTCACTGCTGTGTTCGTACACCTTATCATTTTGTTTGTTGTAGCTCTCTTCCACGGTGAAAATTATTCATCCGAAAAAAGAATTTCCCGATGCATTTTTCCCGCGTACCGCTTCAACAAAGCGCGGCATCTCTTCAGTCTCAGGTCCATTAAACGAGCGTCCAAACGATTTCCTGTTTTTATTCGATATGCCCTAAGCCCTAAGCCTTCATTTAACACCCTTTTCACCGTGGTCCTGCTTAACACCATCTGAAGGGTCAACAGTTTCTGCTTACGTATGGGATTTCTTTGAATTCGCGCCTTCACAGCTTTTATCACTGCTGGAGTCCTAACAGAGCGAGGGCGACCACTTCTTGACCTGTAATCTACACTAGAGTCTTCATTGTATCGTTTTATGGTACGATAAACGAATCTTTTGGTTATATTCAAATTTTTCAGTAAGTCGAAAATCTGAATTGGCGCGTAACCGCAACGATGCAACGCAATAACCGCGACACGGTCTTCTTTATTAAGTGTCCACTCCATATTTAAAAATGAGGAAAATTCTAAAAAGTACACATTTTTATTTTCATGAAAAATTCGAAATTCGAATTCAATAAACTTTTTTGTGGCCAGCATTCTAAATTCAAAAGTTTTTATTGTGTGACAGAAGTTATGACCTGACTATGTATAAAGGAGCTTGTTCAGGCATATTGCCAGCGTGTGTGCGTGCCAGCGTGATATGTATTTATTTGCTTGAGCGTGTGTTGGTAATTGTGTGTACATATAGTTTATGTCTATGATTTACCGTCTTTTTGGGTTAAACTTTAAGCCAGTCGATATATTCTACTGAGTGAGTGAATAAAATAATAAATGTCTGTGCGTGCGTGTTTGTATTTAGTATAGATGACATGTGTTATCGAATTATTGTATATCATTTTGCGGACGTTAGTAGGACTTCAGTCTCGTGGTAACTCAAAGAGAGTAGCCATGCAGAAACCATGTCATGGGCTAAGCGTGGGGGGGTTGATTTAATGTTGCACAATGTTACAACTTTATTGTAAATTAAAGGGAATAGAAAATTACTTTGCTATTGCGGAGGACGCCTTGGGTACAAGGATTTTAAAGACTTTTTTCTTTAAAAGGTTTTTGTAACTATCGCTATTGACAACCTCTTTATGGGTGAAACACACGGCTTTCAGAATGAAGCGCTTCCGAACACTAAGAAGTCGGGTCTCCCCGTAGAGTAGTTCCGTGGAAAAACGACGTGGTTTGCCAAGCATCGATTTGTGAACTGCGCGTTGTGCTCGCTCGATCAGCATCATGCTTGTTTTGCTTGTTCCGTAATGTAAATTGTTATTGATTACCGAGGAACGCTTTGATGACGATTGGTCATTAATTTGATACGTCATGTTATTTATAAGATTTACTCAAGCGAACCAGCGCGTAAGTTACTGAGCGGAAGAAACTTTTTTTACATCTACTTTATTCGCAATTTTAATATTGGCCAAACCTTACCTACATTAAAAGTTGTTATGTATTAGAAACCAGTAAGGTATTTTATGGCATTCCCTTCATTATAAATTGATTGATGAATCATGTTAAATTATTAATAAAGGATCATGTTACATTCATGTCACTTACCGATAATCTCGGCAGGGTGAGGGAATATCCAGGGTTCAACAGCTTGTCCCTGGACGTCGGATATGTGCAGGCGTATCAGCCGCGCTGCCGAACCGTCTGCCAACTCCTCTGGCGTTTGTCCCGCATAAGTTCCTAGCAGTGGATCCGCACCATAAGACAGGAGGAGGCGAATTACTTCCACATGGGTGTTCTCGCAAGCTTCATGTAATGGCCTGTCAGAAAATAACCACTGTTAGATTATATACATATGTATCAACAAGTTATATATGTCACCGTAAAGTTGTGGGCTCTGTCAGTTAACAAAACAACGCGTGAGATTATAAACTAACGGTGGGTTAGGTTAGGTTATATTGTAATCCCGCCCTTCACAGGGAAGGAGTTTTGGGTTGGGTGCCTCGCGGCCGACGGAAGTCGCTCGCTTCCCAGTATGGTTTGAGCCATGCTGGGCAGCGAGTGGGCGTGAGACGTTGGCGGCCCCTTGCAACGACATGCACTGTCGTTGCAAAGGGTGGCCACGGTTCGGGTCGGCGAGGTTGCTTGCGGCCATAACCCGAAGTCGTAGATGGGGGAAGACTAGAAGGCATACGCCGAACTCAACTTCCCCTCTCTAGCAGGCTAGTGGGCGTTGGGCCGGGGGGCTCAACGCTCGCATTGCACAGCTTGCCAGACTGGGGTGATTCCTGGTGTACAGGATCACCCATACTTTATGCCTGAGGCCCGGCATAGGCCGTACGTAGGCGGTGTATGGAGGGCATCCTAAGGGAAACCCATACACTGCCAACATACGTTGCAAGGTACACCGCAGGTCTTTTTAGTGGGTATGCTTTTTGGGCACCGACAAGAGAGTCCCACATAACCTACTGCTGCCCCTGAAGCAGTAGGTATGCGTAATGCATTTTTTCCTGCGTAAACAAAAAAAAAAGTTTAGATTGTAATCCATCGACGTTCAATTATGAACTGACGAAGTTTACAATTTTACGGTGACATATACACGCCTCCGTAACTTCAAAAGCATAAAACTTCATAGACGCGTACGCGTACAAAGTTTATTTCTTATTTAATGGTCTTACTCATAACTTCATAATAGAGTAAATACTTTAAATGTAACACTAAAGTTATACAAAATTAGGTAACATTGCAAAAAATTACCTTATCCCTCCTTGGGCTGCGGCTGATACGTTGGCTCCATACTGCAGGAGAAGACGGGCTATCCGCACATGGCCCTTGGCAGACGCTACGTGAAGTGGAGTGAATCCAGCATTATCTTTTGCCGATGGATCGACATCCATTTTCTCCAAGCAGTATGCAACACAGTCCTAAAAGAATATTGACAATTTAAAAATTTACACAGTTTAATAAAGCATACTTAGGGTGCGTGCGTGACATCGTTATTGACCTTACCGTGTAACCGAGCCTAGCAGCACGATGCAGATGAGTCTCGCCAATACTCTTATTGATGAACCAACTTTTAATTTCTTTATGTATATCATGAATGGACTCGGGACTTGGTTTAGCTGCTTGACGACGGATCTTGTTTGTGGTATTATTAGAATCATCTCTACGAATAATCTTCTTCTTCTTCCGTATGTAATCAAATCCGGAACTAAATTTTCTTCTTCCAAAAAGACGTTTTAAACGCCTTTTTGCCCCATCTACATTCACTAATGAAGTACTTTCGTCCTTTGGCTTATCTTTATCTTCTAAATTAGGACTATTCTCTTTTTTGTGTTTACTGGCAGACCCATCTTTTATTCTTTTATTTGCTAAGGATTTCATTAGGCTATTTCTTTTCTTTAAACGAAGTAATCTACCCTTAGCATCGTTTCTTTTCAATGATTTTGTACTTCTAAGCCCGTCTCTTATCGAACTGGACCGCCTTTTTAGTTTATCTTTTACAATTTTTTTAGATTTAAATTTAGGTTTCGTGTCAGGTTCTTTTTTTATTTCCATATCTATATTTTTTTCTTGTTCTTGTTCTTCTTTTCTCTCATGCCCTTCCTCTTGTGGTTCTTCTTCACGGCACGAAGTAGGCGGTGCCGATGCTGGTCTTTCATCGCCAAACACTTCTTTAATCGTAGCTCTCTGTTTTAGTACTCTACTCTCAGTTCGTGTCCTTGATTTCAATACTACAGGTGAAAACTCTTCTGTTGCTCCAATAAGGCCGTCAGTATTGTTAATAAAAGCGTTTCTAAAAGCTGTTACGGTTTCTTTCCTAAAAGCACCTAAATAAAAAATGTCTTCCATCAGTTTCTCTTTCTTTGCACTCAAATTTCCTTTATTGCCATTCTTTATAAGACCCAAGCTAGGTGTGGGTAGTAACTCCGAAAGGTTAGTACTCTTCGGTATTATCTTGGGGGTATGTTTTTCTTCTTTGTTCTCTTTACATTTCTTTTTGGTATCATCTTTTTTGCCACATTTTTGTATAAGAACGTCTACAATCGAGCTTTTCTTTTTAACCATAGAAGTAGAGAATACAGTAGATGTAGAAGCTTCTGAATCGTAATGTAATCTATTTATAGCAGAGCAACTAGAGTTTGATTCAAGGTCACTATCAAGTGTATGTTTGTCAGGGCGTCTCGCGTACAAATCGTCTGTTGCTGCCGAGGGAGCAGAAGATGGTGCAGGAGAGAGCGGAGCGGGGTCAAGATCGGGCAAAGAAGTGGATCCTCGTGTAAAGAAAGCTCCATTGCCTCGGGGAAATGGCCCCCCTGAACGCCCTCTTGGGATAGCAATAAGCCTAGTAGGCATTCGCAAAGATCGTTTGTATTTATATAATTCTTCTTCCCATCCTGGGTGAAAATCAGAGCCATCCCCGAAACCTGGTTTTCGAATAGGTGTTGAACTACAACTTGCATTATTATTATTGTTTTCTTGCTTCTTTGAAGAGGATGATTTAACCATTGTTTTTGATTGTGAATTAGTTTTACCGTCCTCTGATTTAATGATTTTTCGCACGCGTAACCGACTTGCAACGCTTAAATCATCATCTTCACTATCAGAACTTAACTCGTCTTTCTCAGTTTTGTTGTTCTCTGCCGACATAGACTTTCCTTTTGTCCTTATTATTTGTTTCGTAAACTTTTTGTTTTGTTTCTGCTCTGTGATTATAGAGTCTAGTGATTTCCTCGTATTTTTATTCACGTCGACATCGCAGCATTCTAATTTAACATAAGCTGATTTTTCAGACAAATCTTTTAATAATTGATATTTCAACTTGTCACTTCTTTCCTTTTCTTTTAGAAGTTTACTTTTTATTAGCGGTTCATCATCATCAGTGGATTCAACTTCTTCTTTTATAACCATTTTTATTGGTTCCTTTTCTTTGGACTCCTGTTTTACTGGTAATAAAGTCGCTAAAGTGGCCTCATTATCATCAAGTTTAGATTTGTGTTTTGTTCTGGTTTTCAGGGCTTTTTCGCCGTTTTTTGTTTTTTCGTTTATGGATTTTCCTGATGCGATATCTACTTTATCTTTTACACGTGCTTCTTGTGTTTTGCCTTTTGCACTTACATCATGAGAAGTTTCTTTGTTGGTGGACTGTGTTTTAGTTTTTGCCGCTAAATCTTGTTTTTTGTTCTTAACTTGATGTGTTTTGTCTTTAACTGTTTCTTGTTTCTTTTCTTTTGTAGTAGAGTTTTGCTTTTTGTCTTTAGTCGGGGAACCCAGTTTTTTATCTTTAGTGGCTAATTGTATTTTCTTGTCTTTTGTCGAAGAGTCTGACTTCATATCTTTTAACATCGTATCCGGCTTTTTATGTGTTTTACTAGTTTCTTGTGTTTCATTTATGTTGATAGAATCGTCAATATTTTTTTTTGAAACTACTTCTTGCTGATTATCTATGAGAATGATTTTTTCGGTCACCTGCAAAGCACTGCTTTGTGCAATAATAGCTAAAGGTTCACTATCATCTATATCTAAATCCATTGGTTCTTGCTTAATGACAACATTAGGCACAGTTTCTTCTTCTGTAGGTTTGTCGGGTGTTGGAGATGTACTCGAATAAGCATGTGTCTTTTGCTCAATTTCTTGGTCCGAAGTGTCTCTGTATTTTTTGGTTTTCTTCTTGTGGCACCCTACTTTTAATTGCTCCATAAAACTGTTACAAGCATTAGCCCAATCTAAATCTTCTAAGGGCGCTTCATCAACTCCACTTTCTCTAAGGTCAAATCCTTCAAGAATACTTTCCGTCTTTATAAATATTGCGGCATCCTTTTCAATTTCATCAATATTCATAGGCTCCGACTTTACGTTGGAAATTATGCTTTCCATAGGTTTTTCACTCTTTATAACCGATTCTAATCTAAGATTATTATCTTCACGTATTTGATTAAACAAATGTTGCTTTTGTGATTTAGGCTGCAGTTTAACTCTTTCGTTATCGGATGATATAGTTTGTTTAACTTCTGCCTTGGAGTTATTATCTTGTGATGGAGGCATTACTTTTAATTCGGCTTTTGTTCTTATTCTTGAAGCAACGTCATTTTCCGGTGATTTACTCTTCATATTTATATTTTCATGTTTTTGATGGTCAGATTCTTGCATAATAGAATCTATAGCTTTAGGCATTTGAATATGACTACTTGCATTTGGAGCTATCTGACTTTGAATAGATTTTGTTATAATTTTAGAATTAGTATCAGTATCTTTTGTTAGATCAGTTATTTCTATTACAGGATCATCTACGTCATCTATTACAATGAGATCGGGTATTGGCTGTTTAGGCATTCTGGCTGGTTCAGAATATCCAGTCTGCTTCGTTTCCAAACTATTTCTGAGTATACTCAAAACCCTTTTGTCGGCAGGCACGCCGCTATGGGAGTCTACATGATGTGCGTGTAGGTCTCTATGATTGGGATGCTTTTGTATAACATGATGACGATTGTTATTGGGCAGACTTCTTTCATGATAATGGTGAGCATGATAATCACTTGACTCTCTTCGTATTGCCTCAGGAGGGTTGGAATACCTGTGGTTAACTTGAGTATGGTGGTCCTGATAAGCATTTCCACCCAGTGAGCCAGGTCTTTTTTGTTCTTTTTGATACGCCTCAAATTGTTTATAACTACTATAGCTGTATACAGGACGGCTAATTAACTCATTTTGTTCTCGCGTCAATTGATTCATGTGCTCTATCCGGCTATCTGATGTCCATGTCTCGTATCGAACAATTTTTTCAGGAATGTTGCTGACCATTGGTCCTGCCGGCCGTTTTCTCTCATCGATATAAGGTCTATCATCACGAACCCTTACATCGTGACGATGATCATTAACAGGTCTTGTGAGGTCTATTCTGTCTATTCTATTAACGTAGTCACCTTTTGCAACAGGTACGCCATATTTGCTGTTGCTACGTTCAGGATAAGTATGATGTGGAGATTCAACAGGATATGTCTCAGTGACTGGTCGCCTAATTGTCTCATAGGTACCATTATATCTTACCGGATGACTACTTTGTGCTGCTGTGTTGATATTTGCTTGGCTATTGCTTCGTTCTCCATACTGTGAAAAATTTGGCGCAAAATCGACTTTATGAGATGATACATAGCCAGAAGCAGAAGGAACAATCGGTCTATTGCTAGAAGACGGTCGCAGTTGCAATGGTAATGTTTTATTATCTATGGATGCTGAATCTATAACATCATCCTGAGTTGTTGAAGAATCCGCAGAGTTTTTTACGGTTTTAACTGACAAATCAAGAGGAGATTCCCGCTTTTGTTTTAGCTGACTGCCTTGACTTGCGTTTGTAGCACCAGCAACAGGTGTGTCATGTTTTTGTTTAGTTTGATTCATTTGATTTACAATTGAAGTAACCGAGACGGTCATACGTGCCTGCTGATTTGCATAACCTGACTTCATTGTCGAGCGAGCAGGAGATGTTTGGACGGAACTTGGCGTAGCATATTCATAATTTGTCTTTGGAGCTGAAGCTCCTCTGTACGCAGATCTCGATTGATGAGTCGCGTTTTGAACTACAGGGACTTGAGCATTTGTTGGATATCTAGATGTAGACGTTGAAGGTGTCGAATAATGGTATCCACTTCTTACATCTACAGTTCTACTCATACTAGGGTATTCGGGTCTTGGTGGGAGACGTGCAGCCTCATGCGAAATCAGCTGAGATTGTGCAGGTACACGCTCTGCAGGCCTTAAAGGGTACTGAGCATTAATTACATCTTGTGAGGGATGTTTATATGCCACAGCGTGATGGGTCTCTATGCGGTGATTTTGAACTGGCTGCGATGTTATAGGTGCTGGTCTGTATCCAGGGTAAGCTTGTTGATGGTCATATTTGCGTGTAGGAACCGCTGGATGTCGATCATAATGGGAAGCTACCCGCCCATAAGGTGATGGTTCTCGTCGATGCTGCAACGGCGAATAAGCCTGCGCTGACCGCACATCAAGACGCTGCGGAGGAGGTGCAGAGTGTGGATGGTGAATAGGAGGAACTCGATCGTTATGTGGAGGCGGAGGCTGCGAGGCCTGTATCGCGTAACGCTGCGCGGGTGGGCTTTGGGCAGCAGTATCCCGTAATCTTGAAGCTGAATGTTGCGGTAATGAACTAGATATTCGTGCATACGTCTGTGGACTGTGTCGCGCAGGTACCGTTGGCTGAGGAGAAACAATTGGAGCTCCATGAGCACTCCTTCCACCATCCTGAAGATTTGTTTCATAGTGATGATAGCGCATGAAGGATTCCGGGGGTCGAGATGATGGGTACGGATCTGGAGGTCTCCCGGGAGCATAATGATCGAGCGGTCTAGCCGTAGGGGTAGGCACCCGATGTAGAGGCGCACGATACTGTGACTGAGGGTCTAATTGGGACTCTGACGTCGGCACCGGTTGCAAAGGAGCTGCAGATGGCGGTCGCGCTGGTGAAGGACAAGGTACGGCCGGTGCAGGCGCAGGCGATGGCAAAGTTCGAGGTGGTTTCCGTATAATATGCGAAGGAGGGGATAGCGTTTCTATCGGTTCCTCTTCGTCTTCTACCTCCGGCATTTCGCGCCTTTTTTCGGCAGCCTCTCTCATCACCGTTGCTTTGTGTATAATGTGAGGCTCTGGTTCAAGAGGTTCTGAAGGCGGTCTAGGTGGAACGGCAGCCGCCATTACAGTCTGTGGAGCTGCAGGTGGCGCAGCAGCAGCGGAGGGAGGCCGTGAAGAGGGTGCGGGGGCACCCGACTGCGCTGGAGTACCTTCCTCAGGTGGCAGGGTACCCGCAAGCCAGACTGGCTGCCCAGGTCCGTCCGCCTGAGCAGGTTTCGGCACTCCCAAAAAGTACTGACGCGTCCCTTCCAATACATTGTTGAAAGAAACATCCATACTATGATACCCGTCAGCTGTGAGCGCCTGAAACAAAATTTACGCTTGGTAATCAATTTTATTTGAGAAAAACGTAGTAATCTACAGAGCACAAGGCAAACAAACGCAAGAAGCCGTCAATCTTGTTTATACGAGTAGCGATATCGTATCGAGCGCGGAGTTGCCGAAGGTGCGTGCGTGGTGGGGTCGTTACCCGGCGGATGCCCTTGAGCGTACTTCGCCCCCAACACTCACACTGGCACACGCGCACAACAAAGGAACTTCCGCGTGATATTTGGGACATTTACATTACGAAAAAGTTTGCTGACCTTCACTTGATTGAATGCTCAGCCTTTTTGATTTTTTGTACTGTCATGTCGTATGAACTTTTTTTATGGATCCTGGCTAGCTAGTAACAGTACTAAGCTTAGCTAGCCTTTAAGGGCCTAGTATAAGTCAATAAAAAGTCAATGCACGGGTTTGCCTAAATAAATGAAGGTTTAATATTGTATTGTTCTAAATAGACACAATATTTTGACAGATTTTAAAGAAAAAAACTGGAACCAGACCCTCATACTAGTATATTAGGGTTTAAAGTATGAAATTGCCGTTTCGTATGGACACATTGTAAGGGGTCTTTTCAACGACTTCCTTTGAAGTAATAGGCACTAGTATTGCATTTTTTTTTTAGTAAATAGTTACTTAATACTTAAGAGCTATAATAAAAATAAAAAATGGGACAATAATCGGCAATTTCATACTTTAACCCCTATTATTATTATCGCCACGAATCATTTCGTTCATAATAACCATTGGTAGGTAAAATAAACATTTTAAAATAGAGATCTAGCGTCTACATGCGTGAAGCAATCACATATTTTTTTCCTATTTAGAAATTAAAGGCATTTTGTTAAATTGAGCAAAAGAGAAGATTACAGTATTATGTAGTATTTCAAAATGAAGAATGCAACGCAATTAAGCCTGGGAGACCCCTATATTTGTATAAATAAATAATAACTCCCAACTGGCTTAGGTTTAATGAGAATTGGAATGAATTCATTTATTCTCTAACGCAAAAGTGAAATAAAATAGTTGTCGTTGCAGCTACTATCCACGTGAATATCGCCTAGTCTTACAAATATCATTCAAAAATATTTTTTATTTAAATCTGCGAAACATCAAAATGGAAAACACTCTAAAATCGAGATAAATTAAATATCCTGTGTATGACTTCCGATTGAAAACACTTCAGTAATCATTTTGAAATCGCAGGCAGAGAACAAAATTTTATCCATTGGCACCTAGGTACTACATCTAAAATTGTACTGATATATCGTATGTGTTCCCATGAAGTAAGTTCCCACGTGTTATATGCAACTCGTGGGCGGTCCCGGGCTGTCTCCAGAGCAACGGGCTGTTATCGATCCCTCTGCACCGCCCGCCCATCACTATCCCATTTGGTGCTATTTCGAGCCGAACTGATGGCTTTATTTTGATAAACATGAGAATGTGCGTTCCCAATGAGTTTTACAAATCTTTTACTAAGAGTAGCCTATTGCAGCAGTCGTAAATTTTTCAGGCACGACTGAGGCCACCTTTAACCGAATGTAACTTTCGAGTGCAGACTTTTACAAATTAGACGTTGAATTTACAATCGTTTGAGAACTTTTACTATAGGCTGACACATTCAAAAGCACAAAATTCCAATGTGGACCCTCAATGGGAACGCACATAACATGTGAGGCTTCGTGCGATAGTTCGTTTCTTAGAGTCGCCGTATTTTTAAATGGCGTTTTAATTGATATTGGCATCATTCTTATTTATTGGATTTTTTTACACTTTAGTGTAAGCAGTGCACTGCTATGAACACCTAGAATTTGTACACACACCAATAGTCCAGCGATTAGATCATCTGGATTGTGCAGCTCAAATTGTATGTCCTGTGTTATATTTATTTTATCTATTTATCTTTCAACCTTTTGAATATCTTATCATTAAAGTACTAGTTTCACTTATTATTATCAGTCAAATTTTCGCCAGTGTTCTTTGTTTGGTTGATTAATCCGTAAGTCTGTGTGCTTTAAGCTGTTCATAATATTGAGACACTCGTTTACTTTATTATGTCTAAAGAGGCTATTCACGAACTCTGCACCTATCTACTCGCAATAAGATGCTACTATGTAAGATGTTTACAATACATGCGCCACGCACGAGTAATAGATAGCAGACGGGTACGAAACAATACATTCGTCTCGGCTGGGCACTTTGCCAACATAAATAACGTAGGTAGGTATTCCATAAAATCTGCCATGCAACTCTTTATTCATACCTCAGTAATAATAATATGAGCAACGTTTGACATGCCAAATTGACTTCCTGACTCCACCGAAGTGGTTAAAAATAAGTAAGCTGATCATAACAGCAATAGCTAAGTTGTTGGTATCTCATGAAAGACAATTAAATAATTTTCTTTTCTTTGTTCTTTCTAATGATGTTATAATGTTTTGAGAATTTTAATGTTCGTTCTTGACAAAACTATTATTAAGCAGGCTGCTTTAATAAAGCAGCACAGAACAAGTAGGCACCTACCTACTATCTGCACATACATAATCATTTGTCACTATGCCACGCGCGAAAGGCCCGCGTAACTAAAATACGAAACTAAAGACCTAACAAGAATTGCCTGCTAGCTATCATTATCATGATCTTGAGTTTTTAACAATATAATTTATAACATCACGGAATAATGTTCTTTTTTATATTCTGGATTTTAATCTACCGCTAAATATTCTAACGACTTCTATTTTTAATTTCTTTATCCTGTGCTCCAAATAACTTACATAATTACGGTACCTAATTAATAGGTATTACTTCAAATTTATACGAGATTCATCTTAGTAGATGCCCCGTTGGTCTAGTCACTAGACTCTAGTGGATTAAATACCGGGCCAAGATCTCGGGGTCCTGGGTTATTAGATCCCCGGTTAGAACAAGTTACGAATATTCGAACATTGCTCGAGTTTGTGAATTAAAAACATAATAACCGGCATGAAATAGCCCGCATTAAGAAGCGTGGTGATTATGCCTGTCCCCATCATTGCTGTGGTAAGTTGAATTCATAGATGTTTGCCTTTGTCCTAAAGAGGGATATGATTTTAGGCCGTTACATCTTAGTTAGATACGTAGCGCATTTGCTACCTGACCTAGATGTACAAAAAATCTCATTGTGTAACACTAGACTGTTGAATCTTTTAGCCACCACTGAAACATTTGCTTAATGAACAGAGCGAGATCATAAAAAAAAACTTTGGACGCGGATAATTATAGTCGATCGACTTCATATCACGGCTATCGACCTCTAGCTGCATTTCTGCGACGTCTCCAAGAAATATATTGTAACAGGTTTTCGTACAAAAAAAAATTGGCGAATATTGTTTACCTACGTTGTAATACAAAACAGGATTCCTTTTTCCTCAAGCATCAAGATTGTTTTTTGCATGAACAATAGGACATAATTTCACACCATTAATACTGTAGCGTCTATGAATAACGTCACAATACGCGTACAACACGTTCCGAGCATAGTTTTCTGCGAGTTTTTTATGAAATAGCTAGCAGCGCGCATCCATGCGTTGCAATATGCAATTACCCATGCTGCACTTGTGGGGCTACCGTTATAAGACCAGTCTGCTGAATCTACTTAGCGATGGTAATATCAACTTTTTACTTCTGTGTTTGCTGGCACTAAACAAAATTAAATCCTAAAACCTTTCATAATATGTAGAGCACACCAATGGAACATCAGATTTACAGCTGATGTAATATAGTTCTACGGAACAAAAGGCAAGCATACCAGTATTAAGAGGAAACACAAGGGCCGTTTTTCCATACAAACGTAGTCCCCTGTTTCCTCCCTGGATAAAGCCAGTAGAGCAATAATTTTTATTACAAAAATCCATGGCCACTATTAGCATGTTTCTATGTTTTCTGTTTTTTCAAAAATTCATTAATAAAAAAGATATGAGCCCTCAAAAATCGAAAAAAATCGCCAGATTTTCCGCTGTGTTCAAACAATCAGGAAACAAATTTAACTAAATTTTAGAAAAAAGGAAACATCTTTAATTTTTAATGAAATAAGTATTTAAATCGGTCTAGTTTTGGAAAAGTAATCGGGGAACTACGAAACGTTGATTTGGTGTGCTTTTAGTAGGTATTTTCGGTCCAAGAAGCAGTTGTCTTTATCACACTCTGCGGTGAAGGCGTTTGGCATAGATTTTACGAATACCTATTTTTCAATTCTCTCGCCTGTAGTGTTTTCTCTTAATAGCACCTCCAAGTTTTAACTTCGAGGTGATTTTGGTGTAGCTTAATTCTACGGCAAAGAAAAAAGTTGTTGCTTCTTTTTTATTTTTATTTAAGCTTATAGATTTTAAAATAATGTATCGATACTAAATCTTAATAAACTATTAGCTAGCAGTCACATACAAACTTGATTAAATGATGATGATTGTCCTAGCTTAAAACTTTAAAAAAAGTATGTACCTACTTACTTTTGACATCGGCTACCCAGCTTGATGCGAGTGACAGTCTTTATTCGCGTTCATGGCTCCGGTTTTACTGCATTTACTACCTGTGGTAAGCAAAAAATATTCATGAGCCATTGAGCCATCGTGATAATCACATTGTAAGGATCAGCATGTTTATGTAAACAGACAAGTGAGTGTTTTATATTTTTAATAAAGATAAAAACTAGATGATGTGTTACAAAAACAATAACAATTTTAATGCAATCATATGTGAAAAATGGTTATTCATTTTATCCATCCATCCATCCAGCTCCGCCTGGTACTTACGGTACGACACGTCGCGAGTGAGTTGTTCGCTCTACAAGCACAATCAAGGCAATTTAGCCATACATGTCAAATTTGACCCATCGAGTTTCAACATAGAGCATTAGAGCTTAGAGCCCCACTCACGCACACATTTTCACCACAAATACACCCATTTAGTTTAACTAGGTATAAGGCATAAAAAAATGTCAAATTCAGTTTTGTTTCTGCAAGCAAATACCTATACTATTGGCCCCTGGAGGCGCTTTTGCACGTCACGGGCAGAGTCTCTAACCTTTTTTTCTGATAATTGTACCTATGTGTCTTGAATTACTGAACCAGCAAATTTGTCAAAAAATATATCAACAAATATCACGATTGACTAATCAATGGGTGCATCGCAAGGCTTGGACATTGACCCAGTTACAATATCCGTTCACAAACGATTCAGAACATCACGCGAATTGACTTTTAAATTGTATTTGATGAATAAAAACATACCAAAGTAGGCGTTTTCTCTGTTGTTGACGCACAATGTTTTGTTTGGATTACGTAAATCACTGCAGGCAATTATTTCCATTTTAATAAAAGTGACTCTAAACGTCTAGTACAGTTTAGTGGAATACAATAACAACAAAATAATTGTACATATTTATAATTAGCGATCGTTATTATTACTACTTACATATGTTGGTTATCAAAATCGTAGAACAAAAATGTTACGGCAAACTTTATTTAAACGGATAAACAATTAAGCGGTTTTATTATCCGGTTTGTACCTAATGATCACGTAACATGAATACGAGCGCAAATGTATATTGTAATTATTTGTTATACCTAGTACATAATCCGTCGCAGAAGTTATGCATTATGACAGCAATTGCAAGTGGATTACATAATAAAATACCTACTTAGGTATTTTATTATGTAATCTAACGAGCTTACGTTAGCGTAAGCTCTTTCATTTTATACATAAATTCATTGCATTAATAGGCATATTTAATAGGTAAATAAACATTTCATGATAACACAAATTTGTTGGTTTTTTCTTGATTAAAATATTCCTATACAGTTTATCATACAATTATTTTCCCGTTCCCGCAACGGGAAATTTGACATTATGTTGAGATTAACGGAAAAACCTTGTTAAGTCCCCTCGCCTTTCGAGCAACTTTTTTATTTATTTAAATTATTTCGGGACTGAAGAATCTCCTTATTGAGGGGACACTGATATGAACAACTATAGTGACTATAACTTATCAAAACAAAGTAGGTAGGTATCATATTAAGCTAAAACGAAAACGGGACTTCTGTCAAACTATTTCACATGCATGCGGTGTACTTGTAGCAAATAACCGTGCTATCGAGGCATGTAGAACTCGTATTGGCGAGGGAAATAAAAAGTTGGTTTTTCGTTGGCACACATCCACAAAAGCGGTCACGTGTGTGCAAACTATTTGTACACACACAGGCGCGCACAGCTGGGGCGGGTCAATGCCCGCAACTCGCGCGAAACAAGGTGAATCGTAATGTTTGTTCGCATCGCCATTGTTTTTGTCTCCGTCACCAAGTAATGTGACTCCGACGTATATTATTTCGCAAAGTCTATTAATAATTACCTGCTAAACTATTGCATCATCTTTATTATAAGTAGATGAGTGTCAGTTTACTTTCAAGAGATGTTTCTATTAAAATTGTAGGTACGGAAATGATTTACTAATAAATAAACTGATAAAAGTCATATTACCTATGCATGCAACCAAAGGCCAATGACCAAGTATTTACAAGAGGTTAAAAATATAAAAACATTTGTATTTGTGTTGTTTTGCTTGGGAATTCTGAAAACGTGATTCTACAAAAATCTATGGAACTATGCCTGAAATACCTACCAGGCATACATAATTTCTAGACCCACCTAGCTGTAGGTAGGTAGAATGTTATTTTAACAATGTTTTCGTATCGTAGGATAGGTAAATTCAAACTTGTTGTTTTAGGTATGAGTGCGGTATCTTGACTTAGGTACTTATGTAAGAGTATTGTTATTTTATTTGACCACGTGAGCTATTTTATTAAGACGCATTCACTACCAGTAACCAGCATAAAATTGTTGATATATTTACTATACAAATTCACATTATAGCACAATTAGTGAGTAGGTATGATTAGGTCTAAGTAAGTAGGTATCAATTTGGTCCGAGCTAAATGGATTTTTTTGTCATATCAACAGCCATTTTCCGTCCTCGGCTGGACGTAGGCCTCCTTCAAGTCACGCCACAATTGTCTATCCTGGGCTTTCCCCATTCAGCCGCTGCCAACAGTTCTCCTAAGGTCATCAGACCATCGAGTTGCAGTCGCAGGGCGTCCAACACTACGCTTGCCTAAACGCGGTCTCCACTCCAGAATTCGTCTGCTCATTTATTATTTTACGATTTATCCTGTTTTTCCTACAACTAAAGTATTTTTTTGTTAATAAAAATATTTAAGATATCAAATCAATTATCGAGGTATACTAAATTGTTTTACTAGAAAACTAACAGATCTTTGAAGCATGTAATACATTTATTAGAAGGGCAATAAACTATTCTACACTTTCTGGTATCCCTTTTTCTATGTAGCGTGTATTTAGAAAAATTAAGGTGTTAGAAAAAAATATTAATGATTGCTACCTAAATGTTTCATAAAAGACACTTGCTTTCAAGAGCGCGTGTGCTTTGTTGTCTAAAACTTTCTACACCGATGTTTAGTCATCTGAAAAGTACTGAAAACGAAACGTCATTAACTCATTACACGAGGTAAATATTACGTAAGATAAGTTTCATAAAGTTATTGTTCGATGCAACTTATTTTGTATTGCGGAAGGTCGCGAGAAATTCTCTTATCATGTGTACATATGTTCAGGTAATAATCAGGATGTGATAAAAAAACACAAACGATAAATTTTATTTATTGTAAATTTGTAAATTAATTATGATAATGTTATACTGACACGAACTTAAGGGATGGACACATAATACAAGACACATATTGTACCTAATTATTTTTAATTAGTAACTCTAGTATTTTCGTAACCTAACAGAAATGTTTTTTTGAACTACATATTTTTATAAATTATATTATTTATACCCTATAATTTTCATTACACGTGCGTGTGGCCAATAAATACACTGCGAAAGTTTTGTCGGTCGATACACAAACTATCGATAGTTTGGCAGCACTACATAACGATAGAAACCAATTCCGAAGTCGATTAATCTTTCCTGCGGCTCACTACTCCGCAAACATGCTTCAAGGGTGTCAATAAAGATTCAAAGGATTTTTATCCAAAACAAACTATAAACAAAACCGACAATAAGATAGCATTTAACCAGATTATTAGGATATTAGTACGGAATAATAATTGATTTATAAACTAGGTATTGATAATATTATAATTCCCTGTACATGAAACGAATATTATGTCTCGGTGAACTAAAATCAATCATCATTAGGAACATGGTGGTTTTATACCAGATTTACATTATAATTTCAGAAAAAACAACCGTCCGTTTGATAAACGCTTTAAATCAGTAAGACGCGTTTTTAGCGCAAGGCCAGCAGTAGAGAAAACATAAATGAGAGTAATGAAAAATGAGGGTAAAAAGTATACTGTACACGTACAGAGAATCGCAGAGAAGCAGCAACCCTGGCTGCCCTGAGGAACGCGTTACGCGGTAATAATGGGTATCCCTTCCTTCAGGCCGCGTGCGTGGCAGGGCGGGCGCAACGAAATCATGCGTCGCACTCGCACGCACTGCCCTCACCCCCAGCTTAAAGCATATTGCACCTGTGTTGCAGGCATACTAATTGATTTATTAAACAAATTCCACCCGCAGCTTAAACAAAAGCAAGATCACGCTCACAAATATTTAGGTGATACAGACCGATATGACATTTAGATTTTATTCTCTACTAGCAGACCCGACAGACGTTGTCCTGTCTTTAAGACGCTGACATGAGCCAAATTGAGCTCAATGAAGATTGTTTTGCTTTAAGCCTATGGCTCGTATTGTTGCCAAATTCTATGTAGTTGTAATTGATCATATTTTCGACCAGGTGGCTGTTTCCAAATCACGATTCTAAAAACTTTTCTCGATAGAAAAAAATCTCAAAGTAGCCTCTGAAAATACATAAATTACCATTTTTCTCAGCAGTCCGTATAACAATGATAATAAAATTTTGCTATATTGTATATTACATGTTGCTTAAGCAAATGGCTGATTTAGATTTTTAATAAAATGGCAATTTTAAATTGCACAACGAATTTTGTTGTTTGGCACTTAGGCCCTTCTATTCCATGCGCTTTTTCTCTGTCACTCCTACGAGAATTGACAGTGATAGCTGTGGCGCGTTCCAAAGAAATTCAAAGACGAATAAATTTGTCGGCGTGTTCATTGCTCAAGGTCATCGGCTGTAGTCAGCGTCTGGTAAAATATACCTATAGTTTATTATTATTATGCTTCATGAACATGATACACAACATTCTTTTTTTTTTTATCTGGTGGGTATATAAATAGCTTTGTTGGTAATCCGACACGGTAGCAGGCGACATTACTGGCCATGTGCAAATTCTTTAATTAATTATTTCTTTCATAAGAACATTCTCCTGACAATAACAAACAAAACAAAAAAAGAATTAGCGAAATCGGTCTAGCCGTTCACGCGCGATGCGATGACCAAGGGAAATAGGTATTCATTTTTATATATATATAGATATAGAAGATTATATTTGAAGTATTTTGAAGTTTCCTACATTGACATTGATCGGTGTGTGATCATCACCAGACACCAACCCGCATTAAGTAATTAAGTTAGCGTGGTGATTATGCCTGTTGTACCCATCATTGCTCTGGTAACTTGAATTCAATGATTGGCAAAGGCATCCTTTGCCCTTCAGGGATGATTATAGGCTGTTGCTTTACTTTATTATTTGAATTACATATTTATGTTAGTTGTCTTTTGTAACCCTAGATTAATTCGTATGTTGCTGCTGCGAATTACTTACTGTCATAGAAAAAGAGCACTATCTCGTAAATAAATAAATCTAGGTCAGCTAATAATGTGGGTGTTGTTTATGTTAATAAATCTGATTGCGATGTAGGTATCCCGAATAAATCGTCTCATCACGTCTGTCTGTAAGGTTCACTCCAGCGAACGAGCGATGATGCGCGGGTGCGGCTGTGGCCCACTTTTCGCGTTCTATTTTCAATCGGCCTGCGCTAGCGCCCTCTATAATTAGATCCGCATTGTTTATGGACGACGACCGGCTAACATGATACGGCTAGCTTCCTGTATTTTGTGTTCTTATTATTAGTTATTAGGAAATTTACATAATGCACCAAAAAAAAGCAGAGGCCAAAAATAGCATAAAGTTTTTTATGGAATCACTGTATATTTATGATATTTTATTTAGCCCTAAGAAATAATTAAAAACTGACTTGACTTTTAGATGACAAACATTATTATATCGTTCAAAGTACCTACGCCTTATTTTGTAAATTATTTTCCTCGATTATAACGTGTCGGTGTCAAACAGGAACTAATAAAGTGAATTGGATAATAAAACATTTTAAATGATGAACGCAAGAAATCAACAGAAGTTCATCGTTCAGTTTAAACATGATTTAAACTTGATACACTATGAACACATAAATAATTACTCATGTGCTATGAATGAAATTATTCAGTAATTGTCACATTCTACAATAAATACGTCAAGTTGTGTCAAATTTTCATAAATTCGAGACAACAAGATAATTATTCAGGTAGGTAATAGGATTTGTTTCCTATAGCTAGCTTTTCTGATAGAGTACCCGAAATAATGTCATTTAGCGCCAAACGTTTTAAGATTTGGCCGACCTTAGACATCTAGATGATGATCTGATGCTTGCAGGCTTGAACATCTCGTTTTGTAGGGTGTCCAAATTATAATTAAATATGATAACGATTGCGCTGGAAATAGGTTAGGTTTAGCGCACCCTTTGCGACACTCTGACCGCCAGTTTTTTTATTAGGCACTGTGATATGGCGGGTCAATAATCTGCTATTAAATCTTTTTAAAGCGTTGAAACATGAAGCTACCGGGCCATTCATTATTATCGGCCCAATAATCCTACAATTAGACCATGCAGCAAAAAAAAAAAAAGATCCTAATGTGGCTTTAAACATATTTTACGACTGGTTCTGTCTACTATTTTTCTTTGCTTCCCGATAAACAGAGCTAAAATAAATATAAGATCAGACTTACCATGGATAACCAAAGGATTAAAAAAAAGTTGCACTATGAACAGATATCTACTAAAGCATAAATATTATAGTAAAAAAATAAAAACGACAAAATATCAAAGTTATTCAAAGCTGTTAAGAAAATGCATATTTCAGGCTAAAAAAAAACACAAATAGTAAATACGTATTGAAAAGCAAAAACATCTGTAAAGCAACTTGGAGAGTGATTCATAATGAAACGAGTTCTACACGTACACACGGCGGCACATCAGACTATACATGTTGACCTTGAGACCGCCTTTATGCCCTACGTAATAAAAGCTGTTATCGCAGTTCAACTGTTTAATTTGATGTGCTGTCGAGTGTACATAATCCGTATAACTGTATTGACAAAATTGAATCTAATGACAATATTATCAGTGACCCTTTGAAAATTGCTTCTTCTTTTAATGAATATTTTATCAATTTGACATATAATTTAAATTAAAATATTGACATGAACACTGATTTTAATAAAATTCCAAATAAAATAAATAATACTAATTTTTTGACACCGATTGACGAGTATTGTGTAACATTAAATAATACGAGTACAAATGCAGTAAGGTATGATAATGTATGCACAAACGTCGTCAAAGCATGTATAAAGAATAGAATAGAATAACATGTATTATATATTATTATAATATACATATATTAATAGCCTGGGCTAATTTCTTGTGTACTTTATGATATTATAATTGTATATGTATTTCAAATGATAAATCGATTAAGAACGTTAGCACTGGTGCTAACGTTCTTAATCGATTTATCATTTGAAACTGGAATTTTTCAGGGAAACTAAAGGTCAGAATAATTGTGAAGTCATTGCACAAAAAGGGGGATAAAACTATCTTGAACAATTATCGACCCATCACGCTAATCCCAATTTTATCCAAGGTATATGGAAAAGTAACGCACAATAATCAATATGTACAATATAATAACAGTAATCAATATGGTTTTCAAAAAAATTTATCTACAGCATCAGCCTCTTTTGACATAGTGAATGAAATACTGCAAAGCATCAATATTAATACTCGTAATTCTACAACAGTTCTATTTTTTGATATGACAAAGGCATTTGATTTTGTCTCACAACCACCTCCTGACAAAATTAGAAAATTGCGGTATTAGAGGCAAAGCTTTAAGCTGGATCAAGACTTATCTTAAACAAAGAATGCAGTCCGTTGAAATAACCAAACTTAATTCAAAAAATATAGTAAAACAATATATTTCAGGATTCAAAATTAATAAGTTTGGAGTGCCGCAAGGAAGCGGACCTTTACTATTTCTTTATTACAATTTGCCAGAATTTATTTCACATAAAAGTATATTATTTGCTGACGACATATCAGTGATCGTGACAACAAATAATAAAAAAAACCATTCAAGAACACGAAGATGACGTAAACGATACTTTAAATAGAGTAATTAGTTGGCTAAGTCATAATAATTTGAAAATAAATATTGACAAAACTTGTTATTTTAATTTTAGCCATTGTAAACAAAATCTGAACATAACATTCATGGAGATATACTAAAAAACACCAAACACAGTAAAATTTTTTTAAATCAGTCAGTCCGTGGCGGAGTGGCGTACACACCGGTTTTCAAGGTGTCGCTTGCTCCGAGGTCCCGGGTTCGATTCCCGGACGGGTCAATGTAGAAAAAAGTTTTTTTCTACATTTTCTCGGGTCTGGGTGTTTGTGGTACCTTCGTTGTTTCTGGTTTCCAAAATACGAATACTTTAAATAGTTATTCAAATTGGGATCAGAACAATGTATGTGATGTTGTCCACATTATTTATTATTTATATGTAGTAAATTAAATAAAACTAAGGAAAACTACGATAAGAAATACAGCTCTCACAGCTTATTTTGCATATGTGCAATCGGTTTTGCGTTACGGGCTTGTAATTTGGGGTAACAAACAGCACGGACATAAAGAGGGAATTTATCTCTCAGAAAAAAATTATACGGGCAATTTGCGGCATGGCACCGAACCAATCATGTAGGCCACTATTTAAATCGTTAAATATCCTACCACTACCATGTTTATACATTTTTGAGGTAACCAAATTTGGCAAACAAAATCCTCGATATTTCAAACAAGCAAAAGACTTATATTCGAGAAATACCCGAAACTGTAATAGGCTTGTTCTTGATTTTATTCAAAGAAGAGCTCGTATAAAAAAGAATTGTTTCTTCATGTGTGTAACAATATTTAATAAGATTCCCCAGGAAATAAAAGACATGCCAATTAATAAATTTAAAAAAACATTACAAAACTGGCATTTGGATAGATTGTTCTACTCACTTGGAGACTTTTTAAATGTCAATAAATACTAATTGTTTGTTTGTACGAGTATGTTTACTACCTACTTACTTTTTGTGTGTTTTTACTGGTGACATAAATGTTTCAAAATCATTAAACTAATTTATAACCTATGTATTTCAACATATAATATATTTAAAATGATTCTATTCTATTTTATTCTATTCACGACATTTATACGTAGTCAGTTTAGGATGGTAAACCTGGTGCCTGCAATAGGGTTACAGAATAATAACTACCTAATAGTTATAAAAATGTGTTATCAAGCACCTATTAGTTTGGTAAGGTTTTATGCGAAAACAAAGTACAAGAATTATTGACAACTTCAGTGCTTTTTATTTATGTCATATAAACTCCCTGAAAAATTAAATGATAAAACCCTTTTAAAATTTATCCTGTATAAATTGACGTACCGGTAAGAAATATTATAATAAACAATAACAATTTAACATGGACAGCAAGAGATATTTTTATTTCTTCAACTGATTTTTCTAAAGGACAAACATCTTTGCAAACGTAATAGATAGCGTAGGTACATATCTACAGGGTTATTTTCGGTGCTAATAACAACTAGAGCTCGTAGATTGGAATGTCTCCAACGCTTACTAGCTAATTTAAACTGGCCCTTTGTTTTATTATCTAAACCTTACAGGGTTTTGTTACATTTATTGTTAACATTATGCAATAAGTAAATAAATAAATAAATAATACTGTAATGGATGTAGTGCTCGAAGTATGGGGCGGTCACGGCGTAGACGTCACCGTCAAGGAAACACGGAGACAGGTTGATGGGGTTTTATTACTTAAAGTACGGATACAGTAAATGTACAGTTAAACTCCAAAGAAGATATTATGTATTTCTTTGGATGGGAGTATCTCAATGTCTAAGAAGGTCCAAAAGCTTGAAAAGCCAGCTTAGAGCTGTTGAGATACCCTGAGGAATTCCTCTTAACTTACAGAACATAGGCCTGGAGTACTTATCATCATATAAAAATACTTACGTCTTGCGTTGTAACAGACATACAACGCCATCTATTAACATTTCAGGTAAACTAAAAATGGACATCTAATACATTTGCTAAAATGAAAACCTGCCGCGAGGCAAGGTACAGGCAGCGCCATCTATGTATATGTTAGGGAACTAACATTATCTGAAGTTATGGTCTAACTAGCGTTTTATGAGAAGTCATGATTATTACATATTGTTACATACTGTTACAATACTTAGTAGTTATTATTTACTATGAGGTCAGTAGGAGCAATATAAAATAGTACTGTTTATAAAATTTGTCTGCAAAGATCATGTTTTATTTAACTCTTTGAATAATGAATAGCAATCGTTGGATGTATTATATGATTATAAATCTTGAACTAACGATTCGATTAACTTAAACGAAGTAACAAACGTGGTACAAAGGGTGCGTTACAGAAGAAAGTTGAAATTCATGCAATTTGCCGTGTTACAGCAGCTTCAGTCAAATTTTACTCTTACAATTTCAGTAGGTACCGAATTATTAGCGAACCAAATTGTATCTTTGTTAGATATTAGGTAATAAATGCTAATGCTAAACACTCACTAGTAATGAGTTCTCATACTTGAGCTTTATTACGTTAAACTAACCTAACTGATTTATAAAAACCGTTTTAAATACTACAGTGAAACTGATTGCAATTGGGTATATCAGAATTTAGTTTTATTATGTGACAAGTTCAGTGATACCACGGATAAAATAATATCTAGTCTGACACACAAGTTACTTATTAATTTATTACGTTCTTACGTCGGCCATTTACTAAGCAAAAAGTAAATCTAATAAGTAATATAATAGTTTTTATTTGCTATGCTGTAGAACCTAGACGAAAGTAAATCTTAATCTGTAGTTAGTAAAGAGTTTGAAACACGCAATCCTATGTTGTTTTCCTTCAAGCCGTTAGTGTGTCAGTGGGTCAATATCTGACTCAAGCTGACAATTTGCAAACCACTCGTAGACCGGTTGCGATGATAGTGGAACTTCAAAATATCGCTTTAATAAAATGATTTAAGTAATTTTTAAATAAATTCTGTTTATTTACACAAAATACTGCGCTTGCAATGCGATAAGCCTGATCAATAAATAATATTATTCATGATGTTATTATTGTTATATTTATACATATATTACGATACACCAAGATAAAACATTTTTGCTGATAAAAGTTGCACGCTGTCGCTAACCAGAGGATCCATAATGATAACATCATCGTGATTTCCTGTACTTATGTGCTTTAGTCAGAATAGCATATCAATAGCTACAAGTTACAGATACTTAAGCACCGTTTAATACCATAGCAAACTAAAGATCTGGCAGTATATAGGTACTCAATTACACCAAAGGGCACATGAGAACGAATTTATAACGAATTGTGTTGCGTAGTGCAGTTGTACAAACGAACGGCGAACGAGACAGACTAGAACAATATTATCGGGTCAGTAGGGCAATGTCACAACGCCCAGCTCACTATACCGAACCCCTCCTCTCTTTCGAACTTCACTCCCAACCCGATACGAGTTTTGTAACATTTCAAGTTCAATGCATCGACGTCATTTGATTTTCGATTCGCCGTAATTATGTTACGGCATAGAAAGTTGATACCATTATTAGAGCATGTAATAATTGTATCACATTCACAACTCAACAGAAAATTTTCTGTTTTATTTTTAAGACGTGAAAATGTTATCGTTAGTAAGTTTTACGTTATCGGAAAGAAGGTATTGAATACCCAAAGTCAACAACAGAATTTCTTGTAAGCGTTTCTTGTAAGCCAGCAAAAAACGGATGATTCATGGGCACGCTTACAAACTAGTTGGAATTGGACCCAACAATAATTCCACGAAATAAAAAACGGTTCGGGTTAGAATGCGTTTGTATTATTAATACATGTGTGTACAATATGCTACATAAGTTAGAGAGTAATAGCCCTCAGAAATTGTGCAACCATGACATAATTTGCGATATAGAACAATGTGTGTGATGTTGTTCACATTTAACTACCTACCTTTTTTTATATATAAAGCCAACTTATGAGCACCGAATAATGATATAAAATGAAATCAAGATTAGTTACCTACCTAGTCACTGTTTAACGGCCGGTTCCAATAACCTATCTATCTTCAGTTTTGGCATATCGGAGATAGGAAACAGTTTCTATCTCTGTTTTTGCCGTCTAGAGAAACAAAGACAGAAGTTGTTTTCTATCTCCGATATGCCAAAACTGAAGATAGATAGGTTATTGGAAATGGTCGTTAGTTTCTATAAGTTTTTAGACGACATAACATCGGAAGCGATGCCGATGCCACCTATGTTATCGCGAAGAGATAACTTTAATGACACACATTACCCTGTAGAACGTTATGTCACAAAAACAAACGTAGAACGATAATAGTAGCAGCAAATAGACTATCCATTATCAAAAAATTACTCGAGTAAAAATATTGTTAAACTCAGTCCACTTGCGCACCATAAGATTAGTTAAGAAGGTACGGGATTAGAGCACTTTCCGATTAATAAAACTTTAATTATTTTAAACATGTTATAGAAATACCAATTTATGTAGTTTCAATCACAAATAAAAACTCAGCGCTCATTCGAGCTTGTTTTTGCCCTTACGAAGTTTGTTCTGGAATCTGAGTTTTACGTAACGAGACCAACGTGATAAACATTTTTAGGACCTCATAGGTACCTACCAAGCGACAATTATTAGAACAATGTAGGTAGTAGTAGTAGTATGTAGAAACTGAATATGAATTGCAATGAGATGAATTTTATGTTTAGCAATGATTGCAAAATTTTATGGCATCAAACATAAAAAATAGGATGAGCACAACTAATAAAAAAACTGGCAAAACTTATAAAATGTTGCTAAATGCTGTGATTTTTGCAAATGAGCACAAGTGAGCTGTTAGAAACAACGCGGAAACGCGAGGTGAAAGTGGGGTGAAAGCGGCGCGCGCAACGTTTACCTAATCGCAGCGCGGGCGCAGGCGCAGCGGGCACCGGTTACATCAGCGACCCACGGCACAAATGTGAAAGTCAATGTTATATTCGATGATTGTGCCGCTTGCTCACCTCACATGTATAACACTCATGGAATTTGCAGACTACGTCAAGTTTTAGTAACCGGGTCAAGTATTTGAACTAGGTAATTGATATTAATAATTTAATTTTACAATAATAACAATGTCGGCGTTTTTTATTAATGAAACCTGAACGGTTGGGAGTTAAAGTGTTACAGTAGGTATATGGATATGCAACATAACTTTATATTAAAATGACATTCAGATGAATAACCAGCTAAAACTGTGGAGGTTCAATCATTTTATAACTCGTATGTTTGTGCTTAAACGATAAGTGTGTATTATCGTGTACCTATTTTATGTTTAAATGCGTCATGTTTTTTGACGCCATTAGTCATTGGGCTTTAAGAAAGATGATAAAAGTTGGCAAGATAATAATTGTACAGATGAGACACATCAGGCTATACTCTGGGGCATCTTAAAATGCCTTTGAAATACGACTTTACAACAAAAATATGAAGTTACCGCTTTACAATACTGGCCATTACAAATGAATGAATGTTTGACTGAATACTACAATCAACTTCTTTTTGTCTTGAACACTTTTGTCATGGAATTTGATATAAAAAATGAACCCCGTGGTCGCCAGAAAATTAAAGTCTACAATATTAAAGGCGATAGTGGAAGTAAACGATGCTTGATCTACGACTGTTTTATCAGCAGCTTCAACATTAGCAGTCACCAAAACAATATCGGTTAATTTGCCTTTGTACCTATACGTGACAAGCATGAACTGAGCAATCGCCTGCACGACCAAAACGTTGAGAAATTTATAGTCACCAACCGTAATTACCAGAACTTGCGTCGACAGTCTTCTACTTTTTCTTACATCTGTACAACTTCATGGTATGGAAAAAATACCCGCGAGAGAGAGTTGAAAATGTCTTAGAAGAGTTTGTTGGCTCCCTAGGTACCTAAGTACTACACCTGAAAATTTCTAATGCGCTGACTCGCTGACAGAGTTGTTTTGATAGGATGAGTGTACATTTTGATTAATAGAAGTAAATGGTAATAAACATAGTTTTACTTTCGATAGTATTAAACGGAAATTTGAAGATATGTTACTTACACACATGTATGTATTTATAGATGGTATTTTGTAGTACTTAGGGATTGAATTAGAAGAAAATCTTCAGAAAATGGGACGTGCTAGAGAAAGTGGACGGTCGTTATCGTAACTGTATTTGTGATAGTCATATCTAAGTGGGTCGGTCTCGGTGGCTCAGGCACATCACAACTAGAGCAAAGTGGTCTTATCTGTGTGCGTTTATAGCTTTGTCTTGTTTGTTTACATTCCGTGCCAAATGACCTAATGGTCGAAAATTTTTTATGCAACTCGTAATGCGTATTTTTCAGAACGTAGCTTGACGTAGCCAATAAATCTCGGAACGCTTTACATCTAAATAAATAATTATTTAGGCAGAAACCTCTCGATGATTGATTTTGATTTCCCTTTTGAATGGAGTTTCCTCATTAATAAAATTGTCTATAATTGCAAACATAAATCGAATCGTTGTTCCATATCTTGAATCCTTGACCTAATATCTACAAATAGATAATTCAAAGTGGCCTAGTTACAATGGATCCATATCAGTCGAAGACGAAGAAATAATCGTTAAAATCTCGTTTTAGCGGTGCAACCGAGAGACAAGTACCTATATGTACAGCTGTATGTATACAGCTATTGATTCCAATGATTATTTAAATTAACTTAGTTCTCATTTTCCTAAAGGTTTTTATTAATGTAAGAAAAACCAAACATGTACAGCGCGTAAAAAGTTTAAAAGCAGAACTGCATTAGCTCTACCGTCACTTATTTTTTCTATAGTATAGGTACGTGTCTTGAATCACAAGTGTAGTCAATTTAAAAATAACATGTCCATAACCGGAGATTATATGCTTAAGTCTTTCAAAAGCACTTTGTTTTAATAGAGTTTGATCTAAAGTATGAATAACGAGTGTCTTCCTTATATCGTCGACCGGTCGGCGAGGCGAGTAGGAAACGCGGTCCGCCCGCGAACGTGCCTTGACCCACTTAGACACCACCTCGAGGCTTGAGCGCTCTCGCAACCGCAACGCAAGTTCGCGATGCAATCGTTTTAACTGTCTTGGATTGAAAACATAATATTTGACTAGTAGGTATAATCAACTAACTAAGAGAATCTACACTCTTTATTTATTGACTTTGTTTCATGTTTAAGATAGCACAATTTTAAGCTAATAAACTAATTGCTATTATCTTCTAGGAAGCCTATATCGTTGAAGAACACTTTATGACTGCTAATGATTATAAACAACAAGACGAATAGAAAAATTACAAAGCATAAACTAACTAGGTAATTATTTAAAAAAAAGAAATTGTTAATGAAATTTATTAACAAGCTAATGACAAAAGAAGAGATCACAGGAACAGACAGGGACATAAGTATCGTGAGCGATTAAACTGAACACAAAATGTCAACTGTATTCTAAATTTAGTGAACTTGCACACGAGGTCGTGATGCGCGTCAGTCAATTCGTGAAGATGGCGCCCGTATGATCCCGATCTCGTCTCATTAGATTCACAACCTTGCTCAACAATTCACAATAAGCAATTTATATCTTTCTACGCTACGCATAGCAAATGTACCGAAGGCCAACAAAGCATGTGCACCTAAAAGCACATATTTTTTTGCGGACGTGAGAATTCTTAACATTTTCCAAAATAACTGGCACTAATTTTACAAATGGCTCAATATAATCGCAATGGCATCGCAATCGTATATTTTGACATTACTACCATATAAAATGTGTCAAAATATACAATTGCAGTGCAATTGCGATTCTATTGAGTCATTTGTAAATTAGCGGAATTGGGGGCCAGATTGTTTGTCTTGCGAATATCTAACTTTACACCTGTAAGTTTTTGGTCAGAAATTTTAACTGAATCGTTAGAATTTTTGCTATCAGCGTTGTTTCATATTGGATGGCTAAGTGTCACTTTGGCTTTTTTAATAAATAAATATAGAAAGATTTCTATTATATATTCTTAACAAAAAGATCCAGCCTTTCAAACTTCGTTACTTTTTTAAATAGTTAAATAAGTAGATACTTACAGTAGCCATTTAGCAGAGATTAATCCAAATTTCAACAATCCAGTAATATAATTACACTTTCCACACAAATTTTGCTCATGCCAGTCAATGCTCAGACTGAGATGTTCCACTTCACTTTTTGATTTAAGTAAATAATCACTTGATTAACTGTTGCTCACAGACACAATAAATTTAGTAAATTCACTAAAAGTTTCTTCAATATGTTTTACGATTACATAAAACTCCACACACCGTAGCTGGGTTCACACCCAGTTCCAACTAGGTACCTGTAACAAGACAAAGCGGTAGTAAGTTTTATGACTTGTGCAATAACAAAACGAGATAAATCATAGTTATTGAATGTATGAAGATAAAATACAAAGCTACCTGGTTGACTCAAGCACTCATTTGAGTTCAGAAATTAGCACAAAATGAAGTAAGACGTAAAAAATGTCTGGTTTAAGAATAACAAGACGCACGAACAACTCGCTGACGAAACGCGAACTGACTGACTGGCGCAATGGGGGAGCCGCGCGCGGGAGGGGAGAGCAGACGGAGGACAGAGGGAGGGAGAGCGTCTGGTCGACTGGTTGGTCGACCTATTAGCTTGACACACACTACCGCAGTATCAGAAGATTGTAGGCAGTTTTTGTGCGAGTCGAAAATATGTACAAAGTTTGTCCATGTTTAATCAACAGAAGTTTTTGCGGTGTCACCAGTATGTCTCTAGTTTTTTTTTAAATACTAACTAAATAACATCTGGAGGTTAGTGACAAGCACTTTTCGGACTAGATCTGTGCATTCGCGGATCAATCGCAAGAGCATCCAAGAAGTAGTCACATACAACCTTCGGGAGTTCTCATGGCCACGCGCTCGAGCGTAAAGGTCGTCTCGCTGTTGCTACAGACAGACTACATCAAGCAACAACGTTTGTCGGACTGCAGAAAAACCTTTTGATTTTTTCGTCAAAGAACAACATAAGAAATGTGTTTTGTCAACGATAGATAAGTACGTAAGTATGTTGGTATGTCATGTATGTAACAAGGACCGCAAGAAAATAATGTTTGATAATTTTTATTGAGATATTGGCAGGAAACGTAGGTAGGTACCTAATTTTGGTTTTAAGCAAACCACTAAACAGCAATCACCTATCTAAACAGCATCGTTTAGGTATAACCTTTTTAGACTTTTCCTGCTCTTGGAAGATTTCATGTTCAAATTGCATTACCTATTTAGGAGTTAGAATATTGTCAGCAAATGTCGAGGAGTAAATTTACCTAGACGTAAAAACAAGTACCCTCAGGAGGTAAATAATGTAAAGTAAATGCGTGAAAATAAAAAAGGTAATGAAACTAGTTAGCAGAAAGAACATAAACGTTGGGGATGATATAAAATTACGAAAAATAGACCTACTATAGCGTGATAAAGACCAAATGCTAAATAACTATTCATTAACTGATAGCATCATTACTAACGAAATGACCCTTATTAGTAATATAATTATAATAATATACTTATCGAGAGAAAATGCTTAATGAATCAATCACAAATTTGAGACAGATAGACTCGAACAAATCAGCTTACCATAATTAGTTTTTTTATAATCAAAACAAAGATGTATCGACATCGACGTAATGATCCTTAAGCTACGTATCCGAAAAAAATTAAATAATAAAGACTTGGGTAGGTACGTATACGTATAATCTTCGTGGGGGTAACGCACTTGTTTGGTTCTCAGTCTATCTCGCTTACGCGCGCTTGTAGAGTTTTTTCCAATCCTACGCCAAGTCATCGCCTTGCAAGTTTTTCATTTTTAATGGCCGCCATACACCTCGTGGCAAAGCTGCCAAACCTTTCACTGGGCGACCGTCAATATCACAACACTATTGCAAAATTTTAAGTTAATTGTTTCTATCGGACTTGTTTGTTTGTGGGATTTATGAAAATTCTCCCGCTACGTAAGCTGACGAGTCGATACTACAACGACAATTTAAATCAGCGATGTTACTGGTTGCAAAACTGTTGATGAAGGTTAAATGAAATACAAAGTAAACTCAAGTTGCCATGTAAGCACTTGGACCAACATCGTTAGCATCTGGTCAGAGCGTACTTCGGCACGTACGGACTGTGTATATTTTAGAGATGTTTGCAGTATCGGTTCGCGATCGCGATACAGCGGCGTGTGCGCACGTTTTGCCGCGGCCGCTGCGACTGGGACCTGTTCTAGAGAAAGTGCCAGTTTCCAAGCGATTACTTTCCAAGCAGTCTTCGAGTAATCGAGTTTGGTCCGTGCGTGCGGTGCTGCAAGCTCGCCCGGAGACTACCGTTACCCCTTTTTTGCGCAACGAGGTCGCGCATACAGTTCATCATTCGTTCATTTAGCAACAGTTTTCACTTGTTTTAAACTAAGTATTATGTAAATACAGGTTTCTTTCGCGATGTTAATTTCAGTTTCAATAACTTTGACACTGTCGACACCAACAAATCTGATTAATGTATCCATCCAAAAATGGACGGACTTGGTCAAAATTTCTACGTAAATAACCAAAAATGTTAATGTGCTACAACAGTAACCAGAATTCGACACTTTATTTTAATTTCGTATAGCTTATAATGCAATGAATTACCTACAAAGTGAAAAGAAAAACGTATTAGTAAAAGTAACGTAGCACTAACTATGTAGTTTTTAGACAGATGTTCAAAATGAAACAGATTGGGCGTGGTATAATGTTGTGAATAAGGACGATACAAGAGTAAACTTTTAGTAAGTAGAGCACAAATCACCTGCTTGCTGGTATGTTTTTTTGGACCGCGATCGTGGCTGAAGGGTGCAAATATTGAGCAGAAATTGAGGTGGTTTAGAGATCAAATAAGGGTCGTCTTTGCCACATATTGTAGCCTTTGTAGGTAGGACATGCCGGGATAAAGCGGCGGTCGTTCTAGAGGGCGAACCTAGAGCTAATGCCCTCTGTTCGTGACGCGATCAACTCCTCTTGCGTTAGGCAATCGATATCTGCCTACACAAATTTACAGTCTGGTAGCTAAAGACATGCCGTCGTCCATATTATATGTAGTTTATATTTTGAATTAAATGCTATCTATTTCTTTGTACAACCACAGATAAGATAATACTATGGCACAACTAAAGCCCACAATCGCATGATATATTGCACAAGTGCATTCAGTTACTCTAAACTAGCGAGTTTTCTTAATCGAATTAGAAAATTAAACGAATTTTCATTATCTAATATTAGAATTGTAAAAGTTTGTTTGCTATTTATTTTCAAACACAAAATTCGAAAATAGACCACATTTGCAATAGACTTTTTCTTAAATTAACATTTATAGGGTGCTTTTTTGCCGGGATGTAATCTTTAATCACACAGGAACTCTTTCATGTCTTTCGTGAATACTTCTCATATGATCTTTTTTTTATATGATCCGACACATGAGCGATTTTAACATACAAAGGTCCTAAAAAAAAAATTTAAAATACTAAAGATTTTCTCTCGTCTCTAGAAGAAACGTTGCTCAATCGTCTACTCTTGTTAAAATAATAAAGACTAATATTAATAATGTAGCTCCAGGATATGTAACCGTTCAGTAAATACTACCTACAGACGTTCGAAACCTGCGTGGACGTAAATACGAGTAGCGAGATGTGACGCGAATAGATTTTACTTAAGAGAAAAATACATTTTGATACTGTATTTTTCATTGTTTTTATGAGTTTACCTACTTCAATTCAATTATACTAAAAATAACAGTTTCGCAAAATTGTTCACTTGAGTTACTTGTTTGAACGGCTTTTACGGTTTTATTGCTAATTAAAAAGGTATTAAAGTAAAAGATAGGTAACAGAAATGTTGATATACTTTATTTGATATTTTAGTAATTAAATTGCAATTATAATATCACTATATAAACTTGAAAAATAGGTATATCGCCCGCCCGGCATGCGAGGAGATGCGGGTTCGAGTCCCGCCTGAGACCTAGGTACTATCAAACTAACCTTGTAGACTTTTTTTCCAGACAAAATTAAAATGGGGAGAACTCCCCCCAAAAAGTCTACAAGCGTCTACCTACTAAAAAGTGCCATACTCTGTGTGATTTAAATGTAATATTCTCACAACATAACACTTTACCCGTAATATGCCTCTTAAGGGGAATACTGGAGCTATGAGCTGCCCCCAATGGATTTAATTTTATTGGTGACACTTTGTAACGCATAATGTTCATTGTCATATTTTCAATTGACATACATCATATGGCATACAAATTAATACGCATAATAGTGTTTAGCAAAGTTATTATTACGCATAAAAATAAAAACGCGATTTGTAGAAAGGCATAATAATAAAAGCCATAATCATATAAATCTATATTTTCATTTGCCATAATTTTATAAAGCATACTTTGAAATGCAGATTTTAATTATGCATAGATGACCATATTCATAATTTTGTCTGACATACTTTTATAAAGCATAACTCAGTGAAGCCATATATTTATAAAACATATCTATAACGACCATTTGGATCAGCGGTAGTAAACGCTGCTTCTGAGCCATGGGTCGCGGGTTCGATCCCCGCACAGTACAAATATTTGTGTGCATGAACATGTCTGTTTGTACTGGTCTGGGTGTTTTCTATGTATTATAAGTATGTATTTACAAAAAAAAAGCATTTATGTAAGTTTATCGGTTGTCTAGTACCCCTTACGACAGGGTACTCTTAATAGTAGCTTAATTTGGGACTAGATGGCTCTGTGTGGCCCAGTGAGGCATGTCTTTAAAGTATTTATTATTTTATTTATTTATCCATAAATTTAATTTTTACTTTACCATGCATGTTTATTTATACCTAAGTAATTGTTTTTTATTCGAAACAGCGAAGTATTTTTAATGCTAAAATTGTACATAAATTTCAAAGTAAAGAAATCAATATTAATACGAAGTAAATTATATTTAATCCGACTGGCTGTGGTCCTTCGCCGTGGTACTAGTCTGCCCTATACTAGAGTGCAATTTAAAAGCCGGAGGCGCGGAGGGAGTGCAGTCCTCGCCCGCTGTAACGAGACTCAGGCGCCCGAACGAGCTGGAGCGGCTGTGGCTGGTCGCCGAGGCGCCGAAGGCGCCGATGGCGATCCAAAAAGCCGAAGCTGCGGAAGCTCGCCTGGGCGCATGAGGCTCGTTACGCAAGGGCGGAAGGGCTGCACATCCTGCAGCGCCGGAGAAGAGCAGAAAGCGCCGAGCGCCAGAGGTACTAGTCGCTTAAATGCCAATCTGCTGACATAAAAAAAATATATAAATCTTCAAGTATCTCAGTAACGGTGCGTCATATCCAAAAAATAATGAAAATTTCGACCCCCTTTAGAAAGGCCCAGACAGATCCCGGGCCCATAATATCTGACCTCAAAAAACGGTCAAGTGTGAGTTGTAAATTTTTCCCATATTAAATTGGCAAAATTTTTCCAACTCCCAGCTCCATACAAAATGTCTACGAAAATTCGGCTATGTCCTGCACCCCCTTTGCGACACGAGGTAGGAAAAAATTTTAAAGTCCCAGCACCATACAATTTTTTTTTCGAAAAATTTAGAAATTTTTTTTTTTTGATTGCTATATTTTTTTAAGGTTTGTGAAAAAAATAATTAAGTGTTATTTTAGTGCACCCCCTTTGCGACACCCGGACCTAAAAATTCGTTTATGCGTGGAAATTTATGCTTTCTGTAATTATGGTAAATGAGTGTTATTCCTTAGGACCTTTGGGATTTTGCCGGTTATTCTTATTAAATATATGCTTTTTAAATATTATGTCTTTTGAATATTATGTTCAACAAAAATTATGTCTTTCATTACTAATGCTTATCAAAATTATGCCTTTCTATGATTATGCCTCACAGGTTTCGGCCATATGATATTATGCGTTGTGAAATTATGCTTTAATGGCTTATGGCAATTGACTATTATGGCCATCATCATTATGCATTGTTAGTTTATGGCGAAAAACGTTATGCGTTTCAATAGGTAACCAATTTTATTACTTCTAAACAAAATCAATTCACAAAAAACTAGAACAGTATCATGTTAGCAAATTACTTCAAGTATTTATTGAATCACTGTTAATTGCTTTGCATTCTGGCATTATTACGTATTTTTTTGCTAAACGCGGCCGATTTTGGCGTTAGCGACAAATTCGCATTTATAAACAACTAAATGAAAAGTTTACTGTGATTCAATAAATACTAAAGGTAATTTGATAAAATTGTTATATCAATTGTTTTAGTTTTTTAAGAATTGATTTTGTTTAGAAGTAATAAAATTAAATCAATTGGGGGCAGCAAATAGCTCTAGTAGTAACCCTTAAAGCAAATATAAAGTTTAATCTTAAATATTGAAAGCGGCGCGATATCGTAAATAAAATATCTGCAGATTGGCGCCAGGAGGCGCTTTGATCTGACACGTTTTCAATATTTTAAATAACCTACCATTGCATCCGGATAAGTGTGGGCTAGTGTCGAAAAGAAGCATCGCAAAGCAAGCACTCTGGTCACTACTGACAGCCTCTTTTTAAATATTTATGTTAGCAAAAATAAAAATGCCAACCTGAGAATTTAATACCATAAATTTCTGTCGTTTATAATTAATAAAGTTCAGCAATATAAATATACATTACTTTTGAGAATAACGTGAATTATAAAGACGACTACAACTTTATCAAATCGATAATCTAATCTTCATAATATTTCTTTAGGCTTAGGTACATTATGTATTAATAAAAATGACGAAACAATATAATTGTAATTAATCAGGACGTTCAAAGACCTTCCTATATCTGGGTTCATTAATTTGACATCCGGTAACTTTGATGTGTGTACGAGTACCTATAAACGACTACGTAAGTAGCAATACTTAATAGAACTCATTTAAGTAATAAACGTGTTTCCGAATAAATAGCCATTTAATTAAGTTTTTTGTCACTTACAGTATTAAGTCAGTAGTAGATGTATTAAAACCATATCGAGTCTTTAAGTATGCATATTAACGTGATCAATAACTAATTGCGTTACTAGGTAATTGATTATTTATTTTTAGAATATCCAGAATTAGTGCTTATTTTAATTGATTCGGATTTTATAGCTCTGAAATTAGAATAAAATGCCGAAAAATAATTTAAAATGTAGAGTAGAACCGAATGTAGAGTCTTAAAATTTTAAATTTTAATTTTAATTTTCTCGCTGTACTGTGATATTACTTATACCTACGTAGAACACAATTTATCTAGAAAATATGCGTATAACACCAAAACCTAAACATCAAAAAACATGTCTAATGCCCGCTGGTAATAGATATTGTGCAGCTTTTGTCAACTACTCAGGTACTTGACTAATTTTAATTTTCAGTTGATTACTACAGTTTTATTTTTGATTTTTTAGTTCAATCTGTTTTAATTATAATGAAAATTAGATATACATATTAACAAATGTAATGCTATACTGAAGCTTGCATAGGTAAATAATTAAACAAAAACAGTAATTCATAAATTTGTTAACGATTTGTAAACATTTCATGTTCAATTAAAAAGTTTAAAAAAGCGCAACAGCTTAATAAACAGATTATTTTTTAAGTTTATAACATTCTAGGATTTAAATGTACACTGGAACTGTATAACTTTATACTTATTATTATGAAATAAAGACATTATGAAATTGAAAATTGAATTGACTTGACTAATTTAAATTATACACAAAAGTGATTACATTATTTAAGCACATTTTTGTGTATCATGCCGTACGTTCCATACGTAAGTTGCCATAATATACCTCTGTATTAATGCCATTCAATGGAACGTAGAGCATGTTGCATTGCTAGCGGCACTCGGCAGTGGCCTGACCTTCGCCTGTGGACGCGGCAATTGGGTCACTGGGTCAGCAAATTTGCGCTTTTTTTCGCACCGCACACAATTTTACAATTTGTTTGAAGTCGCACAACAGTACAGCTAACCTTAATGGTTAGCAAGTTTATTTATTGTAATAAGTATGTAGACTTTTAATTAAGTTTACGTTGTGCGACCGTGGCCTTTAAATGGTTGCTAATAATATTGATGAATACTCCGGTGGTATTTTGGTGGTCGGTTTTGACTGTTGTCTATGGGGGACGTAATTTAATATCTAGTATATTTATTTGTTTAACCAATTCAGGCATCAAACGTGAATTAAAGTTGTTCTTAGCAGCATATCGATTGGAAACATATCTTAGACGCTATTAAATATTTAAAAGGAAACATAAAGATTTTGTCTGAAGACTACTGTACCTTAACTGAACGTCTGGCGTAATTTAAAAATTGATGTTCCACCTCTCGTTTGTCTATGTCTGTCCTGTCTGTCTGTTTTAAATAGGTATACCTATGTTAATTTCATTTCAGCAATAATTGCTAAAGATTTAGATACGATTAGTAGACTGGATCCAGAAGTAATGTTGTAAAACTCGTTAATAACTGTGGATAATTAATTCTTACCGTAATATTTTACTTTATTATGATTTTATGTTCCCATTCAATAAACATGTTGAAAATTTCTTTTTACATGAAATACAAAGCGTTTTATTATTTCTGGTCGCAGGTAGTTGACTCTCCCCTTTTAAATTTAGACACGGGTACAAAAAATCTATAGAAATCTTAACGCGTTCTTCGCCCTTTCTTTGGTTAGGTGACTTGCGTAAGGTACCTACACGCTTGAGAAGTGGAATTAATAAACATAATAATAAATTCGTAGAGAAGTGTTAAAATCTACTCCTTATTGAATTAAAATTAATAAACTTTATCATTGATCTAGGTAACTAGTACTAGTTTATGCTTCCACTTAAATGTCTTTTCGAATAGCGTTCGTCGAACACGTTTAATTAGATCGTTGACTATAATTATCCGTTTCATCTGCTTTTTCTTCATATTCATATAATACGTTGTCCTAATGATCAATTTTTTATTAGAAAATACAAAGGCAATGTTCATCATAATCTGAAAATTATGCCTTCAGCTTTCGCGTAGCGATGATTGTCAAGAAATAGCATGATTCGTGACAAGTATCACCATGATGGTGATAGAAGATAAACTAAATTGTCAGCGATATAGATGTACCTAAATCATAAAGTTGTCTCTCTCTGACTTTAGCCAAAAATTCAACAACAGCATGAAGAGTCGGATTTTTAATGCATTATGTAACAATTCACTTGTAAACTGCTACTTGACCTAAATACCTACCTGTACAAGTGATTGAAGATGTAGGGTCCCGTTACATTTCAATATTTGTTTATTTGTAATGTTTACATACTGTCCTACTTATTTTTCCTAAGGTTATTTTATTGTTTTATATAGTAATGTCGTCTAAAAATCTTCTATCGAAATTTAATTTTTAACAATTGCTTCCGAAAATATAAACTATGCACTTACTTTAATAAACGGTCAGCCCTTTGGGCCAATTTTTTGTAAAATTAGTTCGTTCGGCCATTCATCTTAATTTTTTTGCCTAGGCCGAATGGGCCAGATGTTGCACAACGCTCGGTACAATGTCGCCGCGATGACGCGCCGCATTTGAACTGACTACATAATAATACTACCCCACTTTCAATGTGTCGGTGTGAACTATTTGACACCTGCAACCATTGCTCTACAATAGGCTATTTGACTAGTTTTTGAAATCCATTTTATATTATTAAGTAGAGGTTGAAGAACCCAGTAAAAGTAGTTTTTTTAAATTCTGGTACATATTTGCTGAAAAATATCAAAATGAAAATTGAAAATTGAAATAGCGCGCCAAAACGCTATTTTGTCAATATGGCGCTGCAATGGGGTCGGTGACATCACCTGCCTGTCTTGTGATCTGTAGCTTATATCATCCACATACATTTGTTGCAAACAAATAACGAAAGTGCGATTGGATCTATATTTTAACAGTGACTTATGTAATAAAATGAGTTTCCAATGGTATGCAGTTCCAAAATGTTTAAATACTTCTATAAAAACTTCGGAAAACTATTTGTTAGTGTTTAAAAGAAAGTCTAAGTGTGCCGAAAGTGGTTGCAACTATTTCGGCGGGATCATAATAACATAGCGAATAGTATAAATATTTTCTTCTGTAAGGACCATTTCGATTTTCGATGTAATTAAACATAATATTTATAATTTTTAATAATTAGGAATGTAAATATTTTGTTATTGGTTTGAGGTTATAATACCTACCTCTAATGTTTTTAACAGAATGCCTCTTGCAACTCACTTCGAATATTTCCGATGTTTTCATAATATTAGCTAAAAATTGTAGCTACAGCCTCATGATTTAAATAAACATTACACTTAAAGATCCCGACTAACTAGTTTGTTTGTTAGAGATTTTAAATGAATGGGCAGGTTACTGCTTTCTGCTTTACAAAATCGCTGTCCATGGTAAAAGTAATTGACAGAATTTGTAAAATATTAGAAATAATTAACACAAAAACAATGGATCCTATTATTATAGGAAAGTATTATCAAAACATTTTGAAAAGCTATTAAAACACAAGTAGGCAAGTTATCAAGCAGGTGACGTCATCATAAACCCGACCAATCAGGAGCGTTTCGTGTCACGTGACAAATGTATAAATAAATGCATTTTTATTTCTGGATTTATAAATAAATCGTTTATTATTTTCAACTTCCGTTACTAAATAACCATTTTTAAACTCATAATATAAGCTGATAATAGTAATTCGCACTTTATTTTTCGCATTGTTAAATAGCCTATTGTTTTTGGATTGAGCTAGAGCTAGAGAATAATAACACCTAGAAGCCGCGTCTGTACCAAAACGTAAGCGTAAACGCGCGTATTATCCTTGTGTGCGTAAGCTGAATAAATCTACGCTCTTTTAACGCACACAAATATGGCTTCAGTGTTACCAACATCGGGCGTTTACCCACAAAAAATGGGAAAACGTGTTGTTTTGTTATACGAAGATTTGCCATGTGTTTAGTATGATCTTTAAATACATAAGAAAATATGATTACATTCATAAGTATATTACATATTTATTAATCTAATGACGAATGCCACCGTTCAATGTGTTTAAATTTAAATGAATGTATGATTGTATAAATTCACATTAAGAAATTATTTTCATAGAATTAATAACACCAACATTTAGTCTAAACAGTATTAAATAGCTGTTATGGCAAATTCAATATTTTTCTCAATTTTAAAAACCAACTAAAAAAACTGTGTGTAATTTTTTTCCCACAACTAGCAACACTGATGTTGATAGGTTTTGTGTTTCAAATTATTTGTTTTTAATTCGATTTACGTACAGAAAATGTATAAACTGTAAGTACTTACCTGTGAAATGAAACTTTATCACTTTCTTTTTGTTTCTCTGATATGCTATCTCTGATTCTTCATAGTGCAAACAGTATTTGACGTTGAGCACTGACAGCTCGCGGAACGAAGTAAGCCAGATATGGCTAAATTTTAGTTGCGCGTTTTTCGTGCTTACATTCGGTTTCTAGGTGTTATTATTCTAAGGTTGAAACAAAGTGGAAGAATTAATATTGTAATGCGATTGATATAACTTCGCCTTAAGTTTACAGCGATCTTTCATGGTACATATTTATAGTTTAGCAGTATGTAGGTTATCTTGCTAATAATAATACTCCAGTATTTAGAAGGGAGTGTCTAAACTAAGTAAGCTTATATCTAGTCTTCGCCAATAGTGAAAGATTTGTAATTATAGTGTGATTATTTGAGAACACGACAAATGTTGTATCGCTCTTTCGTGTGCGAGCGAGAGAGTACACTATTGTGCGTAGCTCGCACGACATAAATATAATATATTTTGCTGTGAGAAACAAAGAAGTCTCCTCAAGACTATGGGCAAACTATACGAGCGTGTTCTCGTTTCCCGCCTAAGAGATTACATTTTCTCGAACAATCTCTTAATCAACGAACAGTTTGGCTTTAGAGCCTCCCACTCTTGTGTCGAACAGGTGCACCGCCTAACGGAGCACATTCTCGACGGCCCCAACAGACCCAAACCGATGGTAACCGGTGCACTCTTCTTCGATGTAGCGAAAGCATTTGACAAAGTCTGGCACAACGGCTTGATCTACAAGATGTACCAACTCAAAGTGCCCGACAGTCTCGTGCTCATCCTGCGAGACTTTCTGTCAAATCGTACATTTCGCTACCGCGTAGAGGGGTCCTATTCATCCCCCCGCCCCATCAGGGCTGGAGTACCTCAGGGCTCCGTGCTATCTCCTCTCCTCTTTTCAATCTTCATTAACGACGTTCCCAGGTCACCGCAAGTAGAGCTAGCTCTATTTGCGGACGACACAGCCCTCTATCACTCTGGCTACCATGCCGGTTACATCATTAAGGCACTACAACGTGCACCCCATCCCTAGGTGACTGGTTTAGGATGTGGCGAATAGAGGTAAACCCCGAGAAAAGTGCAGCAGTGTTCTTTACTCGGGGTGTCTTCGCTTCGAAACATCCTAAAGGATGTCTCACACCAATCACCCTTTACGACCGTCCGATCCCTTGAGAGAAGACTGTCAAATACCTAGGTGTCACCTTAGACCGGAGAATGAGTTTTGCACCTCACATCAAACGCGTCCGTCAGACTGCAGCCTTTTACTTTTCAAGGCTCTACTACTATATCGGCAGGAAGAGTAAAATGTCACTTAGAAATAAGTTGACAATTTACAAAGTATTCGACCCGTAATGACTTACGCTAGTCCAGTCTTTGCTCACGCCAGCCCCTCAGAACTAGAAAGACTCCAAATCCTCCAAAACAAATTCTTACGCTTTGTCACGGACGCCCCGTGGTACGTGCGTAACAACAATTTGCATCGCGACCTTAATATTCCGTCGATTGCCAGCTTTATGAAAGAAGCGTCTCAACACTTCTTTGATAAAGTCGTCAATTATAAGAATCCTTTTATAGTCAAAGCCGCCACCTACTCGTGCCATAAAGATGTCGAAGCCCGTTTCCGCCGACCGAGAAACGTTCTCGAAGATCCCGACGACAAAATCACATCATTCCTTAATCAATTCACCACTCACAACAGTACACACCCGACAAGCACTAGGTCGAATCAGCGCACTCGCCGGCGAGTGCGAGGACCCTTGCATCATTTCGGCAGGTACAGACATGTACCTGGCCGCTTCTCACCCGTCCGCCCTTCGGACGACGGCCCAAGACGAGGTCCGAGCCTACAGAGGCGCCCTTGAGGCCTAGTCTGCCCCCCTCGATCGGGCCCACTAGAACGGGGCTCGCGTAGATCGGTCTGTATGCACAGACCAGTCTGTGTTGCAACGCCGAGCTACGCGATGCAACCACTAGTCGGGTTGACCTCCTGGCCGGGTGCCCTCAGCACCCGGCACGGTCTGATAGCGCCGCTAGTACGGGGCCCTTGCGCTGGCGCAAGGACTCTCCTCGCGCTCGAGGTTCCCGCTAGTAGGCCGCTTTTGGTCTGAGTGCCTTCCGCACTCGCCTAAAACCCGCCCGGTGAAGCTGTAACGGCCTTCTGCCACAGCATAGGTCTTTATATGATTATATGATGATGAGAAACAAAAAGCGGTATAACTATTTGAAGTTTTATCGAGTCTACAGGATGCTGCTACAATAGGTTCAAACTGTTTCTTTCTTTGGAGGTCTTTTTTTGAATTATGCTTCTTCTATTGTCTACTTCTACTTCTATCTGCTACTACTCTCTACTTCTAAATTTTATTGAACGGAATACCTAATAGGTAATATCATTTAACACTGTAAATAATTTTAGAAAAAAGTACGGTATTATTGGTTTATACACGGTGTATTTTCAACCACCTGTAAACGAAGCCCACGTTATTTAAACATTATGTACGTTACCACGATGTAATACATAATGGTCCAATAACGTGGGCTTCGTTTTCCAGGTGGTTCAAGAAGCATGGTGTATAAGGTTTGTTTCCAGTACTTATATTTTTCAGAGGCTAGCTTGTTATATGAAGATTACAATTAAAATAATATATTATATTCAAATAGGTAACTTTATTGTCCACAAAGGCACACTTTTAAAGTGAAGACTCTTTCCATCGCTCTTTGCGCAACTCGTAGTTTTTCGGCTGATTTTTCGGTCCGGGTTGTGGTTTCCATGCCGTATGACAACACTGGGATGATGCACTGGTTAAACACTTTTGTCTTCAGATGTTGTGGGATATTTTTAGAATTTAGTATTTGTTTGTTAGCTCCATATGTAGATCAAGCTTGTGCTATCCTACGATCTACTTACGCAGTTTGGTTTCCGTAGCCCAGCGTTATTTTGTGACCCAAGTAGATATATGTAGTGGTCTACGACTTCGACTGGCAGCATTTGGCTCACCACATGAGGAATGTTGGTCATGATTTTGGTCTTAGATTTATTCATAACGAGACCAATTTTTCCAGATTCTACCTGCAACTCATGAATCATTTGCACCATTGTCTCCACATTATCGGCAAACAGCGCTACGTCGTCAGCAAAGCGATCCACTCTCCATCGAAGTTCAGACCTATATTATTCCAAGCAAGGTTCTTGAAGATGTTCTCAAGGGCTGCTGTGAATGATTTGGGAGATATAGTGTCTCCCTGACGGACTCCTCTACCTAGTTTAAATGGTTGAGACATCTCATGGAGGGGTATCGATAAAGTTGCGTTTTGCTGGAGATGTTTGATCAGCTTTATGTATCTCTCATCTATTCTGCAATCTGCAAGTGCTATTATACGTTTTATGTACAAACATATAACATGTGAGAAAACAAGTGTCACATAATCTGTCTACAACAGCTAAAATGACTAACAGTAATCGTGCGCATCGAACGAAACCGTCTGGACGAGACGGGACGGATTCGTACATAAGAATATGTAGGTATTAGTCCATGCGCGAGCGGGGTGCGCACGCAGCAAATAATAAGTTGTGGCGATTACAGAAGCGAGTCATCGACCTTCGAAATATCTGACCTGGCGCGCGCAAGGTTGCTTGCGGGCGCGACCACGTTATTCTCGACTACTTTAAACATTCCTTGATCAGAATCTAATACAACTTCGATTCATATAAATATTCATTTAAGGTAAGCAATCGCAAGCCCACTTAACGTTATCGTACATTCGCTCTTGTTGGCTGATACTAAATATTTTATCTACAGGTTGTTATTCTGATGCTAATCTGCTGAATACAATCCACGTTTGTGTTCACGGTGACCTTTATTAGCGGAATTGGTTAATCCAAGGCTTGCAACAATATACTGCAGAGAAATCAAGTTTTTCAAGATCGAATAACTCTGTAAATTATTTTTAATCCAATAACTCTGGAAATGTCAATAAACTTTGAAGGCGGATTACTATCGAAACAAGTGCGGAAGTACCTGTGTAAAGGTCCATTATCATCTTAATCGTAGATGGCATTTCTTTTTTCTTTAATTAGACCGTAATTTAAGGGTCACTGTGGCACATTTTTCTCTAATCATTTATTTGTTTCCCCCTACCACTGCTTTGAAACAATTTGCAACCGGAGAAATTAGTTTCAATTTTTAATTCGTTTTATTCAAATATTATTAGATAGAAATCCGGTGCCTACTTTGCTTTACTATTATAGATTTGAATGGAATGTTTTTACTGTTAACTTCCCAACGTGAGACTTTATTTTATAATAAAGAGCATGTTTACTTGTTATGGAATCTAAAATATCGAAATATTTAAATAAAGTAACTTTCTTATTTAGGAAAAATCAGCGGAAAATGTGTCTTGCGATTGTAAGAATTTAATAATGGTTTTCAAAATATTTCTTAGCTTTGAAATAAATAACTATATCATGTTAAGCAAACTCTACGACTGCACGATTTTTATGAAAGTCAATTAAATTACATGTTATTTTTAACTAAACGTGTTACCCAAAAGAGGTGGTAGGTGAAGGTGCAAAACTGCAACGTCAAACTCTAGACAATGACTGATATCATCGGTATTTTAGCCCCCTTTATTCATTTAACAAATGGCAATGTTAAAACTTCAATACGCAAAATATTTCAGTCGTATAAACACGGCAGAGTTTACCAAACAAGTGTGTCAACGCTCGGGCGCAAGCACGTGGTAACTGTTTGTTTAGTTTTATTCCAGTCTCAACGAGAGAACACGAATATTAAGTCGTCTTTCCAACTGTAATATTGGTTTAGTGAAGATAAAACTGAGGCAAGCCAAAACCACACTTGGATCTTGGAGCTTGCTGATTAATTTATCGGTTTGTTGTGTATCCTAACTCCAGTGATTAATAGATGGAGTTCATGCCAACCAACTGCAGCAGTTAAATATTGCACAGTAAGCGGTAGCAGAGACGATACTATGTAGTCTCTTTCTAAAAGCCGATACCGTGACGAAAGAAACGATTTCCCCGTTTAATTATCTGAACGGAACTCCCTGGGCCGCGACAAGATGTAATCACAGGCTTGCCGCCTCGCTCGTGCCGGTTACAGCTGAAGTCGTACTAGGTAATTTAGATAAAAGCGAAGACATTAATTGCGACAATCACTACGACAGTGTAATGTTTTGCGATAGCCAAAATAATTTCTATAAACCTAGACCACAAAATACATTAATACCAGCACCTGGAACGATTTCAAAAACCCTATTAATTAAAGAATTATAATTGAAAAGTACTAGAGCCATCCAACATATGTATATTCTTTATTTCTCTCTATATTATGCTTAACCTACTACTTACTTACTCACTATATTATACTCTTCATAACTACCTACTTACCCTTAGAGGGAAATGATTGAGTGCTCTGGTGTATATTTAGATAAATACACAAAATATAAATAATGTTAGTGTAACGCACAAAGAATTTTTATTATACCTATATATAGATGATTTCCTGACCTATATATACACATATATAATATAATGTACCTACCTACTGATTGCAATTTAACAATAAGAGAACACTATCGACCTGTTGTAACTGGCTTGAGTTTGGAGCGTTATGGTGTGAGTTTCGTTTGAGCGCGCATAATTTAGGCGTCTTAGCGTACCGTACGTGGACGAATGAGGTCGTCAAGTGAACACCCCGCCAAGGAGAACCGTTGACCCCCGAGCACATCCGCGTACTGGCCAAGGAACGAGAGCACGACAACCTCACCGTAATTGCACACTATAAAATAATCAACCTGATATTCGAAAGGCTGCATGCCCATTTCAGGAAAATTATTTTAATAATGTACCCAAACGAGAAGTGTATGCCGATTTAATATTCCAAAATTGACTTTCTGTGGAGTTCTCCTGGGGCCTTATTCAGCTATTTCAATTGCAGTTCGATCGTGATTAAATTGGACGATTTTGACATTTAGCTCATACTAGAACTGTCAAAAACCTGCAATTCAATTACGATTGTGATACTATTTGGTTACGCGAATTAGGGGACTGAAAATAAACGCTATACAATTGACACCGAAAGTACACGATCACTCAAGAAATTAAGTAATCGATATTTAATTTTTTAAAGAAACTAACTAGATTTTATTGAACGTGCTTTTTGTGTTCAATACAAACGATGATATCATACGTACAGACGAATCATAAATTAGAATAAGTTGTTTACCTTTAGGCAAGACAGCAAGAAGTTGACTTAGTGATTTTGTATTGGTTATTTCCAGATTATTCTGTCAAACAATTGGACTGTCCTAAGGTTTTTTGAATTTTACTAATATTCTTCTGAAATTGGTTGTAAAATAAATACGAGTAGCATGCCACGCAATGGTGAATCTAGTGTTATTGATTCTGTTTTTAAAAAAGTTCAAAGTTATGGGATGTGTTTTGTGCTTAAAATGTTAATGACGAGTTTGTTTTTGTTTCATAAGCGCTCCATTTTACTAGAGACAATTTCAAAGAGATCAAAACAAATTAAGGAAGATAACCATCAAATTACCCACCTAATATAATTTAATTTGTTATTCGTAGGTTGTTTGTTATATTATTTCAATGTAAACATTAACATTCAATTTAACATGAAGAAAATAAATTCCGAAAAATAATCATTGGGAAAACCTATTGACCTGCGAATATAGCAACCTTGAACTCCGCTGATAGTTAAAATACACAACAACATATTACTCTTTAACTGAATTTGTTTAATTTTGTACTTTTATTTAACTGACTTAGTTGCTGAACAACCTGGTTTATGTAGGTAATAATATCTCATCGTTTATTAAGAATATTTATAAACTGTAAAATTTGACACTGGCTTTGCCTTAAACCAGTTAGAATAGGGAAAACTGGCACTACATTTTCTTCGTTTATGATGATATAATAGTAAACATTTTCTACCTTTTTTTATATAATGATAATAGCAAAAATATTCCGTTAAATCAAGAACCTTATGTCCTTGCAAAACTTTGTCTGAAGTACTCTTTAGGTTGACCATCATGACACTCATAGAAATGATGGTAAGATTGAAGTGCCAGCTCCACACAAAAAACTTTTCTGAAATAATTCCTTGATTATATCTATCGCTTATACTTTTAATACCTACGAGTAGCTACATATTTTGCTTAGTGTATTTGGACAGACGACACATTTAATGGTATCACATGGCATACCTTTTTGGTGACAGATTGGTTTCTTTCCTGATTTCCTTCCTCTGACCTTCTTCTATTTTTACTACAAGTACGACAGGTACAACCATAAGACGTATTAGTTTATTATTTTTTTCCTCCAAAAGAATAAATAGAGGATAAATTGAAAAGGATAAATTTAAATTGCCGTCTTCCATTATTACGTTACCACGGAGTTACAAAGAACTTCAGCAACTTATAATAAAGAAAATGTTAATCCAAATGGTAGGTACACCAGCCTACTGTAGTTCTGATGACCCATTAAGTACTTCTAATACTTGAAGTTGTTTTAGCCTGTAGCTGGCCTAGTTGTTAAAGTTGCAACAAAATTGTTTATTCAAAGTCGGCACCATTTCCTTGGGTAAATAGGCCTGCCCTGCCTTTATACCCCTTCGGTCGGTTTACGGTCGAACTCGAATATAGTCTGAAACACAGAACATAGAAAGGTTCTGTGGTCTGAAATCTGTTATGGCGTATCAATTCATTTTCCGGTGATTATGTTAGACTAGACTATGGACTAGACACACTACCACATTTATATGTCTATGTATTATCTGCCTCAGCGATGCAATTTTCTTTTAAACTGTGACCAAAAATGCTGCCGATTTGTTAACTTTCTCTATTTTTCGTCGGTTCAAAAATATAGCTTAGAGGAATGCCACATTAGGAGTTGACGTTATAAAATAATCAACTTTAATGATCTACTGAAGTAACCTGAAAGCGAATTATTCCATGCGTGGACAAAAAACTTTCGCCTATTTTGGGCAGTGGTTACGATACTCTTGCGAAAGCGTTTGTTGCGGCACGTGCGTCGAATGCGAGCGGTTAGGGTTCAAGTTGCTTTGAATTTGACTTTTCAGTCTTCACTAAAGTTCAGGTGGTCTCCCAAATATGTCCCTAAGCGTCGGCTTATCAAGACATTCGTCGTATTATGCTATCTGTCTGCAAAAATGTCAATTTGTATCAATCTCTAAAAGACCAATGGAAAGATAGACAGACGAATAACCTACTAACAATAAAAACAAGTTTTATACGTGTTCTATTCTGTATTATAGTTAATACCTGGTAACGAAATTTTGTGCTAAAGAGTTATTTAAATACAAAAGCAAGAAGCAATGATCTAAAAGCAAAATATATTTTTAAATCAAACGACAACAATGGATATTTTGTCAGGAAACCATGCTCCTGGCAGGTCTACAAGGAACTGAATTTATTTTGAATATAAATACACAACAAGAATGTAAAATTATTGTAAATACATTTTGCAAAGTAGGTAAATAACAGTAATGTATCTACTTAAATGATTGTGAAATCAAACAGTTCAATGACTTGAATAACTGTGTACTGTGGTGTATTAGTCATTTCGTAACCATGTACCAAAATGCAAAACAAAATACCTATCTTTTGGAATCTTAGAGAGTTTATTCACTGGGTAGATCACTTAATACCTACCTATGAAATTGTTATGTTTATAACATTATAATTAATTATTCCTTACTAACGTTCTACAATGATAAAATAATACGGATTCAATTTTCCTCTTCAGTCGAAGCGTATGACCGCTGCCCCCTTATTTCGATAGCAGAATGCAGCCTAACAAGAATGTTCGACAGGTAACTACAGTATCCCAGTGTAAACTAGATAGCTTAGGGATGCCAATTCAAATAACTTTAAACACAACTTAGATAATGAAAAGGTTGTCCTGGTAACGGAAAAACTAGCCTAATACGTATAAAAATCAATAGTTAAGAACATTTTTTTTAGTTAAGAACTTTTAAACAACGTTTTTTATCGTACGTCAATCATCAATTTTATGGGGTATGCTTTATGTTATAACAGTAAGAGTTGCGGTTTTATTAAGGTCATAAACTGGTATTATTCTGAATTAAACTTTTATGGCTACAAAAGTTAACTGTTCCGGGATATCTGGTTTACCATAAGAATACTGTATATTGTGAGGTGAATACTCAATGACACTGGATAAAGTCATGGAGGAACCGAGTTCCTACAAAATATATGTAAGAAATTCTTCATACCTTCGATAATTGTTGGGTTTAATTAAAGCTACTAATTTAAAGGGAAAACCCCTCAGTTGGAAACCCTACTACATAGAGATGGTGAGCTACAGGCTTGTCCGGGAACTGGTTCAGGCGAGCCGGGACGGGGACGCGGGGCGCGGGCCCCAGACGGGGCACGTCATTGACCTGCGTCCCCCGCCCCCGGCCTGTCGCGACACCCGCGCGAACCGTAACTTCATTGTATTGCTTGCTGCACTGCGAATCAAATTTGATGTAGCGGAGACGACGGTTTTCGCCGACGATCGCCGAAAGGTATGTTTTCACAAAAGCTGACGCGACGAAGCTTGCACGCTGTACACAGAGACGATACTAATTCACTTAAGTGAACGTAACACTATTAGGAAATTGTAGAGTACGGCGAAACCTTCCAAGAGCTTCCGAGAGTCAAGTAAATTGACTTACCTGCGTTAAAATTTACATTGTAAAACATTGCTAGGATATTGCACTAAAATTGCATCATATGATTAAGAATTAAAAATATTTTTAAAATTTTGTAATCGGTAAGCGAATGCGGTAAGTAATAGAAATAATGAAAAACAAAAATAAAACAAAAAAGACTATGCGTATAATAAAGTATGGTGAGAGTGTCAGGCTACGTTTGTAACGATTACCTACCCAGTGGCACAAAATGTTAAAAAAGTAACTCCGTTTTTCTTTACTCGAACTGTGAATGTAATGTGTAATTTATTAATAATTATAGTAATAGAATTAGATTACGGAAGTCTTATACAAATGGTTTATTTTCAGAGAAATAGTGAGAAGATCGAAACCTGCGTTGCGATGGCTTATAAACTTGAATTGTATACTTATTCCAGTATTGTTACTACTAAACGCAACCCTGAAATGCTGAAATAAGTCTATTGGAAAATCATAAAAAAAGTATTCCGAAGGTCGCACTGTCTAGGCCGACACCGGCTGGCGTCTCGTTTTTGGCCAGTCGACTGGGTCAAGTTCATATTGAAAAATAAAAAGGTCGTCAAAGATTAGTTTTATATTTATAGCACTTAAAAAGTATTATAACTAATCAAAAATTACACCTACTGAGAAATCTTGTTACGTAGGCAATTAATTAACTTTCATTGTAACTAAAATAAGGAGGATGTTTAATCGAATGTGCTACGAAAAAAAAAACAGAAACGTAAATTTAACAATTTACAAAAAGTTACACAGAACAATTACTGTGATTTTAAGTATAGTTTTATATATGTTAGTTGTAACACACAAAAGTCTACGAGTGTGCATCTATTCGCTGGAAACAATATATTAGATACGATATACCTACTGCTCTATTTTTCGTAGAGCACATACAAAACGTTCTGTGTTTACATTCGCCACGAACTGTGGCCACGAATAATGAATTCTTTATAATTTGAACAGTATTTTGAGCTCATTACTTAGTCATGACACATTTTATTTACATTCTTCGCCTTGAAGTTAGTAATAAATCCTAATTACGAAAATAATTTGTATAGAAATCAATAAGTTAATACTAACTGGTCGATTTATGTTGATTTATAACGTAAAGCAATAGTATATCAAGGTTAAACTAGCGGGCATTTTAAATACCTACCCGATATCGATATTTAAATTCATTTATTGAATTTAAAAACGATAAACCAAGTGCGTCTCACACCACAACCAGTGTAGGGCCTGGAGTTGCACGTCGCAAATGCTGACTTATTTGATTTTATTATTCCATTTTTTCTTGCGGAAACCTGGCGAAGATGCTAGATGCTATGCATTCTGGAGTCACCTGGCATGTTTGGAGTAGAAGATAGGCCCAATAGAGAGGCTTAGTGCGGACAACGGGACAAGGCCCAGCTAAACCAAACCAAACCAACCGATCAATTTAGGAAACGATCTATTCTAAATTCGCTTGGGCCTAAAAGGGTATTTCGGGGTATAGTCTATTAAGGTTATAGTATAGTCGTGTTTAGGAAAGCACGATTAGCGGTTGATATCGTCTAGAAGCGAAAGTCTCTTCCGCAAGATATAACAGATAACAGCTTAATACGAGTTGAAGGCATCTTGGAAAACTATAACACCAGATCATCATCGAAGGATAAAGTATTTAAAAATAACTTATCTATTATTTGCAATAATTTAAATTCCGTAGCGACGGCACTTGTCAATAACAGGCCGTAGGTGGATGTATTCGTAGGCGTCTGTTGTAGAGTATTAAGAAAAACTCGCCTTAGTAAATTACACAGTCTTTATTTCATGGTCTATTTTTGTTCTGACCATTATTAATCATACGACAGACAACAGTAATCATAATTATTTTTCAGCAATTCCATTGCTAGTTTATTGATAACATTATTTTTGAAATGCATCTGGCCTGCCACGGTTATATTTTAACCAAAATCCATAAGACGCTATTTAGATTCACAGAAATGTTTTACTTGGCGGTTCATTAAATGAAGTAAAAAACCATAGGATCGGTTTAACAAATTTTCTGGTCTTTCGACTAATCAATCTCGCCTCATCTTACGTAGAAACAGTGTTATAATAACATCTGCTTGTGTTTTTGCTTCCCTTTCTATTATACAGAGAGACGCGAGCGGAGGTTGAATATTAATGTTCTGATTATGATGGCCGATGTGTTATGCTCAAAGCAGCTCTACCATGCTAACAGGTAGCTCTGTCCAATGTTATTAACACATATGGCTTTGTTTATACCAAAAAATGTACAAATCAAACGCTAGTCAGATATCCTTAGATTTCTACTTATTTTGTTTTTTTTGTTATATTTGATTATTTTATTACCAACAAATTTTTCAATATCATTGACGCGATAAAAATAACCATATGTTTTAAAAGCTTGTTTACTACACATTATTGTTCAGAACTGTTATTTATTATTATTACATGATTTTTCAAACATCTTGAATACTCCAAGCACAATAATTTATAGTTTTTATATAGTTCGTAAATAAATTTTTAACCGTGTTTAGAGTTTAGCCACCAAAATGGAGTTCTAAAAAATACCCATAATGAAAATCCTAGCTTAAAAACATTATTTTTTTAATAGTAAATATTTGTTAATTGTGTTAACTGAATAATTGTTTAAAAATATAACATTCTTGTTGTTACATTTACTGGGAGAGGCCACTGATTCCTAAGATACAGATTCGTCTAGTTTGGGGATCAGAATCTTTACTATAAAATTGTTCCTTTGTTATCAATAAAGATAAGATATATTATGTGTCACGTTGTTTGTCCGCGATGGACTCCTAAACTATACTTACCCGATTCTAATCAAATTTGCACACCGTGGGCAGTTTGATTCAACTTGAAAGATAGGATAGCTTACATCTCAATTTACAATCGCAATATTATTTTATTGCAAATTTTCTGTGTAACATGGTAAGGTAAACGCCATATTTGATGACAATGACATTGACGTTTTACGTCAAAATCCAATTTTATATTATTCTAAGGCGAAACGAAGTTCGCGGAGTCAACTAGTACTAATATGAAAATTCAATCGTTTTCTGCACCGGCATGCACTGACCTGACATTTGCAGACACCATGTAGGTATAGTATAGAATAATTTTTATTATCGTGTTCAATATCCTTTAGAGTCTTTTTCGTATACGCGGGTGTACACAAAGACAATGGATAATTATTATATTGTGAATCCCGAACATACGGGAACGGGATAGCGAGATATGTGGTAATTTGTCATATGTATTTGGGTATATGTCATACGTCATCATCATCAAATCAGCCTACATCATTCCGCTGATGGATACAGGTTTCTCCAAAAGTAGGATTTTGCCATTATCTCCACCCTTGGCAAGCAGGTTATATTGCTAACCACACGTTAGCAATATAATATGTGCTGATTTATTGAAAAAAAAAACCTTGCCTTAAACATAATATAACAGCCCTAAGAAGCCTATTAATATTACTTTGAAGCCGCCTTTTGTATCCCAGGTTAGAGCTCTACACACTGTTAGCCGCGATTTCGGCACAATACAGCAGTATTGAATCGCAGCTGAATCTGTTCGCTTTCATAAGTTATATCGAGGGTCTTTGATGTTTGAAGGTCGAACGTTGACTCAATCAACAAGCAATCTAAGTATAATAAATAACTAGTAAATCTTCCAAGCACGTTATGGAATTTCATCTAGCAAAGGCACTAAATCTGTAAGTATTCAACTAATATTTATGCTATTATGCAAAAGTAGCTCTGTCAATTTGGTATGAAAATATTTACATGTGAAAGTTTGCTTGGGGAATTCCTTTCAATCTGGTATATAACAGACCATAGCTATAACGAATCCTTAAATTAATCTCTTAGGTTCGCTTTATGTAACTATAACCAGGCAGGAGCGCGTTATCACCGCGCGAACGAAATCGCCAACATCTTATTAATAGTGACTAGTAGAATTAGATGTCCGACTCTTATAACAAGACAAATACTAAGAGTTAACATTGTTAATCGAATCGAGCTCCTGTGTTCCTTGGCTAAACTCATTCATTATACATAATACAATTTAATAGAACAATGAAAATCTCTAGCTAAGCAGGCTATAAGCTATCGCTACATTACCGAAGGACATGTTTTATTCAAGCTCCTGCTGAATCATAGCCTGAAACTTTAACTAATAACATCGATCTTTATTTCATCAAACCATTGTTCTATATCAATCACATTTCTATAATTTTAAATAAAAAATCTGTTTAGTGAAACTGTTTCGTTATGATGAACCTTCAATTTATTTATTTAGAACTAACTTGCTGGCATTAAGCCAAATAGTGGGCCGGGCAGTCCCACACAAATAAACAGTACTTACGTATTGTGGCCGAGACTCGGGAGACGTTTTATGCGGCCGATCGCATTTCCTGCAACAAAACACAAGATACTTGAGCTTTTATCAAGTAATAAATCTATATTTAGGTAAATTTATGTTTCCTGCCATTATTTACAAGGTCATGAGAACTACTATACCGTCAAGGAGGTTATTTAACACAATCTAAGTTTGCTTAAAATGTTACGCAAATACAACGAAACCGAGTAGATTACTTGTAATCGATAATTCGTGAGGCGTACATAGGTTCGACGTACTGCAAATTTCAAATTAGTTAAATGATCTCATAACCTAGCGTGTGGGCGCCTGTACAGGAGAGCGGACATTACCTCCAAATTATAGAATTACAGCCATTTAGAAATCCTAAGCAAATGAAAATTGAGACATCATTGAGGTACCTACGCAGTATTAATACTCGTATATTCCGGTATCAGTATACTGGTCTTGTAAGTATGGATAAAAATAAGTAAAAATAACCAATGTTCTTTTGTAATATAATTTTAGGTATAACTATAAAATTTTATTTGACGATCACAAAATAATAAATCTAACATCCTTGAAGTAGACAATAGATGCTAACTGCATGAGAATAGCATGAGCGCAAAGAAATCTATGTCGCCATCGGCCTTGCCTTGCTGAGACACACTTAAAGTCGTATGCTAGATTCTAGACTAGAACGTAAAACGAAAGTCAATTTGCACGATCAGTTTTATTATTTTCTAAATAGGTAATTAAAGCGGTTGACATGACGGTTAAAGGAAAAAGTAGATACTTACTACGTAGTCGACTCTTAAACTTTATTGAGCCAAAATGGCATTTTAATGGAGAGCCCTAGAACTTTTTGATGTCGGTGAAATTAATAAACTCTATCGGAAAACTGAGTAGTAGAGTAGCCCTGTCGTGTAAATTTTACATAGTATTTCATCACCTAAATGAGGATGTTACTATGAATGTACTGTAAAAACCGTTTAACTGAAACTTTGTTTTAGATAATTCAAACTTTTGTGACAATCAAATATTGAATGTTATAAGAATTTAACATCTGTACAATTAAAGATTTAAGATTTAATTTTAGAAGAGACATTAATGTCTATAGAAGAAAAAGATAGACAAATCTCTTAACCGTGACGTCACACTAGTCGAGGCGTAACAATAGGCGTGCCAATTTTTCAATGAGCGACGCTGGCGCACTGCACGACAACATGGCCGCCGTGGCCGGTGAAAGTGCCGGTGGCCGATGGCCGAGGCTAATCTTTGCACAACCCGTTGTAACTGTCCCACTACATGGGAGATTAAAATTCAATACACAGTTAAATTAGTAAACTTTACGGTGATAAGTTAATTACATACACTACATTAATAAAACTAAGTATATTCTAATATGTGCTACGAGATTTGGTTGCTACGAATGCATATTAAGCTACGAATTATTTATTTCCATTCCTTTTATACTGTGCATTAAGCTTTCCTAGAAAAGAAGCGTTAAATTACACACCAGCTGCTTATTAAGCTGGTCCGAACATTTCTTTATTTTAATATGAATGTATGACATTCTCTTCGCCCACCTGCCGGAGCGGATTCAACTTTGGTTGCATAATTTGCGCAACTCCGATTATATAATTTCCCACAAGGATCTCAATAGAAATATTCCAGTTGCAACTATTCCAATTCTCACGCCTGCAGCCTTCGAACGCTCATACTCGGAAATAGAGACATCCTAATATAATAGGGGTTAAAGTATGAAATTGCCGATTATTTTCCCACTTTTTATTTTGTTTATAGCTCTTAAGTATAGTCATATTATTGCGTAATTCTTTTTGTATTGTATCAAAAACTAAATAAAGTAACTTTTGACTAAAAAAAAATGCAATACTAGTGCCTATTACTTCAAAGGAAGTCGTTGAAAAGACCCCTTACAATGTGTCAGCTGACCTTCTTGCTTCAATTAAGTATATTTGTATTATATACTTTGATTTTCAGAAATTTAAATACTATAATGCGTAGCTTTATAACCATCTAACTTTCACCTTTAATTGCATCGAAAACGGTTCAGGCGTTTTTAAAAAAACTAAAAAATTGTTAGTATGGAAAAATGACTTTCTCGATTTCGTCCATACAAAACGGCAATTTCATACTTTAACCCCTAATATGAATCTGATTTTCTACACTCGCTTCATTCATTGATCTTCATAATGACTTAAAAGCATCAACTGCTTAATTAAATGTTTGCAATAAGATTGTCTTCTGGTTTAGTTTTGGTGTGCTTCTTCTTTAGAGGTCGGTCCGTATCAAAATGATAAAATTTACAGGTCTCATGTTAATATTGTTGAAATAATTAAACTATGTGTGTTAAATAAACATACACATAGCGCATATGGACAACTTAATCTAATAAAAAATAAATATAAATCAACAATGGTGTATCTGATTAATGATCAGCTGCTATCCCAGAACATCCAAAAAGATTGTGATGTCTATCTTTTCTCGTTCTGAGAGATATTTCCTCAGATCATATAAAGAAATAGATATGAAATGGGGGCGTGGCGCGTGCGATTCCAATATGGGCAAACAGAACTATTGCACTCCGCGGCGAAACATTTAATGAAAACATCAATGTAACGATAATTGTATCGGCACAATATACATTGAAGGCTTGATACTTACTAGCTGTGTTGTGTGGACTATGCGACTGCGCAATGTATCGAGGTTTAATCGAAGCGTTCACTGCCCGACGCATGCGTCGCGACCACACTTTGTAGCGACACACTAATTTGCACACACCAAATGACACATTGTGTAAGCGAGTAAGCGGTAGCCGCTGTGATTGGGTCCATGTTTGTGTGCGCACCAATGATCGTTGTAAATTGATATAGTGTGATCCTTATGCTTACGCACTGTAGTTGCGTTGCACACAAATAATTCGGAGACACGGGTTCGCTAAGGATTTACGTGTAATTTCATATCTCCTTCTTTATATGATCTGAGAATATTTCTATTCGTTGTGGAGATCCTTAGGGGAGGCCTATAACCAGCAGTTGGCGTTGTTTGGCTGATATGATGATGATGATGATGATGATGATGATGATGATTATGATGTATTCTAGTAAGCATTATGATTGAGAGGATATGAAAGCAATAGGAAACCAATTAAGGATATTATGGACCAATCGAAAGACTAGATTCATCTGTCATCATGATGGAGAATCTGTCCTAATAGATTGAGATGGCATGCAATGTACCGGAATGGAAAACGCACCATAATAACTATTGCAGCATGGCTCACAAGTTTTAATGACGATTATGTCCTATTATGGCGATAACTCGAAGGATAAGCAAACAGAACATACAGATAACTGTTTAAATGATAATGACGGATAAGGTATTCGTGAGATCTCGAGACTCGACTTGGTAAACGCAGCGTAGGGTACAACCATAGATTTAATATAGTATATTAAATCTATGGGTACAACACTAAGTTCACCAAGTCGAAATCTCACGAATAACAAAGTGGTTCTATGATACACTAAATATGCTGTCAGTAGTGAGGAAAAATTGCTGAAGATTTCTCTCAGTGTGCGTGTGTGTGTGCTTTAAGTATAAATTCCGTCATGTGTTACGTTTGAATGTAAAAACGCAACAAAAAAGTTTAAAATTCAATACAGTCTATGTGCAGCCGAGGCTTATCGCGTACTGATTACTATGATGACTTGTGTAAAGCGAAGATAGAAAATAATGATCGTATCAGCTGATGCAAGTGATATACCGTTGACCCTAATCGAAAAGGAGCCGTTGCTCGCTGATGCGCTCGCGCATCCGGCTGTTGCACGGAGCGCGATGTAGCGCGCAATCAGCGCACTTACACGCTATTGTAACGTCGGTCTGCACTTCCGCGTTTGTTATCTCATAATGTTTTATATTAGGTAACGATGTCACTAATGTTGATCAAATAATCAGAAGGGACCCGATCAGCAAGCAGACATAGGCGTGCAAAATATAATAGGTACGTTTGATTCATAACGATTGTTTCATAACGCAGATAACAATACATAAACTTGGCAATAGTTTAGTCTAATGAATCTACAGGATAATATTTACGGTGATAATAAATCGTAAAGTTTCTTTAACAAATTATTTACATTGTGCTATCGGTCTATTGAATTCATTAATAATAACGTCATTTTAGCTACAAATGATAACTAGACTAACGTTTTAATATAATCATTATGCAAGCTCTCTTACAAGTAAGTACATCTATATGGCTCATTGATGTTATAATAATTAAACTGCAATCAGTCAGTCAATCATGAGCAGATAGTGTTAAGTTCTTTGCTGGATAGCAATACTTTCTTGGCCAATATTGTCTTCCTTCGACTAAACAATGTTTCAATGTCTACTCTTGTTTTATAGCATTCAGTAATTACTTTTATTTCCTGGTTGATAGTGTAGACATTTACTCTTAATAACCATAATAGGTGTACATTGAACTGGATAAATAACCATACTAATGGATATCGCAAATATAATTTGCCTCAGGGCTACTTGGTTTACCTCGCAAAGGCGGCCTACTGACTACAGTCGATATCTCTAGGTGAAAGTCTGAACGCCAATTTGTATAACATTCGGAGAAGCACATAAAATACATTTATTTCTATACAAGTCCTTGTTCAGGCATTCTTTAAAAGCTATCGTGTGAAACTCAGAAAATACCTTCTGAACTACATCTAATTATTTCACCGAGGTTTCGAGCGACCGAGCCTACAATATCAAAGAACGTTTTAACACAATTTGCTATGATAACATCATGGGAAGCGGAATGCCGTCGGAAACTTTACTATAGAGCAAAGTACTGTTTAACTAAGTTAATACGAAACAACTTGTATTTGATAATCTATCCAGTCTTTGGCTCTAGCATTTGAAAATCGTGATGTGGCTTTTTAAATTCACACCACATTGGGTTCATATTGAAAGTACCTCTAATTTCTAGTTTTTTTTTATTGTATGATAAGCGATGTAAAGCTTATTTTTTACATAAGTATTTATGTACAATTTACTCAAATGTTAAGAAAAATAATATGTAGGAGTTTTCAGTGAAATCTTATTTTTAGAACTATACGTGTGCTAAGAATTGGTAATTATTAATTTGATAGCGATTCCCATCTTCAATTTATGTTTATTTTACTAAAAGTTCATTTGGCACTCGCCCCTGGAAGACTTTTTTGGAACTTTATGAAAAATAATATTATTTGACATCATTTATTATGCATAGACATTATTGTATAAAATTAATCAAAAATACTAATAAAAGAACGTGATACATACACCTTACTTATTATGAAGGTACACCTATTCTTAGGAAATATCCAGATGAGGCCAAAATATTTAATGTATATTGAGTTTTTGTTTTACATGATTTTTACAGTAGGTATCATTCTTATTTTGATATCCTTTTGGCCCTTATGGGATATGTTTTTTACTAAAAGAAAGATCGCAATAAATTGTTTTCGATAAAAAACCTGAATAAACGTTCATAAAGGTATGTTATATACCTACGAAAACATAAAATTTATTTTGTCATAGACGTTTCATATTTGCGAAGGTACTGCCCACGAGTTAGAAATTGACCGACCACCTTGCTATAGGTGTTTGTCGCATTATGTGTATAAATAAGTCATTCAACTGAATGGCATATCGAGTTACAAATGACTTCATTTTATAGATTTTCCTTTCCATGAAGTTGGGAATACAAATTTTAATGTTAATAATGCCACATATGAGACTTATATCAATAAACTCATTAATTATTTATGGCTCTTGCAAAATGTAGACGATAGAAAAAAACTGAAATGTTAAAGTTAGCCTTTCAATTCCATGGCTTATTCGTCTAGTTAGCTGCGGCACATTATAAATCACCGGCTGTCAGATAATCTTGGTCAACTACTTTCAATTGGCCAGTCTTGTAGAAAACGTCGAAAAACCCTAAAAAATCTAAAAAGGTAGAGTATGTTTTATACTTTAAATTTCTTTTTTATCGTTATCGTGTTACATTACTGTCTGGAAATATTAATAATATCAATTTACAATCAATTGTCTAGAAAACTGTTTTGTAAATAAAGTATCTAATTCGTTTATGTAAAACATTCTTACTGGGTAGTTCCACATATTTTAACCGTCTAGCTTGGGGAGCTACTGTTTAAAGTTTAACAATATTTTGTGAATTCTCCATTTTAATAGCTTCAATACCTGGCATTACATCAGCTAATAAAACATTCATTAGTGTTAAATGGTAACGCTATAATTTGAAGGTAGCATTCCCCACTTGAGAGCCAAGACGATTTAATGCAAATTTTCCGGAAAACATTATTTAATATTAGTAATTACAGGACACTTATTGCAATAAAAAACAAATTTATGTTTAAACTTTTGAATTACTTGTTCTGATATGGAACGTCTCACTTATTACGGGTTGTATTTTATAGAATTCTTAAGGAAGTTTCCTCGAAGTTTTTTATATATTCTTATTATAAACTTTCCAAGAACTCGCCGGCCTGATTCATAAATTGGAATGTTTAATGGCTGCGAGTGCTGCGACGGCAATTTTAGAGATTTTAAATGTGTTTTTGTTTATCAATGGAATTCTTTATGCAGACGAATCAGGTAGGTACATCTAATCTAAAAAAATAATTCGATAACCCTTCGACCTAGCAACGCATAGGATGATAAGTGCGCAGGCCGCGGACACCGAGACAAAGTCGCGGCCGTTGACCTCGGCTATCAGCTGACGACATCGCCCAACTGCGGGGAAATTATCTTTCACGCCATATTTCGGTCGTTCACTGCCTACGTCTGCGTCCTTCCTTCGTCACGGAGGAAGGACCGCGTGTCGCGAACTCTACGACCCTTCACTAATTACTTGCTCTACCTCCTCTCCTCTTATGATATCCACAGATATAGTAAATTATTGATAAAATATTTACAACAATCTAAATCAAGCCCCCCACGCTTTTTGTACAATAATATGAATTTTTCAATTGATTACTACAGTTTTATTTTTAATTTTTTAGTTCAATCTGTTTTAAAAGCGTGGTTTTTTAGTTTTTTAAACTATAATTTATTTTTTACTTTTTAGTTTAGTTTATAAGATTTGATTCCTTCTTTACCGACTGTAAGTCCAAACCTATGCAGGAAACATAATTGATACAGATCGCGCGCTAGCTCTATCTCTTTTACTCCCTCTTACAGAGGAAAACTGGGAAAACTGTTATTAAATTATTGCATTGTCATCGGTCCTTGATACGTGTGCAAAGTTTCAAATTAATCAAACTTCTGGAAATCGGTCAAATTTATGCTCAAAGATTCCATTACATACATAGATACATAGATAGATACAACCCAAGCTAATAAAAGCGTGGTAAAAATAGCAGAATTTGTGGATTGCAAGAGTAAGTTGTTTCAATTTTGATTTTTATTGCAGACGTTACGAATAACGTTAATATTACTAATAATCCAAATAAAGTGAATGCTATGAAACGCTATTCTGGGTAAATTGACCTATTTAATTTAAATTATTGAAAGCTACAACTGTTGTTGTTGTTACCTGACACAATATGATCGACTAGAACAAAGCATAATATGGAGTAGGTAAATAGTTTTATTGATTCATATCGGAATCTTGTTTGTTTTTCTCATCTCAAAAGGTAGTTCAATGTCTGTTTATCATGTCCTTCGTATGATTCGCTGGCATTGAAGCTAGGCACATCGTCAGGTAACGTGCGAATAAATAATATTGCGACCTACTTGCGGACCGCGACGCCCCCGCGCGGCTACCCCGTCGCGCAGCTAAATATAGATGCAATATTGAGAAAGCATGAATAACATCATAAATCTGTCCTTTTTTTATGTACCTTACTAAAAACAAATATTGATAGTCCTTGTAATAACTAAGTTTTTAATATTTCTTTGTCTTCTACTTCAACATCATGCGGCATTTCATTTTGTTGCTGAAGGTCAGGTAAGCTATTCATTATCCATAAATATTAATAACTTCCTCAAAAATTAATATCGAGTTTCAAGTCAGACCAAAGCCGCACTCATAGTTTATAGTTTAATATGGATGCTCAGACACTAAACAGTAATTTTAATAACTTATATTTCGAAACCAAAATGTTTCTGTTACTTAAATTGGTTTATTGTATGTATGCATGTAGGTAGTTATATTTTCTTTGATACTATGTTAGAGATAAAGCTTAACTAAACCGTATAGGGCTCATGACATCTGGAAACACTTTCGGGTCCTCCTCCTGACTAATGTTAAACAGATAGAGCAAAGTCATGCATGATCACAAGTGGTGGGACTGGCGACAAAATTGTTTGACTATGTGGACCGCGCATGTCGGCATGTCGAAAATTGACAAGTAGTGGACATTTGGAGTGCACAGTTTAAAAAGCTGTACCGGTGAGCCATGAAGCACTTGGCCACTTGCCACGCCCTTGTACGCTCGTAGACAAGCTGAAGCGATTTTAAATTAACTTCTTATAATCACATTTAATGTACTTCCTATTTCGTAGATGAACGGCACACACGGCTCTTTAGTTCCGACGATTTGGATCTTTTAAAACACATCTGACCGTACAAGTAAACTTATTATGGCTTAAAATTAACCATTCAAAGGTTTTCAAACAAAGGCCATATGGCCGGACTCGGTGATTGAGGAACAATAAAGTTGCGCATCGCTATTTCCGCATACGTAACAGCTTTTATCGAGATTGTGGCAATGAAACTCGCTATCGCATAGAGATTTCCGTATTTTACGACGAGTTTTAAAGTGTTCTTGTTTGAACTAAGTTAACGTTATTTATTACACTAAACTTAAGTCGTGCGCGGTGTTCCATAAAATAATTCTTAGTTATTTGCGAGCAAGCATCGACCGCGAAGTCAGCTAACGGTACCTACTTGATATTCTTTCGAACTTCGCTCTGCACGACGATTCTCCTCGACAAATCAAATTAGTTTCCACAGTTATTAGAAAATAGATTGCATTATAAGCACCACACCGCAATCCGGTTTCTGTCCACGTATGCGATCGTTTTTGTCGTAGGAGTCTCGGCATTTACCTCGCGAGAATCGGAGGGACGACGCCAACTCAGGCACGACGACGTAGCGCGACCAGAGCCCACTTCACTATCACCAATCGGGCACTCACTGTCTCCAGTCGGTCCAGGACTAGAGACTTAGAAGTACTTGTATTTTACATAAATAAGAAAGATAACAGCTAATTCCGAGGAACACACGAATTAAAAGACGGATGAAATCGTGCCGACAAGCAGCAACGGATACACATTACACGAGCGCTCGAGGTAGACTAGTCGCATTCGTGGTAGTGACTCCCCGGCCGAGTAGAGGGGGACGCGAGGTCTCGTTCGCTCTCGCACTCTCGTAATCGCGATTAAGTAGGGGCACGGAGACGGCCGAGCGGATCCGAATACCACCGAGAACATCCACTAATCCGCTACAAAACGCTATCTCACTGCGATATGGAGCTTCACTCGAATAGTGTGAGCCTGCAGAGTGCAGCTATTCGTGATCATCCTCCCACATTGCACGTGCACCAAGGGACGTCCACCCTCGGCCGGCCGGAGCCGGTGCATTGTGTAGCTACCTGCTACCCTCTAACCAAACAGATGAATCCAATGCAATAAACGAAACAGTTTTTGCCTTGTTAAATCACAATCACAAAGGTTACGTATCCTTATTTAGTATTCGTTAGTCACTTCATCGTATTGAATTTATCCTTCCCCCAATGGAAATTAGCAAAATAATTTAAGTAAATGTTGTGACAACATTTCATTTATCTTATTACTTATACCTTAGTAAGTATAAGTCTGCAGGTGCTGAAAGCTTTGGCAAAAAAGTAGCCTAAGAATATGCTCTACAATTTGAATGTTCCACATTGGTATTTAAAAATGATAAAAACTAGTTACCTGTTTTGTCCTAAACTAAACAATATTAATATTTCTGTTGTTAAACTTTATTTTGTGTTATTTTTTACTTTGGTAAATTTTATTCAAACTACGATAGTAAGTACAAATCTTACGTCGTATGGCGATCACTATTTTAGAAACCACTATTTGCCCAAGATCTACAGCACCTACTTATGTATTTTTCTTATACTTTACCAATGGATGTCTATAATTTTGTCATTTCTTTGTCATAACTTTACAAAAAACAGGAGCCGACGAAAAGGATGAAATAAGTTCTTCCTTTTAGTTTGTCTACTGTATTTCGGGGTCGCTAACCTTGATCCTTTAGTCATTATGATGTGGCAGGTCTCAGGTCAGTTACGTGTAACATTGGTTGAAGCGATTGCCATGTGACTGATGCCGTACTTTACCCTTGGACGAACGAGACAGTTTTGGACTAAGACTACATCCATTGTTTCAGAATGCGCTTGATACTTCACTTTTCCTAATACCATCGGTGATGTTCACCTCGAACAAGTGTCATAATTCTCTAAAAACATCAAGAATTTTGAATGCACATCTCAAGAATGTGAGCTACTACAAATTTACTGTATAAAATTTAAAAAACAAATTATTTGAACAACTTTCATTCATCGGCAAATTTGTAATCATCATCATAAAGAGATGCAGACAGGCTGATTAGAAAAAAAACTACAGGCAGCTGAATTTATTCACTAATATCTATCGATCGAGCCGAGTGCAAAAACAGCTCCGTTACGAAGGCATGCACTCGCACGCATCAAAAGCACGAACGCACGAAGGAAATTTCTCTGCGCGAGGTTTTTTGCGCGGTACGCGGTTGATTCGCGTTCCGCATAGGGATATTACATTGCTAGCTATGCTTTATTACTCCTGAACATTAGAGCGGGATAACCTTAAATGCATCGCTTAGCTGGGCATTTTCACTTTAAATGGCAAATTGCTGTTTCCGACGTGTCCTTGTACATAAATAATTTTATTAAAAATTCAGAAACAATTACATACTGTAATGAATTTAGCTTAAACTTAAATTAGACATGATGGTTTTCCTTAGTTTTACTAATATATAAACATACGTTATTTAATTTTACGTAAAAAATATATTTCAAATTATGATAATTATCAGTTTCATACTGTCCCGTTTCTAGGTAGTCAACTTGGCCTTCAGTTTTTGACGCGTTTTAACTTGGTGGTTATTAATGTAATAATCAAATTTGATAAAGGTACTCTTGTTTTTTATTTAAATACAAATTTTGCTAAATCAATCATAATAATTGAACTACAATTAATTTGTAAAGCTTGTCCCATGCTTTTCGGTTTTCCGGACAGTTTTGTAACGCAAATATCCGATCCATTGTAGAAACTACTGAAGATATATGTTTTTTTATGCCTTGCAATCCTGACTACTTGACTAAAGAAGCATTGGCCATATTGAAAATAGTGTCAGAAAGTAACAAACGTGGGATGGACGTATCTTCTGTGCAATTTGTGGTTCCTATTTTTTCTGGTTAGTAACGTATTTTTATTACATTTTACGGCGTCAATTTACTTAGAACATTTTAATTACAAATACATAATAGCATTAAGGGATTGTTGCAATTTAATGGATAAATTTAATTTTATTTCAAATCTCAAACATTTTTGTAACGTCTTTTTTGTAACGTTACTACATGACGGACAAGAAACGTTACAAAACGGACAAGTAAAGGCTTGTTTAAACAGGTAAATGTTTATTGTTGGGCAATTAGTTTCAGCGTAGTTTGTTGTATGTTTTTAAGTATGTATACCTATGTATGTATGTTTACTAGACGTAAAATAAGTAATTATGCTGATAGTTTTATATTAGCACACAGTCAGGCTCTAATTAGTCATTAAAGTGATTATTTCAATTGTTTGCTCAATTGTTAACATTAAGAGATTTAATCCTAATGTTTTTTTTTTATTTTGTCACATTGAGGACGACACCTTATAGGTAAATTCGGTTTTGTAACATGTCATGTCCATTTGTAACTGTCCCGTTTTTTGTTGATAAATCTTTGTTAATAATTTCGAAAATTTTCCCATTAATAGTAACATATTTTTTATCTTTCGTAAAATAAATTCAAAACCCTTTTAAATAAATCTCACGTCATTAGAAAATTATCAGAATTAAAACAGCAACTTTAAAAAATAAATTTCGTTTTGCGCAAAATGTTACAAAACCGAATTAAATTACAAGATTGTTATTAAAAATTCAATAATGTTTATTTATTCATGTTGATGTTAAGTATAATGTTTCCTACACTTAAATAAATGTCATGATTGCAAATTTATTTATTCCTTTTATTCATATAAAAATTACTTTCATTTTTGTTACAAACTAGACAATTTTTCAACACCTTCCTTACAATAATAATGTATTTAAGGATAAATATTGATTAATTTGATGGATTATTATAGAAATCCTAAAATACATTATATTTACTATCAACTTATGCAAGTTTTAGCAAAAAAATACAAGTTTAGTTAAAATTCATCAAAAATAAAATCATTGCACATTAAAGTGAAAATGCCCAGCTGTCTTTCACTTAAGAGTTCGCACTATGAAGTAGGTAGGAAGGTAGGCATAAAACTGAATGAGATTCATGGAAATTGGAAATTACTCGTTACTGCAATAATACTCTTATTTGTTCCAGTATCGTGCAATTAGTTCTTCTTTCAAAATAATTACCAATAACTCCTACACTTTTTCTCTGCTAAGTTTAATCACAGTAGCACCTATTTTGATTTTTAATAAAGTAACCTAGGACCTTTTTAACAGACAAAAAATAAACCGCGAATTTTAAGAAAAATAAAATTCCACCAAGTGGTCTCCAGGGGCCCCACTGTTTGGTTGTCATGAACGTTTTATTTATTATTAAATCTAATTACGGCACAAATAATTTCATTAGATCTTTTTAACAGCAGCTATCGAAATAAATCTGCATATGTTTCAAAACGCTCTTCTGCTACAATTATTTACTGAAAACAAAAATAGGTCGACCATAATATTTTAGAAAATAGCTACAGAAAAGTCATCATCTAGATGAGAGTCAACCCTTAATCGTCAAAGAGTGCCGGACTTTCTTCGCGAGTTCGCGCGGTTCGCACAACTTTCCGAGCGATTGTTGGCGGTCGCTCCCGCACGTTCCCACGTGTTTTTGTTCCGTGTTTCTATGTCATTTTCCGAAGTGCTATGTTGTGTCGATTTGACATTTGGTGTTGTATAAAACCAGATGTCTGATTTCTTTCTTCCTTATTTTGCATGTATTTAGTTTCAAATATTTATTCTGTAAATCATTACTTTATGGCAACCTTATTTTGCTAATTTACCTTACAATCAATTACAGAATATGCCAAATTGACGTTTACGCCTCACATTATTTTATCACTACTTTCTTTAATAGCACCTCAGTTTTATCCATAGATTTAAAGCAGTATATTAAATCTATGGTTTTATCACCACTATAACATTTAGATTGAACCGCGTGGTATTGCACGTGACAGATAAACATTCAGCACCACATAACTAACTTTCTAAATCCTGCATGAGAAGTACACATTTTGCACATCAAATATAGCCAATAAATATTTACGTTCTGTTAAAAATGGAAAACGTTTAGAAGACTACATTAACTTATCTATAAATAGTACAATACCAATTCCGCATCGTATCCGCATCTGTTTGTCGCAAAATACTACACTAATTTTTGTGTGTAGAGGTATTGACTATCATTTAGGAAATTCTATCCCATTCATAGCGCAGTAGGGCGCATATAGAATAAATCCATCCCTTCTAGTCCTTTTGTTCTCGTCAAAGGCGACCACAGTGTACAATTAGAAGAAAATGAGCTGTATCATCTTCTATCCACCATTAACCAAATACGATCGTCATCGATTATGAGACAGAAGCCGGAACCAACGGCCTAACGTACCTTCCGAGGCACGAATATGTAGGTAGGTAATATCTGATCAAGAATAAAACTGTTATCTGTATAACATTTCATGGATTTCATAGCTTCATTGGCGAAAAAAAATAAAAAGTACGAAACTATCAATGTTTTCTTAACTAATTACAATAATTTAAGTTACGGCCGTGCCTCAATACGGATGTCTGCTCTAGCTTGTCTTCTCATATAACTTTTCTCAGTAACAGTTTCGATGCGCATACGCTCAAGTTCGTACGCATGTATGCAGTGCGCCATTGTACCGTTGCGCCGCGTGATGCAACGCGTTGTGAAAGCCGATACCGCGGAATTGGGTTAGCTGCGCGTGAGTCGACCGAGTCTTCGCTCTTACTGTTCATCTACTACTCGTACTGTTTACTTCCGTTTGGGACCGTTTCATTGGCCTTAGTGACAAGAACAATAGAGTTTTTAACCTGACTCTTGTGCAGGTGGTGGGTAGACAATTTCAGGAAAATTATACCGTGGCTCTAGGTTAGTTGCTCATTTAGCACAGCAGCTCATGTTACTACAAATAATTGCATAACGGAACTCCCCTCGACTTCGTTTTTATTCTAGGACTCGTTGAAGACGGTAATCAGTAAACACGTAAGTAGGTAGATATGCAGGTATTTAACCTATAAAATTATTGAAATTGAAATTTTTATTATTAAGAGTAACAAGGACTCACAAAAATATGTTAGTAATTACTTACAACTAAATTAAATCAAATTAAAATAATCTTATAAACATACTAAAATTGTTATTTAATAGAAAATGTAATAAAAATTATGCATGACTGAATTAAAAAAAAAACGCTTTTGTCAAATTTTACTACAGTGTTTCGAGTAGGATGTGAATTTACACACAGTGCATATTCGATATAAACTAAAAATTCCAAAAAACACCTTATGGGTTGAGTGGTTTAAGTACCTAACTAATATCTCGTGGCCCTGGGTTCGATTCCCGAGTCGGGCAATAAGACTTTCGAATTTTCGAACATTGCTCAGGTTTGTGATCACCAACTCGCATTTGGCAAGCGTGGTGTTCATGCCTGTACCCATCATCACTATTGTAACTTGAATTCAATGATAGAGGCCTTTGCCCTGCAGTGGGATGATTAAAGGCCATCACTTTACATTCAAACAAAATACAATAATAAGTTAATTAAATTTGTATAAATTATAGATTATTATTATTTAACATACATTTTCACGGCTACGTTCAGCACAGCAATCTGCAAAAAACTATTAACTGAGTGTAAGTAAATAGATGATCTCTTTTATTTGATGCACGCTGTTTTCATTAAGTTCGTAGTTTTCATCCAGTGTAATTCAGACGCAAGGCGTAGCATCGTAGCACTTCGTAGCCGGGGCAAATAAGACAGCGTTTAAGACCCGAGTTCACGAATACTTAAACAGCCGGTAAACATAGATTGACGATTAATTTGACACAATTCCCATACAAAATATGTCAAATAATATTTTAAACGCTGTTTAAAACTTAAACGTCTGTTGGTGAACATCGATCTTAGTAGTCTTCTGTACCATGTGTTTTTGATTGCTACGAGTAATACTCCTCGTATATGGATAGATATTCCTAGAGATAGTTAAAAGGGTATTATTTATGTAATGGAAATCCCAAGAACAAATCATGTCAAAGGCCTGCAATAGGTGACTCGGAAAACCCTGCCACCAAACTATCTTCGAAGGATAGTCAGACGATTGGAAAGAGAAGAAGAACCACGGTTTACTATTTAGTAATTTGTGTTTTAGTTAGTACTAGCTGTTTCCGCGACTTCGTACGCGTCATTTTCTGTTATTATGATCGTAATTCTTTTTGCAACATTTTTCATTGATGCTTTGCTCCTATTGATCGCAGCGTTATGTTATACAACCTAAAGCTTTCCTCAATAAATGGACTATCCAACACAAAAAATATTTTTCAATTAGAACCAGTACTTCCTGAGATAAGCGCGTTTAAACAAACAAACAAAAAAACAAACTCTTCAGCTTTACATTATAAGTATAGATTAATAAATCTATACAGATGAAGACTACCCTTGTGTACCCGTAAAATATATTATTGTTTAGTAATTTGTTTACAAACTAAAAAACTACATATAATGCGTAATTCATAGTAGATTACATGCGTTGTTTTCATTTAGAGGTCGAAGTGTATTTGCTTGGCGGTTATCTCTTCATAATAAGTACCTACGATTGATTTTATGGCAAGTATTTATAAGCAACTTCATGATTTACAACTTACAACGTCATTTTATGATTAAGCATATGATATCTTTTAATTGCAATGTCTTTATCAAGCTCAAGGTTGTTTTTGCAATGCAAAAAAAGTGCTTATTTAAATATTTTTTGTAGTTTTTTAGGTTACTTTTAAAATATTATAAAAGTGAACGAAATAGCTTTCTAACGTCTATCTCTAACTTAGTGTCGTTGTAAGAATGCAATGGCATTTTTAATTAGAGTGGTTTTAATTATAAGTATACAACTAGTATTTACGTTAATGAATAACAAACATCCACCACAAACTCAGGCATTTATTTAAATAATTTATATTAGCAAGATTTGCCTGTACCAACTACCCAACTGAATGTAATAAAACATTTTATTGTTTCGTAACGTCTGAATGAATAATGTAAAAAATCTTCAAGATTCAAATATACAATGTATCTATCGCAGCCATCTAGTTAAATTAGCCAGCCAATTTGAAGCCTAGGCTGTTCATTAAACGCCGGCATTCAATCAAATCACTAGGCTGATGGTTAATTGAACTTGAATCACTCAACGTTTAACAACTTGACGTATTGAAAGTTAGCCTATTGGAAATGACTGACCAAGACTCAGCTAAGTGATTCAATTTTAGTTCAGTTATTTACTGTAGCACAGCGAAGTCTATTATTTTTCGTTTGCGCTGCATTTTTAAATGAAAATTTACTTAATATATTGTTAAATTCATTTAAAATATGGAGGTGGAAAATAATACAATTTTTTACAAGAAATTTAAGTCGAAATTTACAGAATATGAACTTCAACTTCAAGGTTTGTTTCGCTTTATTGTCAAAATTAATTAAAAAATCTTCAAGATTCAAATATACAATGTATCTATCGCAGCCATCTAGTTTGCCAGCCAATTTGAAGCCTAGGCTGTTCATTAAACGCCGGCATTCAATCAAATCACTAGGCTGATGGTTAATTGAACTTGACCACTGTAAACCATTATTTAAGCGCCTTAAAATTTTGCCTCTACCTTGCCAATACATCTTGGAACTATGTGTATTTGTTTACAAACATACCTATCTCTTTCCTTTGAATGACACGGTGCTTGAAAAGACTAATAGCAGAGACACATGTAAATTATATGTACCAAGACAAAAACTTAAAATATACTCCAATAATGTGTATTGCAATGCAATCAGAATTTATAATAAGCTTCCTCATAAAGTAAGATCATTGACATTTAATATATTTAAATACAAATTAAATAACTGGCTATTAAAAGAGTGCTTCTACTCAATTAATGAATGTATAAACATTAAAATAAAAGAATCCATGTTTGACTGCTAATAATAATTGACGACTCAAGAGGGATAAATACTGACATTGTGTAGTATGTTATTTTATTAATCATGTGTGCCTAGTATTATAATTTGCAATTCTGAAAACATATGTACTGTAATATAGTTCAATTAATTAAAATTAAATGTAATGTGTTATTATTTCGACGCCTACAAACAATGGCAGAATATGTGGAAATGATACCTAAACTTGTAATCATTTTGTAACCATATTCTTGGAATCTTATCTTATCTTATCTTGAATCACTCAACGTTTAACAACTTGACGTATTGAAAGTTAGCCTATTGGAAATGACTGACCAAGACTCAGCTAAGTGATTCAATTTTAGTTCAGTTATTTACTGTAGCACAGCAAAGTGTATTATTTTTCGTTTGCGCTGCATTTTTTAATTAAAATTTACCTAATATATTGTTAAATTTATTTAAAACATGAAGGTGGAAGTCGAAATTTACAGAATATGAACTTCAACTTCAAGGTTTGTTTCGCTTTTTTGTCAAAATTACGCATGGATCTCAAAGAAAACCTAATTTAACTACATGACTATATAACGTTTAGTCATCTGGTTAAATGTTGCGGTCAATTAATTGGCTGGTTGTTGTTTAGCTATTCGATTGGATGCCGGCATTTAATCAAAGGCCTAGGCTGTTAACTAAATTTCTGTTTAAGCTAGTTGGCTGCGACATACCCAAGATAAAAAATATTTCAGTAATTGGTCTAGCAGAAGTTCCTGATATACTTACCATTGTTAAATATTCAAATTTCGTAGGGTTTGCATGTTTAGGTGTTATTTAATTGTATCTACTGGTATAAAGACAGACTCAGTGGTACTTACATATTTGCGTTCTTAACTAATCTCATTGTCCAAGAGCCTTAAATAGTAAAATTTTTACTTAAATAAAACCAGGGTTTCAACCTTAAACTAGACATAATAATTAATTACTAGGTATTTTGAAATGATTTCACCTCTTTCTCATAAAGTTATCCCGGGTCTCCAAAGTAGGTAGAACTCTCTTTAACGCGTTATGTTGTCTCTAACAGACATTGAATTCATTTAAATCGGACCCATTTGTTTGATTGTTGTTAAAGCTGTAGGTGGTACTAAAACTGAACTCGTAAATCATGTGAAGTAAGCTGATTAATGTCTAATCAAAAATGTTTTACTAAAAAAATAACTTTTAAGAGTAGTATTGTATGGACGCATTGAAAAAGCCCAAGCGTGTGAGATGACGATTGTTATTCCGGTCGTCGAGACGGCGCGACATGGCTTTGACCCGCCGCATTTAGGTCAAGAGGAATCGATCTATCACCACACTGGTTGTCGGACGCGTCGATTATAATACAACACACTGCGTTATGGGTGAAATAACAGGATGTGGGGTAACAACAAAAACAATAAACAAATAATTTTGTGGCCTATGCCTCTAGTCTAGCTACTGCTTATTACAAACATTTGGAGTGCAATCATAGTGGACTATAGTCATGTATGAAAATAAGTAGTACCACAGATAAGGTAGTAGTACCTACCTACATTGATTATTATTAATAAACTTCTAAAAAAACAATGCTGATATTATTATTCTTCCTTATGGCGTTAAGAGTCCTGTTTTAAGTAGATATTTATTTTCTTATTAGAATTTGAATAACAATATACTTTATTTGATATTTTAGCAACTTAATTGCACTTATAATATGAGTATATAAACTTGAAAAATTTTGTCTCAGGCGGGACTCGAATAACAAGTTTTACAGTAGTGGATCCTTTTCAAAATCATTTTCCATTCAAAGTTTTAAGCTACATGCGTTCTTCAGCCGGATGTTTGCGCTTGCTAACCCACAAACTTTTAACTTAACTGCATTTAGGAAGACTTTATGCGAATGCAACATATTAGGGGTTAAAGTATGAAGTTTCCGTTTTGTATGGACAAAATCGAGAAAAGTAATTTTTCCATACTAAAAATTTTTTTAATTTTTTTTAATAACGCTTGAACCGTTTTTGATGCAATTAAAGGTGAAAGTTAGATGGTTATAAAGCTACGCATTATAGTATTTAAATTTCTGAAAATCAAAGTATCTAATACAAATATACTTAATTGAAGCAAGAAGGTCAGCTGACACATTGTAAGGGGTCTTTTCAATGACTTCCTTTGAAGTAATAGGCACTAGTATTGCATTTTTTTTTTAGTCAAAAATTACTTTATTTAGTTTTTGATACAATACAAAAAGAATTACGCAATAATATGACTATACTTAAGAGCTATAAACAAAATAAAAAGTGGGAAAATAATCGGCAATTTCATACTTTAACCCCTATTATATGTTCAGAGGGTAATTCTCTCAGTTATCTGTCCGACACTGTCCGAATTACTACGGGTATGCGACCCCGAACTACTCTAGCTGCTACTGTCACTTTCATCTACTCCTGTGACTATAGTATCCTATCCCAGTTTTCCCTTTCCAATACCCCGTGATTGTGGATGCCTCCCACCAAGATCGGCTGGCGAACCCGGTCAGCCACAGGGCTTAACAATGTCCATGTTGGCGCCAGAGGCCTCCCTGGCGCTGGCATCGAACGCTCCTACCTGTCTCCGATTGTAGCGGGTCACTGTTCCATTGGATAAAGGCTGGTAGGGGTAAGAGTGCACCTGTGTTAGCGCGTACACTGTCATTTATGTTTCGTGCACTATAATATCTCCTGCGTAAATGACTTGGATCGAGAACGGACTCCGTTTTTCCAAAAAAGTCCTGCGGCGATGGACGGAGGTAGAGAGGTCGGGTTTGATGCTCCCCGGCTTTGTCTAATGTCTGCACGCAGGCGGCTCAGAGAGAGTGGTCGCTTCAACACTGCACCGGGCTAACAGTGCCATTCGGCAGCGCTCTGAGTGTCAAAGCAGCTCTATTTAGAGAGGCCCTGCTTTCCCCAATTCGGGGAGAGGACTAGAAAAGGTGTCCTAAAAAAGGCTTAGCCCATTATATTTATTCGGGGATAGTGACCGCGGCTGTCTCTGCATCAATCAACACGTGGTCGAAAGAAACAGAAAATAAGAAACAAAAATATTAAACAACAGAACATGATTTTCGCGACGTGGAATGTGCGTACCCTTCTTGATCGTGAGGGCAGCGCTGGCCCTCCTCGCAAAACAGCCCTCGTTTCCCGGGAGCTCAGACGCTATGGTGTGGATATTGCTGCTCTCAGCGAAACCCACCTGCCTGATGAGGGGGAGAGGGTAGAGCGTCTGGGTGGATACACTTTCTTCTGGAAGGGAACTCCATCTTCAGAGCCTAGAAGGTCGGGTGTCGGCTTTGCGATTAAAAATAATATTGTAGCAAAACTGGAGGAATGTCCTATTCACATCTCAGATCGCGTTACCACGTTGCGCTTACACCTGGCCAATGACAGTCACCTTAACATCATTAGTGCATATGCGCCAACAATGGACAAGGATGATGAAATCAAGGCCAGGTTTTATGAAGAGCTCACGCATACTCTCTCTAGGATTCCTTCTAGAGAGAAGATTATTTTAATGGGTGACTTTAATGCAAGAGTCGGGCGTGATTTCGAAGCTTGGCCTAAGGTCTTGGGAAGACATGGCGTAGGAAACATGAACAGTAATGGGCAACTTCTGCTGTCTCTATGTGCCGAATTCCATATGGCTATTACCAACACCATGTTCAGACTCCCAGCTAAATACAAGACCACATGGATGCATCCAAGGTCAAAGCATTGGCATTTGATTGACTATGTGATTGTCAGACAGCAAGACATTTCCCAGGTTTGTATCACTCGCGTTATGCGTGATGCAAATGCAATTTGCTCTAGCGATCACAGGCTTGTCATCTCTAAACTGAGGCTCCGCCTGCATCCTCCTTGCAGATCTCGAGGTGTGAAAACCAAACGTTTAGACATAGGGAAATTACAGAGTCTAGATATTCGTGAGACCTATTCTCGGGCAGTTGGTGATTCAATTCAGGCGTTGGACTTTGAGAACGGTGATCCTGTAGCTAACTGGCAAACGCTCTCGTCTAGTCTAGTCAGCGCTGCCTCGGAGATACTCGGTGTTAAAGCCAGTAATCACGAGGATTGGTTTGACGACAATGACGAAATTTTGTCCAAAGCAATACAAAAGCATCGGTTTCTTTTGCGTCAAAACAGCGATAACATCGAGGCGAAACAAGTTAAGCAGAGTGGAGCTGATCTACGTAGATGCATACGGGAAATAAAGGACAAGTGGTGGAAAGATAAAGCCGAGCACATACAGGGGCTCTCTGAGACTAACCAACTGGGTGCATTCTACGATGAGGTCCGCAAACTTGTTGGGTCTGCAATTCGTGCCAAAGTACCCCTGAGATCACTTGATGGCACCAAATTGCTTACCAACAGGAAAGAAATACATGATCGTTGGGAACAGCATTTCAAGAACTTGCTGAACGTTGACAGAGTTGCCGATCTTCCGCGTATAAGGTTGACGAACCAATCACCAATGATCAATGAGCTAGATGATCCACTGTCTCTGCGTGAGGTTATTGTCGCCGTTCAACAGCAGCAGAACAGGAGGGCGGTTGGGATCGACAATGTACCAGGAGAACTTCTTAAGTATGGGGGATCGGAATTGCATGAGGCCATTTGGAAATTGTTCATGCAGTTTTGGCGTGAGGAGCGAGTACCTGATGACTTCAAAGTCTCTCGTATCTGTCCTTTATTCAAGAGTAAGGGTGACAGAGCGGATTGCAACTCTTATAGGGGAATTTCCCTGCTGACATCTCCAGGGAAAGTCTTTGCCAGAATCCTTCTCAACCGCTTGCTGCCCTTGTCCGAAGACATACTGCCTGAATCTCAATTTGGTTTCCGTCCTAATCGAGGCGCATGCGAAGCTATTTTCTCTGTGCGTCAACTTCAAGAAAAAAGTCGAGAGCAGGGCCAACCGCTGTATCTTTGTTTTGTTGACCTGGAAAAAGCTTTCGATAGTGTGCCTCGTGAAGCACTTTGGGTTATATTGTCGAAACTTGGATGCACGGAAAAGTTTGTCCGTTTAATGCGACTCCTACACGATGACATGCGGTGTTGTGTTCATGTGCAAAGCGAGGATTCAGAGTTCTTCTCTGTGAGCTGCGGCGTTAAGCAAGGCTGTGTACTCGCTCCAACTCTGTTCGCTCTGTACTTTGCAGTTGTAGTTCGGGACACCTTAGGAACTTTATCTGAAGGTATTCGTGTTCGGTTCCGTACCGATGGGGGCGGAGTCTTCAACCTGAGTAGACTGAAAGCTCACACCAAAGTATCTCATGCTACTATCACTGAGATAATGTACGCGGATGACTTGTGTTTTGTGTCGGAATCCCCAGAGGGTCTTCAAAGGCTTATGTCGTGTCTCGATAAGTCATGTCGCAAATATGGCCTGAAAATAAGTGTAAAAAAGACAGAAGTAATGGTTTCTGGCACACTGAATAGTGCCCCAATTGACATGAAGATTGGTGATGATTCACTAAAGCTAGTCGACAAATTTAAATATCTGGGCAGCACCATAACATCGCGGTGCATCCTTGATGATGAAGTCAATAGCAGAATTGGAGCAGCTGCTGCCGCTTATGGCAAACTTCGTCCCAAGGTGTTTCGTTCGCATGACATAAAGCTCTCTACAAAAGTGGCTGTGTACATGGCAATCGTTTTACCGAATCTCTTGTACGCCTCTGAATCGTGGGTCTTGTACCGTAAACACATCCGCACATTGGATAGATTCCATCTGAAATGCCTACGCGATATAATGAACATCCACTGGTCGCACCGTGTTAGAAACACCGATGTTCTGAGGCGAGCTAACGTTGGAGGAATAGAAGCCTATCTGATGCAGAGGCAGCTGCGGTGGTGCGGTCACGTCTCCCGAATGTCTAACGATAGAATAGCCAAGTGCATCTTCTATAGTGAACTGCAGAATGGGAAGCGAAAACAAGGCGGTCAGTTCTTGCGGTACAAAGATGTGCTTAGGCGTCACATGAAAAGATGCGATGTAGATTCTTCGCGGTGGGAGGCAGAGGCCGCGGACCGCTCATATTGGAGGCGTACCATTAAAACAAAGGTGTTTGAGTATGAAGATAGACGTAGAAAAGAGCTCGATACAAAGCGAGATGAACTCAAGGCCCGAACACCTGCGGCTATTCATTATAATTATATTGGAGGGGTGCTGACTTGTGGCGAATGCGGACGTACATTCGCCGCAAAAATCGGGTATATCAGTCACCAGAAAGCACACATGCGACGCTTTCATTGATGAGAATGAGATCCCAAGTCGCTGTGGCCGAATACGGCCGGGATTATTATTATTATTATAGTACAATTTTGCGTATTAAGATGGATATTTAGAAAGATAATATACAACTTCGTTATTGGTAGATGTATCGAAGGGAAAATAATAAAAATAAATAATATAGACATCATTTCGAACACGCGCCATGCAAAAATATTACCCGTACTTATAAATGCTCTTTTAAGAGATGATTCCACACAACATAATGGACATGGAACCGCTAAATTGCTTTTTTCCGATACGCTTTTGACCGGATTTTTACGCCCAATGCACAAAATTTGCGTTTTTGATAAATCATTTAACATTTCTATAGTGAATGTTGCAAGTAACAGCATATTTTTGAAACGACTTCATTTTGTCATTTTAGTAGTTTCCCGCCACTTCGTATATAGGCTTAAAATTTTGTATAATAATAAATTGGTACCTGTATTTTAAGTTCGGTACACCACTAAAAAGACGTAAAAATTGCATTCAATTCCCAGCGGAAGTTTTTTTTACGTGATGTGTAAACTAAATTGATTTTTTTGAAACGTACAGACAAAAAATCTATAGACTGCTTATTGTTGGTATCTTCAAATATATTTTTTGTAAACTCATGTGCTGTTCCTATAATGAAATAATTTTAATCGATAGAAATCGGTGCCGGTTATGAAATCCAACGTTCTCCGAATTCTTTCTGAATACAATCATAGTTGTTCGTTCGATACCAGCAGTAATAGCGAAATCGTAACTATTATAACTGTGTGGAAGCTTGCAACAGACTATTAAGTGCGCACATGAGAATTAGCACGTCGTCATCACCAAGTGAAAGTTGGCCAGAGAAACTGGTCTCCGCGCTACGTTATCTATGGACCCGCCTGTTATCACAGTAACCTATTTTAAAGGGTTTATAATATACAGGTCTAATTTAGTGACATTCAGCACTTTTGCTGTAGTGTACATAACTTCATAGTTTAAACCACAAGTAAACCTACAAGCGAAACACAAATTTACTCACAGAACACATTTACTCGTGAACGCATGCAGCTTGGAGCTACGTGCAGTTAAACGATAGCTAGCGCTATCTACCTACCTTCATGTGAACTGAAAATAGCATGACTACGAACAAGCTTGATGGAGCTGTGCTATTGCCGGTAAAGACTTTTCTATAAGGTCCACATGCAGTTTACACGAGGTATAAATTCCTTGGAATATTAAAACACGTCTTTATCCCTGTGATTCTTGATTTCTAATTTAATATGGTTCTTACAAGATTGTCCAACATTCATATCTTCACTATCCTATTCATTTTCTCACTCCATAAAATTTACATTCGCTTTACCACACGATCATTCGAGCCTCATCTCTCTGTCTTTTCTTAAACAGGTGTCCTCTACTAATAATACTTTTTATACTTAGTAAGTATGCGCTTTGTTTTTCGTTGTATTTTTACCTGGTTTTGATTGGCTTTATTGTCAAAATGTTTGATTTGTTAAATATTCTGCATATGTTCTGCATAATATTTACTTTATACTAAGAATCTGTCATAATGATTAGAGTCGGCAAGCGATGCTTATTTGCGAATCGTAAAACCGGTCCGCTTGTAACCGGTCTTCGAAGTAATCGTAGGTCGATGTCGACACACTTTGTGAGGCCATTGAACATGCGAAACGCGAGAATAGCAAAAACTTACAAAAATACTGTTGCCTTACGGTTTGCTGGCAATTTTAACAATATACTCGACAGTTAAACGTCTAATATTCTGATGGTCTGCCTGTTGTATACAAAACATTCGAACTTACTCTTTGACAAAGTATAGAAAAGTGAGAAAATGATAATTGAGTTAAAATTATACTAAACGACGTTATGAAAATCGAAGATATTTTAAATTGCCAGTGACCACGGCCAAATAAAATTATAATATAATATAGATATTATAAGCAACTTAAATTAACACAACTAAAATTCACGCAAACTCTCGTTTCACGCTAGAGGAATAAATTTTAAACATCCCAAGAATACTTATCTCTTCTCTATTGAGTGTTACTTTTTGAACTCGAAACATTTCTTTGACTGGACTACTTCACGCCACTTGAAAGCCATTTCTATGCACGACGATATAGACATCCAAGTGATAACATAATTTTGACTCTACACAGAATACAACCCAATGTAACATCCAAGGCTTTTGGCAAACCTTTGCATATTTTATGATAAGTACGAACCATGCATGTGGTGTTTGCATATACACAAACTGATATAGCCTGAAGGACGAAGAGGTAAGGTCAGATAGTAATATGTAACACTAGTATGCTTTGTGCGTGATCAATGGAATAGGAGATTAATCCTTTCTGCGTGTGAAATTATAATAAAAATACGATAAAAATCATCACCATCACCTGCCTATACAGGGTGTAGTTTTGAACAGCAAACTGATAGTACACATGTAAGTAATTACAAAAAAATATAAATAAATATATAACTATTACTTCATTAGTAAAAACCCTTGTTCATAAGTATCCTAAATCTTTCGAGACTAACACGCACGGGGGGTGATAATGCTACGGCCTACTAGTGTTACGTGGTGTTACTACGCTACGACTGCTACGAAGGATGCTTTGCAAATTTTTTGATTCCGCCCGCACCACCCCCCGCATAACCACTACACCACCGAGTATGCAGGCTCCGCCCCGAGGGAATGACCGATAGCTCGCCTGCCTAATAATACCACAATTTCCTGATTTTATGGATTTTTCCATGAAAGGTATTTTTATAATATTTTTTGTTTGTGGCGATTGCAGTTTAGCCCATGGTGAAAAGAGGACGCTGCTGCCTGTCTTCCACTGGCGGTACTCCTTTAGTCGCCTCTTACGAAACCAATATTAGATTTGGTGGTGCTATTCTTTTAACGAGACGGCGGCACCATACGACTTGTATGACGACTATGTATAAAAGCAGTCAGCTGCAAAAGTATATATACACTTCTGACTTATGTTATGTTGACTCTTAATACAACGACACAAAGTTGATAAAACCAAAAAATGTGTAGGTACATACTTTTGCAGCTAACTGTACTATGTTAAACGATGGTGAATGAGATGAGATGAGATACACATGAAACAATACAATAAAATAACGCGAATAGAATAAAGTACTTAATTTGGTAACTAACAAATAAAATCAATCTAAAAACCAACCTTAATTAAATAGCGATAAATTAAAACAAAGCGTGCATTTTTTTAAACTTAATTTCTGTTATTCTGAATTTATAAGAGAACAACTTTGAGAATAATTACAATTTTATTGCGATTAGTTAATGTCGTAATAAAATAGACGTAAGTTGTTTAAGTTACATAAATGCGTAAAAAAAATTCTTGCTTGACGTTCTCTTTTTAAAGTTAAAATTTAAGAGATCACAATATCACGTAACAGTTAATGAAAGTCTTGCGCAGATTGCAGCATGTTAAAAAAGAAATTCGGTTGCTACACACATCTCAATAACAACTATTCGCAGAAAAGTTTTTTTGCAAATTATACTATAGAGAATCGTTAATCGATAACTGTTCCACGATTTCCATAAATAAGAACCTCCGCCCACACACTTTCAATTAATTTACGAACTCTATACTGAAATTACCGGAAAAATACGTCGTCAGACGAAAATTCGAAACTATTCTTGTTGCCCGACTCGGGAATCAAACTCGAAAGAACGGGAAAGAAGGACCCTAACTAAGGTCTTGGCCCGGTACCAAAAACCACTAGACCACCGAGGCGTTTCAGTTAAAATTTCAATCCGTATCATCAGTTTAATTTTATTCACCCGACTTGAGTGCTCTACTTACTTCGGCAATGTCGAACCTTGGCCAATGTAACCTAAATACTAAATTAAACAAAAAACCTCTTGAAATGTTCTAAATATTAAAACCCTTAAAACGGGATTCTCGTTGTCATTTTTCCAATTATTCACTGGTAAAATGCAAAACCTGCTCGTAACTAAACATTTTTGCTATATGTGCCTTTATAGCAAAAATGTTAAGCTAGTTTAATTTCTTAATTATCATTGCTTAGAAATTGTTTAAAAAAAGGCTAGGCTAAGTCTAACTAAACTAATAAATAAAATTGAGGAATTTGTTTGTAATTTCAACAGCAGCTGTTCACAAAATGCATATGAAATTATAATACAGTACTTACAATAATAAAAAAGTCTGTCTGCTTATTTCAGCGAATCTCTGAAACGGTTGGACCGATTTTGACTCAGATAGCTAATGGTACCTTTATAAAGTAAATTAGACTTATTTCAGAAATTACGTATTAAAAAAAAAAGAGGATGAGATGCCTGGCATCACCTGTAGTCGACGCTAAAGTACCTCGGTAATTTTATTATTTTAATCTTTTTAATAAGGCCAACCAACAAGAACTGAACATTATACAATCAGGTTTTTTCATGCAACAATTTAACAATCGAAATGTGAAGTCTTAGTTATAGTTATATCATAGGGAAAATAGGCCGCCGCGACATGCATTACATACGGGATGAAATTTTAACCACCTTCCAAAATTTAATGCAACAATCTACGACTCTACGAGAAAAAAAAACAAATGACGTTTTTTTTTCTTTTGGTATAGCCCAGGATAAAAATTTCAAGATAAAGCACTTAGAAAATGTCCGCCAAAAAAGCCAAAACTAGCCTATGTTAACATATGCATATAAATCAGTCTTTCCGTAAAGAGCCTTTTCATTGTTTATGTAAGACTGGGTCACCATACTATACTTATAAATTTAAACAGAAATAATAATAAGGTCGAAATAAGCAGCGGAATTTATTGAAGTCAATGTTATTTAAAACATAATTGATTGAAGTTGTTACTTTCAAAGTAGTATTACTCAAGGTTATTTGATAGGTACCTAAAACCGCCGTTTTTTACACTTGTAACAAACAATACTGATACAAGTACAATCATGTGCTCATTGCACTAAAGAAGCTAAAGGAAGTATTCCACCGAGCGTCCATCTTCGCAAAACAAACATTTCTCGCTGTCGTTCGCCGATTAAGTGCTTAATGTGTCTTACAAACCTCACCGCGTCGTTTGAGGCACTGTCATGGACATGTACATGGACAGTTGTGGTTAAATAATTTATTGTAATCACACCCTTAGCGGAGCCATCGCCCTGCCCGCCGAGCATTCATACTGCCGTCGTTCAAACCTTGTTATTACGGCCGTAATTTTCCCGTATCGCTTGCACGGCAACTATGAATCGTTTTAGCTTGTTTGTGTTTTCAAAGCGTCTGTAATTAACATTAAACATTCAGCCTACTCGATTACTGGTAAAACCTAGTTCATATTTACAAAAATAAAATTATTAAAGTATCCAATTTTTATTTACCCTTGATTCCACAAAACACAATGTCTTAAATTACAAATTAGATGATTAAAACCTATATTAAATCTATGATTAAAGCATAATGTATGAAAATCTCCGCTGATTGTTTGATTGTCACTCAAAATAAGTAGACGAAAAAACTATACCTAACGGTTGAATACCGAACTATTCTATATAATGTGTATATCTGAGTCAAACACCTAGGTTCAAGACAATGTTACACGACTGTTTATAAGTAGAGTTACATTTTAGAACTGTGCATAAATTGATTCTTTATTTTTTATCGAAAACGTACATACGCTTGAATCCAGGTCACTTGAATAAATATTTGCGCTACGTCATTTTATCTGATCACGAAGGCAAAAACTGTTTGCTGAAGCATCACAAATAAACAGAGGGAAAGACCACACATGTAGACAGATCCATCGATTCGCTTGTCCCAAATAAAAGTTTTTGGACATAACATGCCTCAATTTATTTTACATATTAAAAAAGTTAAGTTAAGTAACAGCCTATAATCATCATAATGCAGGGAAAAGGCCTCCATCATTGAATTCAAGTTACCACAGCAATGATGGGTGCTGGCATAATCACCACGCTTGCCAAATGCGGGTTGGTGATCACAAACCTGAGCAATGTTTGGAAATTCGAAACTTTTTGTTGCCCGACCCGGGGATCGAACCCGGGACCATTTAAACGAATTGTCGAGATAGTTTAAGATTAAGAGCTTAAAAATGACATAATATACAGGATCACTTTTTCATCACTTTTTAATCACCTTCCAAATTTTTTATAGGCGTTAAGTATCGTATTTGGAGCCCATTTACGAAGTAAAAAACTGTAGGTCGAGTTGTCACTCGAAAATATTTTTCGCAAAATAGTTTTCAATTTTTACGGTCCTAACCCTGTGAAGGGAACTTATAAAGGGAAAATCAACAACTTTTGAATAGTATCGTAATGAATGAATGAGATGCGCATCGCCTAATAAAACTGTTGCTAGAAGGCCGTAACAAAAATTTTAGTTTTCTGGCAGCCATTTTCTAGGTGCTTTAACTTTTCATTTTTGTACTGAGCTATACCAAAAGAAAAAATACGCCCTTTGTATTTTATCTCTTAGATTGTTGTATTAAAATTAAAATTAGTATTTTAATGAGTGAAAGTGATTTCTAAAGAGCGTGGTAGGCGATAAAAACGGGTACGTAATACATAATTATAATTCATTATTATATATCGTATAACATAATTCCACGAATTATTGCGAACGGTCTGCACCGATCATAATTATTAACAACGGCCTATAGCAGTCCACTAGTTGTACACGGGCCTCTGCAAAAGGAGGCCCGTGTACAACTAGTGGACTGCTATAGGCCGATAGTTTAGTCAATGATGGTGATAAGACGCTGCTGCAGGTTTTCTTTCTTTAGGCAGTACTCCTTTAGGCGCTTCTTACGACACTGTCACCCTGTAGGAAGAGATGGGGTATTGCCATTCTTATAAAATCCTGGCACCACACGATAGCTTGATCACTACTCGCTAGGTAGTAAAATTAACCATATCAACTGCGAAGTAGTCGAGTAGTGAGTGCGTAGATATTGCAATGAGACGTTGTGAAATAATCAAAGCGTTGTGCAACCGTCGGGCGCGCCGAGGCCGCGAGCGGTCTTAATGTCATGATCAAGGCTACAGGGACCTTACTCCCATTAAGACAATACGGTAAGTTCAGTAGGCATTTTGTCTTTAACTGTTTTTAGACAGATTAGGAAAAAAATAACAACTATTTAAAAGTTTAAAGTAATAATAAGTATAACTTAGGTAATAAACGAATACTTTACAATTAAAATAACTCTCATAATTCGAACTTTATATTTATTAGAATAATAAACATTTTATGACACAATCATTTCATTTCTTTATTATAAAAGGCACATTATAATTTCTGAAATAGGTGGAATCAGAAGCAAACCTTTAAAAACTTTAGCACCTAGGTACAAATTCTAAATGGTAATCTACACAATCAAGACAAGTTTCACTACGTACCACCAATACGTCCTGCAAGTGTGCGTCTTGTTACAAGAGAAAAATTTAATAATATCATGCTAAAAATAGAGTCAACGATTGTCATCTTATCCCTAAAACACATAAATAATAATAAATTTAAGTACATAATACAGTTTGGGACGGTCGAACTTCATAGCATTTGATTTTGTTCGTGACATTTGACAGTAAAGACAATATCTATAGACGCACATTATATATTAGACATTCGTTTAAAACTATGCAATTATTTTACTACATCAACTTCTTCACCTGCCTGCATATTAACTGTAGTATAACTGATGTTTAAATTTTTGTGACAATAAAAAATCTATTATTTTAACTTTATGCATTAACTACTTAATAAGTTTATTGACTCCCAATTTGATGATAATTATCTAAAATTTAAGGTTATTTCGAAAGCAAATTTATCTTTTATCAATTAATCTGTCAACAGTTTTATAGAAGGCCTCATATTTTTGTATTTTTCTTGTTAGTGAAAAATATAGGCCAATTTATTGTTTGTAATTGTGCCCATGCGATATGTTTTCTATGTAATTATATATATATCTGTTTTATAAGTATGTCATTCGTCACCAGCAAGCAAACTAACGAAAACTTCGGTTAAGTAAGTACCTACTTTTTGGCTCAGACTTTAATTATTATTTTTTCTGCTTATTTACAAAACCATTATTTCAACCCAGAATTAATCACATTATATGCACATCCCAGTTTTCTATAATTTATCTAAATTACATGAACATTTAATAGAGGAAATGATTAAGAACCTAATTTCTTAAACGTAACTGTATACTTACCTAGAAAATACACAAAATGCGAATACAGATAAGTCACGTTTCAACATTCTCGATATCACCGTAGTACAAACAATTTCATTATGAAATAGATGCAACGATGTTCGAGGCCACTTTGTTCAATAGTTTGTAAACTTAATTATATTTGAGCTATTTTGAATATTAAAATGCATTATTACATAACGAATAATAGGTACAATATCAAACGTTGTCACATTTAAATATGTACCTATAACACAACAAGAACAACCAATTTTTTTAGTGGACGTATTATTGACTAGACAACATTCAAGTAGAAGGCTAATTTTAAGCACCCAAAATCAATCGTGGCTTCATACAATTTTCAGAAGATATTTATTATAATTAAATACAGCATAGCTCTACATAATCACGCAAACACACACACGTTAATATATAATTCGTTGAAACTAAATACAGTCGAAAATTAAGAACCAAACCTAAGTGCAAGCAAGGCCGTAGACACTTAGACAGTGAAATTAAGGGAGCACAAACAAAATACAAGTTGGTAAACCCCATATATGCTGTGATGAGATAGTTAGAAGACAGACACGACATAGAAAAGCAGATGCTTCAGAAAAGAACGAATTGTAACAGTGGAAAGAAGATAACAAATAATTAATTTAATTTAGACGTCTTTAATAGAGGCGTATTATATTTAGTGGTCGTCATTATTACATAAACGGACTTAAATTAGTTAAATTTTCACAACAATCTGTACGACATACCGCAAAACAAATATAAGCACGTTAGTTTCGCGTGTTACGATTTGCACTTGACGGTTTTTGTCGAATACATTCTTTTTTATTGTTATCTACTTAGGTGGTTACGCTGTGTTGTACCTATGGATAGTCAATAGGTCTAATAAAGATTTTGTTTTCGCGTTGATTATAAAGTACCCCGGAAACGACTGTTTTCATAGGAGTGTGAAGTGTTACGGTGCTAATAATATCACACTTCTTATGCACATGATAGGTGCTATTAAATATGATGTTGTTTTTGTAGCAGTTAATAAGTTGCAATTGTGTACTATTAATGTGCGATTTATCTAGTGTAATCATTAGTTTCAATAGCAGATTTTTGTATGGGAATCTATTATTTTTGATAAAAAACGTTTGCTAGATTTTATAACACATTCGTACTTTGGGAGATGCATTCGCAATATCCTTCCTCATGTCTCTAAAGATAAAAAATGTGTGTTGTATTGACACTACGGCATAACCATGTATAAACTTAGCTAAAGGATTGATTGAATAACATTTTTTATGTACCGTCGACGACCCAAAGCGTGTCCCGGATATTGTTGTGACCAAGCAGCATTTAGCAGAAGAATAAGTTTGGCCACGTACATTATTCTACCTACTTGTGATTGGCTATAAAGCAATATCCCCTTAGTTTGTAAGTGTACCAGGTTCAGAAGAACCTGCTTTTAACGGATAAGTAGTAAAAGTAGTTCGGCCACAGCTCCGGTGACTCGTTTAACTCGTCCAACACGAGCCAAGATGTTTTTATTTTAAACCTGCTTCCAGTTTGGCCGTTCATTTTACGTAGTTTTCATAGTTATCCTATGGGTATTAGTTGTGTTTTTCCATGGTGATGGCGGTTTTAGTTTAGGATTCATTTATTTCTTTATGTAAACCATTACAACCATGTCACTATACAAAAAAGAAAAAGTGTATTTTCTTGGTTTGCCAACTTAATATCTTCATTAGTAAGGTAGATTTAAAACTGTATCCGATAGTGATGTCCTCTCTTATTGTCCTTGGCAGATTCTGCTGAGCGTCTTCTTGCCGCCGCATATACCGCTAGCTTGGAGGGCGATGGGAGGCTAGAGTCCCTGGGCCTCACGAGGGATTCGCGTGATTCCGCCGCGGGTAGGGACGCCGATGTAGGCACAGAGGGTAGTTTCCTGACAGTGTCGTATGGAAGCGGGGAGCTACGCGATGCAGTCGATGCTATGGACCCAGACCCGTCGGAATCCTGAGACAAATTAAAATTTTTATGGTCACTAGTTCAAAAGTTCCTTACCAAATTATTTCTGGGTACCTTATTAAATATGAGATCCGATATTTCGGCACTGTTGCTAGTTGCAACATAACATTGCAATAATGCCATAATATCGGAATCTCATAATCAAAAAGGTTGGTACGTGGTAGAAGTCACTGAATAATTATTAAATCTGAACCTTGGACAAAGTTTTGGTCTGCCAAAATTACAATGTGTGAGAGTACCTTCATACCAAGTAGGTACCTATGCTTTTTTGTACAATTAGATACATGTTACCGTCAGAACTCATGGACGATTTAAAACTAATTTCAACTGGTGAAAACGGTCAAAACCAATAATACAACTGCATTGGGTTTAACAGAGGATTCAAATAAAACCTCGTGGTACTGTATATCACCAGTTTTGACTAGCATCAGTCAAGCAAGACCAATATTGACTGGTTATGGGTTTTGATCGTAACATAAACATATAGCACACTTTGTATTAATTATATTATGTGGCAGGTGGCAACAAATGTAGCATCAAAAAAAAATGGAGCCAAGTGAAAAATAATGCAATTTTACTTCTGTGTGTAATCGCCGTTGAATAATTCATAATGCACGTAACTTCCTGGACTGTATTTGCCTCAAAGTGTTGAATTGCTATAGATAATTGCAAATCGGACAGGTCAATGTTATTCTAACTAAATTAAGTTGTTTTTGGTAAAGATGATAAGCGAATTATACGCTATTGATATGACTTGTTGTTTTGCAGAATTCTTAGCGCTAGTCCATAAAATATTGAATTCAATAGCTATTATACCTACGTAATGACTACTATTATGCAGGTACAGCTTAGGGGGGCGTTCAAGTATCACACCTTTAACTTGTACCTATGCTATGCTTGTAGTAGTGTCTGTCTGGAACTCTTTTTTAAAAACGCTACCGAAAAGCGCGACTGGAAATGCGCGAATATTCTCACTTGGACTAGGTACCTATTGTAACTTCTACTTGATCGCTTCGATCGATCTGCACCAATTCAGACATCTACATCAGCCAATGCGAAGCTTTTACGGATGCGGATTCAAACCCAGTGAGTAACAATATGCAAGTGGCCAGGGCCAGAGTAGTGCGAACCTCGTGCACTTTTGAGATGCTATATACTCTTCCTACATCTTTCGCTAACTGACTAATACATACGAAGGCACACATTTTGTGAACAGATCAAATTGAACAAATTAAATCGAGAGAGGATTAATTTGTTAGAAAGATAAATTAAAATGAGAGAGACAGATGGAGTATATGGACATTATGTGTTGCAGGGTAAGGGCTTATTATGATGCCTTATTGCAGTCAGGGCCTCAGTGAAGACCAAGGTGGAGACTACACAGAGATATGGAGTCAAATATACGAACATTGTATAGTGGAGTAAGACCGTAAGAGAGACATATAGAGTCAAATATACGTACGGTCGGCCAATAAAGTGGTTTACCAGTTTTGACAAAATTTCATGTGTCAGTAAAATACAAGGAATTGTCATATTAATATGTAAGTTTCTTGGTAAAATTGCGATAGGGTTTATAATGACGTTTTAGTATATTAGCTGTCAAAATATATTTGCATAGGAAAATCAACCCTGTTATCTGACGCGCGAATGACCCACTTTCTTGGCTGACCGTACGTATATTTGACTCTATAGATATGTCTCTCTTACGGTCTTACTCCACTATACAATGTTCGTATATTTGACTCCATATCTCTCTTACTCATGCGAAAGTATGTGACTGAGACAGATAAGTATTTCGGGCATTGAGTAGTAGGGCCTCTGGTTTGAACCCACCTTCCTTGCATCCCTGTGCTCCATGCGCTCGTAGCGCGTGTTCCTGGCGGAGGGCTTCCGGGGCGGGCGCGGCAGGGCCGAGGGCGGCGGCGGCAGCGACGACGAGCGAGTCTGCTGCGAGGCGCGGCCCTGGCGCTCCAGCAGCAGCGCCTCCTCGCCGCGCCCGCCGCCCCGAGCCCCCACCCCGCTCAGACCCGGGAAGCAGCACAGCCCTCGCTAAAGGGGAACGCACACGTTATGCAATGTTAATTTTGGAAGTTATCGCTCGTTACACCACACTACTAGCACTGACACCGAGTGAGGAAGCACTAGTTCATGACATTTTTTTAGATTTCTGCAAAGTAACGCCTGAACCAATTTTAACTATCCAAGCGCGGTTCCATCTGGGCACTTTGGTCTTGTGATGTTACAATTTTGCAATCTACGAGGTCGATAGGCAGATATTGTATTCAATGTCAGAAGTATTTAGCCTAGAGCCATAACAGCTTTTATTTTTATAGTAACGTTTGCTAACCTTTATCAAAGATTCTGTTTATAAACTAAGAGTTAATTTAACGAAAAATCGTACGTTTAAAGCGCATCTGACGTAGTGAATTTTTTTCCGTATTTGCCGGGTGAAGTAAAAGTCAGCTAACTTTCTTTTATCGTGCTTATGATTATGAACATTCTCTACTTCACACTTTTTCATAAAGTTGTTTTCGGTTCAACCAAGATGTCAGACAGATAGTCCACTAGATGTTCATAACCACGGGTATATTTTATACATATATAATGTTATGTAAATGGTATTTCAGCCGCAATAACATATAATATCGTTTCCAATTTTTTAATTTACTATAAATTGTAGATTTTTAAAATGATATAACATTTTAGACCTTACCATAGTATTTAAATTCTAATATTCACGTAGGCTGGTTTTGGCTATTTACGAGTACCTAACACCGTTTAACACACAAATCATGTGTCCTCTTGTACAACAAACAACGCCCTCGTGTAGTCCCATCAACGCATTTAACAGTACAATATTAAGTTAACGTTGTAGGAAAATAAAAATAAAAACGAAGAAGGAAACAATAAGAGAATATAAATGAAGGTCTTTCGTATTGACAACGCGTCGCGTAGAATAGGTATTCAAGAAAGTCTACGTCCCACATTTCAATGTTATTCAGCGATAAAAACAATCGCATTATATTGTTTTATGTAAAACAGGTGTTGAGCAACTGCTTAGTTACCGAGTTAATGAACTGGCACAATGAACAATACAAACAATATTAGTTCTTACCTTGCACGGAAGCCGTCGCTCGAAGAAAGTATAATCAAACCACTTTGATACAAGCACTTGTAAGTTAACCCAAATTTTGACAAATATTTAATAAACTTGGTAGATAATTTCCATAAGACTTTGAAAATAGTTTATACAGGATGAAATTTTAACCACCTTCCAAATTTTAATATACGACAATCGATAATCTACGAGACAAAAAACAAATGACGTATTTTTTCTTTTGGTATAGCCCAGTACAAAAATGTCAAGATAGAGCACTTAGAAAATGTCCGCAAAAAATCTAAAATTTTGATACGGCCGCCTAGCAACACTTTTTTACGCGATTTGCATCTCATTTATTCATAGCGATACTATTCATACGTTTTTGATTATCCCTTTATACCTTACCAGGCCTAGGACCGTAAAAATTGAAAACAATGCGAAAAATATTTTCGGGTGAAAGCTTGATTTACATTTTTTATTTCATAAATGGGTTCTTAAACCCAACGCCTATAAAATTTTTGGAAAGTGGTTAAAATTTAACCCTGTACAGGACCTATATTCTTAGTGAAAACCAATTTACTCCCCAAAAAGTATATCCAATTACGATCGGTGTTCTGATTATAGCGATCAAATTAAAATCTGTGAGTAGGATCACTGACACGCTTCATACAAATTACAGATACCAAAAACTGTTACACTGCTAAGACAAAATGTTACATTTATCACATTCAAATAATATTATGAGCACATAAAAACTATTTTGGTTAGGTAAAGCAAGTAAAACTACGACAAACAAAACATTATTATCTTTATTCTAAACATGCTTCCGAAAATACACACAGAATACATCTTACAAAAATAGTGTTATATTTACTTAAAATACCCTTTATTGTAAGCCAAGCCTCGAGTATTTAGAATAATGTATTATGTAATACTTGTTACTATACCATAATTTTAGCTTTAACATTAAATTAAAGATAAATTAGGTTGGAGTTTATACAAAAATACAATTCCAAAGGCTCTACAATTTCATATATGTACGTTTACAGTTTGATTTAAAATTATATTCTTAGTACAATATTTGAAGTAATCGACTAATAGCGCTTATAACCTACTAAATAAATAAACAACATGTTACACGCATACAAGTGTAGCACTTTACAAATACAAAAATCATGAACGCGATAATAAATAACATTTTTACAAAAGGCCAGACATTGTTTATTCTAACTTTGGCATACTTTTGTGACAAATGCCTCTGTTATCTTAGCAGATGCTTGAGTTTTAAAGAAAGAGATGTAGGCAATAATGAAATTCTGTTCAAATTTTAATTTAATGACGGAAAATACAATCTATTTTTCAGCAAAACATAGTTAATATTTTTACTATCTTGTTAACAGCATATAAGTTATTAATTCGTAACAATTTACAATTTTTTAACTTAGTAAATCCATAACACAAATCGCATATTTGTTTTGAATGTTATTCATCATTGACCGAAAACGGTTCTCATGGTATATTTTTCACCTTTAACGCTAAGCTTATACTCAAAACTAGACTAGGTCCCAAAACTAGTGGAGAATGTAAATATAATAAAAATATCATAATTAGAGATTCTTAAATATAATGCTTAAATTACTATTTATTTATTGGCACCATAGGTATTAAGTGTATTAAATTTAACACACCGTTAAGGCACTTACATGATCAGATATTTTTACAAATATTTTGTCGGTAATTTTGCTTCAAAATTTTTATTACATTCCTTTGCGTGTGCTTTCTGATTACCAATATTTACTGACGATTTTACTAAATATTTTTTTAACAACAAGTTAGCACCGACATTTGATGTATTACGGAGTGTACCAGAAAGAAGGGTATATCAAACCGATGCCTTTTCCGTAATTGGTATTTTCGAAAAGTATGCATGTTTTTGTTAACCATTTAAAAACAAAATCTTGAATCAAATTCATAATCAAAGGCATAAAACCTTGATTACAAATATTTGATAATAAAGTTCGATTTACTTGCGATTTTGTTGTTGTTCCTAAAAGTTGATGAATAATATTATCCAAAAAAACCGACCTATATATGTCATTATCTTTTGGCTTGACCCTTCGTACAACTCCTTCTTGTTAAAAGCTAGAAAATCTAGCTTCATATGCTTTTTCAATCTATGCAAGCTTGTCGTTTTAAAAAAACGCGTTCGTAATTATTACCGGATAACATTTTAGTCAGAAAGCTGTATGTTAGGCAAAAAACACTTCACACATACTATAAAATCACACAAAACACAAAAACTAAGCGTTAATGTGAATGTTTGTTTGTACATCGATGTAGGAATGTTAGAGGAAACGGAATGTTTGCTTCATCCTGCATACAATAATGATCAGAGAAGTTATAAAACTTTGTTTGATATTTTAACAATTTAATTGCAATTGTAATATCAGTATTTAAACTTGAAAAATTATGTCTCAGACGAGACATAATATTTTCAAGTTTAAATACTGAAGTTATAAAACGGCTATAGACTATTTTTTTTCTTTCAGAACTGTATATAAATGTGTAGGAATGTGAACGGTCAGAGAAATGTGTAAAAGTATAAAATAGATTTCAGAGGGTTTCCGTATTATCGCAGACTTGAGAGATTTTGCAGACAGAGGACATGATATATCTTCAGATTTTGATTTTTAAAACAGTTACTTCAAGTTCGAGAACAATAGCCGAAGTTCCCATACAGCTATTAGGTATCATTCTACAATAGTATGCGGAACAGAAGCACAACTGCCTGCTCTATGGCATACTATGGGTATGACAATGTGTTTTCAGAAGTTTACCGCGGAAACACGCTTACAGATACATTTTTATATATTTTTAAGCATAAACGCAATTAAAGAATTTTATGGGAAGTGATTATCGTCATAGGAGTTGCCAATCTGTATCGCTTTATGTTGAGTTTTTCTGACTTCACCCGAAAGTAGCGACACAATTAGCGTTCAAAAGTGTCCTAACTAAATGTGCACGCGTTTGTCATAAGGGTGTACTTTTAGTACCACCTATATCAATCGAATAGATACAACATGTCATTAATGTCCATACTGTTGCATGTCGACAGAATTTGTCATAGACAGAAACATTGACATAACTCCAACGTCAATCATTGCAATCGGTCGAAGACAGTAGGTGTAATTTCGTACCGGACTGTGCATTTACTTGTTATTATGTCGATGGTATTTAAGCCTTCGTATGTGTTTAGGATCCGTCCCAGACACAATAGAATATGTACTGTCTCTGGATATGCCATATACGCAGGGTTAATAGTAGCTGGCATGCGGCCGGGGGTTGGTGTGCGCGTGCGCGTCGGGGTAACTCACGGCGGGCACGGGCCGCTCCAGGCGCGACTCCAGCGCCGCCAGCTGCGAGTCCAGCCGCAGCGACGTGCTGTCGAAGCCGCAGCCTGGAACAATATGAAACAAACGCTCAAGAACGCCGAAAGAGGTGCTCCATTTGTACACAGTAAGCCAGCCTATCGGGGAGCTGGATCCATTCCCTGGCGCTTAATGTGACTCCAAACACTTAATCCTTCTGTGATGTGTTCGAAAAACCAAACGAAAAATTCCGAAACAGCGTAAAATACAACGACATACAACGTAATACAGGCTGAGTTTGCACTGGTTATAGAATCGAAGACGTTACATTTGAATAATAAACTCAAAAGTACTTTTTTTATGGCATTTTATAGACAGTCAAAACCGAAGTAAGATGATTGGATGCCATTTCTGTCCATAAATAGTAGATAGACAAACACAATTGCACAAGCACATTATCATATTATAAAATTAATTCAAAAAATGTAAAGTTCGTGATCACGGGTAGACAACCAAGTCAACAAGTCAAATGAACAATTTTTCCTTTGATTGGTTGATTGTTAAATAAATAAATTAATGAATGTGGATAATATCACATACATTGTTCTGATCCCAAAGTAAGTTATTATTTAAAGAACTTGTTTTGTAAAATTTAGAAACAACAAAGGTACCAGAAAAACCCAGACCCAAGACGATTTAGAAAAAAAATTTTTTGTACGTTGACCCATCCAGGGATTGACCTCGGGGATCGTTGATTCTATACGTGACTAAAAATAAAGTTTTCAGTTTGTTTGTTTTAATGGTAATGGTTACCGGCAAAGATACGAGTAGAAATAACCCTTACATCTAGTGACTTTTGGGGTTATTTCCCACAATACGTACCGCTGGAGTTGTCGTTGTGCGGCGAGTAGTTCCGGCGCGCCAGGGCGCGGTAGCGCGCCGACACGCTGCCCGCGCCCACGCCCTCTGCGCTAGAGAACGACGCGCCCGACGAGAGGCCCACTGAAACAAGGACGCAGAATCTGTTAGATGGATCGCTGAACCTGATCCTGCGTGGTCAAGTTTCCACATCAGTCTGCTGGAAAAAGATTTTTGCCATAATCGCTTCATTTGCCATCGGATTTTGACGATTACTTTGCCTAATGATAAAGAGAAAACTTCTTCTGGCAGTACTCCTTTAGTCGATTTTTAGAACACTTATAGAGCAAACGGTTGCGTCAGAGTTTTGGTCATATTAAACCGAACACATATGGAAAAGTCCCTAAAATGTGTCTCCGACCACTAGATTGAAATAGCTGTTTGTTTGTTATATTTAATAAACATATTTCAATTTGAATGTTATGTATGCTTTCTTACCTAGTTCCTCCCTGCTGGAGTTGTTCCTCAGCGAGGCGCCGCTGTCGTAGGCCGAGCTGGTGTGCTTCTGCAGTACCTTGATCATTGCATCGCGTTCTGCCACTTTAGATTCTTGTTCTTTCACTCTGCAAACAATAAACATTATATTAATTCCCAAACACTTTACATAAAGACGCGTAAGCAAACAATCGTTTTTATTTTACCAGCTGCAGGTAACTCAAACAAACCACACATAATATTGTGTTTACTTACTAGTTAATGTGCATATAAATAATTGTAAAGTGAAAAACATGGTTTTGTAAGTTAATAAAGTCACAAATTATTCATATTTTCTTACTTCTATTATAATACTATGCCTTCCAATACCAAAATACAATGTCCAACTTTCCAATGTTATAAACCCACTTAATTAGGTAGAGGGAAAGTAATTCGGAGTAATAAAATACGGAGAAATTAATTTTATTTTTAGGAATAATAATATTTTTTCCTTTCTAAGAAAAAAGTTAATTAATAAAGAACTATTGATGGCTACGCATCTGCTCATCACATCGAACCTAAAGTTATGCTCTTAAAATATGGCGCGTGCGTCGACTTCATCAACTGTGAGATAATCCTTTCTAATATTATAAATATGTGAATATGAGTTTGTTTATTAAGCTTTCACGTGGAAAACTACTAAATCGATCATCAAGAAACTTTTTACACATATTCTTGGAGGTATTAGAAGTAACATAGGCTATTCAGTATCCCACTGTTGGGCACAAGTTTTCGCACGCGCGATCTAAAGTGTAGTTCACGCGGGCAAAGCCGCGGGACAAAAGTTAGTCGTTCATAAGTTTCCACTCGGTTACCCTACGCCTTTAGGGTATTGTTTTTTACCAATACTTATAGTCTAAGTTCCCACCATACAACGACCTTCACCGGGCTGGTTAATGGATGAAAAGTCCAAAATGATGCACAGCATGTACGAGTCTATCGCTATGCTTTTCATTTTCAAGGGCAGAGAGCATGCAGTCTCTTTCTTTCAATAGACGAACTACACACGCATGGGATGATTCGCTGGGACCTCTCTGTCGCACGTATACACTCGCAGCAATATTTCAATTTTTTGGAATGCAGGACTAACTTTTCGCATTCAACCCTATACCACCGTGTTCGTAATAAAATAATCTTTATTTCCATTTAACTTTAATTAGTTAACCAGACCGGTGCAAGTTACTAGTATCGATTTACCTGTTTATACCTACCTACTGAAGAATGGTGACGGGAAAGAAATAGGTAACCTAACGTCTGCATATTCTATGGGCTTTATACTTTCGATTGGTATGGAATTTGTCTATTAACCAACCCAAAGATTGGTTAAAAAACATTTTTTTTGTTGATTAATCATGTTCTAGACAGAAATTTCTTATTCAATCCATTTGCAATCTATGTATTGGCATATTTAATTGAATATAAAATACTTTTAAACCATAAACCAGCCCGGTGAAGGTCGTTGTATGTCAAAACTTCAACAGCAACAACTAGTCGCCATTCTGTCAATATAATTTTTTTTCAAGTCTGCGTTCCAGTCGGGCAAATACTGAGTCAAGTAGCTGGTGAATACAAATGTTGAATTTGAATTAATTAAAGCTTTGATTACTACGCAGTCTGTAAAGGTTTTTTTTTTCTTTATTTGGAGGCTTGGTCGCAAAGCGATTACATCGCCTCTTGTGTACATCAATACATAATCATAACTAAGGAGATAAATAACTAGAACGGAATAAACTAACAATTTGCTCAGACTCTGTTCCAAGACATGGAATCCAATCCAATGCATACAGTACCCAGACCCCTTTATCCGACATTGGATGATAAAGTACAGGTCTGTAAAGGTTTTAAACTATAGACCTACCTGCTCTCGAGGTCAGCGACCTTCTTCTGAGTCACGTGCAGCTCGTCCATGTGGCGGATCTTCTCGCTGCGCGCCTCCGCCATCAGCCGCTCGGATTCAGCCGACGTCTTTTCCAACGCCGCTATCTTCGCATCCCTGGAGGCGAATTCCATTTCACTTTAATGATGTGTTTTTTGTGTAATTGTTCAAATCATAGAGTGCTTGTTACACAACAAGCACTCTATCTCACATTCGGTTAGTATATTTCTCAGTTTATTTTAAGTCTTTTATGCGCCGTAGATTTTTAACCGTCCGACTAACGAAGAACACGTTATGGAACCGTTATATACAGGGTGAAATTTTAACCACTTTCCAAAATTTTTATATGCGTTCAGTATCGTATTTAGAGCCTATCTATGAAGTGAAAAATGTAAATCAAGTTGTCACCCGAAAATATTTTTTGTGATATAGCTTTCAATTTTTACGGTCCTAGACCTGTTAAGGTATAAAGGGAAATTCAAAAACTCATGAATAGTATTGTAATAAATGAATGAGATGCACATCGAGTAAAAAAAGTGTTACTAGGATGCCATATCCAAAATTTTAGATTTTTGGCGGACATTTTCTAAGTGCTTTATCTTGACATTTTTGTACTGGGCTGTACCAAAAGAAAAAATACGTCATTTGTTTTTTGCCTCTTAGATTGCTATATTAAAATTTGGAAAGTGGTTAAAATTTCACCCTGTATAACATCCTGGCAGTGTTGTTTATCAATAATATTATCTTGAAAAAATATAAAATATTGATTGAGACTATTTATATTCATTTATTCATTTAATCACTCCATAACACAACAGCTGACAATACATAGGCACAGAAAGATGGTTGGTAATAGTTATGTTATGACCTCGATGAGGCATGCGTGAGTTATATTACAATTCAAAAATACAATTTTATTAAATTAAATTATTTAAATTACGGAAATTATCAATAAATACAATTTAAAAATTAATTCTTCAAGCTAAGTCAAAATTATTCTAGATGTATGTCAATTATTATTATTCATTTTCTCTGCTCCCTGAAATTTACTTTAAGTTCTGGTACATCTGAACTTTGTGATTTAGGCCAGTCATATTTCTGTTTTAAAAGAAACAAGGGACCTGACCGCCACAAGACACAATAATAATTGACAAACATTGCTGGCTCAATTGCGCAGTGTGTACTCACTTGGGGATGGAGGCGGCGGAGACGGCGGCCTGGCGCAGCGCGGCCTCCTCCAGGTACCGCTGCTCCCACTTGGCGCACTCCCCCTCGAGCGCCAGCAGCCGCTCGTCGCGCAGTGTGTACTCACTTGGGGATGGAGGCGGCGGAGACGGCGGCCTGGCGCAGCGCGGCCTCCTCCAGGTACCGCTGCTCCCACTTGGCGCACTCCCCCTCGAGCGCCAGCAGCCGCTCGTCGCGCAGTGTGTACTCACTTGGGGATGGAGGCGGCGGAGACGGCGGCCTGGCGCAGCGCGGCCTCCTCCAGGTACCGCTGCTCCCACTTGGCGCACTCCCCCTCGAGCGCCAGCAGCCGCTCGTCGCGCAGTGTGTACTCACTTGGGGATGGAGGCGGCGGAGACGGCGGCCTGGCGCAGCGCGGCCTCCTCCAGGTACCGCTGCTCCCACTTGGCGCACTCCCCCTCGAGCGCCAGCAGCCGCTCGTCGCGCAGTGTGTACTCACTTGGGGATGGAGGCGGCGGAGACGGCGGCCTGGCGCAGCGCGGCCTCCTCCAGGTACCGCTGCTCCCACTTGGCGCACTCCCCCTCGAGCGCCAGCAGCCGCTCGTCGCGCAGTGTGTACTCACTTGGGGATGGAGGCGGCGGAGACGGCGGCCTGGCGCAGCGCGGCCTCCTCCAGGTACCGCTGCTCCCACTTGGCGCACTCCCCCTCGAGCGCCAGCAGCCGCTCGTCGCGCAGTGTGTACTCACTTGGGGATGGAGGCGGCGGAGACGGCGGCCTGGCGCAGCGCGGCCTCCTCCAGGTACCGCTGCTCCCACTTGGCGCACTCCCCCTCGAGCGCCAGCAGCCGCTCGTCGCGCAGTGTGTACTCACTTGGGGATGGAGGCGGCGGAGACGGCGGCCTGGCGCAGCGCGGCCTCCTCCAGGTACCGCTGCTCCCACTTGGCGCACTCCCCCTCGAGCGCCAGCAGCCGCTCGTCGCGCAGTGTGTACTCACTTGGGGATGGAGGCGGCGGAGACGGCGGCCTGGCGCAGCGCGGCCTCCTCCAGGTACCGCTGCTCCCACTTGGCGCACTCCCCCTCGAGCGCCAGCAGCCGCTCGTCGCGCAGTGTGTACTCACTTGGGGATGGAGGCGGCGGAGACGGCGGCCTGGCGCAGCGCGGCCTCCTCCAGGTACCGCTGCTCCCACTTGGCGCACTCCCCCTCGAGCGCCAGCAGCCGCTCGTCGCGCAGTGTGTACTCACTTGGGGATGGAGGCGGCGGAGACGGCGGCCTGGCGCAGCGCGGCCTCCTCCAGGTACCGCTGCTCCCACTTGGCGCACTCCCCCTCGAGCGCCAGCAGCCGCTCGTCGCGCAGTGTGTACTCACTTGGGGATGGAGGCGGCGGAGACGGCGGCCTGGCGCAGCGCGGCCTCCTCCAGGTACCGCTGCTCCCACTTGGCGCACTCCCCCTCGAGCGCCAGCAGCCGCTCGTCGCGCAGTGTGTACTCACTTGGGGATGGAGGCGGCGGAAACGGCGGCCTGGCGCAGCGCGGCCTCCTCCAGGTACCGCTGCTCCCACTTGGCGCACTCCCCCTCGAGCGCCAGCAGCCGCTCGTCGCGCAGTGTGTACTCACTTGGGGATGGAGGCGGCGGAGACGGCGGCCTGGCGCAGCGCGGCCTCCTCCAGGTACCGCTGCTCCCACTTGGCGCACTCCCCCTCGAGCGCCAGCAGCCGCTCGTCGCGCAGTGTGTACTCACTTGGGGATGGAGGCGGCGGAGACGGCGGCCTGGCGCAGCGCGGCCTCCTCCAGGTACCGCTGCTCCCACTTGGCGCACTCCCCCTCGAGCGCCAGCAGCCGCTCGTCGCGCAGTGTGTACTCACTTGGGGATGGAGGCGGCGGAGACGGCGGCCTGGCGCAGCGCAGCCTCCTCCAGGTACCGCTGCTCCCACTTGGCGCACTCCCCCTCGAGCGCCAGCAGCCGCTCGTCGCGCAGTGTGTACTCACTTGGGGATGGAGGCGGCGGAGACGGCGGCCTGGCGCAGCGCGGCCTCCTCCAGGTACCGCTGCTCCCACTTGGCGCACTCCCCCTCGAGCGCCAGCAGCCGCTCGTCGCGCAGTGTGTACTCACTTGGGGATGGAGGCGGCGGAGACGGCGGCCTGGCGCAGCGCGGCCTCCTCCAGGTACCGCTGCTCCCACTTGGCGCACTCCCCCTCGAGCGCCAGCAGCCGCTCGTCGCGCAGTGTGTACTCACTTGGGGATGGAGGCGGCGGAGACGGCGGCCTGGCGCAGCGCGGCCTCCTCCAGGTACCGCTGCTCCCACTTGGCGCACTCCCCCTCGAGCGCCAGCAGCCGCTCGTCGCGCAGTGTGTACTCACTTGGGGATGGAGGCGGCGGAGACGGCGGCCTGGCGCAGCGCGGCCTCCTCCAGGTACCGCTGCTCCCACTTGGCGCACTCCCCCTCGAGCGCCAGCAGCCGCTCGTCGCGCAGTGTGTACTCACTTGGGGATGGAGGCGGCGGAGACGGCGGCCTGGCGCAGCGCGGCCTCCTCCAGGTACCGCTGCTCCCACTTGGCGCACTCCCCCTCGAGCGCCAGCAGCCGCTCGTCGCGCAGTGTGTACTCACTTGGGGATGGAGGCGGCGGAGACGGCGGCCTGGCGCAGCGCGGCCTCCTCCAGGTACCGCTGCTCCCACTTGGCGCACTCCCCCTCGAGCGCCAGCAGCCGCTCGTCGCGCAGTGTGTACTCACTTGGGGATGGAGGCGGCGGAGACGGCGGCCTGGCGCAGCGCGGCCTCCTCCAGGTACCGCTGCTCCCACTTGGCGCACTCCCCCTCGAGCGCCAGCAGCCGCTCGTCGCGCAGTGTGTACTCACTTGGGGATGGAGGCGGCGGAGACGGCGGCCTGGCGCAGCGCGGCCTCCTCCAGGTACCGCTGCTCCCACTTGGCGCACTCCCCCTCGAGCGCCAGCAGCCGCTCGTCGCGCAGTGTGTACTCACTTGGGGATGGAGGCGGCGGAGACGGCGGCCTGGCGCAGCGCGGCCTCCTCCAGGTACCGCTGCTCCCACTTGGCGCACTCCCCCTCGAGCGCCAGCAGCCGCTCGTCGCGCAGTGTGTACTCACTTGGGGATGGAGGCGGCGGAGACGGCGGCCTGGCGCAGCGCGGCCTCCTCCAGGTACCGCTGCTCCCACTTGGCGCACTCCCCCTCGAGCGCCAGCAGCCGCTCGTCGCGCAGTGTGTACTCACTTGGGGATGGAGGCGGCGGAGACGGCGGCCTGGCGCAGCGCGGCCTCCTCCAGGTACCGCTGCTCCCACTTGGCGCACTCCCCCTCGAGCGCCAGCAGCCGCTCGTCGCGCAGTGTGTACTCACTTGGGGATGGAGGCGGCGGAGACGGCGGCCTGGCGCAGCGCGGCCTCCTCCAGGTACCGCTGCTCCCACTTGGCGCACTCCCCCTCGAGCGCCAGCAGCCGCTCGTCGCGCAGTGTGTACTCACTTGGGGATGGAGGCGGCGGAGACGGCGGCCTGGCGCAGCGCGGCCTCCTCCAGGTACCGCTGCTCCCACTTGGCGCACTCCCCCTCGAGCGCCAGCAGCCGCTCGTCGCGCAGTGTGTACTCACTTGGGGATGGAGGCGGCGGAGACGGCGGCCTGGCGCAGCGCGGCCTCCTCCAGGTACCGCTGCTCCCACTTGGCGCACTCCCCCTCGAGCGCCAGCAGCCGCTCGTCGCGCAGTGTGTACTCACTTGGGGATGGAGGCGGCGGAGACGGCGGCCTGGCGCAGCGCGGCCTCCTCCAGGTACCGCTGCTCCCACTTGGCGCACTCCCCCTCGAGCGCCAGCAGCCGCTCGTCGCGCTCGCGCAGCAGCCGCCGCAGCTCGGCCTCGCCCGTGGCGCCGCCGCCGCAGCCGCCCGGGCCCAGCCCACCGCAGTTGCATTCGCGTTTTCTTTAGAAGCAATAAAAACAAAATTTTAAAGGGATGGAAAAAGATTTTGTGTATGGTAGCTATTTTAAGTGCAAGTTTTATGAATAGAAAGTATCGAATTAGTTACGCAATTTACTGTAAACTAAGAAAAAATATAATTGTGTTGGTGTTGTGTGTTTAAATGAAAAAATATTGTCTATCGCCTCTATCGATCTTTGTTAGGACTACAAGAGAATTCATACACAACTAAAATTTTACCTCAAAGTTTGCAACTCTTTTTCCAGTTGGGCGCGTAGTTTCCTCTCGGTGTGCTCGCGCCGGTCGGACGCTTGTTGTAACGACGCTAGCGCTCGCTGCAAGCCCATCACACGCTCCACGTATCCGCTGGCGTGTCGACACTATAAGAAGAATAGTTTTGCGTCAGTGATAAAACATCGTTACTGTATGGCTAAGATGCGACACCACGATAAATTTGTCGCACGACATGATAAAATTTGTCTACTTGTGTTATTTTATCATTTCTCCTAACATGGCAACCACCCGCGATAAAAATTCTTCGCTCGACAAACGTTTATCTACACGACAAACGGATGTAGCCATATTACATAATTATATAGTTTTTCGGTGTGGAAACATTGGTTAATATTATAATCATTCGTTCAATTTTACGTCAGACTTGGCTAAAACACTTCTTGCCAGAGACGTCATCTGCGTTGACACATCTTTGAGTGACAGTCACTGTCAGACAGTGACACCTGACAGCATTCGCGGCATATTTTTCGGTTTGAACTTTGATTGAAGTGTGAAAAGTTTTAAAATTTGAAATGGCCTCAAAGATGTGAGTAAAGCTTGTAATAAACTGAAATAAATTCTTATCATGGAAAGAACTAATTGTTTTTATGTTCTTTTAGAAAACTTAGAAGCAATAAGGCACAGATCCAGTATCTGTGCCAATACATGGACTAAGTTACTTACTTAGGAGATTGATAGGTTACAATTAAAAACAGTATTGTAGGTAGGTATATAAGGTGTATATAAAGAAATTTTTGTTTTAGAGACCTTACCTTTAAATGGGCTGGAAGACCTCCATTTTTTGGCTCCAAGTCCTCTTTCAGCCTATCTATCAAATAAAAAGCCATGGGCTTGGATATTCGCCACAGAGCCTGGAACTCCATATCCGGAAGGTCAAACGGGTTGCACACGTCGCGGATACGCTTGCGCTGAATTTTACGCGCCTCCCGTTCTTCATAAGTGGTCAAAATGTAATTAAAATATGGCACGGCCATTTTTTACAAAGGGTTTATGCCTTGTCGTGAGCTACAAGCGACCACGATAATTTGTCATACGCAAGTGTCAAAAATCGATTAAAATAAGTTAATGTTAGAGTTTGTAGACAATTTTATCGTTTATCGTATTTTGACAGTTAGAGATGACATAAATAGTCTGCCATGTTAGCAGCGATAGACAAACGATATAACGCTGTCAAAATGCGATATAAGGCCGCGATAAAATTATGTCGTGGGTCGCATCTTAGCCCTACAGATCTATTTAATATAGATGCACCTAATATAATGCCACCCTTAGGTACAATGAGTTTGGGACATTGTTTTGACGCTGATTGTGTACCTTGTATTTCATTTAAAAACAATAGCTTTACAATAAGCTTTGGCCTGCGCGTTGGTAAGCGCCGTGCCGTGTCAAAGATATCGATGTGTGTGCGCCGCTCTGATTAGTTTATACATCTATTAAAGGTACATTTATGTGTTGCTTTTAGCTCTTATGTTTTTTTAGACCCTTAGGGGGCGTCCAAACGTCCCTTAAATTACGTGAGGTGCTTTTTTTAATTTTCTGTCCCTCTCTCCCCCCCTGGTGAGATATCGTGAGATTTTATTCAACCCCCTCCCCCATCCCCCAATCTCACGTGAGATTTTTCAAAATGTGGGTTTCTTACGTAAACTTGAATGAAATTATTTTCTTTCGAACGAATTAGTGAATCTTAATAGTATTACGATTACGCTTAAGATTAAATTTTAAGCATGTATATGTACAATCTGGATTAAATGGACCATAATAGTATAATTTTTTTTTGTTTTAATCAGAAAAAAAAATTGCGTGATATTTGCCGAGACCCCCCCTCTCTCCAACGTAAGATTAGATGAGATTTGACTCGACCCCCTCCCCCCCTTAAACATCTCACGTAATTTATGGACGCCCCCTTAACGATAATAATACTTCACTTATTACAGTCATTATTTTGTAACTTAAGCTTTTTTAGTTTTGCCTGTCGCACCGCCTACAAAACTTTTCTGCTTAGCCCAATGGTCAACTGGAAGCGAATGTTTCATGGCATTAAGTCCACCAATCAGATATTTATTTTTCATTAAAGTTTAAATAAGTGAAAATTGCAAGCTAAGGCTCCATCTGTCAATAGGTTAGATTAGCGTTTCCAAATTGCCGGGTCGCGGCCCGGTACCGGGCCATCAAAATAAAATACCGGGTCGTTACATTCTGGCCTTGTTTATAAAGTTATACCTACTATATTAATCGACGCATGGTAAATATTCTTCTTAAACTTTCGTCATTTTCGGGAAACTTCAATTCTTTAGTAAAACAGGTAGCGTAAAACTAACGCGAAGCGCTAAAAGGACATAATTTTCTTGGTACTTAAATAAAAAATTTTGAACTAACATAGTTCACATAGAACTTTAGTCAAGAGACTAAAAGCTATCATTCTGCATAACTTTAAGATTTTTAAAGACCTCGGTTTTATTAAAAAATAATAATGTATTAACCTAAGCTGTATGCGTTTCGGAACCAAAGTGTTCGGTGTAATAGGACCGAACACGTGAACTCTGACGCAACCGTTTGCGATGCGTCGATTTTACCTAAAACATCTAATTAGTGCATTGTACGGACCTATCGCGACCGGGTGTGCTCAGAACATTAACATTAACATTATTACATTTTGTGGAACATTTTAATACATCTTTAATTATTTTAACATAAACTCTCGTCTCATTTAACACTCGCTAATCCCGAACCCCACACAAAGTTACGAGTTTTACTTGGCCTAATGACAATTATTTGACGGTTTTCAGCTGCCAAACATGTATTTATGTAAGGTATTATGCGCGGGAAAAGAGAAAAATTGACTTTTATTTAGGTTTATGACATTATCGAATGACTGAATTCAATAAAAACTTGGCAGCATGGTCTCAGACTTTAGCCGGTTCCGAAAGAAAAAGAAAATAAAAAAAAATTCTGAGCAAATTATTGCACTAAATAAAAGCATAACTTAATAAAAAGTTATTAAACTTGTTCGGTGTTATTACAAAAAAATAAAACGGTGTTTAAGACTTGTCTAATTTTAGGACGACTAATTTGAAAATATGCATCCATGATATTAATTCAGTAATATGTCAAACAACTCTAATTGGCCAGCTTATAATTGGACACAGTTTGAACGTTGTTTTATTTTTTTGTAATAACACCGAACAAGTTTAATAACTTTTTATTAAGTTATGCCTTTTTTTACCACGCTTTTATTAGCTTGGGTTGTATCTATCTATGTATCTACGAGGACGGGTCAATAAGTCCGTGACTTTTGGAATAAAACACAGATTTTTTTATAAACAAATCATTTTATTTTTCAACGTAGTCTCCCTTGAGCTCTATACACTTTGTCCAACGCTTCTCCAATTTTTTTATCCCTTCCAAAAAATATGATTTGTCGAGGTCCTCAAAATAGGCCTTTGTTTGCGAGATGACTTCATCATTGGAGTCAAATCTTTTTCCACCAAGCCATTTCTTCAGGTTTGGGAACAAAAAGTAGTCACTCGGAGCCAAATCTGGAGAATAGGGCGGATGAGGGAGCAATTCATAGCCCAATCCATGGATTTTTGCCATGGCAACTGCACATGTGTGCACCCTTGCATTGTCTTGGTGGAAAAGAACTTTTTTCTTGGCCAAATGAGGTCGGTCTTTTTTCAAATCGTCATCGAAGCGGTCCAATAAGTTGGGCTAATATTCCCCATTAATTGTTCTTCCCTTTTGAAGGTAGTCAATGTGGATTATCCCACGTGCATCCCAAAAAACAGTCGCCATAACTTTATTGGCTGACAAACCCACCTTGGCCTTCTTTGGCGCCGATTCACCCTTAGAAACCCACTGTTTTGACTGTTGTTTGGTCTCTGGTGTGTTGTGATGGATCCATGTTTCGTCCACGGTTACAAAACGGCGCAAAAACTCATCCATATTGCGATTAAACAACGCCAAACCTTCCTGTGAAGTTGTTACACGATTGCGTTTGTGGTCGACTGTGAGCAAACGCGGCACCCATCTTGCGGAAAGCTTTCTCATGCCCAATTGATCTTTTAAAATTGAAACCACTGAGCCATGCGAGATCCCTACGGCTTCCACAATCTCTTGCACTTTCAATCTTCGGTCGGCCAACACCATATCGTGAATTTTTTCGATTGTTTCGGGTGTAGAGACCTCAACTGGGCGTCCAGGACGTTCGGCATCTTCAGTGCTTTTACGGCCACAACGAAATTCAGTAAACCACTTTTTTACTATTGAAATCGATGGTGCAGAGTCCCCATAGTATTTATCAAGCTTAGCCTTGGTCTTGGTAATGGTTTTTTTTCGCAAAAAATAATGCTTAATAAGCACACGAAATTCACCTTTTTCCATTTTTTCCTCAAATTACTGGGTAGTCTGATAAAAATATCTGTCAAACACAAACTAACTGACGCAGCAAGTTCAAATTTTGATAGGAATCAACTGACAGATACCTGTTGACAGGAGTAGTGTTGCTTTTTCAGTAAAGAGGTCAGAAATTCAAAAAGTCACGGACTTATTGACCCGCCCTCGTATGTATGTAATGGAATCTTTGAGCATAAATTTGACCGATTTCCAGAAGTTTGATTAATTTGAAACTTTGCACACGTATCAAGGACCGATGACAATGCAATAATTTAATAACAGTTTTCCCAGTTTTCCTCTGTAAGAGGGAGTAAAAGAGATAGAGCTAGCGCGCGATCTGTATCAATTATGTTTCCTGCATAGGTTTGGACTTACAGTCGGTAAAGAAGGAATCAAATCTTATAAACTAAACTAAAAAGTAAAAAATAAATTATAGTTTAAAAAAAAACTAAAAAACCACGCTTTTAAAACAGATTGAACTAAAAAATTAAAAATAAAACTGTAGTAATCAATTAAAAAATTCATATTATTGTACAAAAAGCGTGGGGTGCTTGTTATGATATCCACAGATATAGTAAATTATTGATAAAATATTTACAACAATCTAAATCAAGCCCCCCACGCTTTTTGTACAATAATATGAATTTTTCAATTGATTACTACAGTTTTATTTTTAATTTTTTAGTTCAATCTGTTTTAATTAGTGTTATAATTTGCTCCAAATACAGCGTCTATTATCATCGCTTGTGTGTATGTACGAGTACAAATAATAAAAATTAAGTTGTAGTAGATACTGCTAGATTCATATCCCAAAATAGTGCAATGAATGAGATACATTTAACAAAATATAAAACCGTGGTTGATTAAAAAACATTGTTTGAGGTTATGTGTTTCATTTTAAAATATTAGTCCACTGCCAGACAACTACAAGACGATCATTTCACACATGTGTTGGTTTAGAAATGCAAAATAAGTCAAAGCCGTACACAGTTTTTATTTATTAATCACAGATTTTTAGATAGTTTAGAAACAGTTATTGAAGTAGGTACGGTTCCCGCGCCTGTGTTTGATGAGTTTGATGCATCGCACAATAGATGTATAGCGTCTTGAATACATATCTTGCAGTTTTTAACCTTTTCAGCGCCGACTATCTTGTACGCGATGTCACGCTGTACGCCAACGTATAAATGTATAACAGATTCTATAGTACGAACACATGAATAGATATTCCCACCAGAATCCAAGCTGCCTATATGCGGCCCGCTGTTGTCACACATAGCGCGGCGATGTGCGCGTGACATCTCACCGACGCGTTCACCAACGCGTCGCCAGGGTAAGAACTGGTTTTCGCCGGCTCAGTTACGGCATAAATGACAGGGCTGCAGCCTGCACGTCGCGCGCATTAGACGACATTTATTTGAGTGATTTGGCTTACGAATTGTGATTTTACCATTTCTATGATTCAATTATTTATATAATATTGCTATGGTTTGTTGCCGGATAAATGTTTAGGAAATGTCTGGATCGACACAAGTGCAAGAAATCGGAATCCTATCGGCAAATGCCTTAAATATAAGCAATGATTCCTTATTTATTCATCGTAAAGACTTTAATGCAGGTAACGTATCTACAGGCCGGGTTCCTTAAAATACCGCCAGGCCAAGATAATTTTTTTATATTTCATTTAACATAAATTTAACATATTATGTTAATTTTATTGGTGAAATGAAAAAAAAAACATACGAGTACCATGATTTCTTTGATAATGATCCGAGAATTCAAAATATTGGAAATGAAATATAAAATAAAATTATAAATTAATTATCTTTTGACATACCATGCGAATGTTTTCCGATCAGTTATTTAAAGAAACTGTATACTAGATTCAGACTGTATCACACGTTAAAAAGAAATAAGAAATATTTAAAGAAAAATAAATTATTTAGGGTTAGCCATTTATAAACTAATTTAACTTTAGTATTGTCAAATTACACTAAACCTTATATTTTATACCTTTTGAAATATACGTTTTATTATGTAGGTAGGTACTTACCGCATTTTATTTTTACTCCCTATTTTTTTTGACTTGCAACGGGTGTCAGCCCTATCAGAATAGTTTAAAAGTTAAGAAGCTAGGAATATTTACTCATGTGGTACGAAAGCAAGGATGGCGGTTACGTCATATCGATAAAACAAAAATAGATGCGTATTATTGAAGTTTGTTTTCAAATTTACAAATATAAATAAATACAAACACATTATAATGGTAACTTGTTTTATTCCATTTATATATATATTTTTAGTAAGAAAAATGTGTACGTAGAGATGGGCATGACCTTTTGTTTCTATTCAAGGTTCTATTATAGACTGTCCTTATCTGTTGTCAAAAATTTACTTTAAAATTCCATATAAATATCCTAGACATCCCATAAAGTTATTAAGTACCCCCTTTTCGTAAAACTGTATCAGGTTCCAATTCTCCAATTCCTAGAATTTGTAAAATTTACAACAAGTACAGCACTCAGTTTGTCACTACAACACAAAATTGACTGTAATTTAGTACTTCGGTTTTTTGTTTTTCTTACTCTTTTAATTCAATTAAATTAATTTATTTATTTTGACCAACTTAGATCAATCTGTTAGTAAAATACAAATAAAACTTAGCCAATCGTTGGTGAGATATTTTAAACATTAACATATTACGATTATAAGCATTATTAACGTATGAGATGATTTGCAAGCTCTTGTGGCTACTCATAAGTGTTTAAGCGTTTATTTTAATAAATACTGGCATGCAGTGTTTACCTAAGTATATATTGTACTGTTAGTCTTTGTTTATTAATTAACTGTATCTAGAAAGTAATACTGTATAATTGTTGGTAAACCAATCTATATATATAAAAGAAAGTCGTGTTAGTTACTTCACTTATAACTCAAGAACGGCTGAACCGATTTAGCTGAAAATTGGCAGGGAGGTAGTTTAGAGCCAGGAGAAGGACATAGGATACTTTTTATCCCGTTCGACATCATTCCCGTGTGACTTGACATGTAACGTCAGTCACTATAAAACGTGGTATAACAAAAAAGAATCAGACTTGGAATAACAAAATTGACGTATAATGACAGCTATGTAATGACGTATGGATGACTATTTGATATTTGTAAGAAATCAATAATATAACTATTTCTATTAAATAAATAATTAACATTATTGCCCAATTGCCCATTCGTATAAACAGTGAAGTGAACTATAAAACTCGGTATGGTTAAAAATTTAAGTTTTTAGGTGAAGTGAAGTTTAATTAATAATGCCGCGACCAAGACGATCGAATCTTTCCCGACAAAGCCGTGATGCAAGAAGAATACGAAATACTGCAAATGAAAGGACTGAAGAAGAACAAGAAATTGCACGTGAACAGCGCCGCGATAGTATGGCTCGACTTCGTGCTTCTCAATCACGAGAGCAAAGTGAAGCAGCCCGTGAAACAGCTCGGTTGGCAATGCAGAATCGTCGAGCGAACAACAGAGGTCAACAAATAGATAATTTGCGACGCAGAACAAGATATTTATCAAGTGCTGATTTGAATCGAGCAGCGTTTCAATACGATTGCAGCAATGATTACAGCTTGCATCCTAGCGTTTGCATTGGGCAAATGGACGTAGTTTGCGAGTATTGTGGTGCATTAAAGTTTTCCGGAGAAACGCCTGGATTATGCTGCCTTAATGGTAAAGTGAAATTGCCATTGTTGACTCCGCCACCTGAGCCATTGTATTCATTGCTTTGTGGCGAAACACAAGAATCACGCCACTTTCTTGCAAATACTCAAAAATACAATGGTTGTTTCCAGATGACGTCATTTGGGGCAGATATTATCGAAGAACGGGGATTTAATCCGACATTTAAGGTATTTATTTTTGTACTTATATAGAATGTAGTTAAAGAATAACTTACTTTATCTATTGGTACCTATGTAGTATATTTGCTAATTCTGAACTCTACTCTCCCACCGAAAAAAGTGTTTATAACCCAGTTAATACTGTCTGGTTTTTATTTTGTAGATACAAGGACAGATTCATCATCGAATTGGATCATTACTACCTTTCGAAGATACACAGAATAAATTTTTACAAATATATTTCATGGGCAACATGGAAGAACAACTTGATCGACGCCTAGAGATCAATGCAGGAATGAAGCGAGCAATTCTTCAAGACTTGCAGTGTCTGCTTCATGAACATCATGCGTTGGTCAGGTTGTTTAAGAGTGCTTTAGAGCGCATGCCAAGTGATGACTATAAAGTTGTTATCAAAGCAGATAAACGACCATCTGGAACACACGAAAGGACATTTAATGCTCCAACAGTAGACGAAGTTGCCATCCTGATTGTTGGTGAACAATTGGAAAAACGCGATATTGTGCTTACACGTCGCGATACTGGGCAACTGCAACAAATATCTGAAACTCATCGATCATATGACACATTGCAATACCCGCTGATGTTTTGGCAAGGAGAAGATGGATATTATTTTAATATTAAAATGAAAAATCCATTGAATGGTGAGTATCAGTATCATAATTTATTTCATTTATTTGTGAAAGACACTGATTTAAAATAATGCTTATTAAAAAAATGGTTAATGTCTGTATTGTTTGCCTTTAAAATTTGCCTTTGAAATGGTTAATTATCAAATTTTTAATTTCAGGTGAAGAAACTACAAAGAAAGTTAGCTCAATGAATTATTACGCATATCGTTTGATGATTCGTCAAAATGCTGACAACTATTTGCTGCGGTTTCGTCGATTGTTTCAGCAGTATTGCGTTGACATGTATGTAAAAATAGAAACGGAACGTTTAACATTCATTAGGTTGAACCAAGCCAAACTGCGTTCTGAGGAGTACATCCATTTACGTGATGCAGTTAATACTGAAGGAAATGCAGCTAATATTGGTCGATTAACTATTCTGCCGGCGACATACATTGGTAGTCCACGTCATATGCATGAATATGCACAAGATGCAATGACATATGTTCGTCATTACGGTCGGCCCGATCTCTTTATTACTTTTACCTGTAATCCAAAATGGATAGAAATTACTCAATTGCTGCTTCCCGGACAAACATCAAGTGATAGACACGACATCACAGCACGTATATTCAGGCAAAAAATTCGGTCCCTGATGAACTTTATTGTTAAACAACGCGTCTTTGGAGATACTCGATGCTGGATGTATTCAATCGAATGGCAAAAGCGAGGCCTGCCGCACGCACACATTCTTATTTGGTTAGTGGAAAGAATTCAGCCTGACCAAATAGATGATATCATATGTGCTGAGATTCCTGATTATGAAGTCGATCCAGACCTACATGATGTTGTTACTACTAATATGATTCATGGACCGTGTGGTGCCATCAATCCCCAATCACCTTGCATGGTCGATGGAAAGTGCTCTAAACGATATCCACGGAAATTAACGGCGGAGACTGTCACTGGCAATGATGGTTATCCGCTGTATCGGCGTCGATCACCAGATGACAACGGTCGAACTGTCACAACGAAAGTGAAAAGAATGGATTTCGTTGTCGACAACAGTTGGATTGTTCCATATTCGCCACTTATTTCTAAATCGTTCAAGACACATTGCAACGTTGAATACTGCAATTCAGTTAAGTCCATAAAATATATTTGCAAATATGTCACGAAAGGCAGTGATATGGCGGTTTTTGGATTGCAATCCTCGAATACCAACGATGAAATTTCACGCTATCAAGTTGGTCGTTATGTGAACTGTAATGAAGCGATTTGGCGTATATTCGCATTTCCCATTCACGAACGTCATCCTACTGTTACGCATTTGGCGGTGCATCTGGAGAATGGTCAACGAGTATATTTCACGGCTTCGAATGCTACGCAACGTGCTGAAACACCTCCAGCAACTACATTGACCAGTTTTTTTGCAATCTGCCAAAGCGATCAGTTTGCACGAACTTTGCTTTACTCGGAGATGCCACGTTATTATACTTGGAATGCTTCATCGAAGAATTTTCAAAGACGGAAGCAAGGCGATGCGGTTCCTGGGTATCCAGATGTGCGTTCTACTGATGCTCTTGGTCGTATGTATACAGTTCATCCAAAGAATAATGAATGTTTCTATTTGCGGTTGTTGCTGGTAAATGTGCGTGGGCCAACGTCATTTGAGTCACTACGAACTGTTAATGGTGTAATATTCCCAACATATCGTGCTGCATGTGAAGAATTGAAGTTATTAGAAAACGATAGTCATTGGGATACGACAATCGCTGAAGCCATTATCTGTGCATCTCCAAGTCAGATACGCACATTATTCGCTATCATAATTTCGACATGTTTTCCATCAAACCCATGTAACCTGTGGCACAAATACAAGGATAATATGTCAGAAGATATTTTACATCAAATTCGTGTCAGTTCCAGAAATCACGATATTGAGATGAATGAGGAGATACATAATCGTGCTTTACTCTTGATCGAAGATATGTGTTACCTCATGTGCGGTAATTTATTAATCAGGTTAGGAATGCCAGCACCATATCGTGAAATGAATGACGCATTTAATCGAGAATTGGAACGGGAACGTGAATATGATCACCAGGAATTAGATTTAGTAGTTCAAACGAATGTACCCCTGTTGAATTACCAACAAAAGAAAGTTTATGATACTTTAATGAAGGCAATCGATGATGAAAATGGTGGTTTATATTTCCTAGATGCCCCTGGTGGAACTGGCAAGACATTCCTCATGTCATTAGTTTTAGCAACTGTTCGGGCGAGATCTAACATAGCGGTTGCAGTTGCTTCTTCTGGAATAGCAGCCACATTGTTAGAAGGATGCCGTACGGCTCATTCAGCATTCAAATTACCGTTAAATCTTCAAACTATTGAAGAACCAACGTGTAATATTGCAAAACACTCAGCAATGGCCAAAGTTTTAGCGGTATCGAAAATCATCATCTGGGACGAATGCACAATGGCGCATAAACGTGCATTAGAAGCACTTAACCGAACATTAAAAGATTTACGCAATGACTCGAGATGTTTTGGAGGAGCAATGATTTTACTTTCTGGTGATTTCCGCCAAATACTGCCAGTAATTCCAAGATCTACGGCTGCCGACGAAATAAACGCTTGCCTCAAATCGTCAAATCTATGGCGCCATGTGAAGAAACTGCAACTGACAACAAACATGAGAGTTGCATTGCTTAATGATACATCTGCTGAAGATTTCTCGGAGCAATTGCTGACTATCGGTAATGGTCAAGTACCTGTCGATGAATCGAGCGGATTAATATCATTTCCAAATAATTTCTGTAATTTTGTCTCATCAAAAGACGAACTTATCAACAATGTATTTCCAGAAATTATTTCTAACTACAAAAATTATGAATGGATGAGTGAGCGAGCAATTTTAGCGGCTAAGAATAAAGATGTAGATGACCTAAACAACATAATTCAAAATAAGATCATTGGAACAATGCATTCATTCAAATCTATTGACTGCGTCACAAATGAAGATGAAGCCACCAACTATCCAATTGAATTTTTAAACTCTTTGGACGTGCCTGGCTTACCACCGCACAATTTACGCCTAAAGGTTGGCTCCGTAGTAATCATGCTTCGAAACATAAACCAACCAAAACTGTGCAACGGTACGCGTTTGGTGGTTAGAAAATTGATGAACAATGTAATTTACGCTACGATAATGATAGGAAAATTCAAAGGTGAGCAAGTTCTCATTCCGAGGATACCGATGATCCCAACCGATATGCCGTTTGAATTTAAAAGACTTCAATTTCCGATACGTCTTGCATTTGCCATGACCATCAACAAATCACAAGGCCAATCCTTAAAAGTTTGTGGTTTAAATCTAGAACATTCATGTTTTTCCCATGGTCAATTATACGTGGCATGTTCACGGGTCGGAAGACCATCTGCGTTGTTTGTTTTTGCGCCTGATAATAAAACAAAAAATGTCGTGTATCACAAGGTACTTAAATGAAGAGCAACCTATGTACTAAAATACAGAAATAATTATGAATGATTGATGTAGAAATTTAATTTTTTTTGTATTTTTTCCAATAAAAAAAAAATCTGCTTATTTATTGACATTAAGGCGGAACAAAGTTCGCCGGGTCAGCTAGTAAATAAAATAAAAATAAAAAATAATAAAGAAACATCTTTGCAGATGTTTGACAGTCAGTTAAGATGAAACAGCTATTTATATACTTTATTTGATATTTTAGCAATTAAATTGCAATTATAATATCAGTATATAAACTTGAAAAATTATGTCTCAGGTGGGACTCGAACCCGCATCTCCTCGCATGCCGGGCGGGCGCTATACCATTAAGCCACCGAGACGCTGCGACTCAGCGCGAATTTTTCAAGCATATTCTTAACGCTGTAAGCCAGCGTTGCTTCATCAAATGTTAGGAGATTGCACCCTTAACACCCGAAAGAAACATCTTTGCAGATGTTTGACAGTCAGTTAAGATGAAACAGCTATTTATATACTTTATTTGATATTTTAGCAATTAAATTGCACTTATAATATCAGTATATAAACTTGAAAAATTTTTTTTCGCGCCGTGTCGTAGTGTCTCGGTGGCCTAATGGTATGGCGCCCGCCCGGCATGCGAGGAGATGCGGGTTCGAGTCCCGTCTGAGACAAAATTTTTCAAGTTTATATACTGATATTATAAGTGCAATTAAGTTGCTAAAATATCAAATAAAATTAAATTGCAATTATAATATCAGTATATAAACTTGAAAACGTATGTCTCAGGCGGGACTCGAACCCGCATCTCCTCGCATGCCGGGCGGGTTCGAGTCCCGCTTGAGACATAATTTTTCAAGTTTATATACTGATATTATAACTGTTTTAAATAAATTCAAGTGATATTGATTGAACTTAGCTAAGTAGGTATTGTGTTATTGGCCGTATTTATAACTTTGTAAACAAGTTTCTAATTGATTCGCAACTTAATTACCTACCTTCCTCCGTAAAATTAGCACATAACTATATCCACATATTGAGATAACTTGTTTTATTTGCACTTTAGTAATTATCTAACAATAAAACAAGGTAATATTTACCGACTAAAACTTACCTCATTATCCTCCTCTTCCGTGAATGTACTACTGTTTTCCGTTTCATAATTCTAATATCCGCAACAACTCATCAGAGTCAAATTCACTGTCACTCATTTTATTACTTGAACCGGGAAAGAAACACACGTGCAGACGTCACCCGGCACTACGACCTAATGACCTTGATACGTGTGCACTTACGACGTCACGGATTTACTTGAAATGAAGTTAGTGGCGCTGTTAGTACTGACATCTTGCCATTACGTAGAGATGGGTGGAGCAATATCGAAAATTCTCAGTAAAGTTAATTAATTTGAATGAAATGATTGAATACGTACATTAATATAACAATTTATTGACTTGATACGTTGTTCACTGACTGAAATTGATTCATAAATCATAAAATGTAAGCTCATTTGTATGAACTAAAACAAATGAACGGTAGTGGATTGTAATGAATGCAACTTTCGCGTCACAACACTGGCCAACTTGATATGAAGTAGTTGGCGTGAAGGACATGTCAATATTAGAGGCGTTTTTGTTTTTATACATTTTAAAACACAAAAAAGCCTGTTTTTTCTAGAAAAATAAATAAATCGGGTTTCAGTAGTGTCCATCTTTAAAAATTACAAAAAAAAGACATGTCCTATGTGTCGTAATTGTATTTTATTACATTAGGTACAATGAAGAGCTACTATAGAAGTCGTGGCGTGGGGGGCACGAAAATCTCGAAATTCTATAGAAGTCCTTGGCTGTGAAAAGGTTAAAGGTTTAAAATGCATTTTTGATCCATTGCCTAACGAAACGTAGTGTCGTAGTTTTCGGCGAAACTCCGGGTCCGTCGGGTCCAGAAACGGCGTAGTCAAGGTTTGGCAAACATCTATAGACTCAGGGGACACGCCCCGTTGCTTTTATTGACTGTTTTCTACCTATATCAATATCCAGAACGATTTGACAACTGTCAGGTTTTTTTTTTAAATCGTTGTTATCTATAATAATGTTGCTATAAATGAGCCTAAAACACATTTTTATTTTTAGTGAATTAATAAAAAAGAGGTCTTTAAATTAATAAATCTATACTAATATTATAAAGCTGAAGCTTTGTTTGTTTCAGTATATAAACTTGAAAAATTTTGTCTCAGGCGGGACTCGAACCCGCATCTCCCGCCCGGCTTGCGAGGAGATGCGGGTTCGAGTCCCGCCTGAGACAAAAATTTTCAAGTTTATATACTGATATTATAAGTGCAATTAAGTTGCTAAAATATCAAATAAAGTTTGTTTGTTTGTTTGTTTGTTTGAACGCGCTAATCTCAGGAAGTACTGGTCCGAATTGAAAAATTCTTTTTTTGTTGGATAGTCCATTTATCGAGGAAGGCTTTAGGCTATATAACATCACGCTGCGGCCAATAGGAGCGAAGCATCAGTGAAAAATAGTGCAAAAATTATCGCGATCATAATAACAGAAATTGACGCGTACGAAGTCGCAGGCAACAGTTAGTCAGTTATGAATGTGTTCGTAATAATTTATTCTTTCGCCTAGTAAAAAAAATTTGTCTTTTAGTGACAATTAAATAGTAGTATTAATAAAACATTTTTGCTATTGATAAATGTGTATTATTTTACCTAATAGAAGCAGTTTAGTTTTAAAAGTATCAAGTGGGTCACAAAGGGGCAGTGTGAAAATTACCGGGCCATGACAGAACAATGTTTGGGAAACGCTGGGTTAGATAATAATCAGTGTACCTCGTCCTCGAGGCGCACGACATTGGCCTGCGCGTTGGTGAGCGCCGTGTCGAGGATGTCGATGTGCGTGCGCTGCTCCTGCAGCGTGGCGCGCTGCGCCGCCATCTCGATCTCCTGCCGCTCCTTGCTGCACGCCAGCTCCTTGTCTGGAACCCGAACAAACCACGTAGAGTTTCTTATTCGACGCCTTCCTTGATAAATGGACTATCCAACACAAAAATATTTTTTCAATTCCAACCAGTACTTCCTGAGATTAGCGCGTTCAAACAAATAAACAAACTCTTCAGCTTTATAATATTAGTATAGATTAGTAGCCCGCCCCGGCTTAAAAAGGGTATAGGCATATAACAAAACCACAGTCTATAAAACCATACAGTCGTCCGACGCCTTTGATGTCATGGAAAATGCCGACGTCTAGACAGTATCGTGACGGCCAGGGTTGTCATAAGTAAACAATATATAAAAATATTTATTTATTGCAGATTTACACTCGTAATCAGCACCCCAATGAACCTCAAAACTGACACGTATCAAATTATAGAAAAATACGTCCGCCATCTTAGATTTTAAAAAGGATGGCATAATGGTAATCAGCACCCCAATGAACCTCAAAATTGACACCCATGTCAAGTTATAAAAAATTACGTCCGCCATCTTGGATTTTAAAAAGGATGGCATATCCGTAATCAGCACCCCACTAAACCTCAAAATTGACACTCATATCAAATTAAAAAAAAAAACTCCACCATCTCGAAATTCACCCATAATAAATAATAAAAAAACATGAGAGGTGTCAAGGGAGGGGGTTATGTAGTGAAGGAATTTTAATAAAATTTTATTTTATTTTAAATTTATTATTATTCTCTCTCTCTCTCTCTCTCTCTCTCTTTCGACCTCTTTTTCTTTTTCTCTCTATTTCTATCTCTATCTCTCTTTATCTCTCTTTCTCTCTCTTTTTCTCTCTCTCTCTCTCTCTCTCTCTCTCTCTCTCTCTCTCTCTTTCTTCCTTTTTCTTTCTCTTTCTCTTTCTCTCTCATTCTCTTTCTTTCTCTTTCTTTCTCTTTCTTTCTCTCTCTCTTTCTGTCTCTTTCTGTCTCTTTCTCTCTCTCAGACAGAGAAACACGCGCACGCCACACGGCTTACAACTATAGCAAAAAGTGTCGTTACAAATTTTTCCGTCTAGCCCCCTTTCGCAACGCGCGATAAGGAACTTCGTTCCAAAAGTCGCCATCCTAAATCAATTATTATGAAGATGTTATTTTCATTATCAGCATTCCAATAAATTCCAACAAACAAATATAAAATAATTTAAAACACAAACATTTGTTAGCCCTGAATGCTGTGTTCGAACTGCTAATATCGTTTTGTACGCAGTTCGGGCTCGGCTTTCCCGCCCCTCGCCCCTCACACCCCGCACAATTGCCCTGTCTAGACGTCTTCGTCGAACGACTGTATGGTTAATAGACTGTGACATAACGGTAATTTCGAATATTCTTTGGACTTAAATGTCAAAGTTAGAAATATGGTATCGCGAGCTCTTTTGTAGATATTGGTGTCGTCTATTTTTTACACTTTTTTAAAATTATGTGACAAAAACAAAGTTAATTGAAACATCTCTTTCGTAAACTGAGATTAGATTTGCCAAAATTTCAATAGATGCCAATAGAAGTAACTTTTCACTATTCATCAATAGATGTTTCCCCATTCGGAAAAGGCTATAACAACTGTAGAGTATCATTTTTATCTATACATTAATAGTTTCCGCAGCATACACGATATGGATGTGTTGTGTGCTGCCGGCACATTAAAAGAATAGCATCACCTCTTTTTTTTTTTAGGATTTTGTAAGAAGCGACTATAGATGATCGACCAGAAGGAGCATCAGCAGCAGAGCAGCAGCATCTTTACTCCTTACATTATACGTGGTGACCATAGGCGATAGAATATTTTCAAAAAAGTTCCTCTACATGTGAGTGTAGAAAAATACCATTAAATTTCCCTATATTGCATAATCTCAGTATCATCATTATAAGCCCATGTTAGTCTACTGCTAGACATCATAATCCATCAATAAGAGTATTTTGGCATGGACCAATATTTTGGAGAATAATCGCCACGCCTAGCAGGCGGTTAGGTAATCGCAGTTAGGCCTATGGTGGAGAGACGACGCTGCTGCCCGACATCTTCAAGCGGACCCCCTTTTAGGACAACCATAGAAAAAGAAGGGGTGGAGCTATTCTATTGTTGTGCAAGTACCTCACGACGTCGTTGTTTATATTAAATATTATAAAACTTACTTTGAGTAATTAGCTGGGCTATCAACATTTCCCTGTTCTGCAGCTCCTTGCGCAAGGCATCGGCGTTATTATCACTTTCAGTGCGTACACCTTGTGATAACAAATCAACCTGTGTAACAAATATTTTATTACTTGTACAATATTCAATGCATTAAAACAGCAAAAAGACATAAAAATACTACGACTAAGTAAATGCATATTTTAATAATCATATCAGTCATAGAAGTATATACTGTGTACTTTGCTTCTGTGCAAAACAAGACACATGAAATCTTCAAAGAGGACCTAGAGATGCATTTATGCCAAAAAAACAGAACATTATTTTAAAGCATTTATGGTCATGGTTAAATATATCTTATACTAAGGTTAAATATATCTTACAACAGTGTTTAAAACTACTGATTTTAATTACAATAATAATACAGGTGTTACTAGGTTCTTGACTTATTGCTGGACTTCATTGATGTTCTGAATGTTCTGATGGTCCAAAAACAATTCTAGGCAAGAGATATATGTAGTTATCAAATTACCTTCTATTTAATTCTAATAAAACACTATTTTATTTGTAAGCAATTATATTTATTTACTAATTGACAAACTGCATGTTATAACAACTTTAGACAAGTCAGAGAGTACAAATTTGTAAAGTATGGATATGACACCTTTTATAAAAATAATTTAAATTTGTATATTAATTATTAATGCAATATAAAAACTGGATACACACATAGTCAGCGTCAAAAAGAGTCCCAATGGGGGCTATCGCTAGTGAATTTGCCACTAGAGGCGCTAGTGTCGCGTGAGGTCCAAAATCATTCTCTTTGTACTGGTTTTAGCGGAATTTGTTGCATAAATTATAATTTCTTTAACTTACCTTCTGGAAAGTGATCTCCTTCGTGAAATATTGCAAATATGGATTATTTGGCGATTAATGTGAACGCTTTAAAAGCGGAATTAAGAAAAATCGCAAAAATAGGCGGCCTCAAGAGCAACTATTTCAGAAGTTAGTTTGTTGATATCAAGATAGTTATTTATAAACAATATAACCTTAATTAGATTCAAGATATAACACTTTGTTTCGGCGCCAATCGCCTTTGATAGCTATACTTCCGGACCTCAGTCTACAGTGGCGCCAACTGGTGAGCAAAGAAACGGTAGTCCCCATTGAAAGAGCACCACCCCACCTACCACCTTTGCCATAAGGGTGCACTTTTAGTACAACCTATATCAATTGAATAGTAACAACATGTCATAAATATCTATACTATTGCAAGCCGACATAATTTGTCCGGGTTATAAAGTAGACACTGACATAAAGGCAACGTCAATTATTCAATGGAGGATAGTTTTAGGTGTCATTTTTGTATAGGACTGTGTATCTAGTTCTTATTTAATATCAATGATATTTATACAGGTTGAAATTCTAACCACCTTCCAAATTTTAATATAGCAATCTACGAGACAAAAAACAAATGACGTATTTTTATTTGGTATAGCCCAGCACAAAAATGATGATGACAAGATAAAGCACATAGAAAATGTCCGCCAAAAATCTGAAATTTTTGACACGGCCTCCTAGCAACACTTTTTTTACGTGATGCGCATCTCATTCATTCATTACGATAGTATTTATAAGTTTTTCATTTTCCCTTCATACCTTAACAGGCTTAGGACCGTAAAAATATTTTCGGGTGAAAACTTGATTTACGTTTTATACTCCAAAAATGGGCTCTAAATACGATACCGAACGACTAATAAAAATTTTGAAGATGATGAAAAGGTCACCTGTATAAATTACAGGGCTTACCTGTTGTTTGAGCGCGCGGTTCAGATCCTGCAGGCGGCGACAGTCGGCCTGCAGCCGCACGCGCGCCGCACGTTCCAACCGCTCGCGGCGTTCGCATGAACCAACCAGTTCCTCGTGGGCCGTACGCACTTTTTCCACTTCTTCTTCCAACTAGATTAACACATAATGAATCATAAAATATAAAAATAGGTGATTTAAACTTCCATGGTCACTATAGAGTTAATTGAAACGGGGTTTATACCATGTACCTTAGTTTTTATGAGTTCCCGATATTTCGGCACAGTTGCAAGCGCCATGATCACGGGAGAACTGATGTCTATGCGGGTGGGTAGTTGTTAAGAGCAGACAAATCGGTCTACCCTCCGTCGTATTCTTTTATTACACACGATACCGGTACCACTGTTTGAAAACTCACTATTACCTACTACACTTCTGTTCTCGACACACAACACTTACAGTATCCAATTGGGATATAGCATTTTTTGGATTTCTTCGGTTTCCGCAAATTTGAACCACTGGATTCCATACACTAGATAATTTAAAGCCATCTTCGCGATTGAAATTTTTGTGTTTGGTAATTTCAATCGCTTCTCTGACCATCCTTGGTGTATAGTGGTGTTCTGTAGAAATTATCTTCGCGTTGTGAAACTCAATCCAGTGATTAGGACCCGAGTGTATAAGGTGTTCAGCGATAGCTGATTTATGTGTGCTGATTATGATTATTTAAGTATTTTTGACCGCTTTAATGTGTTCCTTCACCCGGCAAGCCACCGTGCGTTAAGTTTGGCCGATGTACGAACTTCCACAACTGCAGTCAATCTTATAGACACCTGGTTTTTCCAAAACGAGATTGTCTTTAGGTGATCTTAGACACTGTGATACCTTTCTTAAGGGAAGACAGTATTTAATGAGAACTTCTTCAGGATGTTTGAGATCTTGTCTGTCTTTTATGTATGACAAAAACAGAGGTTGCCTGTCAACCTTATACCTTTGGTGTTTTGACAGTTTTCTGGTAGGAAGTCGTCCGGTGTATCCATTTCTCCGTAGTACATGTTGTACATGATCTAGCTCTTCCTGCAGGTGTGCTTCGTCGCATAGATCATATGCACGGTTAGTCAAGGATGCTACTAAGGAGTTGAGGTGTCTAGGGTGGTGGTGCGAAGTAGCGTGAAGGTAACGGTCATTATGTGTATGTTTTCTATACACTGAGTGGCTAAGTGAACCGTCTTTCTGCACTCTAATTTTAACATCTAAAAATGCCAGCTGTCTGTCATCCTCAACTTCACAGGTGAAGTTAGCCTTGGGGTGGATACTATTAATACTTGATAAATTAATTTCAACATCGTCCCTGTCACATTTCAGTATGCAAAACACGTCGTCGACATACCTCTTCCATAGTTTAATTTCTGTGGGTGCAGTGGCGATGGCTTTCTCTTCCACATGTTCCATCCAGATATTAGCAGCAACTGGAGCTACGGGGCTACCCATAGCGACCCCATCTATTTGCAGGTAGTACTGACCCCTATACAAAAAATAGTTTGTCGACAGACAATGTTGCATCAACTTGGCATACTCTATAGGGATGTCGTTGTTTTGTAGCTCACCTTTACCACTTCCAGACATTCGGCTACTGGTACATTAGTGAAGAGCGATTCTGCGTCAAAACTGACCACCAGCTCATTCATCTCCACCTTAGTTTGGTGCAAAATGTCTATAAAATGGCGAGAATCCTTGACATGCGATGACGTTTGTCCCACCAACGGCTGCAATACACTTGCAACGTGTTTTGCCAATTCATGTGTAGGTGAACCAATTTGGTTTACGATTAGCCGCAGCGGCACATTTTGCTTGTGTATTTTAGGCAGGCCATATAGTTTTGGAGGCTGGACATTCCTGGGACGCAGTAGAAAATTGAGAATGTCGTCATCAATGACATGCGAGCACTCCCTAATTAGAGCCCGAGTTTTGCGATCTGTCCGAGCTGTCGGATTGTAATTTACCTTTCTGTACGTGTCTTCATCGCTCAGCAAATTTGAGATTTTTGTCTCGTACTCAGCAGTGTTCATAACAACAGTCGCATTTCCCTTGTCCGCTTTCAGCACTATTATTCCTTCATCGCTCCGGGGTTCGTTTAGTGCGTCCAGCTCGAGAGTGGTAATGTGTAACGCTACGGCAATGTCTTGTCTTAAAATGTCCGCATCTTTTGATGGTATTTTGTTGCGTACGATACTTTCTTCAACCGATCCAATCACCTTCACATAGGGAATGCGTGATGGTGTCATGGCGAAATTCAATCCTCTTTCTAAAACTGATAACGCAGCGTCAGACAAATCAGTGTTAGACATATTCACGACAGTTCAAGTTGGGAGCGAGTTCTCATGGTAGGTGACAAATGACTTTTGCTTTTGTAGTAGCGATTCATATTTGCGATTTTGTCTCAAAGCACTTATTTCCTGTGAACGTTTAGCTTGTTAGTAGGTTACGCGATCGCAAACATCAAAATCACTAGCTAAAAGAACCTTGCTGCATTCGAGATGCACTTGGTATAGTTCGCACTGCACTTTGTCAATTTAGTACCTACAGTTCCGAATCGATTTGCGTAAAAGTTTGACACTCGCGTTTCGTAGAACACTTGCGGAGCCATGGATGTCTAAGCGAGGCTTTATGCGAACGCATACAGGAATAATGTCCGCATCACGACACTTCACTAAAAAGGATAGCGATTCCTTCAAACACCCAATCTTTTTGTTAAAAACTAAGGTACATGGTATAATCCTCGTATCAATTAACTCTAGGTATAAAAATAGGTGTCAATCATATACAGACAACAGCACATCAACCTACTACAAAACGACAAATTTTCTCAATTCATATTGATCTCTACTTGTTGGACCTAAAGTTGAAAATTAATTCAATGACCGTAAACTTTTTGGGTAGGTTGACCTGCCTTTGTCTCTGTACTAAGTAAATATTTTTTTGGTTGTCCTAAAAAATAAACCTAAGTGCTGATACGACGGAACATTTTCAAAGCATGCAATGCATTTATTTAAATAGTATGTACTTTTAGCGACCCGTAGACTCGTGCAACTATTATCAGTCCACTGTTGGAGATAAGTTTTTGTTTATGTATGGCCAATGATGGAGAGAAGACGCTGTTGTCTGACTTCCTCTTAGAAGTCTTCCTAACTCTTATGATTACGTGACGATAAAAGGCTGGTATTCTATTTTTGTGGTGGCACTACCTAGCACTGCATAATTATAGGTTCCTAAACTTTTTTGATGCATTATTATTACACATAAAACCTAACAATAAATGGAATTTCATGCACAGTTGATTATTCATTTCAACAGTTTAAGAAGATTATTCAAATTCGGGATGGCAAATACTACTTTACATTTAAATAATCAACTGCTTAGGTACTTACAACTAAGACTCTGTAAACGTGAGCCAACAATTCAAACATATCCCACCTTGTTGGTCTTAGCGACCCGCTCGCAAGCGTCGGCGAGCTGCCGCTTCAGCTGATGGTTCTCCGCGGCGAGCGAGTCCAGCACGGCTGCGAACGCGTCGTCGGGCTCCTCGGCTGAGCCCTCGCCGCCGCTGCACCAGCCGCTCGACTCGGAACCGCCCGGCACAGCTCGCACGCCCACGCTGACGGGGTTAGACAACTTGCTTTAAGGCTAAGTTCATGCCGCGCGGTAATGTAGACGACAATCACCTCAGTCACCGCGCGGTTAGTAGTTTCGCGCTGTACCGCGCTGTCATATTAACTTAGCCTTATGTTTTCATTCGTCGAGCGTAATATATAGGGCATGAATATCGGAATCTCGGAATCTCGTAATATCAGAATCTCGGAACGAATTTCCGATATTTCAATTCCGATATTGAGTGATACAATATCGTATAATATCGGAATCAGTAAAAGTTTCTATATGTATTAATAAATAAAGTGTTTATGAGCACCAAAAGGTATGGTCTTACCATAAAAGCCTATATAATATATTTGAGCTATAACCACAGAGCTTTAAAGTCCATACGTGTCGCCCTAAAAGAAAAAGGAGTATATCTGTTACAGGCATATACTTCTGTCATCAGTTTTGCCTACAAGAGTTGAAAGTGAGTGTATCTTTTCGTCAGCAGGATATTTTTGTAATAAGATACGAAGTTCTTACTTGACTTAATGTCCTAGGTAGATGAGATGAGGCAGAGGGCGTCCACAGTAGTCCTCCATCGCATTCGGTCTTGAGCTTCGTGTTTCATTTCACTCCAAGTCTTGCCGATATTTTTTGCGCCTCATCTGCTACAGTGCGACGCCAAGCTTGTTTGGGGCGGGCACGTTTACGTTTGCCTTGGGGATTCCAATCCAGAGCCTGCTTGGGAAAATGATCGGGATCCCTCCGGTGAGTGTGGTTAATCCATTTTCACTTGCGGTGCTTGATCTTCTAATCGATCGGAGTTTTGTGGCAGCGTTCCAAAAAGTGTTTGTTGGAAATTTTCTCGGGCCAGTACACACCGAGAATTTGGCGAAGACAGCGGTTGATGAAGACCTGGAGTTTGTGCGAGATGGACTTGGTGACCTTACACGTTTCGCAACCATATAGCAATACGGATTTCACATTGGACCCGAAAATCTTGATCTTAATCCTTCGAGTCAATTTCCGTGACCATACGGGTCGAAGTTGCGCGAAGGCTTCTCGAGCCTTGGCAATGCGTGAAGTGATGTCCTCTTCCGTACCTCTAGTTTCTGACACGACAGTCCCGAGGTAAGTGAAATTGTGGACTTGTACCAAATCCTCTGCACCAATCCGTAGTGCTATACGATTTTACACTCCAGATGGCATCTCTTGGGTCTTCCGGCAGTTGATTTTAAGCCCCGTAATGTCCGCCTCTCGATGCAAGTCGTCGATGTTGAATTGCATGTCACGGTGCGTGCGGCACAGCAGGCAAATATCATCGGCATAATTTAAGTCCTCTAAGACATCCGTTATGACCCACTTTATCCCACGTCGCTTGGTTTCGTATGAAAGATACTAAGCTCACTGTATGTAGGTCATTGTAGGTATTACCAAGAAAAATGGTCGCTTAAAAATAGATTATACTCGTATTTTGATGATTATAATTGTTGAATTTTTTAATATATTAAATTATGAGTTAAAATTTATGTTGATGTCTATTTTACTTATTTAATAAAAGTGATAGAGAATAATAATGACAAATATGTGATAAACCAATTAATAGCTTTGTTATCTTTGAAAACTTTGTTATCACAAAAAACGATCACGTAAAAATAGATAGATAGATAAGATCAGAATTTATTTGTAATTGTTAATTTTGCCTACATATTTTAAATTATAAGAAGTTATATTAATGGTTATTCATAGATTATTTGATTACTTACAGTTATAGAAAATGAATGAAAACTATTAACATGTAAATTTTGTGCCAAAATTTAAGACTGATTTTATATCATTTTTTATTTAATCCAACATTTCAACGTTTTCCATTTGGTGGCTCGTCTGCTCGTTTGCCTTCCGAATAACATAAAATTTAATATAAAAACCGAAATTCAGATATTAATATCGGAATTCCGATATTGAGATCTTATATCGCAAATCAGTATCGGAATTGAAAACCTTCCGATATTACATGCCCTAAATAGTATAAAAATGTCATTAGCTTCGATCGTTTCATAAATTTGTCGTTTGTCCTATGGGTTATAGGATGAAAATTCATCCTATATTATTTTTTACAAAAATTAAGATGGACTGGAAACGCACGATATACGGTAACAATTTAGTGTCGTTTGTTGTTTGAGGAGCCAAACATAAAATTGCCGATAATCGTCATGCAAAGAAGGATGACCACTGCCTATACATGAGTTGACCTGTCAAATCACTTTTTGTTTTGTTGTTAGATAACAATCCAAATATTCTACAAGACCTGCTTTTGTGTCCAAAAATTAGTATATAAAATATAGTTTTATTCGGCAGTCGGGAATTTAAGTAAATTATAATGTAATATTTTCAGGTTATCCTTGTATTCTATCTTAATTGTCAAAGAAAAATAAATCTTATGCAAACGTCATAATGGCCGATTACTTGCTGATTAATTTGGCATCAGTTTACGGTCATTTCGATAAAAATCGTATTATAGATCTTTGTAAATTGACGCTGAACTGATATCAGATTAAATTAACGGATTGGTGGATGTCCCTAAACTACAAAACTTTAGATTGTTACATTCATACATTGATGGGCGTCATGCCTAGAATTACATTTTGTGACTCACTGCGAAATCAATATGACCAGTGACCAGAGTCTATTTTGAGGTCGTATATCTCTTCAGAAGTAGTGGAAAGAAAAGGCTGCATAAAAGCAATCATATCAACAAAATCCGCTTTCGTATAGGGTTAGCGAGAGTAATCGCGTGGGCAAGGAAACAGATATCCATGTAAATACAAAGTTGGCAGAGGTATTAAACAAGAAAAATAATCCCTCAGTACACATCGGCGCAAGCGCAACAAACGAAAACTTGCAAAAGTAAAATCATATTTAATGGCGCGTTCTTTTTGTTTTGACAGATGTTACTTATTGCCAAGATTTAAAATATTTAGATTTACGCGAATACTGCTTACAGTTTACACGAATGATTCAAACATTTTCCTTTTATTATCTTTCATTGAAAACATATTAATCATGTTAATTAATCAGTGTTGATTGCTTTCTAAATCATAGTAGTTCAATGTTATGAATAGCACTAACTGTAAAAACAGTTACAAACTTATATAAGTACGAGTAATATAAGTAAAATGGAACATTTGTGTATGTTTTTAAAATGGCTGCGTTCTGTTGATAATATTTTATCGAAGTGTTTATTTTTGTAAATTGTCTTTTTTTCTGAACTGCCGTTTTATAAATAGATAACCTTTTTAGAATCTCTAAAAAATTAGCTATTTTGCTTACTATATTACGTCAGCATCCTCAACATTGATTTTCAAAATTTTGACAGGTCAGAAATGCGGGAATAGCAGCCTCGTCGCCCTTGCGTAACAAGGCGCAGTCACCCAAGCTCGCCTACGCAGCTTCGGCTTTTGAATTACACTCTAGTATAAGGCAGACTAATACCACGGCGAGTCGGGATTAACGCAGTTTATTTATTATATCAATATTTATTACATATTTATATCAGTTATGCTTTAAATTGTCTATTAATAAAGTATGCAATATAATATTAGTAACAAAAATCGTTTGGCAATACGGACTTTAGTGAAGTAAAATTGGATGTTTCAACAATTCTGCATATTGAAACTTACGTGGAATTAAAATTATGGGTAACAAAATAGTAAACTAACATTACTTCGATAAAATACATAATATATGAAAAGAAGTAACGATGAAGTAAGTTTGTAGATAATAAGCATTCGACCAAATGAAATTGTGATGTAACATGATTCTAGAATATGTTGAATATCGTTTAGAAACATCTGCGAATCGTTTTATGGGGAATGAAAATCGTTGAAGAAAATTGCGATTAAGTGATGGGTTCCCCTTTTCAATATTGAAGAGCAATACTATTGATAGTATCGATAGTATTGATAGTTCATTAGTTGGCAGCGATCGAAACTATCGATAGTATTGCTGTTTAACTATAGTATTGGACTAACAGACGCGTCGATACTATCGATACTGTCAATTGTCCTATCGATCGTATAGATGATTTTAGCGTTCAGCTATCGATTGCAAAACTATCGATTTTTCGGCAACACTAATCGTTTGCTATAAGCTCAAAATAAGAGCCTTAATAAATAAATAAATCATTCTTCAAAATAAATATTTTGAAGATTTTGATGCTCATTTTTACTTTCCAGCTGAGCGATTTCCATTGTCATCGGAGCTTGAAATTATGGTTATAGTAGTCGCTATAATATTTACATATCAAACACATTATCATACGCTCACCTAGTAAGATCCGGCTGGGACCTCGACAGATTCAGCTTTTCCTTGCTCAGTTTGGCCTTGGAGCACTTGCCCTTAGCTTTACGACTATCGTCGCGGGGTGCGGGCGTACGGGGCGAGGCGGGCGGCGTTGGCCCGCGCGGGCTGGGCGACTGTGCCACTTCTTTCGCCAGATGCTTAAGCACTGATGACTGGTTGAGGAAATCGTCTGGGATTTCAGTTATTTCCTATAAATTTCATTATTATTAATAGCCTTTATTCAGATAGTTTATCAGTATTATTTAAAGTTAACTTTTTTTTAAAAAAAAACCTTGCCATAGACTATTTTACTCTTTTTTGAAGTAGAGTTTAAATGATTAATTATTGCCTAATAGACAAAAAAATAATTCAATCCCTATATTTTTAGTACCTACAAAACCGCAAAACTTTGTTTTAAAAGTCCGAATTTCGTACACTGGCCAAAACGTTATTGGCCATATTGGTCTATTGATTGTCTGTTCTGTGACGACATATATGTCAAACCAAACATTTGACATTTAACCATGCTCGTATCAATAAAGATGAAGAAGTATCAATTACACTCGGATTAGGGGTTATTACAAATATTAAACCTCAATCACTGCACTTTCTCACTCACTTTCAAAAATGACAATGTCAAAGTATAAGCAATATTACGAAATTTACTCTTAAGATCCGTCATCAAATTAGCTTAGAGTCCTATGACGTCATATCATGACCGACAGCGTTTTCAGAGTTGAAAATATGTAGCTGTCTTGCACTTTCGTTAACTGACATCGATAAATATTGGTTACTTAAGTGAAATACTACATAAACTATTCATTTATTGCGTTAAATTTGATGTGAGTAAGTAGCCTATTACGAATTTATTATGCATTAATTGTGAGCATTCAATCTAAACTCTAGTTTTGGTTGACGCATCATGAGCAATAAACACAGTCAGATTCAGACAAGTACCTACCGAGTTTCATGATGAACATCTTTAAAACATGTTTGATTGATTATACATTGTTTTACAATTTATGTTACCATACCACTATCATTTAACGGTGTTATTGCTTACAGCTTATATGTTACAAATAAAATACCTAGTAGAAATAACAATTTTTACAACACAGATCTTAATGTCATTTCATACTGTGAGTCAATGAAGTACATACCTGAACACCATGATCAGGAGGACTAGTATATATTCGCTGTCCACCAATGTCGATGTAATTGGCTGTCGTAGTCACCACTTGCTCTTTGTGCAACTTAGGTAATGGGATACCGCTGGGTTTCTTCCCGCCTTCATTCTTTTTAAGTGTGTGGTATGGTGAAGACTGAGTGTTGCTATGTTTTACTTCACTGCTAGTTCGTTCGTGTTCTCTACAATAGATAATGTCTGTAAATTATTAAACCATAAAATAGGCTATTTGACTGGTTTTTGAAATCCTTTTTTTATTATAAAGTAGAGGTTGAAGAACACAGTAAAAGTAGTTTTTTTTAAATTCTGGTACATAGGTATTTACTGAAATATATCAAAATCAAAATGAAAATTGAAAATTGAAATAGCGCGCCAAATCGCTATTTTCAATATGGCGCAGCAATGGGCTCGGTGACATCACCTGCCTGTCTTGTGATCTATATAGCACATAATCATCTACATACATTTTTTGCAAACAAATAACAAAGGTGCGATTGGATCTATATTTTAACAGTGACTTATGTAATAAAATGAGTTTCAAATGGTATGCAGTTCCAAAATGTATATTTTGGTATTGGTATTGTTAACGGGCTCCCTTTTCCGCATTTAGGCTCCACCTCCACAAAATGTATAAATATACATCTATAAAAACTTAGGGAAACTATTTGTAAGTGTTCAAAAGAAAGTCTAAGTGTGCCGAAAGTGGCTGCAACTATTTCGGAGGGATCAAAATAACATAGCGAATAGTACAAATATTTTCTTCTGTTAGGACCATTTCGATGTAAGTAAACATAATACTTATAAATTTTAATAATTAGGAACGTAAATATTTTGTTATTGGTTTGAGGTTATAATACCTATGTACCTCTAATGTTTTTAACAGAATGCTTCTTGCAACTCACTTCGAATATTTACGATGTTTTCATAATATTAGCTAAAAATTGTAGCTACAGTCTTATGATTTCAATAAACAATACATATAAATATTCCGACTAACTAATTTGTTTGTTACAGATTTTAAATGAATGGGCAGGTTATCACTTTCTGCTTTACAAAATCGTTGTCCATGGTAAAAGTAATTGACAGAATTTGTAATATATTTGTATTAAAACAATGGACACTATTATTATAGGAAAATATTATCAAAACATTTTGAAAAGCTATTAAAACACAATCAGGCAAAGTAAGTTATCAAGCAGTTGACGTCATCATAAACCCGACCAATCAGGAGCGTTTCGTGTCACGTGACAAACGTTTAAAAAAATGCATTTTTATTTCTGAATTATTAAATAAATCGTTTATTATTTTCAACTTTTGTTGCTAAATAACCATTTTTAAACTCATAACATAAGCTGATAATAGTAATTCGCACTTTATTTTTCGCATTGTCAAATAGCCTATTCTATACTTTTTCAGTAACACTTTTATTAATAGAAAAACTAAATGTGGACAACATAACAAACATTGTTCAAATGTCAAAGTAGGTAAGTGGTTATTGATGCACTTGTTGTGCAGTAATCATAAACACCCTACTTAAGACAAAACAGTAAATTAGTTTTATACACTCACAAAATACTTCAAGAGGAATCGAAGCTCTACGTTGGCGTCTCCTTAAAAACTGGTGAGTGCGCCAGTCAACTTTGCAACTTTACAATCAACTTTACAACAAAGTCAAGGGCAACAGCAAGTTATCCTACCAATATTATATATGCAAGAGTTTTGATTAATTTTTGATACTCAATCACACTTAAACTGCTGAATGGATCTGGATAAAACTTGACATCAAAATAAATTATAGGCTAGAATAGCTTTTTCATTTTTTATCACAGACTTGCTCTTTGCCCGCGTGAACTTCACGTCATATCGCGTGGACGGAAACCTGTGCCTGTGGTGGCATTGACTTTCTGTCTGTGTAACCAAATACACATACAAAATTTCAACCCAATCAATCAAGCTGTTTAGTAGTTGATATACCGACAGCGGCGCCACCTACCGGGTCCCGCAGTTAAAGTAGCCTATGTTCGTCAGGGATAATATCGGCTTGTAAGGCTGCCTGCCCACGTCCGATAATCGGTGACCGATTTTTTGTAGGAGAAAAATAGAACGTACTGATAGCAATGGAGCAACGCACACGTCCTACAAAAAATCGGTCATGATTGTGTATGCTGCTGCCTACTATAGTAAAATCTGCCCGATTATCGGTCCTACAAAAAGTCGGATGTGGGCGGGCAGCCTAATGGTTAAAAAAAAATTCAAATCGGACCCGTACTTACAGAGCCTATGCAATACAAACAAACAATGACATTTTTTCTCTTAATAATATTAGTGTAGAAAAAAGTATGGTTCCCAAGGGATGGTTTTTAATTTAGAATTATTATCAGGCATACAATGTCACCAAAAGCTAATATCTCTTACTTACCGAATCGGAGTAGGTCGAGGAGGCCATGAATCATCCTGGTTGTGAATGATTAGTGTATTGTATGATGATGATGATACATCAAGAGAACTCCTGTTACTGTTGCCTCCACCAATGGAGTCTTTAAGTGAGTTTCTATTGCTGCTCGGGAGGCTTTCCTAAAAATAATACTTGACAATAACTTAACTGAACCTATTTTAAGTTATTATTTATCATTTTAATCTTTATATCATGCACAACAATTTTTGTCTCTGACCTTCAGAGAATTTCTGTTGTTGTTATTACTGCTGTTTGATCCACTCTGGTTTTCTTGCCCTTGTGGCTCCACACGGGCTGTGTGACGCACAACATATCGCTCTTCTCTAGATAAATTTTCATTTGATGTGGAAACATCAGTCTCACTACCAGAGAGACTCTGTGGAAACCCACTAGGCACTGAGGAAAAAAATTTCTTTTAATTAATTTCAAAACAAAATTGTAATTTTAACAAACAGGGTATAAACGGACCCTAAGGATACCCTCTGACCTACATTCACATCAGGTTCAAATATTTGACTAAAAGAAGACAGTTTCACTGATAAATCGATATAAATGGATAGGTACATGATTTACTTACAATGCATATTGCAAATAAGAATTCCAATGTATTGCTTAAAGTTTAGCAAGGATATCTAACAAGGGCACAACACATTGCAAAATGATTCATAGATATTATGGTATGTGTTTCAACATTATAAAAATGCAAATAATATCAAACTTACCAGATTGTTTTTGTGTTCTCTGTATATTGTTGGTAAAAGATAAAAAGCGTCCTGTAGGTCGCATAGATCCCATTTTAATACAAAGATTTATCAGATGTCAGCATGAAATCATTTATATAGATTTTTATACTTTTCATTGTTTAGAAGATAAGTTAATCTGAAAAAAAACATGGCTTCAACGGTTTCAATTTGATTTAGAAATTGAGGCAAGTAAACTGATATTAATCCATGCAAAAAATCATTTCACACAATTATTGGCGTCTATTGCAGGTTCCATGAAAAAATTTAAAGGTAACAAGTAAGTAGTCTCACCAATATCGGTACACACTTAAAGTATAGGAAACTAAAACAATCATGATTAATCGAGCAACCTGAGCAATATTCACATTTCATTTCCCATTTTCCAAAACAACAAAATTAATTTAGTCTGCTTGCATCTGCTCTTTTTTTTAAAAAAAGTTTAACGGCCCCGGATACTTGTCCATACAGCCAATTCTTTAGTAATATTGTCTTTATTTTTGCATTAATTAAAACGTTGATGTTAGACGTTTTAATGCTTTGATGGAGTTTTTGGAGACAGTCGAAAGATTAAAGGAATGTAGAGAAGTCCCCAAGAAAGGTGTTCCCGCGCGAAATTCACGGTCCACTTTTCTTGGTTACGACCCATACACCATGTTATTTCACCGTGCTGTATATTGTTCACTCGCACGACACTTTGTTTAGCAAAATAACACCACTTTTACGACCCAAAATCACTATAAACAATAAAAATATGATAAAATAAACGGACTCCAAACGTATCTCACGAACTCCCGCCAAAAACTCGCATCTATCTGCAATAAGATACGTAATAGCGCTGCAGAATCTGCACCGCTATTACGTATCTTTTTTGACAGTCAAAGTGATAATCGCTGAGCCTAAGTGTTTCTAAGTGAACTGTCAAAACATAGTTTTGATATTACGTATCTCCGGTGTATATATATATATATATATTCATGTATCAACTATCCCGCTTTTGACAGCCGTTTGTGTATCGATAACTCGATTTTGGTATTATGTAAGTCAGAGTGATCAACAAAATCGTTAGTCACCGGAATTTTCAAGTGGTGCTGATAGAAACTACTAAAGAGCAGTTTTTTAAGAATATACACTATTAACCAACTAAGTGGAATCATATGCAAAAAATACTTTTTGGGTGTTAGTTTAAATTAAGACATTTTTGGATAGCTTATAAGAAAAGAAAAGCAAGCCAAACAAAACAAGCGCTGACTGATATCTATACTTCTATACTAATATTATAAAGCTAAAGAGTTTGTTTGTTTGTTTATTTGAACGCGCTAATATCCGAAAGTACTGGTGCGATTTGAAAAAATATTTTTGTGTTGGATAGTCTATTTATCCAGGAAGGCTTTAGGCTATATAACATCACGCTGTGACCAATAAGAGCGAAGAATCAGTGAAAAATGTTGCAAAAATAATAGCGTTCACAATAACAGAAATTGGCGTGGACGAAGTCGCGGGGGACAGCTAGTGTATTATAAATGGCTGACTGACTCTCTCATAAATAATACTTGATTTTTTTTGTTTGAAAAGTTTTATTTGCAAAATGGCTCGAGCTTTTCTTTTGACTTATTATTATTATTATTATTATTTTATTTTTTTTATGCCGAGAGACAGAGAAAAATAAATGATTTAAAAGTCGAGAGTCGTCGTCTCCGCAATCGTGAACCTCTACAGCTAACGGACGAAATGTTTATTGCAAACTTTCGATTAACTAAAGCTGGATTCCAACAAATATTGGAGGAAATCCTACCAAGGTTGAAAGTAAGAACACGCAGTCTGCAATGAACTCAAGGTATGAAAGTCTAATTTACAGGCAAAATAATAACATAATTAATCATACAATAGCACATCAATGTAGGTACTACCATATTTCATATGCTTAATATTAAATGTGAAATAAATACGAAAGAAAATTAGTTAAAAATTATCATTAAATGCTATCCGTGTTAAGATATTATTTTAACATACATAGTACTTTAGTATGTTAACCTGTTTAGTTTGCTTGCCTGTCACAGCGTAATCTATTATTGTCCATTACTCCTGTCAATACTTTTGAATAATACATCAAGTCATGTCATGTTGCTAATTAATGAATTGTGTTTTAATCCTTCAACCAATTCACTTCTATTTCAATTTCCAAATTTTGGTATTTGGTGTTTAAAATTCCTTTTCTTCGTGCAATCATAAATTCTCCATTGGCAATTTGAATTTTTATTGGTGTTGCCAGTTCCTTCATTTCAGTAACGTATTTTTCACATTATTTTTTTAGCAGATGATTCGTTGCTCCCGAATCTAAAATAAAGTTATCTGTATTCTCAATTGCGGCCATTGCTATGAATGATACTTTATCATTTGAACGGTGTGGGCTATGATCTCTATATGTGCTTCTAGATGCACCTCTATACGACCTTCCTCTATAATTGCTCTGTCCTCTATATGAGTTTGAGCCTCGGTGAGGAGCTCGGCCTCTTTGTTGTTTAAAATTGTTGCTATAGCATTCAGTTGCTCTGTGCCCTCGTTTGCCGCATTTAAAACAGGCTAAAAAAGTCACTTCTGGCTGTGATGGTTGAGCTTTCCCGTAATTTTTAAGTTTTGCGTCTAATAATCGGGCCTTTACAAAATCTTCTGGTAATTCTTTTTCCACGCTCATAGTCTCTAGTGTCGTTATGACGGTTTCATATGTGTCAGGTAATGTGAGTAATAAGTGAGCAACCTTGTCGCTTTCATCTAACTTGCAGCCTGCGGCCTCCATTTCATTAAAGATGGCGCCAAAATTAAAAAAATGGTCTTGTAGGAGGCTTCCATGACATTTAAGTGTCAATAATTTCTTTTTCAGATATAATTTATTAAAAACGCTTTTTCGTTCGAATATTTCTTCCAATTTGCATATCATATCATTGCAGTATTTCAGCCACAAAGGTGAAAACAAATGATGGCATCTTCCAATCACAATATTATGTCACAATTGGATGAAAAACTAAATTTTTCCAATTGGATATTTAGAATAAAAATATTACTAGAAGAAAAAGGCGTAGCTAACGTGCTATACGAAGACGCTCTGAAAGATGAGAAAGAAAAAGAAAAATATGTACAAAACGATGCGAAAGCAAAACGTATAATTAAAATAAATAAATAAATAAATGTGGACATCACATACATTGTTCTGATCCCAATTTGAATAACTATTTAAAGCATTCGTATTTTGGAAACCAGAAACAACGAGGGTACCACAAACACCCAGGCCCGAGAAAATGTAGAAAAACACTTTTTTTCTACATTGACCCGTCCGGGAATCGAACCCGGGACCTGGGAGCAGGCGACACCTTGAAAACCGGTGTGTACACCACTCGGCCACGGAGGTCAATAAATTGTGCAATATGTGTCAGATAAATACTTAGATATTATAAAGAAGGCAGAAAAATTATGTGTGTTGTCGTTACTTTTACGAGTAATATTTGTTTGTTAACTTGTTATTTTAAGATGCGATTATAAATGTTTAAAGTTTTACCACATTTATAATCGAGGAGGAGCGTTAAGATATTATTTTAACATACATACTTTAGTGTGTTAACCTATTTAGTTTGCTTGCCTGTCACAGCGTAATCTATTATTGTCCATTACTCCTGTCAGTACTTTTGAATAATACATCAAGTCATGTCATGTTGCTAATCCTAGTTTTATTATAAATAGTACCCAAAATATAAAAATCCGCACATACCATTTAATCCCTCCACCACCACCCGTCCCATAATGGCCAGTACTCACTCCTCTACCTCTGTGAGTGGAGCCAGCCTGCTAGGCCCACCACCAGTGGCATACGCACTCCGTCTAGAGTTCCCGGCTTTGGTTTTTAGTCTTTTAAAAAAGCGAAGATAGGTAATGATACAAGCAAAACAAGAATGGTATTGCTGCAATGAACTGTGAGGGGATGGAAATACATCCACTAATAATAACTTCATACTTACTCTATCCGCCAATGATCCGCAGATTAAGTAGCTCCTTCTGCGACAGCATTAAGCTGCAATGCAAGGGACTTCCAGGCTATTTTAGCCATTTGTTTTGCTTGAGGTCCACTTGCAAAGCTATGTCGCGGTTTTCTTCTACGAACTCTAATAATATCAAAACCTGTCTAGGCGAGCCATTTAAAATAAAAAAGTAAAAAATAATAAAATATGTTCTTTACTATTTTGACTAAGTGATCCAAAGAACTATTTAATTTTTAACAACTTACCTACTTTTAAATAATCTACACCAAGCACTATCACAAGTACACACTCAAATATGTCCACACCAAAATATGTTCTAATTTCAATAAAATTGCGCTAAAAACCATCTGACCTTTGAAGTGGCTAACGTATAAGCCGATTAAATTACGATGTCGTTATTTTGTAACGTTATCGTGTCCTACACAATGGCATGTCATTTAGTCGTATAATTTATCGATAGTACTAGAGTAGTGCAGCTCTATGGTCAAGTCCTCTTGAAATGCACTATTCTCATTCATGTAAGCCAGTAGTTACATAATACCAATTATGTCCGTGCTTCAGTTGCTGACAAAATGTCGTGATCAACTGAAGTCAGCTGTCCATTCAGTGACTATCCCGTACTTAATAGGTCTACTGCTTTTCTTTTGCTATCTACTTTTTTTTCCTAAAAATTTTACGGCTTCGGACGAGTCCATACAGCCTAGTCTTTAGTTATAATGTCAATTTAAAATACTTATTTACAATATCTTAAATACTTACATAAACATAATAGCCTAACCTAACCTAAACCTAAACTAACCTAACTCATTGAAATGTATGGGTGGTTTATACATTTTAATGATTATAGGAGTTTTACGCGAGAACGTGGATCAGAGTCAAATAGGAGCGCCTTTCCTTGTTTTTTAGTTTTATTTGATTTATCCGACTAACTGACACATTATTATAACAATTCCACCACTCTATTACAGTAAATGCTGATGTCACAAAATTTCGAAACAAAGTCCATCTTTCTCTTCTCGTTTCCCGCGCAAAACCGCTAATACTACATTAACCACATGTTTCCTTTTTTTTATTTTATTTTTTTGTTGATCTGGCACTAGCTAAGGTCTGACATCATGCTGCCATATCATTAGTGCAAATTCATCTACTCATTAAAAATACATTTGTAACAGGTGGGGGTGACGAAGTTTTGTAGACCACGGTGTTGGAAGGTACGGGAAGAATTTAAAGATTATTGAGTTTAGTCAAATTACGACTATATTCGTATGTACAAAGATTAATACAAGCCTTAGAGTATAACCGCTCAGGGGCCTTACCATTAGCTCTTAAAGCAGGACTGCTATTGGACTGCATTGCTCTTTTGTACTATGACATCGTTTTTAGCAGGCCTGTGGCATGCCAATTTACGTTGACGTTTCAAAACCGTTCACCATTTTTTTACTATGAACTTTTCAATCTTTTCATACCATGACACTCAATTTGACAGCAGGTAAACGTCCTTTTGAGCGAAGTTAATGTCATCCTAGCCATTTTGAAAAAGTTACTAGGAGACTAACTTTTTCGACATATTTTATGCGTTTTTCAGACTTTTTTCAGCAGTTTTGTGAAAATTTACATGTTTCATTATAGATTAAGGAACCTAATTACAGTGTAAAGAAACCTGAAGGTCTTTGAATTAGTATTTTGTATAAAATGTTTATACTTATCATCATTTACCAAAATGAAAATATTGTATTTTCATTTTCGACATTCGACAAAATTGTTAGCATGGTTTTGTGATGTAATAGGTATATACAATAGAATATATTGAAAAAACTGTACTTTTAAATTTTATAACTCTTCTTTCTTACTAATATTTATGTGTAATACTTTTTTCAGATTTGTAACAAATACATGGAAATTATAAGTGTAAATGATGGCTATGATTCATTTAATTTACAATAAAATATGGTCTAATCATCCTTTGTAGTCTCACTTGAATGAACTGAGCACTATAGCATCTGTATGGCTTTTAGGTAAACATACAATACACATTTTAGTTTAACTTTAAAGATATTATGTCCTTTCCTTTCAATTGAGTAAAAAGAAATGATAAAGAAACATATTATACAGGTTAAAGCACCTAAAACCCTTGTGTTATGAATATGTTGCTGATTTTGTTTTATTAAATATCGCCTGGGTGTAAATGACAACAAAGTTTTAGTTCTTATATCATTTATCATCATTTCATTTCATCATTTATTTGGAACCCAAAAATACACAAAACTTAGAAAAATTATTTCTAGGGTTTTACGTAGTACATAATACAAAAAAGTGTTGCCTGACCCGAAAACTACTTGAAACTGTATTATATAACACATTTGCAGCAGTCTTACAAAGATGATAAAATTAATGAATATTTCCTTTTATTGTAGGTGATTCTAGATATCCACTGCTCAAATTTATGATGACAACAATTATTGTTAAAGCAGAACTAGATTTTCCTGAAGCCTATTTTACCTATACAGAGACATGTAAAAACTCATAACAGAGAGAGATCAATAGTTGTTCTACAGACTCGGTTTCAATGTTACATTACCAACCTCAGGTAGCTGGCCTTATTGCAAAAGCATGTGTATTCCTACATTACATTTGCAATGCAACTAATTTATTTAACATACGAAGAGGTTCTCCAATAAGCTCATGTATCGATGTATTTTTTAACCCCTTTTATGCCGGTAATTCCAGACACAATAGAAATCAATTGTAATATGGCTCGATTCCACGACTTCGGTAGACGACCAAATAATACATATACAAAGTTATGGTTGTTTGTTAGATTTTAAATTAAGGGTTAAAACTGAAGTACTTTTATATTAAGTATGTCTTTTTTATTTTAATATGTGTTTGAAATACTCATATTTTTTTGTAATTATATTACATATATGAAATCATGTGTGTTTATTTTTATTGAAAAAATTCTGCAAAACATGTCTACATAATCTCTCTATCGTGAGTTATTCCAGACACAATTGAACATAACCGGAACAAATTTCGGCGACAAATGAAAACTGTACTTGCGTCGTCACCACGCTTCAGTAGGAACACTCCCCGTCGTCCAACCTGACTGTATTTATCTAATAATTGTATGTGCTGAATCTCTTTTTTTTTCTTGATTTTGATTTTGTATTTTTTAAGTTTTACTTTCGCTAAAGTTAACGGTGTCTGTCTGTTTGTAGTGTTACACTACGTGATACTCATAATTTTGCCATGTAGTGTGTATACATTTAGGTTGTCAATCTTTATATCTTTATATTAACTCAACCATTAAAGAGTTATAATTAACATCTACATAAATGAAGACAATCGAAGAGAGCTAAGAAAACTGATAATTGAAAATAAACCTCCAAATGTTATTGACGTGGAGTATGGCGATTTGGAAATGGCGAAATGACGATTTGGCTACATGGTGACATACCGAATACCGTAAAATATTTTTAAAAAAATCTATTTATCTGTTCTTTGAGTTGGTTGACAACTTAGTTGACAACAAACAAGGAGGGTTTTTTTTTGGCGGGAGTTCGTGAGATACGTTTGGAGTCCGTTTATAGTGATTTTTGGGTCGTAAAAGTGGTGTTATTTTGCGAAACAAAGTGTCGTGCGAGTGAACAATATACAGTTCGGTGAAATAACATGTGTATGGGTCGTAACCAAGAAAAGTGGACCGCGAATTTGGCGCAGGAACGTGAACAGTTCACCTTTTCTTGGGGACTTCTCTACATTCCTTCAATCTTTCGACTGTCTCCAAAAACTCCATCAAAGCATTAAAACGTCTAACATCAACGTTTTAATGCAAAAAAATAAAGACAATATAACTAAAGAAATTGGCTGTATGGATAAGTATCCGAGGCCGTTAAACTTACTAAAGAAAAAAAATGACAACAAGGAAGTTTTCATGTTGACAGACAATTTACATTCACTGAGCAAGTAATCACTTTTTTTTTTTTGGCGGGTTAAGTGCTTGAAACAAGTGTTAATAGGGCAATTTCGTCTATTTCACGTAATTGTTGTGTTATTTTTGCTGGTTTTTCCTGTTGTTTATCTAATTGGTCCTTTGTGCATAATAATAAGTGTGTTGTTTAATACGTAAGTATTACATAGTGCAAAAATGATTGGTGGTGACCCCCCTGATCCCGGGGGAGGTTATGTTCCCTACCACAATCCCCTCAATTCCCCATCTCCAATGGATACTGATCTGTCCACTCCTACCAGGAAAAGACAAGTTGAAGCTGATCCCGATTTTTCCCAATTACCAAAGAAAAATTCCATCGCGCAAACAGTTGCATCTAATCAATCTGTTTATACCTTACCAGAATTTGAAGGCACACGTAAACGTTATTCCGACCAGGATGTCGCTCCTTTTTTGGTCCATGTGAGCAAAGAAAACGATTCAACATCGTCATCTAACGTTATACTTCGTCCAATTAAGTTCGGTCACTTCTTACATCATAATAATATAAAGGGTGTAGCCAAGGACGGTGTTAAACGCATCGGCCGAAATCGAGTCTCAGTTGAATTTAAATCTGCTGCTGCTGCAAATTCATTTTTAGATCATACTGGTTTAGTTGCAGCAAAATATGAAGCCATTATACCTTCGTTTAATGTTACCCGCATGGGTATTGTAAGAGAAGTCCCAGTGGAGTGGACCTTAGAGGAACTAGTTTCCTCAATTGAGGTTCCTGATGGATATGGACGTGTTATCAGAGCCCGCCGGCTCAATAGAAAGTCATTTATAAACAACACAGCTACTTGGACACCTACCTCAACTGTTGTTCTTACATTCATAGGTCAAAAGCTGCCAGATAGAGTTTATTGCTTTTATACATCGCTTCCAGTACAGACATATATTTTGCCAACCATCCAATGCAACAAATGCTGTAGATTTGGTCATGTTGCCTCACTATGCCGGTCAAAAGAGAGATGTTTCATCTGCGCACAACCCCATGCTGGTATTGATTGTACCAGTACATCTTCAATACCTACCTGCCTTTTGTGCTCTGGCTGTCATAAAGCTACTGATCCAAAATGCCCTGAACATTCTAGGCAAAAATCAATTAAACTTGTGATGTCACAGGAAAATATATCATACACCCAAGCATCTGTCAGATTTCCTCAAGTGAGGAAATCTTTTGCTGAAGTTTCCAGCTCTTCTCCTCCTCTGTTTCCCACTCAATCATCTCAAACTTTAATTCAAGCACCTACTCAGACACTACCCTCACACAACTCTGTTTCATATCGTCGTACATATTTTACACAAAGAAAGACTCCTACTCCTCCTTCTAGCTCAGGATATGACAGACAGGCTCATCAAGCCATCATTAGTACTCCTCCCTCTATTGCCCCTAATGGGAGTGCTCTCCCTTCAGAAAATATAACAGCAAATGATAACCTGCTGGATCTTCTAGTTTCAACAATTTTAAATATAATTTCTCGTTTTGACGACTCCCAACTACCGAACAACGTTTTATCCAAACTTACTCAGATAAATAAGGCTATCAGTCGTCGCGCGCGCTCGGTAACGTTCGCATGCAGTCGAGATGTCTTCCGAGAAAATAAAGTGTACGAAATGTAACATCGTTATCAACGAGCTATTATGTTTTGTGCAAAACAAAATAGACATTATGGACGAAGAAAGTTTAATTAGAATCGGAATTAGTGCCTACAGTGCAGCCGAAATTACCAGTGCAAAGGATTTGTTGTTCGAGTCGCTCACCACAAATACCCGAAATATTTCGCGTCGAAAAAACAAAGAGCAAAAAGACATGGAAGACATCATTTGTGTGTTTAAAAACACAGAACCCGACATTACACCGATATTTGTCGCGAGAGAACTTGAAAAATTGCCGCCAATATCTTTTGATCATGTAGATGTCACGGCCCTACTTAAAGATATTGTTATATTGAAAACTGAAATAAAACATCTCAAGGAAACCAGTGTTACAGTCGATCAGCTTAATAGTGTGAAAGCAGAAGTTGATCACATGAAATTTGCGTCTATAGTAGGTCCAGAACGGACCTCCTGTGGCACTACATTTGTAAATAGAAAAAGGGGCGCATATTTGTTGAATAGTGACTGTGATAGTGGCCCGTCGGGTATTTTGAATATATCAAATCAAAGTTGTAACGACGATCGTGAACACATAACACAGGATTGGCGATCTCCCTCACCCCCACAGAGAAGAAACGGCAGGGCCGACGGTACCGCACCGGCCGCGACCGAGTGTAACCGAACAAGTTGCCGAGGCGAACCGAGTGACGGAGAGCGCAATGATCAGCTGACGGGCGGCGCATCGAATCCGTTATCTACTATACCTCTTGTGCCAAACCAGTTATCTAAGGAAATAAACAGTGAACATTCTAACGGCGCATTGTGTGAAAAAATGTCCAAAACGTTGGCGGATATAACGCGTGAAGGCGCCTGGGCTAAAGTGAGTCCTAGTGAGGAGTGGATTAAGGTGCAAAAACATAGACATAGAAATAGGGACTCCTCAGATTCGGAGGGCTATGCCCGTGGAAGGGCTGCTTATAAACCCGAGGACAAGTTTAAGCCTGCAAATCGGTTGATACCTCTGTTTCTATCCAATGTTCATAAGGATACTTCGGAAACGGACATTGTGGATTACATTTTTTCGAAGACGAGTGAAAAGGTGATTTTACATAAAATTAAAATGAAATCAGAAAAAGAATATAGTGCGTTTAAAATGATGGTGCCGAATACAAAGCTGGACAAGTTCCTCAGTGACGAGCTGTGGCCATCAGATATAACGTGTAGTCGTTTTAAGCCATATTTAAAACGTACGTCTTAAAATATACGAGAAAGTTTACGCTACGTTTAGATGGATAATACAACTTTAATTACATTTAACTGTAAGAATATTAAGCGGTCAATTGAGGACATCAGACAGCTGTGTGCTTTTGCTGACATAATCGCGCTGCAAGAGACATGGCTGCTGCAGGACGACCTGCCTTACCTGGCAAGCGTGCATGCGGATTTCGGGAGCACGGGTACCTCGGCTGTGGACTCGGCGGCGGGTATCCTGAAAGGGAGACCCTTTGGCGGAGTCGCGCTATTATGGCGTAAGGAGACGTTTCCCTGTGTGTCAGTGATTCAGTGCGATAACCCACGTATTGCGGCTATACGTATCACGACGGGTGATAGATCAGTGCTAGTGTTCAGCGTATATATGCCCACGGACTGCGCAGATAACGTACCTGAACTCACGGACAGCTTAAGTTATATTAGTGCCATAGTCGAGGTCAGCGGAATAGAATCTGTGTTTATACTGGGAGATTTTAATGCTCACCCCGGAGAGCGTTTTTATCATCAACTTGTAAGTTTCTCCGCAGATCAAGACTGGACTTGTGTGGACACTGCTAAGTTGCCAAAAGGTACGTTTACTTTTATAAGTGACGCTCACGGGTGTAAGCGCTGGTTGGACCACACCGTTGTGACTAGCTTTGCCTTAAGCTGTATAGTGGATGTGTACGTGAAGTACGACGTTTTCTGGTCGGACCACTTACCTTTAGTTACTATTTGTAATTTTAATATAACTAGGCAGAAAAAATGTTTTGAAAAATCTGACCTTAATAGAATACGATGGGGAGAGAAGAATGAGGTTCAATGTAATGCTTATGAAAAGTTGTGTAATTCTAAGCTAAAGCAAATTGATTTACCTAAGGATATGCAAAAATGTGGTGGTAAACACTGTAGTAAACAATATCACAAAAATCTTATAGACGACATGTATGAGCAAATAGTGGATATTTTATCTACGAGTGCTTCTGAAACTTACAGTTTTAGGCCAGGGAAGAGAAAGAGGCCGTTAGCGGGGTGGAACAAACATGTAAGCGAGGCTCACGGGCGTGCTAGACTGGAATTCAAAAATTGGTTATGGCATGGCAAACCAGCCAATGGTGTCGTTTTTGAGGCAATGACGAACGCACGAAAGATCTTTAAAGGTAAACTCAAGTGGTGTCAAAAAAATCAAAACCAAATAATTATGGACACCTTAGCCAAACATCATGCGGACTCTAATTTTAAAAGCTTTTGGAAAAACACCAACCGTTTGAATTCCAGGGCTGGCATACCTGTGAGTGTCGACGAAGTGTCCGATCCCAAGAATATCGCTGACGGTTTCAGTAAGCGATTTGCGGTTAGGTCACCGTTGGGGCCTTCTTGTCGGGCGTTCGATGCAGGGTCTCAGGGTGCCGAAGTATCGACGATTGTATTGGCGAGAGATATCAGGCACATACTTAGGAAGATGACCAGAGGCAAGTCTCCCGGTTACGATGAGCTCAGCATCGAGCATCTGAAATATGCTGGACCCCACCTGCCCCGCGTACTTGCTCTTCTATTTAATTTGTGCATTGGCCATTCGTACCTGCCGCCGGGGTTGATGCGTTCGCTGCTGGTACCTATAGTTAAATGCAAAACTGGAGATGTGTCGGACGGTTCAAATTACAGGCCAATCTCGCTAGCCACCATCATAGCGAAGGTCCTTGATAGCGTGCTAAACACGTATTTAAACAGGCATGTTAAGCTTCACGACGCTCAGTTCGGTTTCCGGCCTGGGCTGTCTACTGAAACTGCCATATTAGGGTTGAAGCACGCTGTCAAGTACTATACGGATAGGCACACACCTATCTATGCCTGTTTTTTGGACTTGTCCAAGGCCTTCGACCTTGTGTCATACGACATACTGTGGAAGAAGTTGGAAAAGACTACGTTGCCGCCAGAGCTCGCGTTCATTATCAGATACTGGTACTTAAATCAGGAGAGCAGTGTGCGCTGGGCGGGAAAACTATCGGATCCGTGCAGGCCGGAGTGCGGAGTGAGGCAGGGGGGGCTAACCTCGCCCGTACTCTTCAGCCTGTATGTGAACGCGCTGATCGAGCGGCTCAGTAGCACGCGTGTTGGATGTTTCGTTGACGGAGTGTGTTTCAACAACGTAAGTTACGCGGATGATTTAGTGCTGCTGGCCCCCTCGGTTAGTGCACTCCGTAAACTGCTTGGGGTGTGCGAGTCGTATGCTGCATCACATGGCCTAATTTATAATGTTAAGAAAACTGAGTACATGGTCTTCAGGGCGGGTACCAAGTGCCCTATCAGTATACCACCGATATTCTTGAACAACAAGCCCATACACAGGGTTCACACTTGTAAATATCTCGGTCACTTGGTAACAGACGACTTGAAAGACGATGTAGATATGGAGAGGGAACGCAGAGCATTGTCAGTCCGGGCGAACATGCTGATACACAGGTTCTCACGTTGCACAGTAGCAGTCAAAATAACGCTATTCAAAGCGTACTGTACCTCGTTATACTCGGGGGCCCTGTGGTTCAGATATACCCAAAGGTCTTGCAATGCTCTGCGGGTCCAATACAACAACGCATTCAGGGCGTTGTTGCGGCTGCCGCGTTTTTGCAGCGCGTCGACAATGTTCGCCGAGGCTCACACGGACGGTTTTGACGCCACCTGGCGTAAAAAATCTGGCTCACTTCTGCGTAGGCTGCGCGGCAGCCCCAACATCATGCTGCGTGCGATAGCCGACCGGCTAGACAGCCCGCTTGTCTGGGCGCTAGCCAACCGTACCAAATCTTTGTTTAAAATTAAGTACTAACATAGGTTTTAAGTTTATTGTCTACTAACAAAATGGACCTTGTAGTCTTAAATAAATAAATTGAATATACAAAATGCCAAACATCCTTCAGTGGAATTGCCACAGTATCCCTCACAGGAAGAATGATATTATTTCTCTTGTCAACAAATACAATCCTTCTGTCTTTGCCGTTCAGGAGACATGGCTAAAGCCGGGATCCAGCTTTAGGATCCCGGGTTACTCATGCCTCCGAGACGATAGGACTGATGGGTATGCTGGTTGTGCCATTTTAGTATCTAGAAATGTGATATATACCCAAATTTCTCTTCCCCCACACAGTGACGGAATTTTTGCCGTTGCCATTAGAACTAATAATATCTCTTTTCTCTCCATCTACATTCCTGTTCCTAATCTTGCTCTTCTATCTGAATTAAAATGTATTATTACTAGTCTTCCTCCACCAATAATTGTCTTAGGCGACTTTAATGTACATCATACTTCTTGGGGTTGTTATTATTGTGATTCTATGTCTTTTCCCTTTCTTGATCTTTGTGATGAATTAGATTTGTGTGTTTTGAACGACGGCACTCCCACTCGCAGAGTCCCTCCCACTCAAAATCCAAAGACTGCGGTTGATCTTTCAATAACTTCTCCGTCACTAGCTTCTAGTTTGCACTGGTCTGTTCTTTCATCTACTCATGGTAGTGATCATTACACCATTTTTCTTTCAACTCCAGACTCCCTTTATCCTAACCCTATAGCTTCTCTTCCCCCTTTGATAAAATTTAACATTTCCAAAGCTGATTGGCCCCTATTCAGATCTCATCTAGATCAAGAAATCTTGAATATTCCTTTAGTTAACGCCGACAACGTTCTGTCTTCTTACGAATCATTTAAAAACGCTATACTATCTTCTGCAACTAATTCTATTCCTCTCAAAAATTCTGCCAAATGCAAAATCTCTTCCCCTCCTTGGTGGGATTCGGAATGCACAGAGGCTTGTAAGAGTCGTTCAGAAGCAGAAAAAACTTATGCTCATGACATGAGCCTCGAAAATTTCATCTCTTATCAGAGAGTAGCTGCCAAGACTACTAGACTTTTGGCAGAAAAGAAAAGAGCTGGTTGGATTCGTTTCTGCGAAGAAATATCTCCTGTCACTCCTCCATCAGAGGTCTGGAAAAACATTAGACGCTTTCGTTACTCATGTTGGAGTCCTGTAATTTCATCTAATGACCCTTCGGTCTGGATCGAACAATTCTCATGTAGACTAGCCCCCCCATCTGTTCCTTCCTTAGTTGAACTCTGCCCCCCCATCTTACCATATAACCCTTCTGACAAATTTGAGTCTCCCTTTTCTTGGGAGGAACTCTCAACTGTGCTCAAGAATCTTAGAGATTCATCTCCAGGAATTGATGGAATTCCATATTCCTTCATCTCCGAAAGCAGCATTCCCGTTAAGCAGGTATTTTTATCCATCCTCAACAATATTTTTTTATCAGGAACTCCACCTGAGGAGTGGAGGTCTCAAATAATCATACCGATTTTAAAACCCGGAAAGTCCAGCTCAGACCCATCCAATTATCGCCCCATAGCTTTGTCCTGTACAATGGCTAAAATATTGGAACATTTGATCAAGAATCGGTTAGAATGGATTGTGGAGAATAAAAATGTATTGGCTAAATCCCAATTTGGTTTCCGTAAAGGTTTTAGTACCATGGACAGTTTAGGCACATTTGTGACAGACATTCGTACTTCCTTCTCTAAAAATGAGGCTTTAGTAGGTGTTTTTTTAGATGTTACATCCGCATACGACAATGTTCTTCTTCCGGTGCTCAGACAAAAAATGCTTCAGCTGAGTATTCCTGTAAGGATTGTTAATATAATTTTTAATCTCCTCTCTCCTAGATCGGTATATATTCGTTCCCCAAATTATAATTCTCCTCCTAGACAAGTATGGAAAGGGCTTCCCCAAGGCTCAGTTCTTAGTCCATTACTCTACAGTATCTATACGTATGATTTAGAGCTCTCAGTTAATTCTTTTTGTCAAATACTCCAATATGCCGACGACTTAGCTCTTTATGTTTCAGTTAAAGATATCAATGAGGCCTCGTCTCGCCTCAACTCAGCTATTAGTTATCTTCATGATTGGCTTCATAACCACGGATTGTCCTTATCTATTCCTAAAAGTAATGTTGTGGTTTTTTCCCGATCTAGTTCTATCCCTCATGTTTCAATATCATATGGCCAACAAAAATTTACCGTCGTGGACTGTGTCAAGTTTCTAGGCCTTGTTTTGGATTCCAGATTAACAGGAATTCACCATATTAATAATATTGTCAAAAAATGTGAAAAAAACATAAACATATTGCGTTCCCTATCCGGAGTTTGGTGGGGTAGCCATCCCTATACTCAAAAACTCATGTACAATGCTCTAGTGCGTAGCCACTTGGACTACGGGACTTTCTTACTGGAGCCCTGTAACAAGTCTGCCCTGTGTTCCCTTGACAAAATCCAGTCTAAATGCCTGAGAATAGTATGTGGTGCTATGAAATCATCCCCTGTTAATGCTCTCCAGGTGGAATGTGGAGATGCTCCTTTAGGTCTTAGAAGACAATTCTTATCCGACCGTTTTCTTTTTAAAGTTATCCAATTCCCTTATCATCCTCTTATTTCTAAACTTCACAGTCTATCCAATCATATTTCTTCTAGTAAATACTGGTCCCATAAAAATTATCCCTGCCTTTTCAATAGTTTTGTAGCTTATCTACGTCTTCCTTGTCCCATATTTCAGTGCCAAAGATTTCCACTTTTTGATATTTCTTTTGATGCCCTTATCTTTCAACCGCAAATTATCCTGAATCTTGGCATTGAAAAGAACTCTGTTATGGCAAATTTACAGTTAAAAGAATACATAGCTGAACATTGGCCAGATTGGCTTATCATTTACACGGACGCCTCAAAGTTGTCAGACCAGGGTTGTGTTGGCGCTGCAGTTTGGATTCCCAAATACAATGTAATTCTAAACTTCAAATTCCCCCCCGAAGCATCAGTTTTCTCTGGTGAATGTATAGCTGTTCTGGAAGCTTTGTCTTTTATTGAGTCCCATAAGCTAAATAAATCTGTTATTCTCACTGATTCTAAGAGTTGCCTTCAGGCTATTGCTACCAACCAATTTAAGTCAAAACATAAATTTCCCTACATATTAAAAATCAAAGATACGCTCTTCCGCTGTCAGTCTAAAAATATTCAGGTCGTCCTTGCGTGGATTCCTGGCCATAGTGGTATTCAAGGTAATGTGACTGTGGACGTTTGCGCCAAAGATGCAACAAATACTGGATGTATAGAGCACTACAGGGTTTATACAAATGATTTACTTTCGATGGCAAAACAACGTCTTCTCTCATCCTGGAAAGCGTATTGGCAAAAGACTAGTTCCTCTAAAGGAAAATTCTACGCTGATGTTCAATCTTCAATTCCCATTCGTCCTTGGTTCTCCAATCTCAAAAATATACATAAAAGCATTACAAGTACGATCTGTAGATTAAGGCTAGGGCATGCGTGTACCCCCGTTCACCTGGCTAAGCTACATATAAGAGACAGTTCTCTTTGTGAATGTGGACTTGACGAAGGAACTTCCAATCATATCTTTTTCAGCTGCCCTCGACTGTCTTCTTCCGTCTATGATCTCCTTCCTCCGAATATCCCACGCCCCACTGACTTCAAATCCTTACTCTCCTATGTTAATTCCCCCTTTGTTTATATTCTGTGTTCATTCATTAATCAAAATAATATTAAACTATAATATGTTGGTATTTGGTATATTAACCATCATTCCCTTATATAAACTGGGTGCGTCTTTTTTGTTCTAGATACATCAACAGTGAACTTCGCGGTGAATAGTCTCAGCAGTAACCACTTTCTTAGTTTATAACAGTGACCTTGTTCGTTCACAAAGCCCGCTGTATATGTATAATACGATTTAGCACTTACACTTGACACTGGCGAAATCTTTAAGAAAACGCCATCAACCCAAACAAACAAGAAGTAATCACTACGTTCAATAATAATAATTAGTTTGGTCTGATGAAGTCTCGATTTCCTTGAAGGGCCTTCAAGTAAAAAGTTGATCTTTTACACAAATTTTGTAATACAAAAACATCGTCTACCAATTCTATTAAATCATGTTCAGTAGGTTAATCATACGAGGAATTATTCCCACGTTCAGATTAACCCGAGTGTTGTCACTTGAAACCCCGAAACATGTAATCAAGTCCATCAATAGTATGTTATCATTAGAATAATCATGAATGGTTCATCATGGCTTCGTGACACATAAATAAACAGTTTAATTTTTTACAGGACATGCTGTTAACTCAAATTTAACTCATCGTTTTTATTCAGTTCTAACAAACCCAGAAGACATGATTGTGAACTACGATTACGTGAAAAAATCTATTTGTGATAATAACATTTTGATCGTTGATGTTAGAGAACCAGATGAAATAAATGAACATGGAAAGATTCCTAGCAGTATTAACATTCCATGCAAGTTAATTTTACAAGTACCTAAATGGCCAGAATATCTTTCTACTCAGTTATGTAGAAATATCAAAACATTATTATAATTTGTTATTGTAACATTTTAGTGAGTGATGTAACTTCAGTGCTCAGCACAATGCCTGATAAGGACTTTGAAAAAACATACAATAGGCCAAAGCCCTCTGAAGATACTCAAATCATTTTCTACTGCATGATTGGCAAAAGATCTGGTATGGCCCAGCAGAATGCTCTTAATATAGGATTTAAAAAGTAAGTTTGTCAGCCAGAGAAACATAGTTTAATCCCTCAACCCCCAGGAGACACTCGGGTGCCACGATAACAATTGCTTTCAATTACGAGGCTGAAAAAGTCACGGCAGTGCCTGGGATTTGTGATCCAATTGAAGGTCTTTAGAGTTGGAAATATTAGATATTTTAAAGTTACTAATTAAAGATCTATGAATAAAGGTTTTACTATTTGAACCAAAGTTGATCACTTCCTAGAACAGTTATAATTGCTGGTGATAGATTTCGTTGAGGGCAGCAACAGGGGTTTTGGATTCAAGCGCCTTAGTTTTGCAGTTTTGAACTCTAAATAACTTTACTTGCTCCTTTTTCTTTTTGCAGTGTTAAGAACTACCTTGGCAGTTGGACTGACTGGGCAGCTAAATCACAATAATCAGGATTTGCAAGCGAAAGTTACAGAGGTTAACAAAAAAGATTTATTATTTTTTCTTTCAGTGTTATAAACAACAGACCTCAGCATTTCGACTGACAGAAATACTTGAGACACAAAACAGAAAACATTTATTTGAGATCAAATATTTTCTAGTTATATAAGCTATTCTACGAAAGATATTTTGAACGACAAGTGCAGGTCATGAGAACTGCCATAACTGTTCATAATGTCCAAATCCCAAAATGTCTAGAGGGTGCAAAAAGTCCATATCCCAGAATGTCCATATCCCAGAATGTCCATATCTCAGAATGTCCATAATACATACCAGAGTGTCTATTTTACTTTATGCTAACAAATTTATATGGTGGATTGAAAAAAAAAAACAACTGTTATCAATCACATATTAAAAAATAACAAAACAAGAAAGCATTTATAGAAATTAATCACCTATTTATGTAAATATAGAACTGAAAGATGATATACATAACATACCTAAATATTTCATTTTGAGAAACTATTAAACAATATTTTTTTTTACTTTACAGAATAGGTACAAAATATATATTAACTAATTACTTTTTGAAATAAGTAATTATTATTTCTATAATTGCTCTCTTGTTTACTGATTATAATGGGGGCTATCGCTAGTGAATTTGCCACTAGAGGCGCTAGTGTCGCGTGAGGTCCAATATCATTCACTTTGTACTGGTTTTAGCGGAATTTGTTGCATAAATTATAATTTCTTTAATTTACCTGCTGGAAAGTGATCTCCTTCGTAAAATATCGCAAATATGGATTATTTGGCGATTAATGTGAACGCTTTAAAATCGGAATTAAGAAATAGCGCAAAAATAGGCGGCCTCAAGAGCAACTATTTCAGAAGTTAGTTTGTTGATATCAAGATAGTTATTTATAAACAATATAACCTTAATTAGGTTCAAGATATAACACTATGTTTCGGCGCCCATCGCCTTTGACAGCTATACCTGCGGACCTCAGTCTACAGTGGCGCCAACTGGTGAGCAAAGAAACGGTAGTCCCCATTGTGTGCGTTCGCCCAGCAAAAAGTATCGCCTATTCGAAAATTGGATGATGCAGATAATTAGTGCCTTATATCGTGTAAACGTGCCTGAAATTTTATATTTGTGCGTCCAACAGCTTCAGAATTGTTTAAGAAAAATGGATTCTGCTGCACGAACGTTCGCCCAGAAAAACTTTTTTTAATTTATGCGTCTAGCTGTATATTAAGCAAAAAGGTAGCTTATGTACGAGTTTAAATGTGCCGTAAAATCCAAATTTGTGCCTCTTTAGATGTCAGACTTATTAAGTTTTTTGCTGGGCGAACGTTTCGGTAATTGCTGTATATCGGAAACGGTTGGACGCACACTCATGATTTTTTGTATACAGATACAGCTAATTTGTGCATATTTGTGCCGCAATTTTCATTAACATCACTAGCATGGTTGAGGATCTATTCTTTTATTTCCTAAAAAATGGAAAGATGCTCTGGCTCTCGAACGAACAAGACCAAGGACTTCGCGTTAGTGCCGAGTGATACCTACTATATATTCAAGTGATCATGTAAAGTTTCGCCGGTCTACTACATATCATTGCCGAGTTCTTAAAGATTATGTCTTTGTTTTGAGGTTATCTTAAGTGAAATTACTTAGAATACGAAAACACTAGTTTTCTGTGAACTGGCTTATTACATGCTTTTAGTTTACATGATTTTTTGCATACGTATTCTTAAAACAGCGCACATATTATTGTAGAAGCATGTAATAAGCCAGCTCACAGAAAACTAGTGTTTTCGTATTCTTAAGTAATTTCACTCAAGATAACCTCAAAACAAAGACAAAATCGTTAAGAACTCGGCAATGATATGTAGTAGGCCGGCGAAATTTTACATGATCATGTGAATATATAATAGGTATCACTCGGCACTAACGCGAAGTCCTTGGTCTTGTTCGTTCGAGAGCCAGAGCATCTTTCCATTTTTTAGGAAATAAAAGAATAGATCCTCAACCATGCTAGTCATGTTAATGAAAATTGCGGCACAAATATGCACAAATTAGCTGTATCTGTATACAAAAAATTATGAGTGTGCGTCCAACCGTTTCCGATATACAGAAATTACCAAAACGTTCGCCCAGCAAAAAACTTAATAAGTCTGACATCTTAAGAGGCACAAATTTGGATTTTACGGCACATTTACACTCGTACATAAGCTACCTTTTTGCATATTTAATATACAGCTAGACGCATAAATTAAAAAAAGTTCTGCTGGGCGAACGTTCGTGCAGCAGAATCCATTTTTTTAAAAAAAATCTGAAGCTGTTGGACGCACAAATATTAAATTTCGGGCACATTTACACGATATAAGGCACTAATTATCTGCATCATCCAATTTATGAATAGGCGATACTTTTTGCTGGGCGAACGCACACTTATAATTAGATTTTTTTGACACATTCATAACATGTACTTATCAAAAACGGTTAAGTGTGAGTTTGACATATTTTTCATATTAATGTATATTTTATTAATAGGTACTATTCCGTAAAGTTAAAAAAATATTATTTAATAGTTTCTCAAAATGAAACACTTAGGTATATCAACTGTCAGTTCTTTATTTACATAAATAGGTGATAATATTTATATAAATGCTTTCTTGTTTTTTATATTATAATATATGATTGACAACAGTTGTTTATTTTTTTCAATCCACCATATTTTTTTAGCATAAAGTAAAATAGACACTCTGGTATGTATTATGGACATACTGGGACATGGACATTCTGGGATTTAGACATTTTGGGATATGGACATTCTGGGATATGGACATTTTGAGATATGGACATTTTGGGATATGAACTTTTTGCACCCTCTGGACATTTTGGGATTTGGATATTATGAACCGAAACCCATGAGAAGTCACTACATGCAGGTGACTGACTAGCGTAGACATTGTTTGGCTGAGATGATTTGTAATAATAATTAATGAATGTTAGTTACCACATTTGCCAAAAATAAACTAATTATTTACTTTTTTTTTATTTTAATTATTTAGGGACTCAAAATAATTAAAATAAAAAAGAATAATAATTAATAACTATGTTTTATATGTTATTATTACTTTCTTAATGTGCTTACACTGCCTACAAAATTAAGGTACTCTGTAATAAACACTGCAAAAATTATACTCTCTTTTTGTCTTTAAATAAACAGCACAAATTTGATATTTTATTAATATTTATTATGCAGAATAAATGTACTAAAATCACCAATTTACAGCACTATTAGTGCAGTTTAAAAAAACTCATTTCTGTCTGCTTGACCAATCATTCCAACTTCCCAAGTATGTTTTAGAGCTGTGAAATAAACAATTTTGTTTATAATTTGGTTACAGCAAATCATAACAATTTATTATTCATTGCTATTTTTTTCCAAAATAAAGACTATACTTAGCATATCCAAGTTTTAAAGCTTTATCTAATGCTTCAGTTGACCTGCGGCCAGATCGACAGTAAAATATTAGCTCATCAGATGATGATGGCTTATTGCGTTGATATTGCTGTCTGAACTCTTCATCAGACAAGCCAGATAATGCATCCTGGACAGTATGTACTGAAAATCATTGTTGTTATTAACGCATTGTTTCAATTAAATATAATATTTAAAATATATGACAAAACAAATATTACATGGAATGTTGATACTTGAAGGTATTTTGCCAGTTTCATTTACTTCATCAGGATTTCGGACATCAATTATTACCTTTTCAGGCTGGTGTATAACTTTCAGCATGTCCTCATAACTAAGAACTCTTTTAGGATCCACCATTTTATCCCTAACTAGGTTACCTATTGTTGAGGAGCGAAATGATGAATAAAGGCTTATTGAGAGGTAAAAACTTTTAATTTTATTCAATAACAGACCAGTACAAAATTAAAAATCATTTTCTGTAGGTATGTAAGTACTAAATTTATGATATTCATTTGTATCTGCTGGTTTATTTTAAAATTATTTAATTTAAAGATTGTCATGTTATTTATTTCACTTACCTATTGATATTTGTTTTAGATGTACTAATGATGCTGAGAGTTGAGAGGTTTTGAAATCTACAAATTACAAATTTTATAAGTATAATAAATATTTTATTAGAGCAAATAAACCTACATTGACCCTTAGAATAATAACGCTCATTGACCAAATCTGCAATTATAATAAAAACTTAAAGCTAGAAATAGTTTAAACAATGATACTTCTAATTCGGTCGGTGTATGCTACGTGGCTCAAAGTTCTTTTTAAGGCTCTTGTGTCCCGAACAAAAAAAATTGCGGCACGGGTAGCCATCACGTAAACAAAATACTTTTGCATCGCGTTCGTCACCTCAACCCAACAATAATAATTAAATGTATGTAAAATGATTTAACCAAACCAAAAATGACGATCTAATTCAATTTAAGATTAAATGAAGAGCACTGATAATTCAGGATTATTTCAGATTTAACAAGAAATGATAAGATTCCTTCACTACTTTCACATCGTTTTTATGTCATAGAAATAAATATAATTTATTATTTAATTTAATTATTGACTCACTCACGTTTGTACCTTTTTTTTAAATTTGAAGGTTGGCAATTGGGCATTGACGATCAGTAATAATCGCGTCAGTCCAGATTTTCCACACTGACTGGCGTCACTCCGGCTCTTCAGTTCTCGGCCGGCCGCGGCCGCGGCCCGGGCTACTGGTACGGTTGTATTTTGTATGCTTTTCACCCGACTATAACTCAGAAAAATGCATCCATCCACACAAATTAACAGACTCAGTTGAATAATAATAATATATCGAGAAGAAAGCTGTTCAATACGCCGATTAACATAATTTTTCCATAAGCTAATGGATTAGATTTTATTTCATTGCTTCCGTTGTAATACTTGTTCGACTCGCAAATTTAGGCTCTAATTAAACGCAAGCATTAAGTAAACGCTACTTAATGCTTAAGTTAACTAACTCAATAAAAGTTTAAATTTATGAGAAAGATTAGATATGATATTTTTATTCTTTACGGATTAGCGTTATAAACATTAGGTACCTACCTAATACTCTCAATCGGTTAGATTTATCTATACGAATAAAACTTTTAGTTGCGTTTCATTATCAACGACTCGAATTAATATTGTTACGAACGTGGAGTTCGGGATTTAAATAAAACACCGTTGACTTATAAGAAGATTTTATTAGGCGATGAACAGGTCGCAAACACTATCACAAAAGCCAAATCACAAGAATCGTAGTCCGGTAGGTCGCTGAGGTCGTTGGTTCCAATACACTATTTAGCCAATCCGTAGAGTAGTCCTTAGATCCGTTGGTATCGCTAAAGTCGTCGTTACTTCGCACTAGATCACTTTTCGCAGGTATCGCACCGAAAGCTCAGAATGAACTGACTCGGCGTCTCAAGTCCTGTTATTTATACATCTCAACATCGACGCCGGTCGTACATACTAGAATGTTCGTTTTCCAGAAAAATCACAAGGACGTTAAAACGTAAACAACTCTAGTGAGTTATACCATTTTGCGCCTTAATCTGTATACTTAAAGTCCAATGTCTCTTGCACTAACATCTTGTTATTACTTTGTGGCCGAACTTAGGTAGTTATGTACATTCCTCTAGCGATATCTCGAATCATCTAGCATGTCCGCGACAATATTGTTATTCGATAAGGTATATAATATTTATTGAATAAATGTGATAATTTTTTATTAGTTAAATTTAACTAATAGATGTACTTTATTTGATATTTTAGCAACTTAATTGCAATTATAATATCAGTATTAACTTGAAAATTTTTGTCGCGGGTTTGAGTCCCGCCTGAGACATAATTTTTCAAGTTTATAATACTGATGATATTAGATATATCTACCATCTCTAATATGTATTGATCTTTTAAATAAGCACTTTTCCACATCTGTCGCTATTGATAGCTTAACAAAAATGAATACACTAACTCAACTTTCCTCACTTCCAACTTTAAGTTTTAGTCGAGTATCTGGTTGTGATGTTAAGAGACACATTTTATCTATAGCGTCTAATGCAGTCGGAAGGGATAGTGTTAGTCGTAATATGGTTCTCCCTCTGATTGACATCCTAACTCCCCCTATCCTCTAGTGTATTTCCGTCACTATGGAAAGATGCTCAGATTACTCCTCTCCCGAAAAAAATAAATCCTTCATCATACTCTGACTATCGACCCATTTCAATACTTCCTTTTCTCTCTAAAGTGTTGGAGCGCGTTGTTCATCACCAACTTAATCACTTTCTGACTTCAAACCAACTCCTACATCCCCTTCAATCTGGTTTCCGCCCTGGCCATAGTACCTACATCGACGGCATTGATAAAGATCACAGATGATACCCGTTATGGCATGGACTGTCAGAAACTCACTGTACTAACGCTACTTGACTTTAGCAATGTTTTTAACAATGTTGACTTCGACATTTTAATTGGGCTGCTATGTTCTCTTAACATATCTCCAACGGTGCTCGACTGGTTTCACAGTTACTTGCATGGACGTCGGCAACGCATTCGTTTAGAGGAATCCTCCTCTGAATGGTGTGACATCAGTGCCGGTGTCCCTCAAGGTGTCAATTCAATTACTCATAATCTAAAATCTTCTTTCCACTTATATGCAGACGATCTCCAAATATACTATCAAGGGCGCTTTGAAGACCTTCCCATTGTTGTAGATGTAGTTAATAATGACCTTTGTCATATACATGACTGAAACAAGTCCTTAGGTCTCAAGGTAAACCCGTTTAAAACGCAGGTGAATTTATTGTGGGAGGTTCTAAGCAAATTTCTAAGATTGACTGGCCGACCTTGAAGCCGTCACGTTTGACGGTGTCCAAATAGGTACCTTATAGAAAATCTGTCAAAAGCCTTGGCATTCATATCGATAGCACACTTACTTGGATTAAACAAACTGGGGAAGTAAGTAGAAAAATATACGCAGCAGCAGCGTCATTAAGCAGACTTAGAAATTTTTTACCTACACCCACTAAAATTGCTTTTGTCCAGGCTTTATTATTTCCTATTCTAGACTATGCAGACTGCTGCTACTTAGATTTAAATGAGAATCTCCTTGACAAACTTGATCGCTTACAAAACTTCTGTATACGGATAGTGTTTGGTCTGCGGAAGTTCGATCATGTTAGCTAATACAGAACTCAATTAAAGTGGCTACCTATATGGCTTAGGCGTGACTTCCATATTCAGTAAACTACATCTTAAATTTCCTCCCCATTCCACTAACTATTATTCTCACTCATTCACTGTAAAGTCCATTCGTTTGTGGAACTTTCTACAACTGAATATCATGAGTCGTTACCAATTTTCAAAAGCAGGCTTAAAACGTATTTTCTAGCGCTTTGATCAAAACAACTTTTGTCACATTAATCGTTTCTGGTCACCTACTAGCCACGACAGTTTCTTGCTCATATCAAGTATGTATCTAAATTTATGTAGTGTATTTTGTTTAAATAGGTATGTATTTATATTTTATGATTTATTTACGTAGTTGTGTTGTATTTAAGTTTATTTTATATTATGCATGCTCACGTAGGTAATAATAAGTTTTTGTTGTCTAACTTCCATGATTATTAAAATAAGTTGTACTTAGCACCAACTTCCCCTTTCTTTATAGTTTTTCCTGTAAAGGTTGTCTGGAAGAGATCGCTGACGGCGATAAGACCGCCTAAGTTGTACATTTCTGTAATTTCTTTGTGGTGTGCAATAAAGAGTATTTATTCATTCATTCATTCATATGTATGTATGTGCATTTGTTCCGTCATAAATTCTCAACTAATTATCATTGGAGGACATGAGGTCTCGGTGGCTTAATGGTATAGCGCCGCGCCTGGCATACGAGGAGGTGCGGGTTCGTGTCCGGCCTGATACATATTTTTTTAAGTTTAAATACTGATATTATGTAATAATTTTTTGCTGTTGCTCACGGCTTGGCTTGCATTCACCTGATAATCATTCATTATTATAATAATATAATAAAATCAAAGTGGCATTCGATCGATTCATATCATTTTTGTCCGTTTCTTTCACCGCGCTCAACACGCTCATTTACCGCGGGTGCAGCGAGCGAACTGAAGCTTTGGATGTAGGTTCACACACTGACGGTCAGTTTGGCGTGAAGCCGGGGTAATTTCCGGGCGCGACGTCAGTTAAAACTCTGGAGCGATGATTCGCCATTGACGATCAAATTTTGGAGCGACGTCAGTTCAACTGATGCGAAAAAATGATCGTCAATGGCCACCTTTAGGCTAACTCGATTTCTTCAATCACTGCCGTCACTCCAGCTCTTCATCAGCCCGATCGGCCGGGCTGCTAGTGCGAATGTATTTTGTATACTTTTTACCAGACTACGGCGAAGCAAAAAAGAGGGTTATGATTTTGACCTGTATATAGGTATCATAAGTTATGAGGGAACAAATGATCATCCATACCTACATACCTCATAACTTCTAAACTAGTTATCATTGGACAAATGAGGTGTCGTTGTAAGCCTCTTGATCGTCCGCTGGTTATAGGCTACATCAGTGTTTCCCAAACATCACACTGGTTACATTAGGTAAAATAATACACATGTCATTGGTAAGTACTTAATAAATGCAAAAATGTTTTATTATTAGTTCTATTTAATCACTAAATATTAGTGCGAATACTTCGCACGCTGCCTATGTTTTACTAAAGAATGCAAGTTCCCCGAAAATGACGAAAGTTTATTAACACGTTGACGGACAATAAGTCACAGGTGTTGGACACATAATTTTTGTATGAAAATTTTAGGACTGTTATAACATCTTCGACCTATAATATGTATTGTATAGTTTTAAATGTGACATTACCTGCTATGACAGTCGACTGCTACAGCATTTCTGTCCTACAAGACGCCATCACTGCTTTATATTATGACAGCATATGCTATAGCAGTCGGCTGCTTTGGAATCCCTGTCCTAACATGTACACAAAGATGCACTACGCAGGACAGGAATGGTATAGCAGTTCAACATACATGTTGATTTGATTGTTGTTCATGCTTTGGATTTTCCGATGGTGAACTAGCTTGAATAACACCAGAACAGTCCATTGGTGTACTTGCAGCTGGCCGACTTGGCTGTTCCGGCGATGTAGTGTCCTTCTGAGATATATTTTCTAGTTCTAATACCAAACTGCAACCAATTGGTGTGTCTACAGCTTACTGGTTTGATTGACCTGTATTGATGGTATTGGTTTCAGTGTGGAGCTAATTTGTATGGGAGGAGAACACTCTTTCTGCGTATTTACATCTGTCTGGTTCAGCTGTTCTTCCATTGTTCTTGAGATAATATAATAGTTTGTATAATCGGATAAAAATTTGATGGTATAGCTGTAGCTAGCTGATTTAGATGTTCTTGATTTGCCGTTTGCTTAGAAGAACTAGCCTGAACCTCTATAACTGCAGAACAATCAATAATTGTGCTTGAGGTTTGTTTGTCAGGACTTTGCATTGGTTTCGTCACATATTTACGGAAATCACTATCTGATTGACTTGGCATTTGACCCATACTCACCGTCGGCGTCACTAAATGGGTCATGATTCGAGGAGTCAGAGCTATTTTCACTATGTTTGGAACCTTCTGTTTCCTCGTCTGATCGCTCCAACTCTTCCAATTCTTTATCACTGTAATGCTCACCTGCATCCGATTCACCCGACGAGATCAATATTCATCGATAAATCTTATAACATTACTTCATTTTACTCACAAATCTAGCTTACTATACGGTAATTGCAACCTTTATGGTTTATATAACAAGTAATTACAATAAAAAACACTATATTATACTTACTTTGATCAAAATAATGCTTCAACCTTCAGGCCCGTTCGCGCCAAATCTATAACGTGATGGGAGTTTACTCTCCGGCGCAGTAGCTAAGCGACTGAGGGTCGCGTCAAACAAAGGCAGATGCTATGGAGTCCGCGTCCATGTGCGTAAGAGGGAGGAGTGGGCGGGGGGATATTTTTTATATGTGTGTAAAATCGTCCTTGTAGGAAACTAACAGCCATAAGATTGAGTATAGTGTGACACTAAACTTGTAGCTCCTTAAAAATATACGGGGAATACAGATGTTATAGCGCCCTTGTCCAAAATGATCAAGTAAAGTTCGAATGCTTAAGAATGCCCGTCACTACGAGTAGTGCAGACCAGGGATGTTGCGAACATTCGCATCCGCATCCGCTAATGCGGAACCTCCGCATAGATTTGGACATCTGCATCTGCATCCGCATCCGCATGAATCAATGCGGATATTCATGCGGATCCGAATGTTATGCAAGTAGCGACAAGAAAGAATTGGGCGGGGCCCGGCGATTGCCGCATGCCGGTCGCACGTGTCAATGACCAATGGGAGCAAAGAAATTGGTGACAAGATTCGACACGTTTGTTGTGGTGCATCATTTGTTTCTTGTAAATAAATCATTACGTGTTTGTTTGCGCTGTGGACTACTTATCGTATACTTAAATAGATAGATAGATATTTTAAATGTTGTTGTGATACAGTGATCATTGTGTACATAAATAAAGAGTTAATAAGTGTTTATGGGTGAACTTTAAATTAGTTAGACTAATAAAAGATCGCAAGGTAAATTCTATTATGTTACACCGGTAATACGTTTTATTGTAGGTAAAAAATATCGTTTTATGGCCAAATTTCTTTATTTTTCTAGTGTGGTTCCTGTTATTGATATATTATCAAACTAGTTTCTTAACAATGTCACCACCGACCCAAAGTAATATATGGAATTATTTTGAACCAAATAAAGAGGACCTCGAGAGCAATTTAAAGTATTATCGCCAATAGTACGAAGATTTTTATCCCCTCCACCGGGCAGTGTTCCTAGCGAACAATTATATAGTAGCGCGGGTATAATTTACGAACCTTTGCGTAATCGCCTTGAATCAGAAAAGGCGGCAATACTACTGTTCACTAAGTATAATGCTCCTATTTTTAATTTCACTTACTAATATAAAAACAAGTAGGTGTAGTAATATAATAATAAGTATTTAGGTTTGATTTGATTACAATAAAAGTGTTATAATTATAATCATTGTTTTAATTCTTCATTAATAGACTTTATTTACATAATAAAAATCTTAAACTCCGCATCCGCATTCGCATCCGCGGATGTGAAAAAATCAGCATCCGCAACATCCCTGGTGCAGACACGAATTCCTATGCATCCCTGTCCGTTAAAGTGTTAAGAAGAATATTTACCATGCGTCGATCGATAGTAGGTATTATTTTATAAACAAGGCGGGAATGTTGCAACCCGGTATTTTATTTTGATGGCCCGGTACAGGGTCGCGACCCGGCAAATGGGAAACGCTGGGCTACATGATGCTACTTTACTCTTTGGATGCTACTAATGCTACGTTAAATTGTCTACAGCGCCCTCTAGGAGACTTAAAATAAGGAACTAAAAAAAATTCTTGACGGTGTCGTGTGTCGTGTGGGGTATCAATATCAAATGAAAGAGCTTTGTTAGCAGGTTTCGGTGGCTTAGTGGTATAGCGCCGCGCCCGGCATGTGACGAGATGCGGGTTAGAGTCCCGTCTAGGACATAATTTTGCAAATTTAAATACTGATATTATGTAATCATTATTAGCGGTTTTGCTTGCAATCACCTGATAATTCAACCTTAACCAACCTTATTTGTTAGGCATTGCACATTTTGACACATGATTTTACAAAACTTAGGCACGAAAGGAAGGCAAATTTGTAGTTTTTTGGTGGATTTGTGAGGTTGTTAAATACGCGATATCCTGCTCTTGCTGATTTATCCACATTATCTGACTGTTAAGAATCTGAATAAGCTTATTAATATCATTAAGTAATGATTTAAAGCCTCGAATATTCACTTTCCCATAAAATTTCAAAAACATGTCAAAAGAGTAATTTAGGTTCTTGTTCGAGTCACTATGTAACAGTATTCAAATTTCAAATTATCGTAATAAATTAAATTATTAAACAATTCTATTCGTCTATTATAAATATTAGCTTTGTCACAGTACCTAAATATTGGTAAACATAATATAATATTAGTATGTTTAATTTTTAACAATACACTTCTTAAATATTCTACAATTTTTTTATAATTATTGGACACATGAAAATCAGCCTCGCCCAAAAATAATACACAGTAATCATTTAAAGTATAGTCATGAAGTTTTATATGTAGGTATGCCGCTTAATAACTCATGGATACCGCCTCCAGGAATGCAATAGTGAACTATACTATGCTCCGAAAAGTTGTTAATTATTGTCTTCGAAACTTTGTTCTGTTCAACACTACTAATAATGCATAGTTTACTTTTTCTTCCTCGGTTAATTACATTGGGTTCAATCGTATGTCGTTTTTGTTGAAGCATTTCATTTTTACTTTTAGCTTGTTTTACTGTAGATTTCATTCGTGTTTGGGGTCAGGTCACTTAATATTCCCAACTGTTTATTTTCCAATCTATTGATGGTATTTTTCAATTTTAAAATTTCAATATTTGCCACTTTTAGTTCAGATCTGAGTTGGTGAACTTCATCTCTCAATGTCATAATATTAAAATCTTGACTGGCAACGCCATCTGTTGGGATGTGTGGGCTAATCTCACAAAATTTATACAATATTCTTCATCATCATCAATGATGTCGCCCTCAGGTAACAAGCCTTCAAAGGAATTTTCAGTGGGAACGTTGAAATTAAGGCTGGTGTTTTTGTTAAATCGACAATTGTCGCACTGTAATTTTTTACGATTTTCTGGTTTCATTAAGTAGAACATTTTTTCTCCAATACTCGTACAGTCCAAATGATAATTATTCCCACAGTCAATACATTTAATGAAGTCTTTTTTATTTATTTCTTTTTCACATTATGTACAATTTTGCGTCATTTTGTTGTTAATAAAAATTCAAGTTATCATAATTGGACAAACGAGGTGTCGTTGAAAGCCTTTATACCTTACACGAATTGACATAACTCCAAAATTAGTAAAATAATAATAAAGTTTAAAAACTAAAACCAGACTACTGAAAACACACTCTATAAAGTACGAAACAAGAAAATAGATTACGCTGAAGTTATTATGTAGCCGTGCTCGAATGCCACCTACAGTAGCAAAACAGATTCATCATAATAGTAAAATAAATCCCGCCTGATACATAATTTTTCAAGTTTAAATACTGATATGTATTATAAAAGCAATTAAATTGCTTAAACATCATATATAGTATAATAAAATAAAATCAAAACGTCTAGCAGCGATTGTTTACCTTTCACTGAAGATAGTTCTGCTACCCGACACTAGATGCCTCTTATTCACTATCAAATAGTTCCGCGACGCGACGATAGATGCTACCGAAAAACATTGAAAACTAGGGATGAGATAGTTACGATAATTGTAACAAGAATATCGACACTTGTAAGCATAATTTATAATTTCTATTAAATTAACGATACCAATGGTATGTGTTAGGTTCACTACCTATAACTTGCAGACTTCTTCCTTTTGATGATTATAAATAAAACTAGAGTTTCCTGTGAGTGCACTGCTTTATTGTCATCGAAACCATTTAAAGATACAAAAAATCCGAATGCTACCGTGATCTAACATTGTTTAACGACATCTATATATTTTGGAAGCAAAACTGTAGTTCGGAATTTAAAAACACAAACTAAATTCATATTTCATAAAACGAATTCTAAACATACCGCCCACCATGGACAGAATGTCCATAACAAACTCGAAATGTAATTTTTACATGAAAAGATTAAATAAATTAAGTAACATTACTATCACACAATAACACACTAAATTAGTTATTTAGAATAAATGAAACTCAAAATAAACAATGTTCTTAACAAAATTCAAAATCAAAATTTTCTTGACTAAATATTACACAAATTAATTGAAAAGTCTTTAAAAGTTATTATTAAAGTATAAAAACTCGTTACATCAATTACTTTATTGTAAATACCAAACAAATGAAACTTAATCATAAGTCATGACAAATAAAGTATGGTAAGTAATTCAAGTAAATACAATCATAACTAAATTAACGAAACCAATAATTAAAAACCATACATATACAAAAACAATAAGTTAAGTTACTATAGGGGAAACCATAAGCTTAGAAACCGTTTGTTGATTAATGTTATCATTTATACCACAACGCAAACTAACCACCTGGTTACATTGTCTAGTCTTGGATGTTTATCTGATAAAACCCCGTAAAGCCACCTGACTGTTAAAAAATTGGAAAGAAAGTGACATGTATTAATATACACCAATTTAGTGTCAGGTGTAGCTCTAAAGTCGCAAGATGACTCTTCATATGATGATCCTTGGAAATAAAACCGTCTGCACCTAACCAAAATATACCTAAACCTATGAAAAAATGAAATTTCTATTAAAAAATCCTGTTCTACTTTCAAAAATTCACCACATTTACTTCTCCATTCAAAACCGCCTTTCTCCAATAACGAATTCATCTTCTTATAGATGTCGATTGCTCCATCTGTTGTTTCAAAACCTTTTAATAAATTATCTTTACAAAATTCTTTCAGTTCAATACCACGGATCGAGGGGTAACTGTTTGACTCTTCAATCGCCAGCTGCAGTAACGCTATGAATACTGTCGCAAAAACTTCAAACGTAACGCATAGCATACGTAAATGTTGTAAATTGCCATCCTTATCGTGCCATATTACACCTTGAAAATCAGTATCTTGCTTTGCGACTTTTACTTGGCGATACATATTCACTATGTCGGCTATAATACAAACATGAAGACTACGCCAACGCATTTCTAGATGTCTTAGTTCGGGTTGGAGTCTAGGACATACCATTAGATCTTGATTTAGTTTAACGCCATTTATCTCTGAGCATGACGCATCGAACAACTTAGTCACCTCAGCGTGATGAGTTAGTAGACCAGTTACAACCTCTATATGATTATGTTCGACGTATTCACTCAAACCCTCTGCATGCTGCTTTCTCAAGTCTTCGTTGTTTAATAACCTTGTTTCTAAATATTGAAGTCTTCTTGCTGCAATGTCATAAAAGTTGCTATATTGACATTTAGGGTCTTTTTCACAAAATGGAAGTTTCACAATATATCTGCCCGTCTCGTCCCTCCAAGTTGTTTTAGCAAACATCTCTTCACACTTAAGTTCCTCTTCAGTCAGAATTTTCCAATAAATACTTTCTGATGATTCAATTTCCCAAAACTTCTGTAATAATAAATTATCATCTACATGAGTGTGTAGAGTGACAACTGTGTCAGACCTCTGTGATTCCGAATACACCTGCCCAGATAAAATCCATCCCAACTTAGTTTTTTGGGCTACAGGACACCCAGTTGGACCCTTTAGTACACCTTCTTCTAAAATTTGACAATATAAATCTGCTCCGAACAATACATCAATTTTGTTAGGAATGTCAAACTTGGGATCCGCTAACTTCAGTTTGTGTAGCTCTGGCCACCAAGGTAATAGCACTTTCTCCGTAGGTAAGAACGCCGTAAGTTTATTCATAACAAAAACCTTAACTTCGTAACTTAAAGTAGAATCGTAGATAGAACACAGCTTCAGAATCACAAAAAACCTAGAGTTTATAGCCGCATTCCTATCACTTCCTACACTAGATACAAGGATATTTACTGGATATTGCTGCAAGCCCAATGACTGTACCGCTGCCTCCGTTATAAATGAGGCTTGAGAACCCTGGTCCAACAAACACCGCATTGTTATTTCACCTCCCTTTCTCGATTTAGCTCTGATAAGAGTAGTTGATAACAAAACGCGACTTTGAGTAGTAGATGCACATGCTGTGACAGGATTAGGTACTGATGCTATATGTTCATGTTCAGAGTCAGCTGTAGTCACATTTACCCTAACACCCTTTTCGTCAAGTCCTACACACCTAGTTGGCTCTACGAGGTTATCATGAGTGTGAAGTAATGAGTGATGTTTTCTCTTACAAATTTTACACCGAGCCGTCTGCTTGCAAACGTAAACTGAATGGTTATTACCTAAGCAATTGTAACACAGGCGGTTGCATCGTGCAAAGTCCCTACGTACTTGTGGACTCTCCTTAGTAAACAAATTGCAATTAATAAGCTTATGATTTTCCTCACAAAACAGACAAGATGTAGAACTTTCAACAGTGTTAACATTTGAAATGTGATTTACTCTGACAGGTTTGTTAAATTTTAATTTATTGTCTAAAAATTCAATGGATCGAAATTTATGTTCTAAAAACTCTTTGAACAAGTCTAAGGTGGGCAACTCATCGAAAGCTTCGTTCGATCTAGCTTCCCATTGTTTTCTGGACTCTATATCTAACTTTTGACTAATTATGTAAATTACTATGATATCCCAATTACTTGTATTGATGCCTAAATTTTGTAACGCGTTAAGACATTCGCTAGTCGTATCTAGTATTTCTTTCAAACCAGATGACGATTCAGCCTGCAAGGGACGTTGGTTAATCAAACTATTTAAAATGTGGTTAGATAAGTATCTCTTGTTATCGTATCTGTTTTTAAGGTGAGTCCAGCAAACATTATAGTTGTTAGTTGTAATAGGAATATGTCTAACGAGCTGCTCAGCTTCACCTGTTAAATAAGTTTTTAAATAGTGAAGTTTTTGAACTTCGTCAAGAGATTGATTTTGATCTATTAAACATGAAAAAAGATCGCGAAATGTCATCCATTCTGTGTAATTACCACTAAATTTTGGAATACTAATAGTTGGCAATCTTACGTTCGTATGCTTTATTGTAGAGTCGGACACACAATCTCCAAAACTATTATGGGAAACTGCTTTCTTCAATTGTGTATTATTTAATTGTGATAGATTTTCTTTCAAAATAACTTTATAATCGGTGTAAGTTTCCTGAACTTTATCAAAAATATTACAATTATAATAATCTGAAGTAGTCAAATCTGACTTTGACACGTTACGTATAATATCACGGTGTGTTTCATAAAAATTATGCCAGTGAAGTTCCAAAGCCTCTAAACGAGTTTCAATATATGGAACAGTAATTCTGTCACGTGGCGCTTTTTTAAAATTGGTCAAGTCTTTACTAATAATATTGCTAATATCCGTTTGCATACGATCGTACGATTCCATTTTTAAATAACTCTAAAATGCTTATTCTAAAATTTTAATACACAAAATTGACATTCAGATAAAAGAAGAACAACTGCAAAATTTCAAATAGACAAATAATTCCAATATGACACATTCAGTTCTGTTCGAAATAATTCAAATGTTCAAAATTTTTGACAATTTAATCTGAAGTTGAGCAAAAAGTTCCCGTCACTGCACTTTTGCTGATCTCAAAGTCGAAGATAAAACCAAATGACATTTATGTTCCACATTCAAATTTTTTCCAAATGTAAGGAATAGTACTCACTCGATTCCTTTGGCAACTCACTTCACAAGGAGTCCATCTAATTCCAAATTTGTATCTCCATAGTCCACAAAATATGTCTCATAGTCATCGCGATTCAAATCTCCAAAATCGCCTGCTATCGGTCTTGATTCAAGTACCCAAAAAGCACCGCAGCGAGGCGTCGACGACAATTACGACGTCACAGATCCTTCGGATTCCAGTAATCCGGCGAGAGTAGGATCACTTGTTAGGTTCACTACCTATAACTTGCAGACTTCTTCCTTTTGATGATTATAAATAAAATTAGAGTTTCCTGTGAGTGCACTGCTTTATTGTCATCGAAACCATTTAAAGATACAAAAAATCCGAATGCTACCGTGATCTAACATTGTTTAACGACATCTATATATTTTGGAAGCAAAACTGTAGTTCGGAATTTAAAAACACAAACTAAATTCATATTTCATAAAACGAATTCTAAACAGTATGTGACGCCTCGTTTGGATAAATTCTTTTTAGTGCTTGTGTTTTTGCACTGTAATACTGTGCAGGTTGCTCTAACACATTCTAGCAACTGTCACCGTCTGAAACGCGTAAAAGGGGGGGCTGAAACATGAGATGCGCCAAGCGTATGCTTTGTAATCAAAGCCTATATGTGATACGCGTTGTTATGTTCTGTGCGGATCACACACTCACGGTCAGTTTGGCGTGACCATTATCTATGGGCGTGACGCCGTGCCGGGCTAGATTTAAGGTTGTCACAAAAAATTCCGGGCCCGTCATCAGTTAAAACTCTGGAGTGATTATTCGACACTGACGATCAAATTTTGGGTGGACGTCAGTTTAACTGACCGTCAACGGGCACCTTGATGATCAAAGGACATAATATTTTTTTGGTACTTAAATAAAATTTTAATGAACTAACATAGTTTATATACAAATATAATCTAGAGACTAAAAGCTATCATTCTGCATAACTTTAAGATTTTCAAAGACCTCCGTTTTATAAAAAAAAAATATTTTTTAACTAAGCTGTATGTGTTTCCGAACCAAAGTTACGAGTTTAATTCGGCCTAATGACAATTATTTGACGGCTTTCAGTTGTCAAACATGAATTTTCTTAGGTTTTTTGCGCGGGAAAAGAGAAATAAAGACAACTCACTAATAACATGGCAGCATCGTTTTAGACCTTAGGCGGTTCCGAAAGAAACGAAGTTTTTTTTTCTGACAACAACAATACAAGTACATTTATTGTTTTCACACTGAGCACTGACCTCTATAGTACAAGTACGCTGGACTAACTACAGGCTGGGTCATAGTGAGCCGATTTGATTTTCGCCATTTTGGCGCTGACGGCAGCAGTGGGTGGGAAGGGAACTAAGAATAGCGGTGGGACAGTGAGACAAAATACATCGATAAAAATGTGTGTACTTAAAGGAATAGATCATTAATTGCATGGGTTGATTAAATGATAGCTAATGTCCAAATTAGTCAAATAGTTGGTTAATACTACGGTGGTGTGGGGCTAGCTAGCTAGATCCAACATTATAAATAGGGAACGTTTTTAAATAGAAATTATGAGGTTTTGTTTAGAAAGGAAAAAAGTAGGTGAGGTATTTAGAGAAAATAAACAAACATGTTAACACAACTTTTTTTTATTCACTTCATATTAAATACAATCAAAAAGTTTTTTGCTACAACCAACTGATCATTAACCATCCTTGTTTCTGATACGGACGGTGTTGGGGCAAACATCTCTTCTTGTGTTGAACAAGAATTTTCAAATCTAGCCGCCTTTAAAGCAATACTCAGTAGCGCGTCGCAACTTGTGCTTCGACCTAAAAGGAAAAAGTGAATATAATCAACAACTAAATATAATATTATGTACAAAACAAAAGTAAAAATACAGGACATACAACAGTATAGCGCGCTCTTAAAGTACTAGTGGGCTAGTGCCTAAGCCATAGCAGCTTTTCTGCAAAATGACATGAAAGGTGACATGCGGTCATAATCTTAAGGAGCTGGAATAATGTTACGATTTTGTTTTTATAATTTAATTCAAAAATGTAATGATTTACTTAGGCAACTTTATGTATTTAATTCATAAAATGTTATTTTTGATTGCTAGTGCTTAAGTCTAGTTCTAGCAATTTTAAGTTTTTTTTTATACTTACCGGCACTGCTACACAAAATTGTTGGTATACTGCACTTTTTCAAAGCAGTGCATGAACAATGTTTAATAAAACAGTCATCAAAGAAGTGTTTTGAACAGATGTAATCATATTTTTTCGGACGCCAACTAGGCTTGTTAATATTTTTCAGCCATCATTCCAGTCTTCTATTATCAGTTGGAAAATTATCTGTAAATTAGTAATCATTATTTAACAATTTGTCTTCATTGATTTCCGTTCTTAATCCCTCAACTACGAAGCGGTGGCTGCGTATAGTATTAATTCACTAACTGTTGTGAGAGGTTAAAAGCAAATAGATATTTGATAGGAAAAATATCGATAAGTTTTATCGACACGGAACTTTACAGCACTATTGAATTTTATTGTACCAGTAATAGAAAGACAAAATGTGTTGTAATCACGTATAATATTAGTGAGAGATTTATAGGTACTGATTTAAACTTTCATGGTCACTATCACTAGAGTTATTTAATTCGGGGTTTATACCATGTACCTTATTTATTATGAGTTTCCGATATTTCGGCACTGTTGCAAGCGCCATGATCACGGGAGAACTGTTGTATCTGCGGGTAGGTAGCTGTTAAGAGCAGACAAAACGATCTACCCTCCGTCGTAGTCTTTTATTATACACGACACTGGTACCACTGTTTGACAACTCACTATTTTTACACTTTTGTTCTCGACACACAACACTTACAGTATCCGATCGTGACACAGTATTTTTTGGTTTACTTCGGTTACCGCAAATTCGAACCACTGGATTCCATACACTAGATAATTTAAAACCATCTTCGCGATTGAAATTTTTGTATTTGGTAATTTCATTTCTCTGACCATTCTTGGTATATAGTGCTGTTCTGAAGAAATTATCTGTGCGTTGTGAAACTCAATCCAGTGGTTAGGACCCGAGTGTATAAGGTGTTCAGCGATGGCTGACTTTTGTGTGTCGTTTTTCTTGACCGCTTTAATATGTTCCTTCATCCGGCAAGCCACTGTGCGTTTAGTTTGGCCGATGTATGAACTTCCGCAACTGCAGTCAATCTTATAGACACCTGGTTTTTCTAGTGGGAGATTGTCTTTGGCGATCGTAAACACTGTGATACCTTTTTTAAGGGAGTGAAGACAGTATTTAAAGAGAACTTCTTAAGGATATTTGAGATCTTGTCTGTCACTCCTTTTATATACGGCAAATATACAGGTTGTCTGTCAACCTTTATCTCTGATGTTTTGACCGTTTCCTACTAGGAAGTCTACCGGTGTATCCATTTCTCCGTAGTACATATCGTACATGATCTAGCTCTTCCTGCAAGTGATCTTCGTCGCATAGATCATATGCACGGTTAGTCAATGATGCTACTACGGAGTTAAGGTGTCTAGGGTGGTGGTGTGAATCGGCATGAAGGTAGCGGTCAGTGTGTGTAGGTTTTCTGTGAACTGAGTGACTAAGTGACCCGTCTTTCTGCACTCTAATCTTAACGTCTAAGAATGCCAGCTGTCTGTCATCTTCAATCTCACAGGTGAAGTTAAGCTTGGGGTGGATACCGTTGATGCTTGCCAGGTGAGTTTCAACATCGTCTTTGTCACATTTCAATATACAAAACACGTCGTCGACATACCTCTTCCATAGTTGGATCACTGTGGGTGCAGTGGCAATTCATTCATTCATTCATTTATTCATTTTCCATGCATGTTTACAGAGAGAACTCCAAATCACAAGCAAGTCAAAAAAAAAAGTAGTCAAAAGAGAAACATTAGAATTACAGTAAATTAATAATGATAGGATAATTAGTGTCCTGAATATGATACATCAGTCGTCGAATACGAGTACAAGATAATGTCAATTTATATAATGTCAAAAATAAATAATTTACCTTATTAAGTTACAAATGTCAGTCAACACAAATTATTATTATAACACATATAAGTCAATTAAACAAACAGTAATTTATAAAATTTTCTACAAATAATGTCCAAACTGTCAGCAAACAAGTCTAAATCATCACACCGAGTGAGTATGTCTCCTCCGATCAGACGCAGGGCACGTATCGTAGGTGCATGTGCAGCGTGCTGCGTGCGCGTGACAGGTCTGCGCAGCAAGCGCGGCCTGCGCCGGGGGGCGACCGCGCCCAAGGCATCCCGAGGCATACGCGAGGGAACAAGCAGACCCAATTTTTGCAGCAGTACTGAGCTGTCAACTTTTTGATGCAATGCATGTAGGTAATGCACCACTAACAAGTCTTCTTCTACACTCAAGTGTTTCAAGGCCAACCATTCCATACACAAATAGGGAAGGGTACAAGAAAGGATAGTACCCATAACTTCTCTTGTACAGCCATCGTGCAAACCTTCGTTGTATTCTTTCAATCATAAGCGTGTATTTCGCTTCATAGGGGTCCCAAACAATAGCTCCATACTCAAGTTTACTTCGAACATACGAATAAAAAAGCACCTTAGCCACTCTCAGATTATTAAATTGCGAAGCAGTTCTTATTATAAAACCTAGAGTCTTACTCACGGATTTGCAAATTTCAGCCATGTGTAAATGAAAGTCAAATTTTGTATCCAATGTCAGCCCAAGATCACGAATATGATTAACTCTTTCTAAAGGAGCGTCGAGTATCGTGTAAACTACCTGCAATGGATGGCGTTTACGAGAAAAAGTTATTACCTTACATGGCTTTCTCTTCCACATGCTCCATCCAGATGTTGGCAACTACTGGAGCTACAGGGCTACCCATAGCGACCTCCTCTATTTGCAGGTAGTACTGACCCCTATACAGAAAGTAGTTCGTCGACAGACAATGTTGCACCTACTTCGCATACTCCATAGGAATGTCGTAGTTTTGTAGCTTCACCTTTACCACTTCAAGACATTCTGCTACTGGTACATTCGTGAAGAGCGATTCTACGTCAAAACTGACCATCAACTCATTCTCTTCGACCTTACTTTGGTGCAAAATATCTATGAAATGGCGAGAATCCTTGACATACGATGACGTTTGTCCCACCAATGGCTGTAGTACACTTGCAACATGTTTAGCCAATTCGTGTGTAGGTGAGCCAATTTGACTCACGATCGGCCGTAGCGGTACATTCTGTTTGTGTACTTTAGGCAGGCCATATAGTTTTGGAGGCTAAACATTCCGGGGACGCAGTAAAAAATTTAGGCTTTCGTCATCAATGGCATGCGAACACTCTTTAATTAGTGCCCGAGTATTACGATCTGTCCTAGCCGTCGGATTGTAATTCACCTTTTTATATGTGTCCTCATCACTGAGCAAGTTACAGATTTTACTCTCGTACTCAGTGGTGTTCATTACAACAGTCGCATTTCCCTTGTCCGCTTTCAAAACTATTATGTTCTCGTCACTCCGGAGGTCATTTAATGCGTCCAGTTCGAAAGTGGTAATGTTCTGTCTCGGTGGCTTAGCATGACGTAACGCTACGGCAATGTCTTGCCTTAAAATGTCCGCATCTATCGATGGTATTTTGTTACGTACGATACTTTCTTCAACCGATCCAATAACCTTCTCATAGGGAATGCGTGTTGGTGTCATGGCGAAGTTCATTCCTTTTTCTAGTACTGATAATGCAGCGTCAGATAACTCAGTGCTAGACATATTCACAACCGTTCGAGTTGGGAGTGAGTTCTCGTGGTAGGCAACGACTCCTGCTTTTGTAACAACGATTCATATTTGAGATTTTGTTTTAAAGCACTAATTTCTTGTGAAGGTTTAGCTTGTAAGTAGGTAACGCGATCGCAAACATAAAAATCGCTAGGCAAAAGAACCTTGCTGCACTCGAGGTGCAATTGGTATAGATCGCACTGCACTTTGTCAATTTGGTACCTACAGTTCCGTATCAATTTGCGTAATAGTTTGACACTCGCGTTTCGTAGAACACTCGCGGAACCGTGGATGTCCAAGCGAGGCTTTATACGAACACACACAGGAATAATGTCTGCATCACGACACTTCACTAGAAAGGATAGCGACTCCTCCAAACAGCCACTCTTTTTCCGCGCGCGTTCAAGGTGTTTGACTAATTTAGTAACTTCCGGCCCGTACCGGTTGGTAATATACTGATTTAAACTTTCATGGTCACTATCACTAGAGTTATTTAATTCGGGGTTTATACCATGTACCTTATTTATTATGAGTTTCCGATATTTCGGCACTGTTGCAAGCGCCATGATCACGGGAGAACTGTTGTATCTGCGGGTGGGTAGCTGTTAAGAGCAGAAAAAACGATCTACCCTCCGTCGTAGTCTTTTATTACACACGACACTGGTACCACTGTTTGACAACTCACTATTTTTACACTTTTGTTCTCGACACACAACACTTACAGTATCCGATCGTGACACAGTATTTTTTGGTTTTCTTCGGTTTCAATTTCCAAATTGACAAAAAACTAATTTGGAAAAATCATGGAGATTGCACTCTTTGTAAGAACTAACCCTCATCTATTTCCACGCTTATCTGATAAAGTGACCCGTAACCGTCGTGATGAGAGCAAACTGTGCTCGCAACCGGCAAAGACGGCTTTGTTAAGTAAAAGTTTATTATGCATGGCTCCAAGAATAAAACATGATGCAATAAACAACTTTGAACTTTGAACTTTAATATATAATAAAATTCCTCTATCTATGAAAATACTGAATAACAATATTTTTAAAACTAAATTTAAGAAATTATTAATGGACAAATGCTATTATAATATAAATGACTTTTTGGTGGGAAAAAACGCCACGATAATGCAATTTTTGGCAGTATTAGAACTGTTTTTAACTAATTAAAACTATATTTTTTGGTAAAATATTAAACTCTGAAACCAAAAATTATCCTTTTTTAATTTAATACCTTATTTAACAAATAACAAACAAAGTTTAGACAATAACGTAGAATTTTGCAAATATAAAAAAATATCGATGATTCAAGCCCTAACGTAACCTTGAATTCACAAACTGTCGGATATATCCGACTGTGGCTCTGTGAATCAATCAAGGTGTTACTTTTATTTTTAGTGATGTGCATGTCTCGATATTGCAGAAACTATTTTCAACTGGTCAATCACATTCCTTTTTTACGTAAATTGTTTAATTGAAATTTAACTGTTGAATATAGTTTTTTTTTAAGTTTACACACACAACTAGCGATTTTATTATTTCCTGCAATAAGTATGATAATTCTTCCATAATATCAGACAACATTACCTACATAATATTAATAAGTGGGCCAAGCAACAATGATAATTTATAAATTGTAATATTTTTAAAAATTCACCATTTAGAAACTGAAATAAATAGGTAACTATGAGTCTGACATACCTGCGCTTGGTCTAACTGCAAATCATCATCAGACTCAAATATTTCATTTTCCTCCCAGCCTTCCAAAATTTTAATTAATTCTTCTGCACTGCGACATGTTTAGCGTCCACAGCTCGTTCACAGTAAAAAATAACTTTTATACTGAACACCCACTAATAAATTAATATAGACATGTCATAAAATTATCGACTTACCCTCACTTTGTTAATATTATTGCTGCCTGTGACGTAATAAGCGGACGGATATTTCCGACTCCGGCGATGGCGCAGTAGTTTAATATTCGTAACAATAGTGATGTCACATCTCCAATAACACTTGAATGTTTATTTGATGATTTTATGATAAAATCTGCATTTTTATACTAAAAGCCAATAAAGTAATGTCAAAATATAATTACCTATATGATTGACTTATTTCTATCATGAACAACACATACATATTGTAAAATATCTCACTTTCTGAAATAAACATGTGTATATTTTACCACAACACTACTGTCGGAATTATACGACTGCGGCGTTTCAACTATGAGTAAATCACTAATTGAGCGACCTATGCGATGTTAATGTTTGTTGATATTTTCTTAGATCATATTGGTAATTATGAGGCTAGAGAGTTTAATAAAACAAACGTGTATACTTTTATATTATTTATTTATTTTCGTATTCTTTTTTCAGTCAATAGTTTTTTTTAATTTTAATTAAAATTAGACGAGAAAGTTGCAGTCGGAATTTTACGACTGTGGCGGTTATGACCCGAATTCTTGCTGTCGGATAAATACGACTGCGGCAGTTAATGGGTTAATAGGTATTAAGTTTTGATTTATTGCAACAATTGCTTCAAAATACAGCGTCTATTACCATCGCTTGTGTGTATTTACGAGTAGCTAGATTGGTATCCCAAAATAGTGCAATTAATGAGTTATGTTCAGCAAAATTATAAAACTATTTTGATTATATTACATTCTTTGAAGTTATGTGTTTCATTTTACAATATTAGTCCACTGCCCAATGATATTTGTAATATCATTGGATGAAACCCATTGGAAGAGGTAAAGAATATAACAAAAACGAAAGGAAAAATAAATTACGGGCGATCTAAGGTCGGGAAGAACAAATATTTTTTTTGCAAAAGATTAAAATAAAAACCAAAAACACGGTTATTCGAATTTTTCACATAAATTTTGAGGTTATGTGAAAAAAGTGTCGATACAAAAGTTGTAGATCTTTTTATTACCTACAACTTTGCCATTTAACTTTTTTTCATAAGACTTGCAGTTTTACCGGATATCGAGATTAACCGTTTTTTACCCTTAAAAACTCACCCCCTCCCGTCCCCAGATCGCCCGTAATTTATTTTTCCTTTCGTTTTTGTTATATTCTCTACCTCTTCCAATGGGTTTCATCCTTGTATAATTTTTTTTGGTATCAAAAATTATCGACTCTGGTCTAAACAGGTTTTTTTGTGTTTTAAAATGGATAATAACAAAAACACCTCTAATATTGACATGTCCCGCACGCCAACTACTTCATATCAAGTTGGCCAGTGTTGTGACGCGAAAGTTGCATTCATTACAATCATCTACCGTTAATTTGTTTTATTTCATACAAATGAGCATACATTTCATGATTGAAAATTAATTTCAGTCAGTGAAAAACGTATTAATTAATAAATTTTTATATTAATGTAAGTACGTATTAAATCATTACATTCAAATTAATTAACTTAACTGAGGTCATTGTGTTATAGTGCCGGGTGACGTTGTCACGTTGTGATTGAAATACTCGCATTTAGTAAATACATTCATAGTTTCATTATTAAATCATATTTAATTTTACCTCAATAAAAATCGAGTTTTGTTGTTTTGATTATTGATCTGTCCAATGTCAAAGAGCTGTCAGATGCGCATGCGACTAGTCGCAACTGTCCGAATCTTTCGTTTCACTGAATTAATGTTTCGTTCGCGTGTTGTCTGCGCTAGGCAGTTGCACGGAACACATATTTATTTCACAAAGGTCGTGAATGATTTATTTCAAGAAATATTACAATGTTTGTTTTCTATATTTTCACGATTTGTGTGTTAATGTCATAACTTATTTAATGAAACTTCACGCAGCCGAAGTAATTTTCATGAGTTACTAAGTAAGCAGATATTTCAAGGGTTTTATTTTGTAATTAAAAACATAATTTAATTTAGCAATTAAGTTTTTATTTACCTATGTATAAAAAAAAGTAAGTATGGCTCAGTCTTTCTGAACAATGTTTTTGTTACGTTTAAGTATGATAAAGTGATGTGTAAATAATATCATGTAGGTTTTAGTACAAAGTAAATATGGCAGTTAATTTAACATAGAAAAAGAGACACTGGGTTCTTAATAACTAAAAAATATAAATATTCACAACATGAACTATGTATTGTTGACCGTGTATAAACATTATTTCTAATTGAGTAGTTAATAGGTTGAGTAAATATATATGTTAAAAATTAGTAAAAAATTGAATTTATTCAATAGAACAATTATTTTCTATTATAGGAAACCATTTTATGGATAATGAATGATAAAATTTTAGCAACAAAGGCTAACAAGTTTTGTATTTCATTGTAACTCTGAATCGATTATACAGATTATTAATATTTACTTCAACAAAATAGGAAACTACAAAATTAAAAGTGTATTCCTGTTCCTACTGAATGGACGGTTATGGGACATGTAAAATAATAATACATTGTTAAAAACCTTACATGAAATAGTAACTAGAAGCACATAAAAATATGACCAGTTTTTCTTTTAATTCAGTTTTTAGCCATTTTTTCGAAATACTTCTTTTTCTCATCAGGGTTTGGTATTATCTGTAAAAAAGGAGACAAATATTCAATTATGGTTTTAATTGCCAGCTCAACTTTAAACTTATTGACATCTGAAGCTACTGAAGGCATTAAGAGTATTATTTGCAACGTAAAAATTTATCAGCCTTATATTTTAAAATAAGGTATTAAGAGGAAACACTATGGACAAGAGAATTGAAAAGTAGGTATTTGTAAAATCTATTGCTGTCGCGCAGTGCCAAACGCATTCAACGCAGAGTGTGATAGAGACAACTGCTTCTTGGACCGAAAATACCTACTAAAAGCACACCAAATCAACGTTTCGTAGTCCCCCGATTACTCTTCCAAAACTAGACAGATTTAAATACTTTTTAATTAAAAATTAAAGAAAGGCTTTGGCCGTTTTCCTGTTTTCCTTTTTTTCTAAAATTTAGCCAAATTTGTTTTCTGGACGTTTGAACACAGCGGAAAATCTGGCGACTGTTTTCGATTTTTGAGGTCTCATATCTTTTTTATTAATTAATTTATGAAAAAACAGTAAACATAGAAACATGCTTAATAGTGGCCATAGAAAATCTATAATAAAAATTATTGCTCTACTGGCATTATCCAGGGAGGAAACAGGGGACTACGTTTGTATGGAAAAATGGCCGTTGTATTTCCTCTTAATCCCTCAACCCCAGGAACCACTTGGGTGCCACGATAATAATTGATTTCAATTGGAAATCTGGAATAACTCATTGAGGGATTAATGAAAATGAAATATTCTTTCATGTATTTAACAATATTTCTAATCCGTTTTAATTATTTAGTAACCCAATTCTTACCGTATCTTGCCCTGGCTTCCAACCGGCAGGGCACACTTCGCCATGTTTGTCAGTATATTGAAATGCTTGTACTAATCTGAGAGTCTCATCTACTGAACGTCCAACTGGTAAATCATTCATAGTGATTTGTCTCAAAATGCCTTTATCGTCTACTATAAATAAGCCCCTTAGTGTGTGACCTAAATCTTCTAAGTAAACTCCATAGTCTTTAGCTATTGAATGAGTGAGGTCACTAAGAAGTGGAATATTAACTTTGCCGAGACCACCTTCTTTTCGAGGAGTGTTGATCCAAGCTAGATGAGTAAAATGTGAATCAACAGAGCAAGCTACTACTTCAGTGTTAATTTTTTTAAACTCTTCTATCCTTTCTGAAAATGCGAGTATTTCAGTAGGACATACAAATGTGCTGAAAAGGAAAGCTGAGATTATTTTATTTATTATCAATGTAAATGATTTTTAATCTTTTGTTTTAATTATCTTTCGTAACCTATATCTTGCTTATCATTCAATAAAAAATTAGATTAAAAATAAGTGCTTATAACAAGCTGACTGAAATTGTATTTAAATACTACATGTACATATTTAACCATATACAGTATTATTCACTTATAAACATATAGGTACTTACAAATCCAGTGGATAAAAGAAAAACACCAAATATTTTCCTTTGTAACTAGAAAGAGATAATTGTTTTATCTCTCCATCAATAACTGCTGTTGCCTCCCATTCAGGTGCCGGCTTTGAAACTAAGAGAAACGAAAGATAATTGATTCTTTAATAGAGCCTAACTGTTGTTACGCTGAAAGCATTCAACATATCAATAAAATATGTTAAAAACTTACTCATTGCTTTCGTAAACTGAAGTTTGTGTTCAATATTTCTGGCTCCACCGGGAAAAACATTACCACTACCAAACGAATAACAGGAGTCACTCTCGAATAAAGACGATTTGCTGTATCCGGTTAGTGATATTAATATTAATATTTTTATAAAGTAATTCATTGTGAATACCAAGGAAGGAATAATCAAATTTAATAAACCTGATGATTAACTTGACTGTGAATTTGACACGTTATTCGCTTCAGTCACTGAGCAAGCAAGTAATCACTACGGCTTCAGTCTCTCACCCTTGTTGTCTTGTCAAAAAACTGACAACTCTAACTAATTAACACACACATTCTCACCTAACACACAACAAAGATAGAAAGGAACACGTAAGCGAATAGCTGCGTTTCGTTTTCATAATATTTTATGATTATCTTAAGCCGAAGTAACTTTATGACACACAATCATTTTTTATTAAAAACTAGCGGAACCGACAGACATTGTCCTGTCTTACTTAACTATGAATATTGATTTCAAATTGGTATTGTGCGGGCTGTGGGTTAAATTAATTTAAAAATATTTTAGATACAATACAAATTTATTTATCGACATTTTTTTCTTTCGTAAGAATTTTCTTATTTTTTTCTTTCATAAGAACATTCTCCTGACGATAAAAAACAAAACAAAAAAATAATTAGCGAAATCGGTCCAGCCGTTCACGCGTGATACGATGACCAAGGGAAACAGGGATCAAATCAAATCAAATTCATTTATTGTGGAACACAGGTACAAAAATTTATGAGACATACAATAATTCAATTAATAAAATACAATACAATAATAATTTAATTTCAAATGGTATACATTCAGTTAACAATAATAAATAACAAAAATTTGTGGAATAAAAAAAATTAGATAACTCATGTCAAAATATCATTTAAATAGTCTTTAACGGAATAATAAATTTTTTCTATCAATAGCTGTTTTAATTTATTTTTAAACGTCACAAAATCTAATTTTTTAAAACCATCTGGCAATTTAATAAAAATAATGGGAGCCATTCCACTTACACTCTTGTTCACCATAGATGTTTTATGTCCTCCAGTTACCGACTTTTGTTTGTACTGGGAACATATGTGAATTGACCTCATTCTTATGTCCGCTACTTTTGTAAACAAGTGCGGATTACATTTAACAAAAGTGCAAAGTTCCAATATATAAATAAATACATGGCAACGTTAACAGTTTGTATGTTTTAAAAATAGGAACACAGCTGTCTCTATAATTTAGACCAAACATAAAGGTATTAAAGTCAGGATAAAGTTTTTAAAGCCCAAAAAAGGTATTTAAGGTCAATACCTTTTTTGGGCTTTAAAAACTTTATCCTTATCCCCCGAAATACCCCAAAATATAACTACGGTGTTAGTTTTAATTTGTTTGTTTAAATGGGGTGTGACTAAGCCATGATATGCTACTAAAACAACTTCTGATTTAACTTTTTTTAAAATTCTGAATAAAGCATAAGCCGATTTGTTCATTTTTTTACAAACTTCTTCAACGTGAGGTGTCAATGTTAAGTAATTTATTATTATTTTGAGGCAGGTCATTAATATAGATGAGGAACAGTAAAGGTCCAAGGACGCTTCCTTGAGGAACGCCGAACCTATTTATTCTGTATTCTGAAGCATGATTCAACTCTTGTCTTGTTTTAGCACAAAAACTGGATATTTCCACGCACTGACTTCTATTATCTAAATAATATTCTATTAGATTCAAAACGTTACCTCTTATTCCGTACCTATTTAATTTGTTAAATCTGTTGCGATTAACATAATCAAATGCTTGCGTCATGTTAGTATACACTACATAAACAGGGTTCCTTTTATCTATATTTTTCATTACAACGTCAAGTAAATAATATATTGCCATACTAATTGTTACATTTTTTCTAAATCCCATTTGTTCGTCACATAAAATTTCATATTTCGTCAAATAATTTTTACATCCTCTATTTTCCTTTAATATTTTGAATTCAGGGTTTCTTCAAAATATTATTGGGTCATTATATACAAGGTGACCTTGAAGTCATTGGCATCCATTCAACCTATTACTGTACTCATATTATGGAATTGTAGCAGCATCGTGTAGACTTGATAAAACTCCAAATAGTTATAACGCTCTTTGTTTCCTACAGCAAAATATATTATATTTACGTCGTGCGAGCTACGCACAATAGTGTACTCTCTCGCTCGCACACGAAAGAGCGATACAACAATATATCGTGTTCTCAAATAATCACACCATATTTTAATTCTATTACTATTGGCTAAGACTAGATATAAGCTTACTTAGTTTAGTCACTACTTAGTTGTAAATATTTTGTATATACTAGGCTAAGTTTCCATAATAAATGATTCCCTTCTGAACTGAACATTGGAGTATTATTATTATTAGCAAGAAGATAACTTCCATACTGCTAAAGAATGTTTTTATGGGAACCTAATACCTTAAAGAGAGTTATATAAGTATTTCTCAATTACTTTTGAAAATATTGATCCTGTTGCCACTGGCCTGTAATTAGATATGTTTTTTTTATCCCCTTTATTATGAATTGGCTTTATAATGGTTGACTTTAGTTTATCAGGATAAATACCAGTAGATATACAAATATTTATGAGATGACATAAATGTGGAGCTATATCTTTATTTACAAACTTTACAACTTTTGTTGAGATGTTATAATATCCAGTACTCATAGTTTTTTTAATGATTTAATAATTTTAATGACTTCATCTATCAAAATTGCCAAAAAAAAACATCGATTTCGGCTTATTTTTGAGATCAACATTAACATTTAACTGTTGTGAAGATTTTTCAATTTTGTCAATAAAATATGTGTTAAAAGTCTCAGCTATTAATTTAGGGTCTGATATCAGGGTTTCATTGCGTAGAATTCTTTCTTTCTTCTTTGCGTAGAAAAGAAATTAGGGATTCATTTTTATATACAGGGTTACAGGTTAAGTCGACCTAAATCCTTTAAGAGGTTGTAGTTCTCATCATTCCTGACTGATTTGACTATGGATCCCAAGAAGCTTAGGGTATAAGCTTCTTTATGGAACCCTATGTCCAAAACTTAACCGTTCTCGAATTATCGGCTTTTGCTTTTTTTAAATCATAATTTAAGCTTTCCAATAAGGTATAATAACATAGGGTTTTATTAGTAAAATCTAAGAAAAACATTCATGAAATACTACCAGGTAGTAGTAAACAATAACGATAATTAGGCGTCAAATGTAACTTGAGTCAGAAAATAAAATAAAACAATCCAAATAGGTAACAAATTAGTTTTATTGATCTTGTTTACAATAAATGTTCCACATGCCTTTTCTGTTTCGCACACATACACGCATTCTGTGTCTTAGGCCACTTTTTACAATATCAGTCGTTAGTCCTCTTCTTATTTCGTTAGCGGCATCAATATTTTTTTGTCTTAAAATATCAAATTGTATTGGGTTCCGTTGATTGTACACCAAACTTTTCATATGTCCCCACACATAAAAATCCATGGGGTTAAGTCTGGGGCCTAATTCGCGTAACCGAATCGCAGTTCGATCGTGATTGAATGGGGGCTATCGCTAGTGAATTTGCCACTAGAGGCGCTTGTTTCGCGTGAGGTCCAATATCATTCACTTTTCACTGGTTTTAGCGGAATTTGTTGCATAAATTATAATTTCTTTAATTTACCTGCCGGAAAGTGATCTCCTTCGTAAAATATCGCAAATATGGATTATTTGGCGATTAATGTTAACGCTTTAAAAGCGGAATTAAGAAAAAGCGCAAAAATAGGCGGCCTCAAGAGCAACTATTTCCGAAGTTAGTTTGTTGATATCAAGATAGTTATTTATAAACAATATAACCTTAATTAGATTTAAGATATAACACTTTGTTTCGGCGCCAATCGCCTTTTACAGCTATATTTCCGGACCTCAGTCTACAGTGGCGCCAACTAGTGAGCAAAGAAACGGTAGTCCCCATTGGACGATTTTGACATTTAGCCTATACTAGAACTGTCAAAAACCTGTCGTTCAATTACGATTGTGATACGATTCGGTTACGCGAATTAGGGGCCTGGATTCCTGGCTGGCCAGGGTGTGGGTCCACCTCTTCCGATCCACTTATTGCGATAATTTGTGTTTAGCCACTCTTTGACACTCCTTCTAAAGTGCGCGGGGCACCCATCGTGTTGAAACCCGTGTCACGAATGAGATTTAAGGGTAATTCTGTGAGCAAATCAATTAAGAAATACGCAAAAATATGCGGCCTCAAGAGCAACTATTTCAGAAGTTAGTTTGTTGATATCAAGATCATCAAGAATGATGTTGATATAAATAATAAACCTTAATTAGATTCAAGATATAACACTTTGTTTCGGTGCCAATCGCCTTTAACAGCTATACCTCTGGACTCCTGACCTCAGTCTACAGTGGCGCCAACTGGTGAGCAAAGAAACGGTAGTCCCCAGAACGGTTAAGTTTTGGACATAGAGTTCCATAGTCAATTCAGTCAGGAATGATGAGAACTACAACCTCTTAAAGAACTTAGGTCGACTTAACCTGTAACCCTGTATACACCGTGAAATTTTAGTGGTTGTTTTCCCGCAACAGAACGATTTACCTTTAGTAGCACAATCGAATCGGGCGAGTTATTTTTTGAAAATAAAGATATCGTTGTTCTCTAACTAATCAGAAAAATAATCATTAACTCAAAAGCGTGAGATACGATAGTATCTTTACAAAATGTGACGTCTTTGGGTACGGCTTCCCGCACGAAATCAATGTTCAAAGCAAAAGAAGCTCTACGCACTAAGTAATACAGCAGAAACTGCACCGCGCGAGGGGCAATGACCCCGGCCGGTGATCGGCTGCGGCGCGGCTGGTACCATTGGTTCGAGGTTGCTTTCGAGTTTCGTTTATCACAATCGTGAAACTGCAATTTTTTTATTTGCGGGAAAACAACCACTAAAATTTCACGGTGTATACATAGATAATATGTATCGTGATTCATCGTATCATTCAATTTGACAAATACTTTCACAAATAAAATAATTTCGTGACAAGTGTTGATGTGTTCAACACTTGTCACGTAATTATTTTATTTGATAATTAATCGATCATAATTGATTCTTGGGTTCGCTTACAAACAACACTATCTGATCTATTGTGCGCTTAGGGATGCAAAGTTTTTAAGAATATCGTTATATCGATATCGTAATATATCGAACTAAGTCGATATTATTACATCAATATATCGGTATAGTACGCCAATATATCGATATTTTATCGATATTTCTCCTTTTTTAAAGGCTTATTAAAATTAATGTAGTTTTATAGCACCATTACACGATGGGCTATAATGATGAACATTCGCTGTACATTATTGTGGTTTACTATAGTTTTAGAAAGAAATTCGGCAGTCGAGTCTACAGAAAATGTTCATCATCAGCATGGCATGACGATGGCCCATTCGTGTAGAGGACAGGAATACTTCAAGTAAATTCCATACAATTCAAGTACCTACAACTTAGGCAACTACTACTTATGTCTGTAATTTTTTATACGTTACGATTTATATAATTTTTTTCGATATTTATATATCGATATATTTATGCGCCGATATGTCGATCTTTATCGGTTTTCCGGTCGGTATATCGTGGCATCCCTATGTGCGTGCGCTTCGTTCGTTCGTCGTTCGTTCGTTCGTCGCAATCTTGGCGAATGTCGTCGCGTTATTTCCTATGTTTTTGTGTTGTAATGTAAAATATATTTGGACAATGCGTTTTACTTCTGTAACAAGTTTTATTTCGTGAAGTTCACTCGTTTCGAGTCCATCGCAAGCATTTGCGGTGAGTTACAAAGTTTAGTCTGGAATACACGTCTTGTCGTTCATTACATTATGGCGGTCTTCATTTACATTACTTTGATGCCCTAGTAGTGAATAATGTCGTCATAACCAATAAACTTGGAGTTGCGATCCTATACTGTGTAGTATAGTCATATTTGTGTCACAGATGGACGTACCGGATGAGGCTGTTCTGGACGTAGAACTCCTGGGTGACGACGGATCGGAGGACGATGGCGAAGCCCCGCCGTCCTCAGGTACGCCAGATAATTACATTCCCGCCTATAAAAATTAAATATAATTTATAAACTGTCACTGCACATCTACCTTGTTTGGTAAATATTTATCAATCATTATAGATTATTTTGTTGCTCATTGTAATTCAGGCCAAATCAGTAGCAAATAATTATTAACAAGATTTTTGAGGGTTCATGTCAAATGCCAGTAGATTTGCTCATAATCACTATTTTTAAATTTTCTTGCTAATAAATAGCATAGTTATTTTCTGAAATTACATTGATTCAATTAAGCACAACAATGTATAATTTAATCTCTAAACATACTTTTGAACTTCCCTAGTTCTTCTGCAGGTTTTCTTTTGACTTTGTTTGTTTGCACTATGAATGTTATTTTGCACAAGAATGTATACTGTTAGCTTATTTAACCTTGTAAGACCTAATAGTAATTTAGGAACAAAAATTTAATAGTCAGTAAGACCGGGGCTTGTAAAATAGCAAATCAAAAGTAACGCCGGACGTGGATGTGAAGGAACAAAAATATCATCGTCAAATTTGAGTTTGAAAATTCGAACCTAGTGAAAAAGTATTGTCATATTTTCTGGCGACGGATGTTCAAGTTTTGTAGTTGTTGAGCGTTTTTCTAGTAAAAAAAGAATGTCACATGAAAAATTTAAACTTACTATGGTAGGATGGTGCGCACAATGTTTGTTGGACGACTGGACGAGGTAAGATAATTATTTATTTTCAATTAGTAAAAATTGCAAAACCGGTTACTAAAGTGTTAGTTAAAATGATGGAGAATATAATGAAATGTTGATTTTACCAATTTTTCTCAACTCTGTGATAATTTAAATCGGTTAAAAAATTATTGTTCCTTGCAAAGAACATTCAGTTTTAATTAATTTAATATTTTTAAAATTATTATTATTTTCTTGCTTAAACCTGCATATCTGCCAATCATGAGTAAAGATTACGAAGAAATACATTATTTTCTTTTTTTTTTATAAAAATTTATATTTATCGATTTTTAAATGATTTGTTATTGTTTTAATAATTTATCCAATTTTTAAAAGTATAACTTCTATAAAACTAGATAATTTTAATGATAAAAGCCGACTGTTCCTTTTAATGCACCAAATTTCAATATCAAATTATAAAGGAACTGCTACACTAAAATAAATTATTTTACTCCTGTACAATTACACAAACCAGTTTTACTGAATTATGATAGAGTTAACGTCAGTATTTCAAGTTGTCGTGTTTTATCAGTATTTTAAATTTTCACCAAATATAGTCAGTAACGCAGATTGCCTTTTAAAAGAACAATTTTTTTTTAATTTATTATAAAAGCAGCTTCTATACTAAGTTATTTAATGCTCCTGTTAATATGACATTGATGCAATAATTCTAACTTGGCGAAATTGTTAGTTGAAGTGCTAGGCGTGACTGACTATAAAAGTATAGTTCCTCAGAATGCACATTCGGTGTTACTTCTAACTGTAGGCAATTACGCTCCCGGTCTTAAGAGGTTAATGTATAGTCACTCATTCTATTTGGTACATTTAGAATCTAAATGTACCAAATTTTTTTTATAGTTTTACACAATTTATAACATACTATGTGACGACAATTTAGATGTTTTAAAATTTTAGTTGAAATTTGATATAGAGTTGGCTGCCCCAACAGATATTTGTCGGCATTATGTGTAGTTTATACAATGTTTCCTTATATTTATTAATTTACTCCTTAATACTTCGACGCTCAAGCGACAGCTGGCTGACGCGATATACAATTCATTTTAATCGTGTAAATATTTTATTTTTAGTTTTCTATTCATTCATTGATCATCAAAATTGGTCAGTATAGTAAGTCACTACTATTAACTGGTTGGCTGCTTAGGAGCAGATCTGATCTATGTGACAATTGATTTCTATTGTGTCTGGAATTACCCGCATTCAAGTTGAAGTTAATGTTGATGATGTTTAAGCAAGTATAAATTGAATTTGACTAATAACTATGAAACAATGAATGCCTTCAGTAAGGTGGTATTAGTTTGGTTTAGTAATAAAACAAAAGACCTTTTAGTCTTGTAGGCTGAGGAATAAAGATTCCTTGTTCTACAAGACCAGCTTGACACTAACAAAACGAGATAGATTTCTACACAGGACCCGGGTCGACGCCGACGTCATGCGCCTCGTCGCCCCGTGGCGAGGAACCGGCTTCGCCGCACGGCGCAGTGCCGCAACCGTCGTTCTTTCACCATCAGCCGTACGCGAGGCCTTTCTTTACATCGGCCCGCCGCGGTCCCGGCAGGCCAAGGAAGGAAGGTCCCAAGTTGGTCAAAGAGGGCAAGATTGTGCGAAGGTGATTTGCAACAATATTTTGATATTATAGAATTTAAAAAAATATATAAAGTTAAGCTTGATTATGAGCTACTTCCTGTGACTTAGTTTAAGTGTTCTTTAACCTAATAGGCTATTTGACAATGGGTAAAATAAAGTGCCAATTACTATTATTAGTTTATATTATGAATTTAAAAATGGTTATTTATTAACGGAAGTTAAAAATAATAAACGATTTAGTTATAAATCCAGAAATAGAAATGCATTTATTAAAACGTTTGTCACGTGTCACGAAAAATTATCTTTCCAAAATGTTTTGATAATATTTTCCTACAATAGTATTATCCATTATATACTTTATTTGATATTTTAGCAACTTAATTGCAATTAAAATATCAGTATATAAACTTGAAAAATTATGTCTCAGGCGGGACTCGAACCCGCATCTCCTCGCAAGGCGCGAATTTTTCAAACATATTCATATCGCTGTAAGCCAGCGTTGCTTCATCAAATGTTAGGAGTTTGCACCCTTAATATACTGATATTATAATTGCAATTAAGTTGCTAAAATATCAAATAAAGTATATAAATAGCTGTTTTATCTTAACTGACTGTCAAACATCTGCAAAGATGTTTCTTTCGGGAGATGCGGGCTCGAGTCCCGCCTGAGACATAATTTTTCAAGTTTATATACTGATAGTATTATCCATTGTTTTTGTGTGATTTATTTCCAATATTTTACAAATTCTGTCAATTACTTTTACCATGGACAACAATTTTGTAACTCAGAAAGCAATAACCTGCACATTCATTTAAAATCTGTAACAAACAAACTAGTTAGTCGGGATCTTTAAGTGTAATGTTTATTGAAATCATAAGACTGTAGCTACAATTTATAGCTAATATTATGGAAAATAGCGGAAATATTCGAAGTAATCTGCAAAGATGTTTCTTTCGGGTGTTAAGGGTGCAAACTCCTAACATTTGATGAAGCAAGGCTGGCTTACAGCGATAAGAATATGCTTAAAAAATTCGCGCTGTGTCGCATTGTCTCGGTGGCTTAACGGTATAGCGCCCGCCCGGCATACGAGGAGATGCTTGTTCGAGTCCCGCCTGAGACATAATTTTTCAAGTTTATATACTGATAGTATTATCCATTGTTTTTGTGTGATTTATTTCCAATATTTTACAAATTCTGTCAATTACTTTTACCATGGACAACGATTTTGTAACTCAGAAAGCAATAACCTGCACATTCATTTAAAATCTGTAACAAACAAACTAGTTAGTCGGGATCTTTAAGTGTAATGTTTATTGAAATCATAAGACTGTAGCTACAATTTATAGCTTATATTATGGAAAATAGCGGAAATATTCGAAGTAAGTTGCAAGAGGCATTCTGTTAAAAACATTAGAGGTATTATAACCTCAAACCAATAACAAAAAAATTACATTCTTGCAATGAATTAATAAAAATTATAAATATTATGTTTACTTACATCGAAATGGTCTTCACAGAAGAAAATATTTGTACTATTCGCTATGTATTATGATCCCTCCGAAAAAGTTGCAACCACTTTACGGCGCACTTAGGATTTCTTTATAGCAGTTATAGTTTTCCGAAGTTTTTATAGAAGTATTTATACGTTTTGGAACTGCATACCGTTTGAAACTCATTGTATTACATAAGTCACTGTTAAAATATAGATCCAATCGCACTTTCGTTATTTGTTTGCAACAAATGTATGTAGATAATATGTGCTACATATCACAACACAGGCAGGTGATGTCACCGACCCCATTGCAGCGCCATATTGTCAAAATAGCGTTTTGGCGCGCTATTTCAATTTTACATTTTCAATCTAATTTTTTTCATCAAATATGAACCAGAATTAAAAAAAAAAACACTTTTACTTGGTTCTTTAACCTCTACTTGATAATATAAAATGGATTTCAAAAACCAGTCAAAAAGCCTATTCAGTGTCAAAAATGTCTACACTTCAGACTTGGATATATTATGATTAGCCAAGACTAATGTTTTTAATGCTAATTGCACATCACAAGTAGATGAATGTTGTAGGACAAAACTTTTAATTTAAATATAAAATAAATAATAGTATACAAATTTAAGACATGTTACAAATTACTATATACTTTTTTACTAGTACTAGTAGTAATATACATATTATTTTAGGTATAGAAACCCTGGCTCAGTCAGAGGCGCAAAGAGACATCGCGGCAGTCGCGACGATGTGCTCGATGACGCGATGGATGAAGACGATTTTACAATGCCAGCACCTGAAGAACCGCCTTATATGCCAGAAAAATGGTAAGTTCTTTATTAGTGAGGTAATTTTGCGTTAAATTTTAGGCTAGTACCTCAAAATAAAAAAGGACACTTACTATTTAGAAGACATTAAATCAATATCAACTCTTAGGGCCATGCCACACTAGCGGATTACAAGCGTTTTCAAAGCGGAGCGGCCACGCAGCGATGCGCGGCGAAAACGTAGCGGCTGCGCAGCGAATACGTTGCGTACGCGAAACGATTTCGCCGCGGAGAGAAGCGTGGCCGCCATTTTGTACACTCGCATACCGAAATTTTTATCTTTATGTTTTATGTCACTTTGAATCAGATGTAACAACTCATAAAATATAGGTCTTGACATACGCAGGTAAGAAAAAAATTGTCTTGGATTATTTTTTATTCTTTTGCGAAACAACACAGTAGTCGCTTTCATTCAGTCGATTGGTTGTTATTGGATCATCCAATATCTTAGAAGTATTAGTTTACGTTTCTTGCGTCGTCGAAGTAACTAACAGCAGTATTTTCTCGTCGGAATCCATTATGTTACTGAGTGTATCGTTCGCCGCTCACTCAAGGCGGAAACGTTGCGAATCCGCGACGCGTACGCTCCGCGGCCGCAACTTGTTTGCTGCGCAGCTGCGACGTTTTCGCCACGCACCCGCGGCGTGTTCGCTGCGTGGCAGCTCCGCTTTGAAAACGCTTGTAATCCGCCAGTGTGGCATGGCACTTAACTGCTACGCCATATTACTACTAGTGTGCCTCTCTTACAATCTTCTTATTCTGATTGTGACATGAATGTCTGTCTTCTGACATGTGTGTTTTGGTAAAAATTTTACATTTTATGTACTCCAATTCTTATGACATTTACAATTTTAGGCCAGGGAAACTATGCGCTCTTTGCAACCTTAGTGAGCGTAGTCAATTGGGCCAAGGGGAAATGAGGCAGATTCTATGCAATATCGGTGATGGAGACGGCAGCACTACGCCAGGCATTTCTAATTCCGGAGGCGCCACTCCGACCAATGCAGTAACCCCCACTAGTACCCCTAGCACTCCTGTACCTCCAGGACTAGCCTCACCGCCCCCTGAACTTGTAGATCCTAACCAGCAACCGACATCACTACCTTTAAGCAGACGACAGAAGGCATTCAACAAATGCAAGTAAGTAGATGCATAGATCTTATTTTATAATAGGCACAAAGCCTTATCTTAAAAGAAAAATGTTGTTTTTTATAACTTACAATCACTTAGTTATTTTATAAGATTGAGACTGAACTTGTTTGATTTATAGTTTCTTTTAAAATTATCAAAAGAGACTTTTTGTCGTTTCTCATAGCTAGTTTTTCTATTGAACCACCAACTTCATTCTAGGACACCCCTATACAATATGGAGCATACTGACGAATTATCAATAATTGGACATGTGGAAGTATTAGAGTTAACGGGAGTAGTTTCATCCGGATCTTTTTACCTCCACCGATGCTGCTTGGAGTTCAGTCCGCCCTTCCAAGATCAAGTAGTAGCCAACCCTGATGAGGATAAAGATCAGTTAGAGGAGTTGAGGGTTAAGGGCATAGTTACGGCTGCATTGTCGAGAAAATGTGCCTTTTGTTCACGTCATGGTGCTAGTATCCCTTGTAAGGTATGTGGTGATATTATGTCAAAAATGAAATAGTACATTTAAAAAAAAATGTGTAGAAGTGAAAACTAAGGTTGATTTGCAAATGCTTTTTTGTAGATGAGTTGCAGTAAGTACTACCACCTACCGTGTGTTCTCGCGTCTGGAGGTTATATAGACTTTCAGACCAAATCTTCTTTCTGCAAGGACCATTTGTACCAAGTTCCACTAGTTTGTGAGTATCTATATTCTATTTATATCGTTTTTCACATTTTTAGGGTTCCGTACCCAAAGGGTAAAAACGGGACCCTATTACTAAGACTTCGCTGTCTGTCCGTCTGTCCGTCGCTCTATCACCAGGCTGTATCTCAAGAGCCGCGATAGTTAGACATTTGAAATGTTCACAAATTGTGTATTTCTGTTGCCGCAATAACAACAAATACTAAAAACTAAATAAAATAAATATTTAAGGGGGGCTCCCGGCCTTTTTGGTACGGGACCCTTCGTGCGCGAGTCCGACTCGCACTTCGCCGGTTTTGTTATTTGTCATCTTACTAAGCTTAACTGAGTGTACAGAAAGCATAAACTTTAAACTAGTTTTGTTAAAATTACACATATTCTAATGTTTTTTTTTTAAATATTGAGACGATGGCTTAGGCCTTAGTTTATCAGGATGACATGTTGATTTTGTGTCAGGTCCCGCGGACATCGAGTGTCGGACGTGCAGGACGATTGGGGACATAGCTAACCTCATGACTTGCGTGACGTGTGGTGCGCATTACCATGGCACATGTGTTGGCTTGGCGCAGTTACCAGGTATGTACTTTGTGATGAAGATTACACATCATTTTAACTAGTTAAATGGTTATCTTTCGATTTCAATTTTTGGACGGGTCAATGTAGTAAGAAAAAAAGGTTTTTCTATATTTTCTCAGACCTGCGTGTTAATGGCCTGCGTGTAAACCTTCGTTCGTTGTTCCTGATTTCTACAATATGTGTGCTTCAGATAGTTACTTTGTGATCAGAACAATGTAATTATGTAAGATAAGATAAATACTCTTTATTGCACACCATACAGAATTTTGTCACATAATATTTTAAGAGTAAATATTAAATATGTAGAAAAAAATAAAAATCAAATACATATTCTACTTAATCAATATACATACATACATACAAATAGAAGTAAATATAATAAAAACAAATAAATACATATTATACAGGTGACTTCGATATCATTGGCATCCTTTTAAAATAAGAACTGACTTGTTATTTATAGTACTTTCCCCCAATTATAAGAAAAATCAATTAATACAATAACTGAATATTTTTAAACCCTAAAAACCCTTGACAGGATTGCAGTGGATTGGATGTTTTAACAGTGTAGTGCTATTTAACAAAGTGTCAACAAATGACTCGACTACGTAATGAGCAGGGACGATACACAAACCGACTAATACTTACCAATGGTTTTATTATACGATATCACGAACCATTTAATGTTAACACTTCTTGTGTTCACCACTGACACCCAACCGCGCCAATTCCATCACGAGATCGCAGTTTAAGGACGACTCAGAACCTTTTGGATTTTGCGTCATTCCATGTTCCAGTGCATGCCCAAGATCGTAGGAGAGCGCCAGTTTACCCTAGGGCTCTTTCCCACAAAATACGTAGCTATTTGATTAGCAACCCACAGGCTAGTACTAGGCAAGTGGCGCGACTTACGTTTGGAAGATATTGAAGTTCGGGTGAGATTCTTATCACTTCCAAAAGGTACAGGACTTGTCGCTAGCCGATTACGCGCCCCGACTACAATTTTGTAACAGGCTGTTACAAAATCTTGACGCCAACATCTTGTGGACAGACGAAAGTACTTTTACAAGAATCGTTCTGTTTAACATTCACAACGAATATTAGTAGAGCCAGCGTAACCCTGACTAAATTCACAAAACTGAATTGTGTGGAAAGAGGAGGCGAGCACTTCGAACATTTACTAAAATACGTGTAAGTGACTATGATGTGTTTAAATGATTGTAAATAGCTGATTTGAACTAACTATTGTAAATATTGTCATTCCAACTTTTTGAATACGTAAGTTTTGACCGTCCTAGGCCGGTCAAAGTATGAAGGGAAAGTTATTATCATTATCAAGCTATCAATCAGCTGTGCGATGTCGGGTCACGCGGGTTCCCGCGGTGTGGCAGCAGGCGGCGCGGGCGCGGTGGGAAGAGTGGTGCGGGCGCGCGTGCTAATGTAGTACCTACTACGAGTTAGCTCGCTCAATTCAACATGAGACTTAATCTAATTATCATTTATTTTGTAAAACTTTTTGATACGTCCTTATGGTATTAGGTTCCCGTAAAAACATTCCATAATATGAGTACAGTAATAGGTTGAATGGATATGCCAATGACTTCAAGGTCACCCTGTATACGAGGGCGGGTCAATAAGTCCGTGACTTTTGGAATAAAACACAGATTTTTTGATAAACAAATCATTTTATTTTTCAACGTAGTCTCCCTTGAGCTCTATACACTTTGTCCAACGCTTCTCCAATTTTTTTATCCCTTCCAAAAAATATGATTTGTCGAGGTCCTCAAAATAGGCCTTTGTTTGCGAGATGACTTCATCATTGGAGTCAAATCTTTTTCCACCAAGCCATTTCTTCAGGTTTGGGAACAAAAAGTAGTCACTCGGAGCCAAATCTGGAGAATAGGGCGGATGAGGGAGCAATTCATAGCCCAATCCATGGCCATGTTTGCCATGGCAACTGCACATGTGTGCACCCTAGCATTGTCTTGGTGGAAAAGAACTTTTTTCTTGGCCAAATGAGGTCGGTTTTTTTTCAAATCGTCATTGAAGCGGTCCAATAAGTTGGCATAATATTCCCCATTGATTGTTCTTCCCTTTTGAAGGTAGTCAATGTGGATTATCCCACGTGCATCCCAAAAAACAGTCGCCATAACTTTATTGGCTGACAAACCCACCTTGGCCTTCTTTGGCGCCGATTCACCCTTAGAAACCCACTGTTTTGACTGTTGTTTGGTCTCTGGTGTGTTGTGATGGATCCATGTTTCGTCCACGGTTACAAAACGGCGCAAAAACTCCTCCATATTGCGACTAAACAACGCCAAACCTTCCTGTGAAGTTGTTACACGATTGCGTTTGTGGTCGACTGTGAGCAAACGCGGCACCCATCTTGCTGAAAGCTTTCTCTAGCCCAAGTGATCTTTCAAAATTGAAACCACTGAGCCATGCGAGATCCCTACAGCTTCCACAATCTCTTGCACTTTCAATCTTTGGTCGGCCAACACCATATCGTGAATTTTTTCGATTGTTTCGGGTGTAGAGACCTCAACTGGGCGTCCAGGACGTTCGGCATCTTCAGTGCTTGTACGGCCACAATGAAATTCAGTAAACCACTTTTTTACCATTGAAATCGATGGTGCAGAGTCCCCATAGTATTTATCAAGCTTAGCCTTGGTCTCGGTAATGGTTTTTTTTCGCAAAAAATAATGCTTAATAAGCACACGAAATTCACTTTTTTCCATTTATTCCTCAAATTACTGGGTAGTTTGATAAAGATAGCTGTCGGACACAAACTAACTGACGCAGCAAGTTCAAATTTTAATAGGAGTCAACTGACAGATACCTGTTGCCAGGAGTAGTGTTGCTTTTTCGGTAAAGAGGTCAGAAATTCAAAAAGTCACGGACTTATTGACCCGCCCTCGTATAATGACCCAACAATATTTTGAAGAAAACCTGAATTCAAAATATTAAAGAAAAATAGAGAATGGAAAGAAATTCTAGAGTGATAGGAGATAAGTTTTAAGTTTGCATTTAAAAATCGATAGTGTTTCAGACTGCCGAATAAACAACGGCAGAGATTTCCATAGCTGAACGAATTGCACAGTGAAAGACTGTGAATAGACGTGATAAGAATGAGGAGAAAATGAGAGACAGAGTTTATTGTATGACCACTTGTTCAACAATGTGGTCCACTTTAATAAATTTCGACAGGAGTCCGTTCCGGCTGGTCGTGCCGCATGTGCCGCGTGTGCCAGGTGTGCCGCGGCGAGGCGTCGACGGCGGACGCGCGCGCCGTGGCCTGCGAGCACTGCGACAAGCTCTACCACGCGCTCTGCCTGCGCCCCGTCATGGCCACCGTGCCCAAGTACGGGTGGAAGTGCAAGGTGATTGACTGATGCCTCCCTTAAGTTTTTGCATACTGTTCTTTAAACATGGAGTCAATTTAATTTAATTCCAATATTGGTATGTTCCAAACAGGTCTTCGGTGAATGTATTCTTATACTATGGGACAGATATTTGAAATGATTAAGCCATTAATGAATGAGTAAAAAAAGTTTGTCGAGTTGAGATTTACGAGGAGTTACGATATACATCTGCTCAATTTGTATTCTTTTCCGACTGGCGTTCTGATGCTTGCAGAGAGTGCCTAAAAAGTTATAGTCAAACAGCCATGCCCGTAACCGTAACTTACGTGGCGTTGCGTAGGATCAAAGTTCTTAGTTATCTATGTGCAGCTTGTGGTGGATGTGTGTGCTTAGGAGGTGCGTGTAAGGAGAAGAATGAAACTTCTTGCTACTTACTCTTACTACGCGATGCTTGTTTATTACCGACTGCTTCTAAAACAATTACGGTGTATATTTGTGCGCAGTGCTGCCGCGTGTGCTCGGACTGCGGCGCGCGGTCGCCGGGCGCGGGCCCGTCGTCGCGCTGGCACGCGCACTACACGGTGTGCGACTCGTGCTACCAGCAGCGGAACAAGGGCTCGTGCTGCCCGCTGTGTCGGCGGGCCTACCGGGCGGCCGCCTACCGCGACATGATTAGATGCACCATATGCAAGAGGTACGGTTGAGGGAATCACAAATGTTAACTAGACAGAAAATGTTAACATGGTATTACTGATTCGTGGGTATAATAATTGTTTTAGCCATATCCATACTAGTGATCCGATATAACATCTGCAAGAGGTACGGTTGTGGGAATCACAAATGTCCACTGTACAGAAAATGTTAACAAGATATAAGAGTTTTCTGGCATAAAATAAATGTTTTAGCGGCTACCCATATCCTTACTAGTGATCTGATATACCATCTGCAAGAGGTACGGTTGTAGGAATCACAAATGTCAGTGAACATCATTTTTTTTATTAAGATAACTTATTTTTGGGATATAATAAATGTTTGAGCGGCTAACCATATCCATATTAATATTTGACAGATAAAAGGGTGACTGTCTGTCTATGTCTATCTGTTACCTTTTTCATGCTTAAAACGCTCTGCATCAGTAATGAAATTCGATGTGGACTTAAAAAAATCCTATTTATAATTATTTGAACATAACCCCGCCAACACCAGCTTCAATTTAACAAATACTAATATTATTGAATATCGTTATTACGCTAAATATTACGAAATGTTAACAATTTTATCACTCTTAAATTTTTAGGCTGTACTTCATTGATTCATATTTTTATCATTGCATTCTGACATTGTAGGTACGTCCACGGAACGTGCGATCCTGAAGCCGAACCGCAGCAACACAAACTAAGAAAAGATCAAAATCCAAGTTATGATTACAACTGCCCAATATGTAAAACCCACATGCCGCTGCCGAGTGTTAAATCGGGATGTAAGTAACACTTTGTCTTGTTGCGACGTAGCATAGACAACTAGATGCACAATCAGCGTCAATAAAAATGTAATAATTAGAGGATTGCTAACTTGACCTTTGGGAGGTCTTTAAAGAAGATGAATGACGAGAAGTGTACCTTGTTCAGATTAAATCAGACATGAATTTATTAAAGTCACGTGGCTAGAATTACATAAATCATTTAAGCTCTATAAAAATCACCATATCATTTGAATTGTTTTATTGCAGCTTTTGACGACGACAATACGGCATCTACGTCTCAAGACTCTTCGTTTGGAGATGAAAATTCGCAACAAGAACAAGATCCTCTTGCTATTGAACCTAAAGTAAGAACTAGTTCAATGAAATTACGTAATAAAAGGACAAACCCGTTTCCCATACAATCTTGGGCCTGACGTTACAAGGCTGGGAATTGGCCATTAATTAAAGCATATTGAAAAGATTCATAAGCCCTATTTTCACAACCATTTGGATCAGCGGTAGTTAACGCTGCTTCTGAACCCGCGACCCATGGGTTCGATCCCCGCACAGTACAAATACTTGTGTGCATGAACATGTCTGTTTGTACTGGTCTGGGTGTTTTATATGTATTATAAGTATATATTTACAAATTATAGTTTAAAAAACTAAAGAACCACGCTTTTAAAACAGATTGAACTAAAAAATTAAAAATAAAACTGTAGTAATCAATTGAAAAATTCATATTATTGTACAAAAAACGTGGGGTGCTTGTTATGATATCCACAGATATAGTAAATTATTGATAAAATATTTACAACAATCTAAATCAAGCCCCCCACGCTTTTTGTACAATAATATGAATTTTTCAATTGATTACTACAGTTTTATTTTTAATTTTTTAGTTCAATCTGTTTTAAAAGCGTGGTTTTTTAGTTTATTTTTTAAACTATAATTTATTTTTTACTTTTTAGTTTAGTTTATAAGATTTGATTCCTTCTTTACCGACTGTAAGTCCAAACCTATGCAGGAAACATAATTGATACAGATCGCGCGCTAGCTCTATTTCTTTTACTCCCTCTTACAGAGGAAAACTGGGAAAACTGTTATTAAATTATTGCATTGTCATCGGTCCTTGATACGTGTGCAAAGTTTCAAATTAATCAAACTTCTGGAAATCGGTCAAATTTATGCTCAAAGATTCCATTACATACATAGATACATAGATAGATACAACCCAAGCTAATAAAAGCGTGGTAAAAAAAAAGTATATAAGTAAGTTTATCGGTTGTCTAGTACCCCATACGACAGGGTACTTAATAGTACCTTAATTTAGGACTAGATGGCTCAGTGTGGCCCATTGAGGCATGTCTTAAATATTTATATTTTTTTTTTTTTTTTTTAGCAGTATGACTCAAATAAAAATGTTATTAACAGATTTAAATATTAAGAAACCTACTATTAAAATATATGTAAAATAACTAATAACTAAAATATATTACTAAAAGGAGTCCCTTTAGGCAGGGATCCGAAGATACTGGCAGCGTTCCCCCTTTGTATGGCTAAACTAATTCTTTGTCCGAGGTAGCTGCCAGCTCTTCGGTCTCCTGTGATGTCGACTAACCTTTTTGCTATTTCCTTGAAAAGCCTTATAGCACTAGGACCCCAAGGACCAAGGGTCTCGACACCGAATGGGACAAAATCATATTCGGAACCTAGACCCCTGTATTTACATGCTTTAGCTTTTTCAGCCGCTTCACATGCCGCACCAGCTCTGTTGTTGGTTCCATGTAGATGGGAAGGGGCCAGCGTGTCTGAACAGGTTGCATCCCATACCAGCACCCGGCGGCCCATCTTCCATGGAATCAAACTCATACCATCCGGTCTCTTGCCATCGTCTCTCGCAATACCAGTCGGCTCAAGTAGACTTGGCACGTTAATGGTGGCAAGGGACCGGCGTATGATATCGTTAAGTGCTGCATGTCTCGAGAAGCGGCCTGCACTTTTTTGGCATGACAGTCCGTGATGTCCTAGCTTGTCGACATCACTGCCACAGGGACATTTATGAGGAGCGCAGACCGGAACCCCAAGCTGTAGGGATGTTGCGATTCGGAGCGTGTCAGGCTCAAGAAATGTTCCTGTATTTGACGAAGGATACGCGTGAAGCCAGTAGCCGGCCTCATGCGTACCCACGGCCAAAAGCCTAGCACGCGCCGAACCCGTACTAAAGCTTAAAAGATTGTCATACGTCAATTTGCAGTTTATGTCGTCCCAGCTCCGCTGTGAATTTGGAGAAAATGGAAAATTTTGACCTGGGCATGCAATTGAGAAAGCGTTTCTAGCTTCTTCCAAGCCAGCAATCTCAAAGTTTGAAGGAGATGCCCTTAAAATTTTACTTATGAGATTTGCTGAACTATGGACAAAAGATAGGAAGGCTGGTAAAGCGACACTGAAAATTTTGCGAATCCCTAAACCACCATAACGGATGGGCAGGGATGCTTGGGTCCAAGATTGCTCATCCAGCTGCATATTAAGAATTGATTCTAAGCTAATTTTAATTAAGTCGTCTACTTGTGTCAAAAGATCTGGGTGATTCCAAAAAGAACAACAACGGAGCACATACGTAAATTTTGGGACGAAAAGACAGAATTTTAAGATGCAAAGTGCATAATGTGGACTAATTTCAAGGAGGCGGTCAGCATAATTTTGAAATTTAGTAATTGAAATATTAATAAATTCAGAAATAGATTCATCAAAAATTGGAGAACCTAAAAGGTAAAGGGAATTACTTGTAACTATTTTAATATTTGGAGCCAAAATATTAAATTTTTGTTTTACTTCATTTAAATTTAAGTCGCAATTATTTATAAAAAGTTCGCATTTGCTAAAATTAAGCTCCAAACCAAACAATTTCAGGGAAATGACGTCCCCTTGTCTCACTCCTCGCTGCAACGGTAGATATAGGTTTTGTTTGCTGATTCTGTACTTGGACGGACATGGTGACCGCTTCGTAGAGACATCTCATCACTTGGACGTACCGCCAATCTACTTGGCAACGCTGCAGGGACTCCAAAACGGACCAGATCTCGATCGAGTTGAAGGCTTTCTCATAGTCCACGAATGGTAGACACAAGGGCCACAATTTGAAGCCATTGCTTCAAATTTATTTTTGATTAAAGAAAGGTCCGAAAACACAGTGTCCACATCACCTCCTAGAGTTCCGTCGTCCAAATACCAAACGTTGAATTTAGAATTTAAATTTTTAATTATCGGATTAATAGCCAAACTAAAAATTGCAGGCCCAAGGGGATCACCCTGTTGACAACCTACTTCTGAGGACAGCTCATTAGAACGATATAACAATTTTGTTGGGTCAGCGTAACTAAGAAGAAGATAATTATATATTTCCGGTATATGTTGTTTTATTTCCGTCAGCAGGGTATCCCTATTTACCGAATTGAATGCATTTTTAACATCAATTTTGAGCAAAACGTCAGGCTGTCCGTAAGTTAGGAAAGAGCGTAGGGCATGGACGGCTGCCTCACACCCTCCTTTTACACCGAAGCCTAACTGTACGGGTTCAAAATCCGAATTTAATTTTGGTAAAATATGTCGAACAGCAATTTTGGAGGCCAGACGTCGATCCAACAGCAATTGGTCTCACCCCTCCGTCCTTTTTGGTGAGGGCAATGAGGTTCGCGCCGAAAAGAATGGGAACAATTTCTGGATTGACATTACCGGAATACATAAAGTTGATTAATTTAGTGATCGAATTTACAAGTTGCTCGCCTGCATCACCCACAGAATGTGATGTTAAGTCTTTCAAATGTTGGGGTGAGATTACATCCAAACCTGCAGCCGAACCTGGTTTAAAAGATAAAATGGCAAATGTAACATCTTTGTTTTGAATTTGAAGGCATGCTTGCCCTGCTGTTGGTGGGTCGAGAAAATATGGGTTTATTGGAGCTGGAGGATGTTTTGTCCGTAAGGCCTGAAGGGTGTCAGGGGTATCTGGTGATAGTACGTCGTTGGAGAACAAAAGGCGAGCGGCACCTTTGAGACCGTCACAGATTTTGTTCTCGATAAGTTTGTTTCGATTACATGGGGCATCATGTTTGATTAGGGGAGCGGGAGAAGGCAAGGAGCTTACAGCACAGTTATTCTTAATCTTTTGTGTCAAGGATAAATTCTGTTCTTTAGTTTTTATTATGTGTAGTGTGCTGTATGAAAATAAAAATAGATTCTGCCAGTCTTGGGTACGATTGCTTATGTAACATTTTTGGATTAATTGCGACAGATGTGTGGCAACGGTTATTCGAGCTCCTCGAGGGATTCTTTTAAGTATGGGTATACTATTTTTCAAATGGCTAAGGTATGTGTGGAAAGGAGTTGGATCGTTGGCTACATAAGTAGGCGCACTCGGAATAATGGGATGGATGTCTAAATGTGAACTATTTTGGCTAATACATTTCCTGTGTGTTTTTGTAGTGTGTATGTTGAGGCCTTTCAAAGATTTGAATGATTTGTTGCATTGTGTACATGTATGGGTCGTGTTTGACGTACCATCACAAGATTGGGTCACGGACTGCATTCACAATAGTTACAAACATTCACAAAAAAGAATAACTTAATACAAATTTAAAAACACAATAAAATAACTTAAAATATACACTGTAAACATAAAAAAGTCAAAGTCAAAATATGACGGCTGCTTGTTTGTTTTGATAATAATACGCATGCGTCGTTACTTATGTGTGTCACAGAAATGTCTTGCAATTGGACGCTGCAGTGAAAAAGACCTAGCGACGGCAAGCGTCGCTAGGACGACCGATGGCGGCCTTAGCAACCGCGTCTTGCAATTATCATACGCAAATTAGAAATTTTCAAAGACTGCACAGGCACTGGGAAGGGAACAACAATAAAATCCCCATGCGTACATATGAAAAATATCTTGATAAATTTGTATGTGCAGGTCTGAGCCGTCAGGAAATTAAACTGGCTTAAAACAAATATTTTAAAAGACCTTAGCCTGCTTGTCGCTTATGTCAAAAAAGTATTATATTATTTATAACTTTCTACAATGGGAAAGTTACTTAAATCAACAAATGAACTTATTTTATTTTATAACCTATATCATGTATTATTTAAAAAAAATAGCATTTTGGTACTTTACCTGGATAAGATCTAGATTCCTTTTCTATCTATAGGCAAACGACAATGAACTGTCATTTTCAGCTGATATTCTTAATAATAGTGCAGCCTGTTACATCAGGAATTGAACTATTTTATTTTTATTTTTAATATATTTAAGATAACAACAACCTTATATAACTTAAAAATATTACAACGTGTTACTTATTCTATGGCCAATTATAGTTATTAACTTAGTAATTTTAAACTCGCAGAGATAGACGTAAACAACAATAGAAAAAAAAGGTTATTATGTTAAGAAATAAATAATGTAGGTACATTTAAATAATATTGCAAGGTGATACGCGCCACATACCCACCGCGCACCACTTGTTAAAAATCGTAGGACTGTTGTATGTACAGGATGAAATTTTACCCACTTTCCAAAATTTTTATAAGCTTTCAGTATCGTATTTAGAGCCCAATTATGAAGTAAAAAATGTAAATCAAACTGTCACCCGAAACTATTTTTCGCAATATAGTTTACAATTTTTACGGTCCTAAGCCTGATAAGGTATACAGGGAAAATCAAAAACTTACGAATAGTATAGTTATGAGTGAATAAAATGCAAATCGCGTAAAAAAAGTGTTGCTAGGCAGCCGTATCAAAAATTTTAGAATTTTTGCGGACATTTTCTAAGTGCCTTATCTTGACACTTTTGTACTGGGCTATACCAAAAGAAAAAATACGTCATTTGTTTTTTGTCCCGTAGATTGATATATTAAAATTTGGAAGATGTTTAAAATTTCACCCTGTATAGGCAGTATGGCGGTAAGTAGCAGGCACACGTTTACAAGTAGCGTTAGATAACAGAAAAAAAATTTGTGTGACGTGAAGTTAATTAAATTTTTATATATTTAAGCAATGTCTTAATCAACTTAAATTAATGCTCAACATTGTTATTCTAGATTATGAACAATTAACTTTAATTTGTTAAGGAGCAGAGAAAAAAAAAACACAAGATACGGATACATTTCCATATGCACCACAAATAATACTATTATATGTATAACTTATTTAATTTATGAGTGTATGAAATTAGCACACATTTGGCTCACTCAACCATCCTCATGCTCACAGGTCAAGATATTTATGATTGATTTCATAAAGGATTTTTTGCTAGCCAGAAAAGGATCGGCACTGGAGAATTTTTTATTATATTCGTGCGCTATTCTTGTAATTACAGCATTCTGTCCGTAGGATGTACGATGCATCGGCACATAAAGCAAAGGTGTATTTCTGGTACGGTAAATCGGCGCATTAAATCTGATTTGAGCAAGTAACTGGGCTATCAATCCGTCCACGCATAGTATCGTATAGCAAACCCATGTCCATTAAAGTTCTTCTCTCTTGAAGAGTGAGTAATTTGTACATTCGACAGTTTTTAATATAGTCAGGGTCTGATTTACGAAGTTTGTAATTTAAATACGAACTATTCAAAATGTTCAATTGTTTTAACAATGATTACTTATTGAACTGCAAAGCTCGTGGAAAAAAAATATGTTAATTACATTCTCTGAGTTTTTTATATTTATATCAGGCTTTTAAAACGAATTATTTAGCTTATTCCTTAAAAAAAGCAATTGTAAAGAAGTATTACTATGAATTGATTTATTCCAAATCGATTAAAACGTTAAAAGCCCCGCTCTATGAAGTGACAGAGCGTTTACGGAGATAGTCACGTTTTAATTAAATGTGTGTAAAACGGTTTACAGAGACTGTTTAAGTATTAGAAAAACAATATGAATTTTATCCATTTTCTCCACTTGTCCATTGCCAATTAAACTATTTCTTGGAGAAATAGGCAAGTAAAATAAAAGGTTTTTTTTTGCATAATTTTCATTGTTGTAACGTCGGGCCCAAAAATGGGGTTCTCCTTTTATTTATCTGATACTTACTCAATATTGTTTCAAGATTATAAATGGTTGTTAATCAAGCTCATGTGATCTGTGTTTTTATGAAATTTGCTTAGCAATTCAACCTTAGTGTGTTATACCAGTTTTTTGGCCGTGCATAATTATCCCCAATAACTTTTAGTAACGAAAAATGAACAGTTAATCTACATGATTAATCGGCTTGAATATTTTTTTTCTTATAGCCGGACGTGGGCCTCGGTAAAGGCAAGCCGTTCTCGGTGTCCTCAAAAGTAGCAAAAAAGAAGATGGGTGGTTACAAACTAAAGGGAGGTTTCCCACCCGCGGGCAAGCTGGGCTTTCAGAAGCGTCAGCGGCAGGTGATGGACTTCGGCCGGAAGCGAGGCACGAAGCCAAAGATGAGGGGCGTGTTCGGTGTGCCTGGCCTAGGGCTTCAGAGGCCCCAGGCACCTGACAATAAGACTTCAGAAGACGATCCAGGTATTGTTTTAGATCATCAGTTGATTAGAATGTTCGAAAACACAAATAAGAAGAGAAATTACTTGCTTGATAGGGAATTAATTTAATGTTTTTTTTGTTGGTGTTAATAAAAGAGATTAGGGTAGGAGCATCCCTAAGACTCGTGACTAAAGTGTTAAGTCAAAGGTAATAATTTAAGGGATGCTTGCTTAGTTATTGTTTATTTTAAAAATACAAAGTTAGTAGCATATTTTTTACTTCCAGAAAAATTTAACACATATTAATAGAGATTTAAAATTTATGTTATCTCATATTCATATTGTATCGTTAATTTTGTAAATAATACAATGAAAACATTAACTTAGTTATTCTTTTTTTACTCTAGGAATGGAGAATAAACTAGTACTATGTTCGAGCAAAGACAAGTTCGTGCTGACACAGGACGTTTGCGTGATGTGCGGAGCCGTCGGGACCGACTCGGAGGGCTGCCTCATCGCCTGCGCGCAGTGCGGACAGACATACCATCCTTATTGTGTTAATATTAAGGTCCGTATTAGCGTAATTTGCTTTCAAATCTGTATAAGTTTAGTCTTAGTTGATTAAGCTTTATCTATCTCAGATATCATAATTATTAAAGTTCATATGACAATATACTATTAATTCTCATATACATATTTTTATTGTGTAACAGGTATCCCAAGTGATAGTGACATTGGGCTGGCGCTGCCTCGACTGCACGGTGTGCGAGGGCTGCGGCAGCCGCGGCGATGACAACCTGCTGCTGCTGTGCGACGACTGCGACACCACCTGGCACACGTACTGCGCGCGCCCGCCGCTGGCAGAGGTGCCGCGCGGCGCGTGGCGCTGCGAGCGCTGCCGCCGCTGCCTCGTGTGCGGCACCCGCGACACGCTGGCCTGGTGCGACAACTATACCGGTCAGTAGCGACACACACGCGGCACACGTACTGCGCGCGCCCGCCGCTGGCAGAGGTGCCGCGCGGCGCGTGGCGCTGCGAGCGCTGCCGCCGCTGCCTCGTGTGCGGCACCCGCGACACGCTGGCCTGGTGCGACAACTATACCGGTCAGTAGCGACACACACGCGGCACACGTACTGCGCGCGCCCGCCGCTGGCAGAGGTGCCGCGCGGCGCGTGGCGCTGCGAGCGCTGCCGCCGCTGCCTCGTGTGCGGCACCCGCGACACGCTGGCCTGGTGCGACAACTATACCGGTCAGTAGCGACACACACGCGGCACACGTACTGCGCGCGCCCGCCGCTGGCAGAGGTGCCGCGCGGCGCGTGGCGCTGCGACCGAGATGTCAGTCATGTCATGTTTCCGTTCGCGTATTGGTTTCATGGAAAATAAATAAATAAAAAATAACTCCCCTGTTTTATTTATAGTTTCAGCATGCTCTTCCAAATATTGTCCTTCAAATTTTCGTCTCTATAGGAGTCTAGTCGTCCATTGTATATTGGAGGATGCTGTCCGATCAGTTCAATCAGTGTTTCACAGTCTTCGTCAGAAAAGTTTTTTTTTTACACTAAATACATGTGCTTTTTGAGCGCGACACGTGACACTACTGGTCGCAGCACACGGGGCAGCGACCGTCTCGCTGTCTCGCGGTCTCTGGTCACGGTCTTCTGTCTCTGTCGCGGTGCGAACCGCCACCTTAAGATTAATCCATGACAGAGACGGATATGGCGATATTAGAAGGATACCTTTAAAAAACTTGGAAACTTTCATGAGAAGGCATGAATTTCAGCTTCTTTATTTCAATGCAGGAATGTGATTGTTATATCATCATGTCATTGTCAATCAATTTCAACCAAACAACTTTAGTTCATAAAGCAACCACCTTTTATGTGTCGCTTCACATAAATAAATCCAGTTTTAATATCTTTTTTTTTTCCAGAGTGCGGCCCGTGCGCATCGTTAGTGATGTGCTGCGTTTGCTCGGAACCATACTCGGACGGAGAGTTAATAATACAGTGTGACAAGTGTAACCGATGGCTACACGCTTCCTGTGACTCGATTCGCAGCGAGACCGACGCTGAAACTTGCTGTCGAGCAGGGTAAGTCTAGTTTTAGTGTGTCCCAGCGAACACAACTAAAACAACTACACTACTACAGCGGCACTGTGGAAACTGTAATTCGTGGTACTATTACGTCTACCAGCTAGACGTAATAGTACCTCGAATTACAGTTTTCACAGGTTTTAATAGAAAACTGAAGCCAATAACGAATTAAAGAAAGTGTAGCTGCTACCATTTTTATTATTGAAAATTTACTTTAGGACCTAATTTAACTTACTTTTAAGCGTCTTAGTAAGGTGTTGTCCTTGGAATAGAAGAATGTTAGTGTAAACAAGACGGAGCATGCTAGTCGGGTATGGAGAGTAGAGAGTAGGAACGGAAAGGGGTGGTATTTCAGCATCGGACTGGAGTCACGACGGCGTATAATCCACCAAGAGTTAAAATTTGACATGGTCATAAACATACATTAGCTTGGATTAATTATCTTCATTGATAAAGCGGACATCACCTGAACGATACAAAATCTCACCAGGTACAAGTGCATAGTGTGCCGCGGGCGGGATCTCCCTCCGCCGCACCTGGCCCGCGCCCTGGAGGCGCCGCCGCGGCCGCCGCCGCCGCCGCGGCTGTCGCTCGGGCTGGGCGGCGAGTACTACGTGGACGACGTGTGCCTCTCCCAGCACGGCGCCCACTACATGAAGCAGCTCGAGGCCGATTTGGGCATCACGCACACGCGCCGCAAGAGGCGGTTCAAGAACGACAACTCGGATAAGGACGCAGGTTAATACTTAAACTCTGTTTTTTTTTATTTTAGTTCTCTTGCTCACTCGGAAAACGTTGTTTTGCCATGATGGATATCATATTTTTAATACTTGTTATCTTATTCTGAACGCAGACAAATCCAAAAAATCAAAAGTCGGCTAACACGACTTTCCTTTGTATACATTATTAAAATAGACACGTTATAGTTTAATTAATGCCCTGCAAAACTGTGAAAACAGTTTTTCTGCATTATCCAGTAGTAAATATTATTTAATTTAAAACTAGCATTCAGTCCACGGCTCTGCCTCTGCCCTCGTGCACTACACGTTATATGCCGCGAGAAGAAACTTGCGCCTAGCATTAGGGTACAAAATAGCCTTTCTCCTTTGTAAAGGTCTAATTGTAATTTGTAACAAGTTTTATTAAAATGGGTTCAGTAGTTTTGGCGTGAAACAGCACAATTACTTAAGCATTTATAATATTAGCAAGGATCATCGAAACATTCACATGTAAATGCAGAACGGTAAACACTTTTTGTTTGCATTCACAAATATGCTTCTGTTAAAGTGGCGTACTCAATTCATTGAGGTGAGACACTGGTTTGATGGTTTTTAACCCAACAACAGCTGTAGTAGGATTTCGTTCTATAACCCCCTAGACTACCAAGTTTGTATGTTAATTTAATATTTTGCTTAATTTTGAATTTTGAATTGAAAAAAAAACTTTAAATATTGTATGTTAATTACAATTACGTATGTTAGAAATATTGTGTGAACAATATTCTAATACAAGGTTTTTTATGTTTGTCACTGGCGTGTCGGATTAGAAATAATGGCATCTATTGAAACAGTGGTTCAGAACGCAGACGTCGAGATGCCAGACGACTCCAAGCCGGACAGCACGGCAGAGGTGAAAGAAGAGCCTGGTAAGATACATTACTTTGTTTTGTCAACTCACTGTTAGCCAAAGTCCTGTTGCATTGCTTCTCTGTTTAGCGCTACAGCCATTCTTTATCACTACATAAAAAGCATGTCTTTCTGCTCTTTTGTCTATACTGAAAATCAGCGTCGCAGCATGCCTGCCTTTGGCTATTGCAACCAATGCTGAGTGGGGGCCTTTTTGGCACATTAATTAATTATTATCATAATTTCTTCTTGTTTATTTTATTAATTATTATTCTATCATATAGTCTCTCCTGCCTAGGCTTATTTTCAAACATGACATTTTGCCATGATTGTTAATCTATACTAATATTATAAAGCTGAAGAGTTTGTTTGTTTGTTTGTTTGTTTGAACGCGCTAATCTCTGGAAGTACTGGTTCGAATTGAAAAATTGATTTTGTGTTGGATAGTCGATGTATCGAGGAAGGCTTTTTAGGCTATATAACACCACGCTGCGACCAATAGGAGCGAAGCATCAGTGAAAAATGTAAAAATTATCGCGATCATAAAAATAGAAATTGACGCGTACGAAGTCGCGGGGAACAGCTAGTTATAGATAAACACATTTATGTAATTATAATGGTTGGCTATATTTTAAATTTCTTTTGACCTAGGTGTACTTTCAAACGCAAGCCTAAAAGAAGGCATTATATGGAACGTGGCAACGGACGGCCCGCCGCCCGAAGGGTTTACGATATGCACCAACGACGCTGGTCTTACCATCCTGCGCAGAAAAAGACAGAGGAACTTGAACAAGCTCGGTATTGGGGGATTCGTGGTGCGACAAAGACAGGCGACGTTGAAAGCGCAGGCCGAAGATGAAAAAGACGGAGATGGTGCTCAAGGTGGTCAGTACCATATTTTTAAAGCTTAATTTAATTAATGAATGGTATATTGTGGATCTTTTATGATATTTTCTCATTGAATTTTCTAATATTATCTTATTGAAATTTGGTTTTAGAATCGCCAGGCAATAAGCGCAAACCGAGAAGAAAGCCTCGATCGAAACTGATGGAACAGTTTCCTTCGTACATGCAAGAAGCGTTTTTTGGGAAGGAACTTTTGGAGCCTACCAAGCCTACTGTTTCGTCCACAGGTAATGTCAGCCTTGTAATGTAAATTGGTCTATGATTTTCAATAAAATTATCTCTGCGTCCATGATTAATATTTTATCGTTCTAGGTAATCCTTCTGAAAGTCCTGGTGGATCAATACGCGGTGGCACTCCGGAAGGTTACCGCGAACTTCGAGACTTCAAACTAGACCTCGAAAATTCAGATTCTGATGAAGAAGACTTTGTCTCCACACTTAATGCTGTAAATGACTTGGATCAGTCTGTCGTCATCATGCTTAATATGGTCAGTAGATATATTGTTAATATTGTCAACTATAAGGATTTGTAGCGACTTCGCGCATGCTCGGATTACCTGTACAACCTTATCTCTCTTTTTATTCCAACTTTCCTACTAAATCTTACATCTCATGGCCAATCGGCTAATACTGCGCATTATATGTCAGTCGGTACATTACAGTAGATAGATACATATGATTGTTATTGCACATTGTAGGTAATAACATAGAAGTTAAACGATTAGTGCGGTCGCTAGAACTTCACTGTAACTTGATCTCTTTTCTATTATTGTTTTGTAGCTCTACAATTAGCTATAAAGGGCATCTATTTTAATACAATCACATTTTAAACATTGTCATACAGGACGAAATAGAGCTCCTCAACTCTATTCGACCAAAAGAGGAAAAAGACGACGCCACTAATTCTGATGGGACGGTCAAGATTAAGACTGAAACCGAAGACGGTAACCTGAAGCACACTGAGGACTCCACAGCGTTAAGGAATGCTTTACTGGGTCCGCAGCCTGAAGAGACGGCCACACCCGCCGAGGCAATACCCGCTGTTCATGCTACCAAGACGGAGCCTGTTAGCAGTGGTAAGTTTGTTGACATTTCGAAAAGAAAATGGCGTATTGCACTGTCTTCTCTTGTTTATCTTAAGCAAAAAGATTACAAGGCAGACATCTGACTTATGATCTGTATCATAGGTTCTTTTTTCTGATTAGTGCGTGTTTTATTTATAGAAACGGGTGGGTCTTCGCAAGCATCGACGATATCACCAAAAGACGATCTATCGCTACTCGGGGTAAACCTAGACGCGATGGTGCGCGATTCCCTGCCCGATATGGACAGCAATGACGTAGATGAAATATTCAAAGGCGTACTCACTGATGATTCACAGGTATTCAAAATGGATGCTATAAATATAACCACTTATCCGTTCTTTTACTTCTACCTTCACATTAAAGCTTCAGTCACACTACGAATGAACCCTTAGAACGGTATTGGTTATTTTTCAGGAGTCTCAGGAGTCGTCGGTGTCATATGTGAACTCTATAGGCGGCACGCCATATTCCCAGCAGCGGCAACAGTTGCAAAGCCCAATGGAATACGCGTCGCCCTATCATCATACCGAATTTGGAAGCAGGTATGCTGGGATATACCTTAACAGTTTTTTTCTTTTAGTGTTATATGTACTAGAAGATTTCTTATCCAAAGACTTCCTATATTTTTAATAAATATACGAGATTTGTTTGGAAAAAATTAAACCAACTTTTAGTGAAATAAAAAATAAAGTTTCTGAAGAATATTTATTCTGAGATCACAAAATGTAGGAACTACGTTTTAAAGGTTTTGTTTTTAGCTGACATTATTTGCTTTTAGCCCTGCCTGTCCACTGGAGCGGAGAATCGGAGAAATATTAACCAATAGGATTGCACAAAATCTTGGCTCCTCTTGTTTGTGCAATCTTATTGGTTAATATTTCTCAGTTTCTCCGCTCCGCTACCTTGCTCCGCTCCGGTGGACAAGCACCCTAAACCTGTTCTTTTACGTCTGAATAGGTTTTTTATGCGGGGTTGCGAAAAGGGTTTATATTTTTACAGGGCTTTTAAATGTCTTGTCCAGCTAAAGCCTAAAGATTTATTGAGCGTATTGTTCACAGCAGTAATAGCGCTCTAAGCCCGTTATTCTCCGAGGGCACGGGTACTGCGGGGACGGCCAGTGGGTCGGCCACGCCCGGCACCCCAGGCGCCAGCGCGGGCTCGTCGTGGCCCGACCAGCCGCCGGCCCCGCCGCCGTCTTACAACCAACGCAGCGCTGACAAGATGAGAGCTGATGAGAGTGAGTATTAGTCAGTACCGGCAGAAACACTGGAAATTCGAGGCAGTGCAGGAAGTTCCAGGGAGTTCTATCTCAGTGCTGAGACCGCGCCGAATAACCAAACTTACGGCACTACGCCACGATCTTATAACCATTTCAAAGCTTTTATGACGAGGGCTAAATAAACGCGCACGGAATGGCACAGTAGGTGTGCTGATTATGCTGCAACGAGTAGGCAGTAGCATAATCGGTGTAATACACAGTTGAACAGTTTGACTAATCAAACAATTCCAATTTGACTAGGCTTAGGCTCAGCGGCCACAATATCGGCTGTCCTATACGCCAACACCAACCACCCGGAATGGAAGACCGAATTCCCCAACTGGGTGGACCGGTGCAAGCAAATCCTAAAGAAGTGGCGCGCCTTACCTTCGGAGCAGAAGGCGCCGTACTTGCAACGCGCGCGGGACAACCGAAGCGCGATCCGAATGAAGAAAGCTCAGCAGGTGAGGCGTTTGCTTTATCTGATGTGGTGTGTGCTAACCCGACTCACCTACCACTGTGTTATACCGTGTGTCATTCACACTTACAGTTTTGGAGTGAATTCCATTATACTGTTAACTCAGTGATGCCATTTACGGAAGTTGCGGTGATATAAAATATTTCTTACAACAAAATAACATTTTTAGCTATCTGTTTTGATGTAATTTTATTCTATCTTAATAGTTTAAACAAGAGCAGACTTTGATCGCCGTAACTCACGTAGACATCAATGCAATAAAACTACAGATTATAATAGTAGCGGGATTCGTCATTCTCTTTAAAACAAATGAACATTAGTAGACTAACGCGTACCTTGGTTTATTTTGGCTAGGTTGACGTTGCGATAATAGCCTAAAGTCTACGCGCTAGAGCTAGTCATAGCTAGTCCATTATATCAGACCAATCACATCTCCGAAGATGTGATTTGATTTGATACGATAGACTAGCTAGGGTCAACAAGACATATATAATGACAGTAGACTTGACCCCCGTCCATCCGCCTAGATATGGAGGTGACTATCATTTGCGTACTGACTAATAAAAACGTGTAGCACGTTAGCCTTGTTAATATTCTGGCGTTTTAAGGGGAATGACGAGTTCTGGTAAGTTGAACCTAAAATATTAATGAAAGGTTTTCACTCCAACTATATTTTTTAAAAGGAACACTCAGAACATCAGCTAGATACCTAAATAGTAGGTCGGGAAAAAAGTTTCGTATTTTGTGTGTATGAAATTGATGAAGAATCTTTTTGGTTGTACTGTTTGTATCCGACTGGTTCTAAAATAAATAAATACAGGACATAACGATGTACATAATGCCCTATACTCGTGGGGCCTTATTCAGCTATTTCAATCGCAGTTCGATCGTGATTGAATTGGACGATTTTGACATTTAGCCCATACTAGAACTATCAAAAACCTGCAATTCAATTACGATTGTGATACGATTTGGTTACGCGAATTAGGGGACTGTACATTTAAGAAATTAATGAATAAATAATAAACATCACTCGCCATTTTTTGAATGTTTTTCTGTCTGGTAAATTACACTCGTTTTAACTCGATACATTCTTAATTTTTGACACAATTGTGATATAGATGCATGTCCAGTAGCAGATAAAGTTGATGCTATTTTTTAAAAAGTGGAGCAAGATTGGCATAATAGTAATTACGACAAAGCCGAAGAACTAAGATCGCCTTCCCTTTTGAAGAAGTGTATATTTAAAAACTTTCGATATTAGGGTACCAGACTAACTCGCTAAAGCCTTTTGAATTGATTGTATACTTATTTGCAATTCTCTATGATAGCAAATGAAACCGAAACTTTTTTTAAATATTGATTGTGTATCCCGTACGACGTAAACATGAAAAATATCATGGTGAAAGAGTGGACCAGCTTCACAGACTGTAATAAAACTTAGATTACTAAGCAATAAGCGTATGCTGTGTACGGTAGGATTGGAAGAGTATAGTTCATTATGAGGCTACACTGCCAGACAAAACCATCGATTCAGATATCTACTGCCAAAAAGTAAAAAGACTTAAGCAAGAAATTGAGAAAAAACGGCAAGTTGATTTGTTCCAGTGTGTTAACACACAGCTTGAGTGGTAAGAACCATATATTGTCCTAATCTTGCAACTTCATATTTTCCCCCGTTTTGGTGTCCTCAGAATTATTTAGGTAGTATCCGGTTAACATCAAGAGAGGAGTGTCAAAACTACATAACGCATTTTTCATCATAAATCTCGAGCAACGGAATCATGTTCATATTACATTACAAAAATTGGATTAATGTAAAAAATTCGAAGAAACTTTTTTCCCGATCTTACACATATCGCCTCATGTCTGTGAATCACGCTACGCACGAGACGCAGCCGACGAGTCACGCACGCCGACCGCACTGTCTCGGTTTGTCCAGATAGATCGTTGGTTTTATGTGTCATCCTGTTATCGTGATTTCAGCGGTCGGACAGTCGATTTACACCGTGTTTACTAGTGAGGTTCGAGTGAGTTGACTTCATAATGTCGATGTTTTCGCGTGCCATAGACCGCACATGTGCTATAGATCTCTACCGATAAAATAAGCACAGCTGTAAATAACTCAAAATCCTTAGAGATGATGAGAGACGATGATGTTAGGATCGGTAGGAATGTGAATTTCGATCGGTCGAGTGTCCCATCACCGGCGGCGTCGGTGGGGGGCGGTCGGCGTGTACTAAGCGAACGGTTACGATAGACGACCGGCGGAGCGACGGCGGCGACGGCGGGCGGCGAGGCGGACGGCGGCCCGGCGGCGCCGGCGACGCCGCCCGCGGCCAGCCCGGCGCCCGGCGCGGCGGCCGGCGGCGGCGCGCTCGCGGCGGCCGGGGTGCGCGCGCCCAACGTGACGGTGACGGCGGGCGGGCTCCTGGAGGCGGACGCGCACATCCGCGTGCTCACCCCCTCCGAGATCATGCGCACGCTGCCGCGCCTGGCGCACGACCGACCCACGGTACCCGCGCGCGCTCACTCGCCTCCACACCGCCTCATGTCCCCTCCGAATGTGCCGTGTTTCGCAGCGTATCACGCTGTTTCAGTATGCCGCTCGGTTTGCAATCCGAGCGGAAGGTTTCGTACATTTTTAATTTTGCCTATCATTTTTTTCCAAGTTTTGCTGATCTTAATCAGTTTTTAGTCATTATTTGTACGTTCAATATTGTTTTTATATTTTTGCGCTTCACGTGTGCTAATCTTTTCGCATAGTTTTGTAAAAAAAGAAAAAGAAAATTTAAACATTGTAGTGAAATAAAATCAGCACGTCCCGACACTGTTGACTTCTTTAACTGTCGTTCGCACGACCCTGCACGGCGGTGTGTACGCGAGACTCGTTCGTCGTTGTCGGGTGACCGCGCTCTCCCTCGCGATCGGCTCATCTCCAAATTTCCCGTCACCCGACAAAACATTTTGGCTGTTCGATGGCGTTGTAAGCTGTGTGATTATTTTTTAATTTTTCTTTTAGCTTTTTTAAATGTTGAGGACTCTCGAAAACTAATGCGCCTCCCGGACTCGTGTCCTCTGTTTCCGTAATGTTGATATTTTTTTTATTTTCGCTTCGCCTTGGTAGTGTTGGCTTTAACGACGCATTTGGTGGCTGGTTTGGTGTGCTAACAACTCTAACATGATCAGTGTAGTTGGTTCATTTGCGTTGTTACGCTCGTGTACACAGCTTTTAATGTTAGATGTAAGTTTACAGGTAATGTGAGTCGTCTTTACTAAGTTGTATTATGATATTTATTATTATTCTTAAGTATCCTTAAGTTTTAACGATAATAAAATAAAAGTAACATATCGTCACGAAATATATTGTGTATTTAATCACATCGTGTAAAATATATTAACAAATATGTTTTTTAACCAGTTGTCATACTAAGGAGTTCGTTAATTTATTTATCTGTATTTGGTTTGGTTTTTAATTTTAAAAAGTAATGGTACTAGCAGGTTGAGTTTTAAAGAAAAATTATGCTGTAACAAAATATTAAGCATGATTAGATCAGTACACAGTCATGGTAAGGTACCTATTTGATATGAGAAAAATGTGGTTGAATGGCTCAAATCACCTAAAGTTGTTGCAATGCACACACACAAACGCGAATGATACTTATGGTTACACGTTTACACAAACTTCGAAGGCGCACCAATGTAAAATGCATGTGTACGTATAACTACAAGTAAGCGTCACAGTTTGTCGTTAATTGCAAGAACTGTAACAAAATGGAAGTCTTATTAGAGCTTCAGAATCACTTTATTAAAATGTAAATAGCAATACAACACATGTAATCATCCGTTTTACTCTATATTTTAGGTTAATATTTTTATAATAGTTATACTGTAAAACTTAAAAAATATTAGGTCTCATGACGCATTTTTCGTATAGATCAAAAATGCAGTAAACTGTAGTATTTAAAATTGCTCAACAAAAATCAATAATTATTACTTTATCAATTAAAATCTTGCAGCATGTTTTTTCTTATAATATACTTGGTATAAGAAATGCGAAAGTCATTTCGTCTTTACGTCTGTCTGTTAAGTTTTTACTTTACACTTTCACCGCTCAACTGATTTATATTAAATTTGTTATAGGGATATTTTGAGATGCTGGACAGAATGTAGTGTAGTTTAATCTAAAACACATCCCTTACAAATGTAAATGAGCAATCTAATTATAGCAATAAATAAGTATTCAAAACCAACTTATAAGAAAGGTAATACATAGGGTAAGGTTGCCACTATTGGACCACTTAACTTCGAATTGACATAACAGCTGAAATGTGACATGTAGGAGTAACGTGATTTAATATTTTAATAAGCCTTACTTAAAGGAACTTGCATATGGCATTTATAATTTTTTGCATTAACCATAAAGATAGAAAATGGAAAGAAACGGTTTAGCCATGGTTGCTTTCTTTGGACCATTGTTTCTTTAATTGGACCTGTGAGTTGCTATCATTGGACTTTGAAAATTTTCTGTAGTGGTCCATTTAACGCAACCATGAGAATTCAAACAAATAAAAGACAATTTATTTAATAATCAATTTTTAATTATTAGTTAACGCTTTATAAAATAAAATGGTAACGCAAGGAACATTAATCAGTCTCAAAATAACTGTTGGCTTGTTTTGAGACCAACTTCTTGTTTTCTCAAAGCTTGTAGTGCCAGTTTCATGGTGTCTTCGTTCCACGCATAATGTCCTCGTTTGGCCATGCTACAATGAGAAAGAAACAATTAAAAATACAATTTCAAAAGTTGCTATGATTGGACCAGTCCAATAAAAGAGACACTCACTGGTCCATTGATGGCAATACGTACCACAAGAACAAAACTATGAATACAAAAAAATCTGTAGACTTTTCCGAAAAATAGTTTACAAATCTAATTCGACAACTAAATAGAAAAAGAAACGACTTGGAAACCTTTATAAAAATATACTTACATGGTAAATGTGTCACGAGATTATTACATCGAGAGCGCGCGAAACACGGCGACACACGTCCTTCCTCAACGGAGCTCACGGCGACACTTGTGGGCGCAGGGGTTGTTACTAGTTCAAATAGCTAGCGTTTTGGGCCAATGGTTGATTTTTAACGTTCTTTGGTTCAGAGAAATCAAAGAGGTCCAAAGAAAGAGCCGGTCCAATGATCGCAACCTTACCCTAAATACGGAAAACTTTATTCCGATAGTAAACAATTCCAAAAATCCCAAAGCATATTAAACATGTATATTTATAATTCGTTATATTCCAATCTTTAATTCAAAATTCTTAATGATTTTAAGTACGATTGTCAGAATATCGTAATTTCATGATATCGAATAATTATTATAATAATGATATTATAATAATAATGTACTACTTACGTTTATAAATAAATCGAATAAACATAAGCCCTAACAGAAAACTCCTTGCACTAGGAAATCGGGTAGCTAACAGCCGCGCAACAGCCCTACTCTTTACAAAGACATCAAGTGTGATAATAATTTATCAACATCATAAATTGAAACAAAATTTTTAATTTAGATTAAACACGATTCATTACTACGAATTTTAAAATTCGTATTATCAATAATAGTTCAATTTCCTTCATCTTATTGTATGGCTATCCTTCAAGGATAGGTTCTAAAAACATCTGCAAATTAAAATTCGGATTTGTGACTTTCAGGAAAATATATACTTTAATGAATATTTCAAATGTTAGATCTTAGCAATTAACCGGTAACGCGATATAATCGAATTCCATGCCGACTTTGCGTGCGAAGCGCTAGTACTATGTAGGTAGAATAATTTAGCGAAAGCAAGTTTAGGCACAGTAACAGTCTAGGTTAAATGGTGAAGTTAATTGTAATATTGTAAATTTGGTTATAATCTGCATGCGTAGCTACAGCATGCCTAATAGCCATCAGGCATAATGTTTGACAAGAAACGACACTTTGGCTCAGACGTTAAGTCAATTTTAAAAAACTACATTTGAAGTCCAGATCACATACATAAAAATTACAAAAGCACTTTTTTATAAATGAATAATTTTGAGTTTTTATACATAATAAATAATTTTTACATTTGATGACAGACAACGTATTATATATTTAAAAGTTAAGTCGCAAAGAAGAATAGAATTATATATTATAATAATAATATATCGTAGAACATCACATAAACGAGTAAATAGGATTTTCTTGCGGCTCAGCCAATGTATCGTGAAATATCGACTTCGCGCAGTCGATAACATGATCTGTTGTGCTATAGGAACAAGAGCGCTCATGCGGACAACAGCGTAGCGCGCGCGAGGCCGAGCAGGAGCGGCAATGGAAGCACCTGCAGCAGCAGCGCCAGCAGCAGACGCAGCAGCAGCAGCAGATCATACACGACCAGCGGATGCAAGGTACGTCGGATGCGGGTGCCAGGTCGCACTCGCAAGACGCAATCCGCATAGAACAAGGTATCATCGATATAAGAAAAAAAACGAATTCTAGCAATTTTATATTAGTTTTTTGATTTGACTTTAATATAATTCAGAAGCTTAATATATCTAAAAATAAATTTATTCAGATCAACTGCTAGAAATATATTATTTTGGAGTTCTTGCATTATCATGTTATTTATCTTAACCTAGTGCGCTATTGCCTTCCGAAAGCAGCAATTCAGAGGCTACGAGCGCCGGATGGCAGCGTATCTCCTGTGGCGACAGGTCCCGGTGCCCCGCCGACGCCCGGTGCGGTGTCCCCTGCGGGCTCCGGTGGCCCTGGTGGACCATCAGCTGAGGCCCCGCGAAGTGCTTTCCCTGCTCAACGCTTCCCGATACACTATAGCAACAATGAAGATATCAATCGACAGCTTAGAGACTTGCTACAGCGACATCCTGATAAGATGTGGCCGCCGCGTAAGTGTCAAAATCGTTATAAATTGCTAAATAGAATAATATGTAGGTAAGTGATGCCAGGAATGTGAAAATAGTGTTTCTCTGATACTGATGCATATAAAAGACAACTTTTATTATCTGTAGATACTTTAGTTGCAAAAAATCCTTAATGTGTATTTATATTTGCAAACTAGCAATGTACCAAATAAGGTTATTAATTTAGAGCATCATTAGTAAAATCATAGGCAAGACATTAACGTTTATCCTAATTTGTTTAAACAGAAGCTAATAATGAAGATGGCTCAATTCAAGGCATGAACATAGATGGTCAACCGTTTAGGCATCCACTGCCAGTAGGCCTACGCCCTCGAACGCCGTTGCAACCTGGGCAAAGGCCCGACCACCAAAGTAAGTTGTAAAATATTTCTAGCCTTCTATTTACATTGTATCTACAATATATTTATCTCTTGATTGTTGTTTACAGTTCTAATGCAGCAACGCCTAGTGGCAGCAGATAATGCCCAAATGCAACAAAATGCCGCGAACGCTGCCCAGCAGCAAATGGAACAAAAACAAAACATAATGTCACAGCAAGGTGGTAAGTAACGGCAAATTATGTTATAGACCTATTTGCTCATGTTAAAGCAGAAAGTGCAATCAAATTGTGTAGTTGTTTGGATGCTTGGCCATATTTTCCTTATGTGCACACTTCATAAGATGCGGTAATGGAATCTCCACCTCGTTCTTCAAGTTGATTAAAGGCATTATCAACTTGATTTTAGAGTGGAGTACAGCATACAGAAATAATTAATTAGGAGTTTGTTTCTAATGAGATTTTCTTGTTTTCTTGATGCAAACATCTTAAATATTTCTTACATTAATACAATTTCCAAGTTTATTGTTTACTGGTACTGGAGTTGTTTCTAAAAAATATTAAAAAGTCTCAATGCTTTAGGTCAAGGAGAGAATAAGCAAGACTCGAATCAAGACCATGGAACTGATGAAATGGATATGGGAGACATGGATAAACTTGAACAGGATACTGGGAATATTGGTGAAGTAAGTGCACACAAACCCGATACTGTGATTTACAACTTTTGTGTCGTCAACTCTAATTTCTCATAGTTACTTTGATTGTCTATGAACATAACTTATATGCAGTCATACAAGTATCATACAATCATAGTACAAAGCAGGGCTTGTTTACCGGTTAATTTTACGATACGTTATCGTCTTAAATGCCTAAGAATGAACGCTTTGATTAGGTTTTGTTCGAAACGAAACGAAATAAAAACGTTTTTGAAGAAGAACATTTTCATTTCGTTTTTGGTTAAAATAAAGGTTTAATAACGTTTTTATTTCGTTCTTTCCCGTTGCGTCGATACCTACACACGAAACGAAGGACACACATATACGGATTTCACTTCAGTTCACCTTGTAGCCTCGCGCGGCGGGATTAACCGGTATTTGGATAACGTTCCCATTTCGTTCCTGTTCCGAACGTAGTACGAGAACTAAATGCCTTATAATGGTTAAAACGTATTAATACCGATTGAAGGGGATTCGCGACTCCAGATAGGAACCTCCTTCTAAACGGATATTTACTTCCGGGAATCGAACCCGTATAACCAAAGACACAAATAAATTAATAGAAATCTAAAGAAGCGAAATGGAGCTTAAGCAAAATTCAAACTAACGTTTACAGTACTAGATTTATTTAACCGAAGCTAAATAAGTTACAACAATTGAGCGAGTTTAACAGGATGAAAGCAAAGCCGTAATGTGTCGTGGAGCGCTCAAGCACGGCCTTTTATCTTGCAGACCTGCGCGCGCGTCGATTGTTAAAAATTGTACGACGCTATTTTGCGGTAGTTGGAGCCACGCCTTGCGCAGGCGGGTCGTCTGCGCGCGTCTTCCAATAGTGATGCGCTGCGCACGGCTATCTTTGCGTTGGTTGCTAACGATGTGCGAGAACAATAGGGGTGACGTCACATCGGATGATCATCGTATGATTTCTGACTCTGGCGCGTTTTGTGAGCGGCAGCGTTTACTGTAGCGATTTTAGCCCCTACACCGATAAATAAAATAACGGTTAAAGGGGCCCTGGTACAAAGTGACCCATAGTTTTGAATGATGTAGTTATCTCGAAATATATATTTCGAGATAACGTTTATACATCCAAGGACGACATATCCATCCAAGTCTAGTTAGTTTGACATAGTCAGTAATGAATTTTTGAGATGAGTAAATATAACTGATCGTACCTGATCTGCAGCTGACACCTGTATGTTTTCTTTAATATTTTCACTAGGTGGACATCCTTACGGGTCTAGGGGGTGAGGATGACGAAGAACTACTCGACTCGCTGACGGCAGAAATCGGCGAACAGTTCAACATCCTGGAGTACGCTGACCCTGAACTGGCTGCGCTCAACGATGCCGAACACATTCTCGACGGGCTCGAACTAGCCGAGGACGGGATGCCGGAGAGGCATACCAAGTTACATCCAGAGTGAGTGTGGCTACTGCTTGTTATTTACTGTATAATATTCACCACTCCACTCAATCTCATTCACAAACAAGTTATTTAGATCATTTTTCCAAAATTATTCTGCTAAAAGTTTATCATACATATTACGCTTGTCAGGTGCCTAACTCAACATACGGCTTCAGCTGTGCAGTGAAGGTGAAAATGGTGGAAATTCATCGTTTTTTATTAACGGCTTCATCGTCTATAATATAAGTTCACTGCACTGCAAATTCTTTTAAATTAAGCCATTTTATCTATATAGACTGATAGTTTGTCCTGATTATAATACATACTCGTACTTTGAGAAATTACTAAATTCAACACAAGTGCAAGAATCCATTCTTATTGTTACAGAGATGACTCCGACCAAAAGCCGGACACGAAAATGGATACTGAACTCCAAAAGGCTGTAAAGAACATTGAAGCCACCAAATCTGAAGTAAAGAGAGAGATGGAGGAAGTAAAGCAAGAGGGGTCGGAAGGAAAAGCGGAGAGCGCGCCGCAGCAGACAATCACTCAGATGTTCTCAGACGGCGTACAGAGGATAATCACACCTAACCAGCAGATGGCTCTACAGGTCAGTTTTACATTGAATCTCAGGTCGTTAAAACAATAACTTTGGGATATTTTTACTTAATCCTTCCCTGATATTAAAGGAGTTTTGAATAAAAATCATTTCAATTTGCTAATTTCTCATACCATTTACGCGCAAGTGTACCATATTAATGAAAGCAGTCGAAGGAGGTAGAATCAATCGTTAATGTCATGCTTTATGTATTTTAACTGGTTTTAAATTCTACATTGCCGATCCTTTAGATGCAAGTAACACTTGCTATTCCTTCAGATCTGTTGTCAAACCCAAAACTGGAACAATGAAACTAGGGAGATCAGAGTCATATTTTTAAGCCATAACAGGAATTACATATGTATTTTTTCAACGCCAGTCGGCAATGCAAGCAATAAAGGCGGAAGTAAAGCTCGAAACAGATGACAAAAACGATGCTCTACGAGGCGTGCAGTCGCCGCAGCGGCAACCGCAGCAAATGTTCGCGCAACAACGCATTAAGATACCTGTGCAGGTAAATTCGCATTTAGTATGGATATAAGGAGATATTCAAGAAGCTAACCAATGACATTAAAAATAAGGTCGTAACATATCGTAAGGATTTGGTAGCGTTTTTTAGCATCGTAATATAAATATAACCTACTCAATAATTTATTGCATTTCATAGGTTACAAAATCTGACATCTAACGTTGTTTTATGCAACGTTGCCGTTATTTAAAGCTAATCTTGTTATTAGTTATTTTGTTAATAGCTGATAAGAATAAACATCGAATTCCTTCTGAAATAGCTGATAAGAATAAACATCGAATTCCTTCTGAACTTACCCTTTTCGAGTTTTCGAGCCCTGTACTCTAGCACAAAAAACTATAGAATTCAAATCGTTTGCGTGTTCGTATCGCCATCGAAATATTTAGCATGAAAACTTAAACAGCGCTCGCGCGGTCAAAACGAGAACTACAAAACAAAGCACGAAATTTGTGTCGTTTGCTTTCGATACGCAAACGATTCGAAATCTATAGTTTTTTGTGCTAGAGGTACTGGGATGATGCAGCTCAAAATAAAAGCGTCCATCCGTTATTTAATAAATTAATTTTTTTCTATCTAGTGGGCGCAATACGGCCAACAGCAGCAGTTGGGCCAACAGTCGCAGCCCGTCCAGCGGCCACAAGTTCAGTTCACCGCGCAGCACTCGATGCACTTTCAGGTTCGATAATACACCAATAACAGACCGCTTAATTATGGTCAATTTGATGATACTCACTAAATAATATATTTTGTATTATATTTTTATCGCATTATATCATTTTGTCTCGTTATATGTAATCAGTAAAATCATTTTTATTTCTACAAATAAGCCCCAGGAGGCGCTTTTACAAGTCCAAATATTTTACTATATCACTACTTCGGAACAAACGTGGGCTAGTGCTGTGAAGAAGCAGCGCAAGAAACACGGATCACTATTGTCTTGTCAGCCACTTTTTAAATGTGTTTACGAAAAGATTTAAACCAGTGCGAGCTAAGACAATTTATTGCCAAACATTTTTATTTCTATCATTTTACCATACGAGTTATAATATACAGGTAACACTAGCTAGACTGTAGTAAGTTGTTTAAAAGCGAACGCATTTTCCCCTAAACATTCCTACTTAAGTATGTGAGCGTAATAAGTAACAATAAGATCAACTTTTTAGGGTGGCGCAAACTCGGCCCATACACAGAGCATAGTGAACGCGATGACAGCGCAAGTGAACGCGGCCCTCGCCGCCGGCCGCACCATCCAGCCGGGCACGCGCCTGGTGGGGCTCGACGGCGCCGTGGGCGTCGTGAGGCACGACCGCACGGTCGCGCTCGCCACGCTGCCGCACTCCGCTAACGGTTAGTAGTTCGTACTAGTTAGTGGGTTTTTCTTACGCAGCACTGATTAACCGACTTCAGGAAAAGGAGGAGGTTCTATGCTCGTCTGTATGTTTGTTTTTTATTTTGTCACTACTAAAGTGGTTATCGTCGCTAGCTAGTTTTTAATAAGAAATATGTGACTAAGTGCTGCCCCCAATTGATTTAATTTTATTACTTCTAAACAGTTGTTAACAGCACTTAGCTCTAGTAGTCGCCTTAATCAACAATTACAAAGCAAATTAAAAATTATACATGTAACTAGTATTTTAAAATTAGTGATTTTAAAAAATTACGTAAATTTATTATTTGTGACAGATGTCAACGTTTTTATTGATTTGATTGTTTGATTTAGAATTGTAAAACTTTATTAACTCACAAAGGAGAATTGTTAACACAATGAGCTTTAAATTAAATGTTTTATAATAACTAAATTATAATTTACATAATCACAATTCACTATACTAAAGTTTAAAATTTGAATTTCAAAACAATTTAAATATTAATTTTATTCACCAAGGAGTGGAAATTAGATAAGGATTATCAAGCTGCAGTTAGGTGTAGACGGTAAATAAATTTTAGAAGGTATCGATTACCCAATTAATCGAATGTAACGCTTGCGACAGCGCCTGTGAGCGTGAACGTGGGCGTGGCAGGTGCGCGCGCGCCGCCGCCGCCGCCCTACCCCGGCACGCCGCGCGCGCCCGCGCCCGCGCAGCCGCCGCCGCCGCCGCCCTACCCGCAGGTAACGCGCGCTAGCACACGCACACACACACGTACATACAACCCACACGCCACGCACACTACTAGCTTTAGGCTGCGTTTCCACTGACGCGGAGAGGAGCTTAGCGGTGCATGAATTGACCAATCACAATGTTTCCACTGAAGCGGGGCGGAGATTTAGGGCATTGTGATTGGTCAATTCATGCACCTCTCCGCTCCTCTCCGCGTCAGTGGAAACTTAGCCTTAGGGGCTCCTTATTGTTACGCGGGTACACATGCGGGTGGCGCGCATTTCGAGTACATTGCTAGCTTTATTTGATAGATCACTCGTGCCCAGTATCATCTATCCTCATAGTGTTTCCCAAACATTGTTCTGCCATGGCCCGGTAATTTTTATATTGCCCGTTTGTGACCCACTTAATACTTTTGAACCCAAGCTGGTTCCATGTTCCTTTAGGTAAAATAATATACTTTTATCAATAGTAAATAACACCGGCCAAGTGCGAGTCGGACTCGCGCACGAAGGGTTCCGTACCAAAAAGACCAAAAATACGAGTTTGTTGTATGGGAGCCCCCCTTAAATTTTTATTTTATTTTGTTTTTAGTATTTGTTGTTATTGCGGTAACAGAAATACATATATTGTGAAAATTTCAACTGTCTAGCTATCGCGGCTCTTGAGATACAGCCTGGTGACAGAGCGACGGACAGACGGACAGACAGCGAAGTCTTAGTAATAGGGTCCCGTTTTTACCCTTTGTGTACGGAACCCTAAAATATGTATTATTATACACTTTTTAGTCACTAAATTTTAGTGCGAAGCAGCATGGAGCTGCTGCTTATTTTTTACTTACTAAAGAATCCAAGTTCGCGGAAAATGACGAAAGCAGATTTTTTATGATGCGTCGATCCATAGGTATTATTTTTAAAAGAAAGCGGGAGTGTTGCGACCCGGTATTTTATTTTGATGGCCCGGTACCGGGTGGCGACCCGACAAATGGGAAACTCTGATCTATCAAATATAGCCTGCAATGTAAGTGAAATGCGTGCCACCTCCAATGCAGACCCACGTGACAATAAGAGCCCTTAGGCTGTGCAACACACCTATATTGAAGTAGAGGACATAACTAAGACCTGTCGAAAGGTAGGTTACGTTTATTATTACATAAAAGTTGAATGGGTAATAAATAGACCATCAAAGTCAACTTTTTTAGGCTCACATGAAACCAAAACCGAAACACAAAGAGGAAAATTTTATGTTTTTAAAATAACGCTAAAATCTGCGTGATGCATACTTTGGCTCAAATTTTAAAATTTAGTTCACTGTTAGCCTTTTCACAAAAACACTATTATACAAAAATCATTTTTGGTAGAAATTAAAAAAATATATTTTTAGCATTCAGTTTTAAGACATAAACTTTAGAGAGATCAGGGAAATAGAAAAATATGTTATATACTGCGAAACGTAACTGGCAAATTTAAATTACAAAACAATTATAATTTTAAGTACAACGAATTTATAAAAGGAGAAACAATCGCAGCAAACAATTTGAGAAAAATACACGCAAGGTGTATAAACTTGTGAACTCTACTTTAATATAGGTCTAGTTTGTATACAAACAATTGGACTGGAATCCACACATTTCTCTAGCTTAGTGTATACGAGCGAAAGATACTTGTAGCGATTTTAAATTTCATTCTTTATCGGCGTATCTTGTTATATTGATGATGATATAAGGCTATGATAGTGCAACTTACAGTAATATTAATATTAGACTGACGAATAAGTTCGATCTACTAAATTGCAACAGTAAAACCATTTGTTTGAATGACAAATACTTAAACAAAAAATATCTAGAATAAGATTTAATTTCTGATTATAATATTATAATATTTTTTATTGCAATCCCAAAACTATTTGTCATATTATTAACGCATTCTTAATTTTTAACACAATTTCTGTAACGTTCCTTGTAAGTTGCATTACCGCCATAGTTATACAGATGTTACTTAAGTTATATTAATTACAATTGATTTACTTTATAGACTCGCCTGAAAGATAAAATATTCATACTCACTTCAACCAAATCAAGTAATCTCAATAATATATAATTTAATAATCCACTTACACAATCGAATGAAATAAAGCAAGTAATACTAATTAGTAGGTAACAGTCGTTTACAGTATAAATAAAAGTTACATATTAATATGTCTTGGAGAATTTTTCGATACATTGTCGTGCATGCAGTAATATTTTTTATCTACATGTTTGTATGAATTCGCATTGACTTTGTCAGAGCGTATTCCTGCTTTGAGTGTATGCCGTAAAAGCTTGGGTTCACATTTTTGAGGCGCTTTTGTCGTCCCCTAAACGTGAACCTGTAATGTTGTTCATACTGCTTAAGTTTTATCGCATCGCAGACAATGTGAGTTTATTTACCTAACCACCATATCCATGGCAATATTATTTTACCAAGATTTTTTTTCTGGTGGAGGTTCGATCAGATGTAAAGAAATATTTTTTTTACGACGCTTGTTTCGTTTATGACAAGCTTACAAAACTAATATTGCATGGGTATATGGGCGATTTGGCTACTACAATGTACGAGTTATCCTATAATTTCTAGCTAATGTTCTAAATATGAACTTAAATTAATTTAAACTGTCACCACTACGAGAACAGAACTAAGAAGCTGATAAAAAATCTAAATCTTGCGATAACTTAAGTTCATACAATCAAATTAAATTGTAACATTGTCCAACATTTATTGTTGACTAATTTTTGTCATAATGACAAGAGGAGCTCGGTAAAGGTTCCTCGTCTTCTATTCATAGCCAGATTAATAGATATTACTAACAAAACTGATTTTAAGAACTGCTTTCAATGGAATAAGTCCCAAAACTAGTACTTGCAAGTGGCCAGATCACCTTAGGTTGTAAGACGGTGGAGTACAGGCGTGTTGTTTGCATGTCGGTGATTGGTTGTTGGCGCGGGCAGGGCTATGACGCGGCGGACGTGTGGGGCGAGTGGCTGCACCGCCGCCCGCTGCTGCTGCAGGTCAGACACGAACCCAAGACCCACCCCTTCCCTCCTTTATACTAGCCCACACCGTAATGTGTGATGCGCCGATCATCGGTCGATTTGCCTAATGTAAAGTTAACCAACTGATTTGATTTAAATCTCTTGTTGAATCAGTTATTGGGTAATTAGTTGAAGTAATGGTAATGACAATATCTATTTATCAATCGGCGTTCAGAAAAAGACTACAACAAAGCTCTTTTCAAAAAAATGTTTAAACACCTTTGAAATAAGTATCGACATTAACGTAAACTAGTCAGACTGACTAATTATCGCATAATTGTAACAACAAAAGGTATCCTATATAGCTCCTATGTTAATGTTCGTAGGTAAATACCTAACGTAATGTAACGTAGCCTTTGTCAGTACCTGATTCTACACACGTTTAGCTCTCAGTCTATCGATTCGGCTTATCATTCCAATATTGAGGCTACACCCGAACACTTGAACTGTCCGAACCGCAAAGGGTATTTTCAAATTTCGTCGAATCTTAACATATCTCTCTTCCTACTCCTCTCTTCGAACGCCTTAATCTCAAACATCTGTCAATTTTAAAATGACGGGAATATATTTTACGTGTGGTTTCCCATACTATACTTGGACATACTGTTTCTTTCCTGTCGTATCAGTCACCCAGAACCTCTGCCAAACTTCCTTAATCTAGATGGCGTTCACGACTACAATGCCACCAACTTGTTTGACACGACGTAATAAGGTAAACACTTTTTAAAAACACCTTTATTTCCTTACCTAGATGTCGAGTCAGGCGAGTTGAAGCCTTGTTAAAATATAGAAGGCCACAGTAACTACCTTACTTATCCGTTGTAGCTTATTACTTTGCTTGCTTCGCACGCATGACTACTGACTAACCATTGATCCTTTTCAGCATCTTTCCTAACACTACACTAACTATAGCTAACATTGTAATAGCACTAAAGATAAATAAACTTAACAAACAACTGTTATTTTATTCTGAACCTTAATAAAATAATGAATGCCTGTCTCATCTTGGAGTATCATGGTGGTGGAAACATACATTGGTTATGGACTCTTGTTATGTAAAACAAGAAAAAAGCTAAAGAATGGCTTTAAAGGGCTAAGGCATTACGTGAATGAAATGTTAAGATATTTCCGTATTATATGTCATCATCTTATGCTAGGGTGATGGTAAATAACTGTATGTCGTTAACTATCATTACAATAAAACCTTAAAAAATATATGCATTAAATCATTGTAGAATGTGCAAATTAATATTATCGATTGGTCTGTTTACTTACCTTTTATACAAAAATTTAGTTTGATATTCTTCGAAGGCTATCATAGTAGATTAAATTGCTATAGTACATCTGCAGCAAAATCATAGTACTTAGAAAATTTATTTTAGCACCTTACTGTAGCTAATCGTTTACACTTAAAGAAACCTTATAGTTATTTGCACACGTTACTTTTGTTACTATGTAAAATGTAATTAGTGTAACATCGTACAACACCACGCAATATTATCATTATTTCGTAAATATATCAGTATCATAGACTTTTTTTAATCACACTAATAGTATACTTTACAAATGTTCTCCAAGATTAATAAGTTGCAATCACTCGACCCTCGATGAGACAGGCACATCGGTACACAAAAGTAAAAAATGATCGCATCGTCGCCGCGATCGACTGAGCGGTCGAATGTGGCGGGCGACGTCGCTCGGGCAGCGACGTCATGAGGCTAATTTAACCGTCAGAACGTAAACCAGGAGCAACCGTTGCTTCTGGAGGAGCTCCTGGAGCAGGAGAAGCGCGAGCAGGAGCGCTCGGGCGGCGAGTGGGCGCCCGCGCCGCCCGCGCCCGCGCCGCCGCCCGCGCCCGCGCTGCCGCTGTACGCCGCCGCGCCGCCGCCGCAGCCGCCGCCGCCGCCGCCCGACGACCACCACGCGCGCCTGCTCTACGAGCAGTGGCTCAAGCAGTTCGCCGCCTTCGCCGCCGACCAGCAGACCTACTACGAGGTCGAAGTCCAGAAACTACGGAAGATGCGCAAGGTGAGCCGTAGACGCTTTCGTGTTCGTGGGCTTGTAGTGGTAGCGCCTGACCCCCCTCCCGCCGCTCCGCGCGGACGGCGGACCCCCCGGGAGCTTACTATCCACCGACCGAGTCTACCGGCCTCCAAGTGTCCCGTTGCTTTTGCAGTCGCTGAATAGTAAGCAGAGGCAGCTTCGGAAGTCGGGCAACGAGTTGCAACCGAACGACGCGGCTGAACTCCAGCGCGTGTCGACGGAGCAGCAGGCGCTACAGAAACACCTGGATGCAGCTCGCAAGCAGGCCCGCCAGCATACGATGCTCATACAGGTAATTTAATTACCAATACTAGTACCTATCTTATTGCACAATTTAATATTGTTGTCTACATGGACTTCTAATGTTTTAGGAATACGAAACTAAACAACGCCAGCAAAACCCTCAACTGGCTCAACAGAATGTAATAAATCAGCAACAGATTTCGACGAATCAGACAGTGTATGCACAGAATCAGAATATGGGACAAGCTCAGCAAATGCAGCAACAGACGATAACCAGACCCATGCAGCTAGGGCTTCAGGGGGCCCTGCAGCAGCAGCAGCAGACTTTGATCCGAACTCAAACGGTTCTGAACTCTGACGGACAACCGATGACTCAACAGAGGATAGGATTGGTCACGTCGCCGCTCAACGCTCAGGGAAGAATCCTCCAAAGTGGGCGCACATTAGTAATAGAACAGACGGGAGCGCCTCAGCAACAACTAGTTAGGCAGTTAAGCGTCCAAGAGAGACCGCAGTCTGTCGGTGGAATAGTACAATTTGGCCAGCAGCAGATAACCGGAGTGAGGAACGCTATGCAAGCAGGCAACCAGACGCCGCGGCCGCCTGGCTCGCGGCCCGCCATGTCTCCATTACACGTCCAGTCCCCTCATTCCCAGTCGCCCCACCATCCTCTAGCCCCGCAATCTCCGTTGCATCACTTGACGTCCCCGATGCAATCCCCGCTGCATTCCCAGCAGTCTCCGCTGCACCACACGTCGCAGTCCCCGCTGCACTCGTCGACGCATTCGCCGCTGCACACGCAGCAATCGCCGCTCCACTCCCAACAGTCGCCTATGCACGTCCAGCAGACGAACATGCAGCAACAGTCACCGATGCATCCTCAGCAGTCGCCCCTACACCCGCAACAATCGCCGATGCATCCACAGCAGTCGCCGATGCATCAGGTATGTATTTAATTATTTCTTATAACTTTTTCAAAACAATTAGTTAAAATATTGATACTATCCCACGGGAACGGGTGCGGAAAAATGCATGCGATTCCAGCCTATAATCTATCGGTTTGCCAAAGATCAGTCATTTTGGCGTGATCGAGTAAAAAACTTCCTCCCAAAAATTCCCATATATAATATTATAGTGAGATAGAAATATTACAATTGTCTCACATTCGATAAACTATATTAAAAATGCTTTTGACGCAATTGACTCGACATAAAATCTTTATTTGATAAAATTAATTTTATCCCTATGTCCCAGCAGAGTCCCATGCATCCGCAGCAGAGTCCGATGCACCAACAAGGCCAGATGTCGACGCAGCATTCGCCAATGCACCCGCAACAATCGCCGATGCACTCTCAACAATCGCCGATGCACTCTCAACAATCGCCGATGCACTCGCAGCAGTCGCCGATGCACATGCAACAGTCGCCGATGCACACGCAACAGAGCCCGATGCAGCCGTCGATGTCGCCGCAACATTTCCTGCAGCAATTCCAAGCTCAGAGGACCAGTCCGCAACTCCCGACTCCCAGTAGAAGTCCACAGGTATGGTCTTGATAAATATTATTTTGTGTGATGTGCACTCGCACAGTTGCTATCACTGCAACAGCAGAGTCCTGCGTTTAAAAGGACTTCGGTTAAATCCACGGCCACCTAAATACTTGATAGTGTGCACCCATCCCCTTTTTTTTCATTCCGATATTTGTGTTGTGATGACATTTAAAAATGTTAATTAAAATCTCTGTAAAATTTTAAAAGTTAAACAAAAACTAAAATGAATTGATCTGCCTGCCATCTGGTTAAGACTGAGATTGGCCCGTAATATATCACACCAAATATTGATTTCTCGGATCAAGAAACATACAGTAAATATTAAACCATTTGCATATTTGTGAATACGTACATTCAAACACACAAAAACTTAATATGAGATTATAGGTGTAAACACTACCCTCTGTTGCTGCCTATACAGCTTAAGACACAGAAATACTTTATATTAAATACACCCTTTTTTGCAGATTTATCAACAGTCACAAATTCAAAGTCCCGTATCGTCACACTCGCCGCAGTTACAAAACGTAAGTGCATAAAATATACATTTAAAATGAGACTATACTGAAATCATGTGCTTTTGATTACAATATAATGTTTCGTTTTTAGCAAAGTGACTACGCAACAGGCAGATTCCCGCGGCCAGCGCCTGGCTGCTCGCCGTTACCGACGCGGTTCGCCAGGCCGCCGCATCACCAGCAAGGTAAAGCAAGCCATACATAAGCGCTATTTATCGCATTTTATTTGCATACTTTTTATATTAGAGGCATTTTTTTACAATTATTTTTTTACATATAAACGCAAAATTTGTAAGCTTGGCGTACCAAAAGTGAATTTGAATTATCAACCCTTTTTAGGGTTCCGTACCCAAAGGGTAAAAACGGGACCCTATTACTAAGACTTCGCTGTCTGTCCGTCTGTCCGTCTGTCCGTCGCTCTGTCACCAGGCTGTATCTCAAGAGCCGCTATAGCTAGACAGTTGAAATTTTCACAAATTATGTATTTCTGTTACCGCAATAACAACAAATACTAAAAACAAAATAAAATAAATATTTAAGGGGGGCTCCCATACAACAAACTCGTTTTTTTGGTCTTTTTGGTAAGGAACCCTTCGTGCGCGAGTCCGACTCGCACTTGACCGGTTTTTTTAATTTTAAATAGCTTGCAGTATGAAAGACACACAATATTTTAATGCTTTTAAATAAGTAACGTTGGGTAACTAACCATCGCGGATAAGGCAAATCTATAAGTATATTAAGTGAATTGTAATTACGTTATTGTTTTGGAATTTATCATTATTAATTTATTTCATAATGGAAAATTGTGATACTGGCCTTGTTGATTATTTTGACCAAAAGACCCCAAGGGACCTACACTTCTAAAAACGTGTTATTTTTGCGTTTGGTAAACTTACATTTTATTTAACTGTCTGTTTTGTTTTAGGAATGAGAGTAGGCGTGCCCTTTGGCAGTCGTCAACAAACGTCTCCACTAGGCAGCCCGCAACCCTTACCGTCACCCGGCAATCCTGCTTCTGAGATTGCGGTAAGTTAGTTATACAAATCCAAAAAATACAAAATGTAGTGAGCGCGAATGCACTTATTTTTATTTGAATCTTGTTCTAAAAGTGATTTTATTTTATTTCTTTCAAGAATAGAACACGATTATGTGTCGTATACAGATAGATTAAAAAAAGGTCTTTAAGCTTAAATCGGTATATTTTATTTAATCAGAATACTTGCCAGCCAAACGATGCCCACTGCTGGACATAGGCCTCCCCAAGGATCTCTGGTGATGATGATGAAAACTTGACATTTGTTGCACAGGAATATATTTATTTGGAAATAACTTTGTTTTGTCAACAAACACCCAACGCAAAATGCTAACTTTTCTTACTTAGAATTGATCTTTATGTGATTTAAATTAAGATAAATCGATTAGGAAAATTTGCCATTTTGTGGTAAAGTGATGTGCTGCTATACTTTACATACTTGCGTATAATGCAACATCATTAAAAACAAATCCAACCTTCCAGCGCCAGCAGATGCTGCAACGGCAGCAGTACAGCCCCATGGGCGGCGCGCCGTCGTCGCCGTCGCTGGCGCGCTCGCCGCACGTGGCGCGCACGCCCACGCCGCACGCGTCGCCCGCCGCCTCGCCCGCGCCGCTGCCGCACGAGCACGGCGGCGGGCTGCACCACGCGCCCGCGCCCATCCCGCCCGGCTACCGGTACTGCCGGCCGGGGCTGTACGGCGGCGCGCCCGTGTGGCCCGCCAAGGATGATAGGCGCCCACACCACCTTACTAAAGTACGTTCTATTCCAAATGTATAATCTTACTAGCTCAAGGGAGAAGAGCCTTACCTGGCAGTGATAGGAGACCACACCATCTCACTAAAGTACGTTGAGTATTTATAAATAAATGCCAAAGATCTATACTAGGCGGGGAGAAAAGAGCCGTACGCAGTACCCTTCTAGGGTATTTGGTTCGTATGTATTGAACCATGGATTGGTCAAAACCAATCCATGTTTCTGAAGGAGGGATTTATCCAACATTTTCCCAGGATAATTGTTAGCCTATATGGTATTTCATACTACTTCAGTCTATATACTATCTCCGCACCAAATGTCGTACAGATTCGTTTAGAACATCTATCCAGACGTTCGCATTTATATTATTATTAGAAATTTCGACGATTCCATTATAAATAAATGCAGACAAATCACGTTCATTGTTTGAACACATTGAACTCAATTATGTAGGTTGTAGGTTGTAGGTACAAGCCGACCATGGACTTCCTGAGTGGACTGTATGCGGACGAAAACACTTGTTGATTTCTTCAGAGTTTATTTTCTTTTTCTTGATGGTGACCGTGAGAGCAGGGACAATTTTCGCCTGATCACGTCCTATTCTTATTTACATTTCTTAAATTAGCCTAGTGACTATACAAAATTCGTGATTTTCCTTAGATAGACAAAGATAGAACACACATAGTCTCTTTTACTCTTTGGACACTTTCTCGATCCACCCACATAATAACTTCGGAGAAAAGAGAGGTCCGATATGTGTATTGCTATCTCTGTCTTACATATTCTAAACCTACCTACAGGCTTCTTAACATTTTTTCCACTTACAATCCTACCTACATGGGTTTTTTTCTACCGACCTTCAGAATCTGTTAGGGGGACAGGGACAGCCTATAGGATACCTCCGCCGCGCGTGAGCGGGACGGCCTACAGTTATTTTCCTTCACCCCAGTACCTTTCAACAACCATACCAGATCCTACCTAATACTTTAGATATTGTAAGTGGAAATAAGAAACCGGTTTGCTATTTTATTGAAATAAAACAAGCCCTGCGCTAATACATTTCCTTATAAACTAAGGCCCTAACAGAAATTACGTTTATTGTGATAAAATATAAAATCTTTACATACATACATATTCAAAGCTAAAATAATACAGTAATAAGGTTAATTACATAAACTAAATATTAAATTAAACGAGATTGACGTGTGTCCGTAACAGTCTCCCCCCGGTGCAGCGCTGCGCAGTGCGGAACCTCTTCATTCTTCTACCGGCAGGACAGCCAATCTCGACGTCGGTCGACGAAACACGCCACCCTTGGTCCTTACTTCAACATTTCTTACTCCTCCGTCTGGTCCGGGATGAACACGTGTGACGACCCCTCGGGGCCACACGTTGCGTGGAAGCGTGTGGTCCACCACGATGACTAGATCGCCTGGTTTGATAGCGACCTCGTTGACGTCACGAGCCCCTCTTCTTGGTATGAGCTCGGGTAGGTACTCCTTCAGCCATCTGCGCCAGTACTCGTCGGCTAGACCTTGCGCGGCCCGCCATGTCTTCCTCGACGATTGCTCACACGGCCCGGTGATGGGTAAGCCGTGCGAACCACCCAGCAGGAAGTGATTAGGGGTTAGCGCCTCGGGATCGTTAGCGCTAACCGGTACATGTGTGAGTGGTCGAGCGTTCATGGTGTGCTCGACTTCCATCAACAGCGTCAGTAGAACTTCTTCTTTCGGCGCCTTCTCGTTAAGCGTGACACGTAGAGCGTTCTTGACAGAGCGTATCATCCGCTCCCACGCCCCGCCCTGATGTGGTGCTCCCGGTGATATGTAGCGCCAGTCTATGCGCTGGGTGAGCGCGAAGTCGCGCAGAGCCGGTTCCCACTCCGCCATTGCCATACGTAGCTCGCTGTCTGCGCCCCTGAAGTTCGTCGCGTTGTCTGAGTACATAACTTGTGGCCACCCTCGCCGTGCTCCCATGCGCCGTAGAGCCATTATAGCCGAGTCGGTGGACAGGCTAGCTACTAATTCTATGTGCACGGCCCTTGTGGTGAGGCAAGTGAAGAGCGCTCCCCACCTCTTTTCATGTCGGCGGCCTATAGTCACTGTCATTGGCCCGAAAAAGTCTAGGCCACAGTTTGAAAATGGTCTAGTGAAAGCTTCTAGTCGAGCTCGTGGTAGATCTCCGAAGACTGGTCTCCTTGGCTTCGTCTTCCTCATGCGACAGAAAGCGCACTTGTAGGCTACAGCGCGTACAGTCGGTCGTAGTCGTAGTATCCAATATCTTTGTCGTAGGTCGTTGACGACGCGTTCGTTGTGCGAGTGGTGGGCGCGACGGTGTTCCCTATTGCACAACAACCGCGCATACGGGTGGCTGCCGTCCAATATTACGGGCGTAGTATCGGGGGCAGACACACCCGCTGCCCTCGTACGTCCTCTAGCCCGCAACACACCATCCCCGTCGATGAATGGATCTAACATCTTAATACGACTGCTCGCCTTTATGTTGTAGCCTTTTCTTAGGCGTTCTAAATCTTCGCGGAATGAATCTTCCTGTGCTTGTTTCACTAGCCACGTCTCTGCCTTTTCTATATGTCGTATAGTCAATTCTCTAGTACGTTTACGACATTTCTCTATGAAAAGTAATACATATGCCATTGCTCTCACTAGACGTTCATAATTCGAGAAACGTCTCGCATCTGGCACGCTCCATAAGTCATTTGTAGTTACGTTACATATGACTTCGTTGTTTTCTTCATTATCGCCGTCTGCTGTCACATTCGGTGATGGCCATAGCTCTTCGTTTGAGTATAGAAACGACGGTCCGGTGAACCATCGGTCTTCTCGAGACTTTATATCGTAGTCGATTCTCGTTGCGTCGTCGGCTACATTTTCTTGCGTCGGCACCCATCTCCATTGGCTAGGATCGGTCAACTCCGTAATTTCACTCAGTCGGTGCGATACGTACGGGGTGTAACGCACTCTCTCGTTCTCTATCCAATGTAGAACCGTTCTAGAGTCCGTCCAGTATGTAACTCTATCGGGTTGCCATCTGTGCTCTCTCGTTATAATTGACGCAAGTCGTGCGCTGATCAGACACGCCTGTAGTTCCAGCCGTGGTATCGTCTGAGCCTTTATCGGCGCTACCTTCGCTTTAGCGGCGGCTAACATCACTCGTTTCGACCCATCTTCGTATTCCACGACCCAGTATGCGGCCGTAGCGTAAGCAGACTCGCTGGCGTCGCAGAATACGTGCAGCTGCTTTCTAGTCACTCCCCCCGTCTGAGAGTATAGACGGGGTAGACGCAAACTGCTTAGAGCGTCCACACCACTCAACCATATCTGGAATTCATTGGCTATTTCCTCGGGTAGCGCTTCGTCCCAGCTTGTGTCTAGGCGCCACACCTTCTGTATTAGTATCTTCGCTCGGATGGTGTAATAACTCAGTAGTCCAAGTGGATCGAATATTGACATGACTGCGCTCAGTGCTTCTCGCTTCGTAGGCGTTCGTTTCAATGTCTTCACTTCTTGCGGCACTTTGACTAGCACCGTGTTAAAACTTAGTTCGTCGTTGTTAGCGTCCCACATAAGTCCCAGCGTTCGTCCATATTGAGTCATAGCGGCACCGAGCTGTTTCGGTGTCGTGGCACGGCTATCAATTGGCAGCTCACGCAACACGTCCGGCCCGTTTGTATTAAAGGCTGTAAGCGTGAATCCCGCCTGCGCGTGTACATGACGAACTTCTTCGATGACGTCACTTGCTTCTTGTTGTGTATCGAAATAGTCGACCCAGTCGTCCATGTAATGGTTCTTCGTTATCGCTTCGTGTGCTCTTGGGTACGTACTGGCGTGTTTCTGAGCGTTGTAATCACGTACGCTATGTGCTAAAAACGGTGAACTCTTCGCTCCGAAGATCATTGAAGTCATTTTATAACGCTTTGGTGGTGACGTTCTGTCGTCGCCTCTCCATAAAAACATTTGCGCCGGCTGATCTCTTTCTAAGATTTTTATCTGTAGAAACATCTCACTGATATCCGCGGTCACTGCTATGGCTCTTTCTCGGAATCTAAAAAGCATTCCCGCCAAATCTCTCAGTAAATCGGGACCTTCTAGTAGTGCGTCGTTCAGGCACACTCCATTGCTTCTAGCGGCAGCGTCGAACACTAATCTCAGTTTACCGGGTTTGTTCACATTGGTTACTGCGAAGTGTGGTAGATACCAAAGCCGTGGGCTATCTATCTCGTTGTCTTGGCTCTCTTTGGCGTAACCTTTTTCAAACATATTATTCATCTGTTTCGTGTATGCTTCTTTGAACTCTTTCGATTTGTCCATCTTTTTCTCGATTGCCATGAGTCTGCGCCGTGCTAGATCGTAGCTCGGTGGCATAACATTCACATTTTCCTTCCATGGTAATCCGACTTCATACTGTCGTTTGACATATCTTACTGAAGTTTCAAAGGCTTCTTTGGCACGAATCTCATCTGGATTTTCACGTTCTTTCTTTAAGATACCCAATGAATCTATTTCAAAGTGTTCTTTCACCATATTGTGTAACTCGTCATCCATGGCACGCGTCGTGCACTGAGTTAAACTTTGCTTGCCGTTGACATATAGCACAGTATTTTTCTCCTTTATCACATGAGACGGCGCTATTCCATGAATCACCCACCCCAGAGTGGTAAGTGATGCTACTGGTTCATGACGTTTGCCTATTAGCAGCCTTCTGCTGACTATCAGGTGCCAATTATCCGCGCCGATCAGGATACGCGGCTTGGCGCTTACATAACATACGTCTTCATTGTTTAGTACACGCATGTGTTTATATCTCAAACAACTTTCATTTATCGTTTGTCTATGAAGTTGAAGATTCTCCATTGTTCTCGCTCTCACCGCGTGCTTCTTATTGCCTTTAGCGATGATTTGAATCTCCACTTCCGTACTTTTATGTGGCACGCTCTGTGCATTCACACTGCAAATGTGTAAGTCTCGAACTGGCCCTTCTGCGCCGACGTAATCTGCTAACTCTTTATCGATCAGTGTAATTGTTGACCCCTCGTCAAGTAAAGCGTACGTACGTACTCTACCCATAGGTCCTTCTACAGTGATCGGACATACTTTTAACAATACCTTGGACGCGTCTATCGAATGATTGACAGATGCGACCACCTCTTGGTTTTGTTCTGGACTCTTGCTGTCCCTTTCTAATGTATGTTGTGGACTCTTGCTGTCCCTCTCTGACATATGTAGCATTCTGTGATGACGTCGACCACAACCATTCTCATTACATACTTGCGCTTTGCATTTGAGACGCCGATGTCTATCTGATAAACATAGAAAACATAATCTTTCTTCCTTTAACCAGTTCCATCTTTGGTTAACTGTCATAGCTATAAACTTTTTACACAGTGACATCTCATGGTCTCCACCGCAACACAAACAGGGTTTCTTTTGTGCCGTCCTCCTTTCTTCGGCTGTGACGTACACTCCCGTATTTTTCTTTCTTATGTTTGTGTTCGGTTTGACTGACACGACTTCTCTTTTTGTAGCGGAATAATTCGACTGCGGCGTATATGCGTAGCGTAGCGCTTTGTTAGCCTCTTCCATTAGGAAATGTGACAAAGTGATTATCTCTGGCTCCGAATAGCTTGAGTATTGTACTGCATAGTCGCACCATCGAGATTTCAAATGCGGGCTAAGTTTATCAATTATCTCCCGTGTTAGCATTGGATTTCTCAGGTATCCTCTGTTGTCTATGGAGTCCAGCGTGCAAACAATATTCTGTACTTTGATTGCAAATGTATTCAAGTCACTGGCAGTCGGTCCTAGGCGCGGCAGACTCTTCAATTCATTTAGCGTTCGATCAATTATTATCTCCGGCCTTCCGTAGCACTGTTCTAGAGTTTTCATAATTATGTCCGGATCGGATGCGTATGATAATAAAGCCGCTACTGCTTCTTTGGCTTCTCCTCTTAGACAGCTTCTTAATCTAGCCAGGTTCTCAGCTTTAGTGTATGCGCCTGTCATGGTTGATTCTTGCATTGCTGCCTTAAAAGAAAGCCAGTCTGTCGGTGCCCCGCTAAATATCGGCAATTCTATTGCTTGTCGTGGTGTCGGTCGTCTTGACATGATTTTCTCTAATGTCGCTGCGAGTACCTCCGCCCCGTCCATCTTCATTCGAGGCTCTTCCTCCTTTTTATTCTCTTCCGGAGGTTGTGATGGATTCAAATGACGGTTTCTAACCATCTCTGTCATTTGAACATCTTTCTGTCTTTGTCGCTCTTGAGTAAGAATGTCGCAAGGCTCCTCTGTGGTGGGTAGCTGCGTTTCTTCGCGACGCCGGGACTGCGACTTGTCCAGCCAGTCGTCCACTCTGGCTTGACTGTCACCGGCGGGTATGCTCTCACGGTCATCGTCGTCGGTTTCCATAATTGTAGCTATTTCATATTCTAATCGTTTTTGAATTAAGCTTTTCTCAAGTGCGGCGAGCTTCTCTGCGGCCAATAACTCCGCTTGTCTAATTCGTGCGGCAACGCTTGACCCCCTCGATGACGGTGCCTTTGTCCGTGGCACGTCTGTGTCGGCGTTGGCATCTTGACGCTTTTCTATCGGTGCTGGGTCCGTCTCCATAATATATCCGCCTTCTGCGGGTACTTGACTCTTTGATGTTTGCACCGATGGCGATGCAGGTGGCTCTTCAAAATCACATCGTCTTGAGTTTTCCATTGCTTGACTCCCGGCGGCCTCAGCTTGTCTTCGCGTTGTTGGCATCTTCTTACTTGCAGCCCCTACTCCTAACAATCCCGGACAGGTACGCTACCGTGGGGAGCCTGTCTGGGGATGGATGGTCGTGCAGGAGTGGAAAGGGAGGAACCACCCAGCAGAGAATGTACGCAGCCGTAGGGTGCTCTGTCCTGGCTGGAATCACCAGAACCCTCAGCAGTGCCTACAGTCCGGCCCCTACGCTTGCGCACACCGTACTGGCGTGGTCGGACTAGTTCGTAATCGTTTGCACGATATACGGCAGCTCGTCCGTTGACTGCACCGCCTGGGAACGGCGTTAACTCAGAACAAACACCGTTTGACACCGTTAGGTGGTGAATGCCCGAGCCGCGGTACACCCGCGTCTGGTTACACTTTCTTCTCTTCGTTACACGATGAACGGTTACGACGATGTTGCTTCACTGTTGCACTGATCTTCAGACTGATCTTGATATCTTGCTGGCTTCACTTATCCGGATCGCATGGACCAGACCTTGTAGGTTGTAGGTACAAGCCGACCATGGACTTCCTGAGTGGACTGTATGCGGACGAAAACACTTGTTGATTTCTTCAGAGTTTATTTTCTTTTTCTTGATGGTGACCGTGAGAGCAGGGACAATTTTCGCCTGATCACGTCCTATTCTTATTTACATTTCTTAAATTAGCCTAGTGACTATACAAAATTCGTGATTTTCCTTAGATAGACAAAGATAGAACACACATAGTCTCTTTTACTCTTTGGACACTTTCTCGATCCACCCACATAATAACTTCGGAGAAAAGAGAGGTCCGATATGTGTATTGCTATCTCTGTCTTACATATTCTAAACCTACCTACAGGCTTCTTAACATTTTTTCCACTTACAATCCTACCTACATGGGTTTTTTTCTACCGACCTTCAGAATCTGTTAGGGGGACAGGGACAGCCTATAGGATACCTCCGCCGCGCGTGAGCGGGACGGCCTACAGTTATTTTCCTTCACCCCAGTACCTTTAAACAACCATACCAGATCCTACCTAATACTTTAGATATTGTAAGTGGAAATAAGAAACCGGTTTGCTATTTTATTGAAATAAAACAAGCCCTGCGCTAATACATTTCCTTATAAACTAAGGCCCTAACAGAAATTACGTTTATTGTGATAAAATATAAAATCTTTACATACATACATATTCAAAGCTAAAATAATACAGTAATAAGGTTAATTACATAAACTAAATATTAAATTAAACGAGATTGACGTGTGTCCGTAACATAGGTATTGCAGAACTTGCTACTGCTACTTCACAAATAACAAAAAACGAAGATACCAAAACCTATATTGACGTTCTTAGTCCTTTTTTTTACTGAGTTGGCGAATGACTATGCACATTACGGCGCATTCACACACGTGATTGCAAACTTTGTTAGGAACAACGTTAAATATCAATGTTTTACTGTCACATCAGGTGTCAATACTGAAGCGCCGCACGCCGCCGCGGCCGCGGCTGCCGGGCGCCGCGCTGGCGGGCGCGGGCCCGGCGCACGCGCACGCGCACGCGCACGCGGCCGACGACGCGGGCTACGTGCTGTACGCGCAGGACGCCGCCGACTACGAGCGCGCGCGCGACCTCTCCGACGATGACGTGCTCGAGCACCTCGACGACGACGACATCGTGCTCGTCGAGCCCGGCGCCGTCTCGCCCGAGGAGCGGATCGCCACCGAGGAGGACTTCGAGGAACTCATCGACAGCGGCAAACCCGAGGACGAGCTCGACGACGAGCCGCCGGCCACGCGGACCGAGACCGCCACCAAGACGGTCGCCGTCATCAGCCTCTCCACCGGCAAGCAGCCCTCGGCCAGCGTGCAGCAGTACAAAATTGTCAACCCCTCCCAGGGCACGGCGCTCTCGCGGCTCCCGGTCCTCAGTGCGGCGGTCCTCTCGCAGACGCACCCGAACTCGAAGATTTTGAACGAGGTCTCCCAGGCTACGGTCGCCTCCGTGTCGATAGCGAACCAGACGATCTCGGTCCCGGTTCTGAAGAGCTTATCTGTGCCGATCGCGGGTGTCGGCCACCCGTGTGGGCCCAAGCCCCAGATCAAGAAGATGCCGTTGAATATCACCAACTCGCCGTTGACTATAAACATGTCGTCGCCTTCGCTGTCCAAACCCATCAGTCCGGTCATTAGTGTGATATCGTCGAACGTGCCGAAGGCGACGGCCGTCAACCCGGTGATCACGCTGGCCACGTCCAACGCGGGCGCCGGCACATCGCGTATGCCCGTATCGATCCTGACCCAACACCAAGTGAAGCAGAAGATCGTCAAGACTATCGAAAAACCTATGGGGTTATCTCTTTCCAACACAAAACTGTCCAGCCTGTCTGTCACGCACGACGCGACTTTGCCCGCGAAAATATTCCAGGACGACGCCGCGTCGCCGGATAGTACGGTACCCGCAGACAATAGTTCCGACAAGGACTTACAAAACCAATTATCTTCGTCCGCGTCGCACCACATATTATCTATGTCTTCCCATGACCATCGGCCCGCGCCTATTATCAAGGAGCCGAACAAGGACATTGACATTGAGACTGAAATAAGTCAGCAGACTGAGCTTCCCCACACGTTATGTATAACCGACCGAACGCCCCTACTCTTAGGGAAGGCTGATATAAAAAGTCCGGACCCGGTACCTGAGAAGATTCCTGATAATATAATGGAGGGCGACGATGAAGATAAACCGGAAGACAACATTCAAGGCAATTTGCTGCTTTCGTACAGCAAAAGCTTATCGGAGCAGCAATCAGCTCAAAAGCCACAGCCGCCTGACAACAAACCTGAAGATGTCGTTAAAACCATTAAAGCCATAGCCAATCAAGTCATAGACTCAAATATGCAAATAGCTTCTGATATTGCGCATGAGTCGGTCCAAATATCCATACCTTCACCGACGCCGTCGCAAGAGAGATACTTAAACGACATTACAATGCAAGAACATCAGGAGGCCGTTGAAGGCAACTCAAAACACGTGGAGTTTGAAGACATGCTCTGTATGCTCGAAAATATAACGGATGCAGACGCGAAAACGTATGGAATGAAGCAACCAAATCAAAAACAGTCAAACCCAAACGTAAATGTGCCAGTAAAGAATGAGAATAAAGAAACTAAAGAGCAAATGGCATTCCCAAAGAGAGAACCAGAAAGACTAAACTTACAATCTGCGACAGTGCCTCAACTCTCCCCACTGTCTCAGCCCGCGGAATTGACATCCAATATGGCAAATGTATCACAACAACTACGTTCAATAATGTCATCATTAAACACCAATAATGCTAAACTGGAATCTCAATCAGTGTCGTCTATGATACGAAAGAACAGCGACGCGACGACACCTACACAAGTAAATTTCGAAAACTTATTGCCATCCTCCAAAGTAGAAGTAGCCACATCTAGGCCTTCACCCGTACAGAGAATAGAAAAGCCCATGACATCTGTACCATCATCGGACAGTTTGCCAATGAGTGCGGCGCAAGTTGTAGGCTCTCGCGTCAATACACTGTCTTCCATTACCCAACTCAGGAAATCACCAACTGTCTCACCAATTAATTCTCCCGTAGGCATGCAGAATACGCTAATGAAGTCTCCTGCCCAATCACCTTTAATATCAAATCAAATTTATAACCCATCTGAAGATGTAAATGTATCTTCTGTAACTTCGCAAATAATACAAATGCCAGCTCTATCAAAGATACACAGTAGTACACCACCGTCGATGATTCATCCGAGTAACAATACGACAATCACGACGAGCGTTAGTGGTTATCAAAAACAACCATTGCCAACGAGTATACTCGGACACACGCTTTTACAGCCAAGTAGACAGCTAAATGCTAATAATTTACCTTTTAGTCAACAAAGCATAAGTTCTAGTCAGCCTCCAGCACTTGTTATGACTTCAAGACCGTTAATAGGCAATAAAGAACCCCCACCTAACGTAACAGTTAGAACGCATAGTATAGTAAACCCCGGAATCAGTCAAATGCAAGCAAAACCAAACACGGGACCTATTAATTTTATTACTTCGTCAAAATTATTACATACGCAACTGACATCACCACTAAAAAGGTCTAAATCGACAGATGAACCAAAAAGTGAAGTTATCGTTGGCCACATACAGCCCACGAAAAGGCATAGTGTAGAAGCAGTCGTAGTCAAATCGGAACCTATGGAAACTGACGAGCCAAATGCATCCGCTAACACAGATCCGAATAAAATTCTGCAGCAGAACTCTGCTAACCAAAGGAACGACGAGTCGCAGAATGTATTGCTGAAGCAGCTCTTACAGACGACAACTACCGCGGCCAATGTCGTACCGCAACGCACGCTGACCATACAGCGAACGGCGCCCGCATTAGGCACAATCCCATCGCTCGAAGCGCAACTCGCTAGACCGCCGATTCCTCCACCTACGTTAGCTTTAACTCAAGAAGTGGAAATTCCAAAGAACTCTCCTAGGCATGTAACACACACTACGGTAAATTCTCCGTTTACACCCCGACCCATGCAAACATCGATACCTACTTCATCGATATCGCCGTTGATGCACACTTCGACGCAATCGTTAATGGATGTTAGAAAAACGCCTATGAAAATAATGAAGGAGGAGACCACGCCGCTTCCAGAGAGTTCGCCGACGATGAAAGCTATGCCTATGTATCCAATGAGCGTAGAAAACCAACAGCTCCAACAAGCCATAAAAAAAGAGATCGCCCCTCCAATGCAGAGTCCTGTACACAGACCCTTCACTCCATTAGATGTTAAGAAAGAACTACTGGACGAGAGCTCGCAGCAATCCGCAACATCTGGCGTCTCGACCGCGTCAGATCAGGGCAAGCTAGATCAACCGATGAAAGAGGAGTTCCCAGAAACTGTTAACATGGATCCCTCATCGGAGGTCAATGCCCCTGAAACTCCATCAGAGGCTAAGAAGCGCAAGCGTCGTGAGTACCAACAAAAGAAACGCAAGCAAATGCAAATGAATATGAAAGCGGCTGCGGAAAACAACTTAAACGCTGCCAACGCCAAAAAGAGGCCTCGAAAAGGCTCTAGATATGAGGAAGATTACGATACTTTTATTGATAACTTGATGACCCAGCTGCGGTTACTTCCTCAGATGCAAATACAAGAGCCCGCTTTGACGACCAATTTCGCAGTATGTCCGCTTTTTGGTTCAGGTGACTTGACCAAACTTAAAAACAAAGACTATGATATTTTGAAAGGAGATTTAGTTGGAGATTTTGGTAATGCAAAAATTCCGAATGTTGCGGATTACTACAACACAAAACCATTTGGAGAAGAGGAACCGCTACCTGAAAAGCCAGCCGCATCGACGCAAAGAGGCTTTTATGACCAAGAATTTCAACCTATTATGTTTGATGACGATCCAGAGGACAAAAAGCTGGACTTCATCTGTAAAGAAAGAGATACAGATACACCTGACAGTATTGTCAGCTGCTCTAGTCCAGAATGCCTCGATATTGAATCTGCTAACAGGTTCCCTGGCCTCAAGCTTATTGAGGACGATGAAGAAGACGAAGACAGTGATTCTGGTTCCGGTCGCGTGTCGCCTGTTATACCTATCATCGCGCCTGTCCCGATCAGAATCAAACCTGTATCATTATATCAACTTAAAGTAGAAGATGACGTCCAGAAACCTCTTAAATGCCTTGATACAGAATCTCCCGGCAAAACAAAAATGATTGATTCACCGGGTAGCACAGAAAGCAATGAAAACGTCACTGTTACACTAACTTTAACATCCGGTGCTGCTGAAGATATACTGGGAGTGTTGAAAGAACTCGCTGGTATATTACATATTCCACCGCCTACGTCATACCAGATAGTAGAAAGAACGGCGACGCCACCGTCTCATAAGCTAGGATTGTATAGATCGAAAGGGAAAGACGGTAAAGAGGGCACACCAATCGACATCCAAAGTATTCTAAATGGTGCTGCAAAATTCTGTCGACATTGCGATGTCGTCATCTTAGATTCGGTCGTCCGAGCGAAAGCGTCCGAATTCCCCCTACTATCAGCTAACAAAGGAAATGCCGGGGAAATCCTATGCGATAGCGACTCCGAGTTATATTTCTGCAGCACGCAGTGCTACCAAAGATTTGCCTGGCGACCAACCAATATTATCCTCGATGGTAAATCAAAGACCACTGTCAAAGAAGATACCAAATCGGACGTCGAGACTAACTTATCGAAAGATCGCGATGATTTCGATACCGCGTCTACCGAGAGCATGGAGACCGACGATTTGGACATCAAACCTGACATCAAAGACGAAAAGATGGATTTATCATTCATGGATTCTTTAGATAACGACGAACTGATGAAAGAAGTAGGCGATGATGTCAGCGCACTAGACGAGGATTTAAAGAGTGTGGAACAGGACGAGAAAAGTAACCAAAGCACCGAACCTGAAAAGTACAGAGGGATAAAGTATAAAGCGTGGTCGCCTGGCTGCATAGGTCCTTCCGCGAAATACAAGCGTCCCACCGACAGAGAGTTGACCGAGCTCGTGTTCAGGACAGGAGTGGCTATAATGCCGGTGACCAACGAGGACAGTAGGAAGTGTGAATTGTGCGGTATACAAGGTGACGGGGTAGCCGATGGTGTGTCTAGGTTATTGAACTGTGACGTAGATAGATGGGTGCATTTGAATTGCGCTCTGTGGTCGGAGGGCGTGTACGAGACTGTTAGCGGGGCGCTGATGAACGTGGAGACTGCGCTGGCGAACGGGTCTAACGCCACGTGCGCCGTGTGCAGGCGGCTGGGCGCGACCGTTAGGTGCTTCAAGGTGCGGTGCGGCAGCGTCTACCATCTCGGGTGCGCGGTCAAGGACAGCTGCGTATTCTACAAGAACAAGACTGCTTTCTGTTCTTCCCATGCACCTAAGGTAAGAACATAACATCGGCTCAATTAATCTTTGGTGTGGTAATTTATTTGTTTTATATCCACTATATTTATTTATGTTACTGATAGCAGTTTTTCTGTTACGACAACCTTTTAAGTGCATTTGAGAGCACCTATGTAACTCTTACTAAAAATGTTCTCCCTACAGAATGAGAAAGACAACGAGCTGACCACGTTAAGCGTCCAACGTCGTGTCTACGTCTCCCGCGACGAACAGCGGCAAGTGGCGTCTGTGATGCTGCATTCGGACACCAACCACCTCATCCGTGTGGGCGGGCTCATCTTCCTGAGCCCGGGGCATCTGCTGCCGCACCAGCTGCATGCCTTCCACACGCCAAACTACATCTACCCAATCGGGTACAAAATCGTGAGTATGAACCAAACTTAATCTCGTAAATAAATGTATTGTTTTAGTTTTCTGTTTCCAACACTAGCGGGTTACACAACACTCGCAGAAAGAAAAAACACCGTACTGATAAACGCACGAAGAACTATTTAGGTCTTCATCGATCCTGGTTAAGATTTCGAGAACCGTTTGATTTATGAGGTTCAAGGTTTATGTCTAGAGGCGACTACTGTTAGTAGTAGTAGTGCAAGTTCTCTTTTTGACGACTCTCTACTTATTTACCTGTGAAATGTGCCATTTTCTGGATTATTTCTGTTATTGACTCCAAAATCACTCAGAAATATGTGAGCATTGTTGTATACAATCGTATTTACTTAAAATAATCGACGATTCAAGAAATAATTACAAAACCCCGTGACGATAATATTGCGTGTGTCAATTGGTGACACTATGTCAATCGAAACAGATCACAGAATGAATAGATTAGCTTTTCCTTTTCTATCTTGCTATATTTTCATATGAGGTTTTCTTCTATCTCGCTGGCTTTGTTCATCTATAAATATATACTATGTCTATTGAAATGAAAGATGAGTTTACGGATTTAGAACGCGTTTATTTTTGATTTAACCCGACGTTTTGAACCATGCGTTCATGGTCACGGGTAGATTAAGGACTTGGCTTCAAATTGCAACACAAACGCTCGCTACTGGGTCCAGCGGACCCCGAAAATATCACGTGTTTATTTTAATAGTAGTTAATAGAACCTAATTATCACCATAAGCCACTACTTGGGGTGCAAAAGGTTGTAGGAAGATGATCCCCGTTTACTCGGATGAGGTGACGTGTGACGAACATAGACATATAGTATTGTTTTCTTGAGTTTACGCGAACACTATACATTGAAATTAAAGATAAGTTTACGGATTTAGAACGCGTTTATTAAAGACGTCTTTACCATCTTAAAGACGAATAACACCTATTAAGGACTCGCTAATGGGTCCAGTGGACCTAGTCCCTTTTATTTTGTTGAATTACTCAAAAATTACGAAGTTTTCGACGTTGCCGTTCTTAGTACCTTTCGACCATAGTATAGGGCATGTTAAAAAAGATTTGTGTAAATTTTTATAGCTTAGTTTGATGAAGAAAATTGTAGAACTCTGTTGGAAAGTGATTTTATCCCAAAAATTATAATCCTTAATTTGTTGATTTTTAAAGTTGATTTTGCTTGTTCCTTTGATGATTGATATCTTATTCATTTTTTTAGTAGATTTAGTTTGAAATAATATATACAGAATTTATAAGTTTAGTCATATAACTATGCCAAAATTCCTTATATTTTTGTACTGACCATTTGATTAAGATAAAACAATAAATATTCGTATTTTATTGAATGTTTGTTTACTTTTTGAACATTATTAACGATATTAAAAGATAACAACCACTTTCATTAAGCAGTTTTAAGACAGACAGATAAACGAACAGACAGACAAAGTTACTTTCGCATTCGTATGCGTGGAGAAACTATCCCTTTTTTGGAGCATTTCGCATTTATAATGCTAGTAAAAATTGTTGTTTCTGTGTCCAGGTCCGTTTCTACTGGTCGATGTGCCGCGCCAACAGCCGCTGCCGGTACCTGTGCTGGATATCCGAGGAGGAGGGCCGGCCGCGCTTCCACGTGCGCGCGCAGGACGAGCCGCGCGCCGAGCTCGCCGCGCCCACGCCGCGCGCCGCCTGGGCCGCCGTGAGTACCACCACCACAAGATAACTAATAGTGCAAGCGTATAGAAGAACTGCTCGCACGCGAAATTGAAAATCGTGTGATACGAGCGTTCATATTTCGTTGGGCACCGCTTCCTCGAAAACAGCACAGGGTTCCCACTCGTCGATTTTAGGTAGGCTTATTAAAATAGATAAATTACACCCGTCAACGCAGTAGTACGTGGGTAACACTGAAAATGTTTAGAACTGGCCAGTTAGAAACATTGCTAATGAAAACTTATTGAATTGGCGTCAAATATAAAACTCTTGTACACGTGAAAATGAACCTAACGCGAGAAAATTTTCGGTCAATGATTTATTATGACTTTCGTTGTGGGCTTACTCAACAACAAAGCTGCGGTTAGCATTTTTTAATGAAGCCCCATCTCGTGCCACTATTTACTATTGGTTTAACGAGTTTAAGCGTGGACGTAGCAATCTCAATGATGATCCGCGTGAGGGACGTCCTTTAACAGCGACTACTGAAGATAGCATCAGTGCTGTGCGACGCATGATAGAGGAAGATAAGAGAGTGACCTATCAGCAGATACGGGCAAGCCTAGGCATTGGTATGAGTCAAGTTCAAAAAATATTACACTAACATTTAGGTGTCAGGAAGCTTTGTACCAGATGGATTCCCCATACTTTAACCGACGACCAGAAACACCTTCGCATGAACTGGTGTCGCCAAATGTTAGATAAGTTCAACGGCGGTGATTCAAATGCTGTATTTGACATCGTCACAGGTGATGAAAGCTGGATATATTGCTACGAACCCGAAACCAAAAGACAATCAGCTCAGTGAGTGTTTCCTTTCGAGGATCGGCCAACTAAGGTAAAGAAAGGAAGAAGTCAAGGAAAAAAGATGATTGCCTCATTCTTTGGTCGGAAAGGTCATTTCGCGACAGTTGTGCTAGAAGATGGAAGGACAGTTACTGCAGACTGGTATGTCAATCGCTGTTTGCCTGTTGTCTTGGAAAAAATTCGACAGCAGCGCCCTCGAAGCAGGATCCTCCTTCACCACGACAATGCTTCAGCGCACTCCGCAAAACGGACTGTTGAATATTTGACTATGGCAGGTGTCGAGATAATGAGTCATCCGCCATACAGTCCTGACCTGGCGCCCTACGACTTTCATTTATCCCCAAGAACCAAAGATAAAATTCGAGGTATTCGTATTCGAGGTATATTGACGACCATTTGGATCAGCGGTAGTTAACGCTGCTTCTGACCCATGGGTCGCGGGTTCGATCCCCGCACAGTACAAATATTTGTGTGCATGAACATGTATGTTTGTACTGGTCTGGGTGTTTTCTATGTATTATAACATTATAAGTATGTATTTAAAAAAAAAAGTATGTAAGTAAGTTTATCGGTTGTCTAGTACCCCATACGACAGGGTACTTAATAGTAGCTTTGCTTAATTTGGGACTAGATGGCTTTGTGTGGCCCAGACGGCATGTCTTAAAATATTTATTTATTCGCTTTACGAGCCCTGAAGATGCGGTGAAGGCGTACGAAAATGCCATAGAAGAGACCCCTAAGGAAGAATGGGCTGCACTGCTTTTCTCAGTGGTTCCATCGAATGTGACGATGTGTAGAGAGGAACGGAGATTACTTCGAAAAACGATAAAAGTATTGGCAACTTTCTACATTAAGCCGTTTTTTTATTTTTTTTATTTTCAGTGCTACCTAGGTATAGATAGATAGATAGAATATTCTTTATTGCACACCAAACAAGGTAATTACAATCAAATGCTTGTAAAAAGATGTACAATATAGGCGGCCTTATCGCTAAGAGCGATTTCTTCCAGACAACCTTTGGGTTAGGTAGGATACAATAAAAAGTAAGGGGAAGGTGGAGCAGATAACTAAGTTTGTAAAGACAAAATTTACTTACAAACACCGAACAATAAATAAATACACAATGTTTGATAAACACATATACATATATTTGATTACATAAACCTATACAAAAACGTACATATATAATAAAATAAATAAATACATACAAACTATAAATATATAAATCTATAAAAAATACTTAGTATTTGAAAGAATTAAGTGTGACAATGATTAGTAATTAATTTACTTAGAAACTAATGACTACATTAAAGGGAAAGGAAATGTGCTTTAAGGCGATTTTAAAAAATCGCTATTGATTCCGATTGCCTGACAGTCAGAGGTAGGGAGTTCCACAGGCGAATGGACTGAACAGTAAACGATTGTGAATAGTAGCTAGTTGAATGGGGAGGAAGTTTGAGTAGAAGTTTTTTGGAAGACCTCATTTCACAATCCTGTGCAGGTTGCAGAAATTTAAAACGTTCCTTTAAATACGGAGGTGATTTAGGACTAAATAATATTGTAAATAATACAGAAAGAATATGCATGTCCCGCCTAAGTCGTATAGGGAGCCACTTGAGTTGAATCCGGTATTCAGTTATATGGTCGTACTTCCTCGGACCAAAAACTATTCGAATGCAGAAGTTTTGAAGGCGCTCGAGCTTGTTGAGAAGACTTTCGTTTAGGTCTAAGTAAGAACAATCTGCATAGTCTAAGATAGGAAACAGTTAAGCCTGGACAAGAGCAATTTTAGTGGGCACTGGTAAGAAGTTTCGAAGTTTGCTGAGTGACGCCGCCGATGCAAATATTTTTCGGCTTACTTCCGCAGTTTGTGTGATCCAAGTCAAAGTGCTATCAATATGGATGCCAAGGTTCTTAACAGTTTCGCTAAAAGGAATTGGGACGTCGTCAAAAATGATAGGTTGTAAGGCCGACCAGTCAATTCTAGCAACCTGCCTAGCACCTCCAACAACAATTACCTGAGTTTTAGTAGGGTTCACCTGAAGACCAAAGGATTTGCTCCAATCTAGTATACTACGAAGGTCATCGTTAACTACCTCTACAACTCTGGAAAGGTCTTCACGGTGCCCTTTAAAATATATTTGGAGATCGTCTGCATATAAGTGATAAGAACATTTTAAATTTTGAGTAATCGAATTGATGAAAATTGTAAAGAGGAGAGGAGACAGTACGCCACCTTGAGGGACGCCGGCACTGATATCACACCATGAAGAGAAGGAATCCTCTGAACGAATGCGCTGCCGGCGCTTATACAAGTAACTGTGAAACCAGTCAAGCACCGTTGGAGATATGTTAAGAGAACGAAGCAACTCGAGCAGAATATCGAAGTCAACCGTGTTAAAAGCGTTACTAAAATCAAGTAGCGCCAACACGGTGAGTTCCTGATTATCCATGCCAAGGCGAATATCGTCCGTTATTTTAATTAAGGCAGTAGTAGTGCTATGGCCAGGACGAAAACCGGATTGGAAAGGATTTAAAAGATTGTTTGTGGTCAGGAAATAAGCTAGCTGCTGATGAACAACGCGCTCCATTACTTAAGAGAGGAAAGGAAGGATAGATATTGGCCGAAAATGAGAGTACAAGGATGGGTTTGCTTTTTTCGGTAGTGGAATTAATTGAGCATCTTTCCACAATGCGGGAAAGACACCTGAGGAAAGGGAATAATTGAGGATATGACAAATTATTGGAGTTAGGATATCTAGCAGAGGGAGCACCATTTTTCGACTAACACAATCACTTCCCACTGCATTTGAGGCTATAGACATAATGTTTCTCTTAACATCACAATCGGATACCTGCCTAAAGCTAAAAGATGAATAGTCAGGAGTTGGAAGTGAGGAGAGTTGACAAATTGTATTAGTTTTTGTTACGCTATCAATAGCAACAGACGTAGAGAAGTGCTTATTTAAAAGATCTGGATTGAAATTTTTAGGGAAAGGTTCATTACGTGTTTTTCCAACTCCAATGGACTTAAGGAATCTCCAGACTTTAGCTGGATCTCCATTTTCTACTGACTGAATATGGCGTCTTTGAGCGTCTCTACACAGCCTATTGCAGCGATTCCGTAATATTTTATATTTTTCGCGGTTTCGTTCAGACGGGTCCAATTTAAACTTCGTTTCTATCTTTAAACGAATTAGAAAATCGTTTAGACGTCATTGCAAGAAATACAGAAAAGATAGCGTGCGTGCTAGAATCCGAGCGCCAACCTAATGTCATACGCCTGCGCGCCAGCCGAACATACCTAAACTGCGGAGTGGCACTCAACTGACACTACACGGTTTTATAAGTAACGAACACATCAATATACAATATGTTATAAAAACACTGTCCGATCCATTAAGGTGTTATTAGGTATCTATATAAGATTCTATTTGTGTAATAATTATCATGAAACATTAGAAAGAAATTACCCAATGAAAAAAAAATACAAAATTCACTACATTAAAAAAGCTTACATGGTAATCCCACGATACGGTGACCGGACGCGCGGGAGGCGCGGAGATGCGCCGGCGCTCGCACTCGCAGGTAGCGAAGTCATGACCCCAGTTGACCCCGGTACTTATTAGTCAGATAATAATGTGTCAATTGTACGAAACTGAGACTTCTTGGTAGCTCTGCAAGTAGCTTTTTTATTTGGTAGTATGAGGTCACTCAATAAGGACACTCATTTGGTGGTTGTGGCGAAGATGTTGTTCCATATTTCTGCCACCGTCAGAAATACAGGCTTCACAGCGTCGCACTAGGTTGTCCCGCAGCGATTGTAACACACTCGTATCCGCTTTAAAGCGCAACAATCCGCACACGCATTTTTGCTTCACTGTCACATTTATAGAATACGACATTTCGCAGAGCAGAACGGTACGACCACTCGGAAGTAATGTCTTCGCAAAACTGACCTGTCGTAATAATAAATAATAATGCATGATCCACGGACGTAAAAAAAATACGGACGTAACCTCGTCTCATCATGAGTGAAGCATGATAATGGCCGCCCGTTTATGCTGTGTGCGTGATTTAAGGGTTGCCATATAAATCATCAATTACCCTACTGTTTCAATCGCGAGGTGGAACCAATCGGTCCCAGTTAACTTAATATGTAATATACATATATTTTTATCAGAAATTTTCAACGGTTGACCTATGTTGACCTACCTAACATAATTTTTATGACCACTGTGATAGAAAATAAGACACATGTTACGTGTAAAGAAATGTATTTATACACATCACATTAAAGCGACTTATCACTATAAGTCGCTTTAACTTGCCAACTGCACTAAATGGACGCGAACAGGTGACATGACCCTAATCCAAATACAATAAAACTTACTCTTTTTTTTTGGAATGGCATACGGAACCAAACAACGTAGCCCCTTAGCTGTAGTCATAAAATCTATGTCATCAAAATGTGCACTGCACACGGTACTGGCAGATGATGGGTTCCAACCCAACTGTCTTCTCCTCTGCAGTTTCGAATAACTAAAATCCAGTCATCTCTACGCTTTTTGTCTCTAGAAAATCTTTTAAAAGGACGCAGGAGATATTATATATTCAAATTATGGGATCGTTTATTTTCCTTTTGAGAAATGACACCCAAAAACTGACGAAATCAGATTTCACAGAGTCACATACATAGTTTGTTGCATACAAATACAGATTTCCCCACTTTTAGGGAAATTTTCTCGTAAATAAAGTGACAACACTGTTGCATTTTACGTCTAGAATTCTGGTGAAAATTTTAAAACATAAATGAGGAAAAATATTACGAATCGTAATAATTTACGTACGATAGGTGTTTCATGTGATTTTTTACGTTCACTCATGTAGTTTTTACACGATTTCACCACACAAGACGGTATTTTTGAAAAATAAATCGTAAATGCAACGTCCGCACTAGTACGTGTCACTGACGCTGTCACAAGGGACGAAATGGCAGCGGGTTGTCGGACCTAGTGTGTTTGTGTGAGTGTAGATCATGTACAACAAACGAAATTGTAGTAGCTTGCATGCTTCACATTTTTTTAGTGTGATGTTACGTCCGTATTTTTTTTAGGTCTGTGGCATGATCAGGATATATCCACCGACACGTGCCGCGCGGCGAGTTGAATCAAAGCGGGCGGCTACCTTTACGCTATGTCAAAGGCGCCGCCTATGTTTATTGCGGTGCCGAAAAGCGAGTAGTTTGCTTGCGTCAATGCCGACAATAGAGCCGCGCGACGGGGAGTGTTAACACATTTTGAAAATTTCCCCGTTGTAGGGTAAATGGGTGATAAACCTGTTGACTTTAAAAATCGATAAAAAAGTTGTATTCATGAATTACGTAATTTTGATACTTATTTTGGTTATGTTAATATAGCAACTTTATGACCCTTTCGGATCTGACAGGGTTTTTATAACATATTGTATAATAAGAACTAGATTTACAGACGGATACAAAACTTACTCCTAAAACTGTCCTCATTTGAATGATTGACATTGATTTTATGTCAGTGTCAACTTTATAATCCAGGAGAATATTTTTAGCAGCCGGCTTGGCAATTGCACTTTTCCGATAATGGAGAAAACGCACGGCTATTAATATTTCGACAGTTCCCTTTTAGTTTTCTCTTATGACGAGAAGACGCTTAATAAGCCCGAACAAAAACCGTCACTGAAACATGCGTATGTTTCAGTGACGGTTTTATCCTGCCTGGTTGTTATCAGAATCCTTATTTTTACCAAGAAGCACTTTGTACTGTGAATTTCTTGACCATCAAATCTTTTGTTCTCTTTATTACTGTATGTAGCTTATACAAGAAACTGTTCCCAATAAATATGTATCTCGAAGTTCTAATAACTCGTAGAATTTAACTGCGTGGGGTTCTCTACACAATTGGATTGAAGAAGTTTACTTGTATTATGTAGTAGAAGCACAGCCAGGAATGCTGTAACTTTACATATTATGTAATTAACAGGTCTTGGACGCGGTGGCCGCATTACGCGACAACCGCGGCGAGGACGGCGTGCTGAAGTTATGGCCCAACTACGTCACTGGCGAAGATCTGTTTGGCCTCACCGAGCCAGCTGTCGTCAGGGTACTTGAGAGTTTACCAGGTTAGATAAAAAAAATCTGAAGGAAATTATATTGGTGTTTTGTGTAGCTTATTTCATATTCCAACAATAATGTAATTATTATTGTATTTTAAAATAGAAAAAAGCAGTTGGCTGGTTAACATTTCAATGAACTAATATACTTACTATGTTCTGTCAAAAAGCAATTTAGCATGGCAATACTAAAATGACGTCGGACTTACGAGTACCTTACTTAAATGATAAACTAGTGAATTCATAATGTTGTATGATTATCCTTCAAGGAAAGTTTGATGATAGAACTCAAATTAATAAGGTTTTCAGGCCCTTACGAAAGAGGTGGTTAAAAGTAATGTTTTGTATCATTGTAAATGATGTCAAATACCTAATTGTAGTTTCAATTGACGATAATAATTATAACAGTTTTTTATTGTTTCGTAAATATCGTAAGTTTTGCTTTTTGATGTCTTCTTTATAATTATATTTTTTTGTACTTTATTTTTAATTTTGTTTTATTTAAAAGGAATCAAGAAGACGAACACTAAAACATGAAATATAAAGTAACAGAAATATCAAACTAAGTGTTATCGAGTGTCATCCATGATAAAAAAGTGGTAATCACTAAAGAATTTCCAATAAAGCCCCTTTGCTTAAGCCTTTAACTGCTGAGGAACTAGACACAATCAACATTTTATTGTTTGGTGGAAGTCACCGGTGGGCGGTGACCCCCATAGCCAAACTACAAAAGTAGGCAGGTAGGCATAACAGAACGCGTCACGCTCGAAGATCCCGATCCGGTTCGCAGGCATCGAGACGCTGACCGACTACCGCTTCAAGTTCGGGCGGTCGGCGCTGCTGGAGGGCGGGCTGTGCGTGAACCCGTCGGGCTGCGCGCGCAGCGAGGCGCTGCGGCGGGGCGCGTGGCGCCGCGGCACGCGCTCGCTGGGCCCCGCCGCGCCCGCGCCCGCGCCGCCCTCGCCCGCCGACCCCGCGCACCCCGCCTGCCCCTACTCCAAGCAGTTCGTGCACACCAAGAGCAGCCAGTACAAGAAGATGAAGCTCGAGTGGCGGAACAACGTCTACCTCGCCAGGTAAATACCTCACCACCCCGCCCCGTGGGCTTACTGCAGGGGACTACTAGAGCTAAGTGCTGCCCCCGATTGATTATGTAAACATGTTTATTTAAAAAGAGGCTGTCAATAGTGACCGAGTTTCTTTGCGCTGCTTCTTCTCGGCACTAGCCCACATTTGTACCGAAGCAGTTGTAGGTTAAATATTGGGACGTGTAAAAGCGCCTCCAGGGGCCTATTTGAAGAAATAGACTGATTTTATCTGATTTTTAACTGAGTTGCCTGAAGACACTCGATTTGTGTATTTGGCACTCTTGAACGATCCACTAGCGCAAAATCTTATTCATATTATAATTTGGCAAATCATATTCATACTTATGGAATTAGATGAATTCGACATTGAAAATGGATTAAAATTGAGTCGAGTTACAAGCAACTCATTTACATTGAGTACAAAGAATACATTTTAGAAATTACATTGTTTAGTAAATATATAATGGTATGAAAATTCAATTTTGCATAGTTATAATAAGAAATCATAACAAACAACAAACGGCTCATTAGTTTCTTAGTCCAACTAAATTGAAAGGACTTGAATCAAAAAAACATGTAAATTCTATGACTGAACCAAGGATGACAAATGAACACACATCGATCATTCACATTTTAATAGTCTTATTCAATAATAATCATTAATCCCTCGTATGTGTATGTTTAGTATCCATCCCAGACACAATTGAATTTCTTTTGTCTCTGGATATGCCACTTATGAAAGGTTAATAGTCTTCATAGAGCCTTTATAAAACCAAAACAGAATGTAAAATGACGATGTTATGTTTATTTTATACAGTACGATGTTATGTTTATTTTATACAGTTTCTGAGTTGGGCTATGTACAAAAATCAACTCTTTTCAGATCAAAAATCCAAGGTCTAGGATTGTACGCAGCCCGCGACATAGAGAAACACACCATGGTGATAGAGTACATCGGAGAAATCATCCGCTCCGAACTATCGGAGATCAGAGAGAAACAATACGAAGCCAAGGTAAATTTACGCTTTAAACCTATAAGTAATAAATATTCTCTGTTTGAGGCAATGTATAAATATATTATTTTACTAATTGCCACAAAAAAAATTAACAAAGACCAGATGTGATATATATTTGTAATGAAGGCATACAATAACAGAGTTCCAAAACATAGTAAATAATGTGTTTCGTTAGTGCATATTGAAAATATTATTGCTTGAATAAAAAAGTGGGCTGTCTTATGTGGGTATAGACTTCAAAGAATTTATATAGTGAACTAGCTGTTGCCGTCGACTTCGTCTGCGTCAATTTCTGTTATGATCGCGATTGGGTATTTTATTTATATTCATTGGGTAACTTAACCGTTTACGCAGCGCACGCAACGGACGCATTTAAATAGGAATAATTTTCCCCGCAACAAATTACACAAATGCTTCGCTCCTATTGCAGTTTTTTAATTGCCACTACCATGCGCTATACCCAATGGGCCTATATGCCAGTGAATAAAGAACCCCTAATTTGTGTTCCAGAACCGCGGCATCTACATGTTCCGGCTGGACGAGCGGCGCGTGGTGGACGCGACGCTGTGCGGCGGGCTGGCGCGCTACATCAACCATTCGTGCCAGCCCAACTGCGTCGCCGAGACCGTCGAGGTGGACCGCCACGTGCGCATCATCATATTCGCCAAGCGCCGCATCGCGAGGGGAGAGGAGGTAAGGATTACTCATACTTTTTACCCGACTAACGCAAAGCTAACAGGAAGGGTTATGATTTTAGCAGTTTATGTATACATACATACATATACATTTGTATGTGGGTTCCACATTTGCGGCTAAACTACTGAGCCGATTTTGGTGAATGAGGCATCAATCGATATCTTGTAGTCCGGGAGACAAATGCTATTTTGGTTAAAAAACATCTACATAGCAAATGCTACAACAAATTGGTGAGCTTTGAAAAAAAAGTTTGCGGTCATATCGAGATCATATGAAAGAAGACAAGATTCTGCAAAAATGTTTAAACAATACAGCAAATATACAGGGTGACTTTGAAATCATTGCATTTCTGTTGTTGGGATACAGTTTTTCAAACTATTTATAACGGTTAAAAGTAGGACCCTATTACTAAAACTCTACTGTCCGTCTATTTGTCTGTCACCAGGCTGTATTCCATCAACCAAGATAGCTAGACAGTTGAAATTTTCACAGATGATGTATTTCTGTCGCCGCTACAAATGCTAAATGCAGAATAAATTAAATATTTAAGTGGGGCGCCGATATGAATAACAGCAACAGCAATATGGTTGAAATATTCACAGAAAGTATTTAATCATACTTTTTGAGATTGAGATTTCATCAATTGCGGAAGACACATGACTGATTTTCAAAACCTACGAGGGCGGGTCAATAAGTCCGTGACTTTTGGAATAAAACACAGATTTTTTGATAAACAAATCATTTTATTTTTCAACGTAGCTCTCCCTTGAGCTCTATACACTTTGTCCAACGCTTCTCCAATTTTTTTATCCCTTCCAAAAAAATATGATTTGTCGAGGTCCTCAAAATAGGCCTTTGTTTGCGAGATGACTTCATCATTGGAGTCAAATCTTTTTCCACCAAGCCATTTCTTCAGGTTTGGGAACAAAAAGTAGTCACTCGGAGCCAAATCTGGAGAATAGGGTGGATGAGGGAGTAATTCATAACCCAATTCATGGATTTTTGCCATGGCAACTGCACATGTGTGCACCCTTGCATTGTCTTGGTGGAAAAGAACTTTTTTCTTGGCCAAATGAGGTCGGTTTTTTTTCAAATCGTCATTGAAGCGGTCCAATAAGTTGGCATAATATTCCCTATTGATAGTTCTTGCCTTTTGAAGGTAGTCAATGTACTTTATTGGCTGACAAACCCACCTTGGCATTCTTTGGCGCCGATTCACCCTTAGAAACCCACTGTTTTGACTGTTGTTTGGTCTCTGGTGTGTTGTGATGGATCCATGTTTCGTCCACGGTTACAAAAAGGCGCAAAAACTCCTCCATATTGCGATTAAACAACGCCAAACCTTCCTGTGAAGTTGTTACACGATTGCGTTTGTGGTCGACTGTGAGCAAACGCGGACCCATCTTGCGGAAAGCTTTCTCATGCCCAATTGATCTTTTAAAATTGAAACCACTGAGCCATGCGAGATCCCTACGGCTTCCACAACCTCTTGCACTTTCAATCTTCGGTCGGCCAACACCATATCGTGAATTTTTTCGATTGTTTCGGGTGTAGAGACCTCAACTGGGCGTCCAGGACGTTCGGCATCTTCAGTGCTTTTACGGCCACAACGAAATTCAGTAAACCACTTTTTTACCATTGAAATCGATGGTGCAGAGTCCCCATAGTATTTATCAAGCTTAGCCTTGGTCTCGGTAATGGTTTTTTTTCGCAAAAAATAATGCTTAATAAGCACACGAAATTCACCTTTTTCCATTTTTTCCTCAAATTACTGGGTGGTCTGATAAAAATAGCTGTCAAACACAAACTAACTGACGCAGCAAGTTCAAATTTTGATAGGAATCAACTGACGAATACCTGTTGACAGGAGTAGTGTTGCTTTTTCAGTAAAGAGGTCAGAAATTCAAAAAGTCACGGACTTATTGACCCGCCCTCGTATTCTTGTTTTATACTTTATAAAGTAAGAAGTTTTTTCATGGAAAATACAATATACTGCTTTAAACTTTCATGGTCACTATGATATGAGTTAATTGCTTCGAGGTTTCTACCTTGTTTTTTTATTATTTTACTGTTGTAAGTGCCATGACAGAAAAACTCAAACTTTTCAAAATAAGGTTCTTGGTCAAAACCACAAAGCGTTTAAATCATTATAAAAACAAAAAGAGTCTCTAACGGTAATTTTTTTACATGCAGCTGGCTTATGACTACAAATTCGACATAGAGGACGACGCACACAAGATAATGTGCATGTGCGGTGCACCTAACTGTCGCAAGTGGATGAACTAAGCGCCTGACTGACGAAAAAGACTGCCACACTTCGCGGACTGCCAACCACACCACACACCTACTGTATCAAGCTGCGTTTCTTCTTAATTCATCAAGAGCATAAAACTCTAATGCACCCGAACTTTGTTTTGTACAAGCAGACTGTGTACCAAACGCCAGGGAGATACTAGCCAACAAAGACGAAGGAAATATATTCTTATGCCATTCGGTTGTAGAATAGAAAAGGCTATGATACCTAGTTTTACGTACCAAAGTGATTTTCAACATGTAAATATAAGTAAACAGATATATTATAGCTGACGTGTGATTTATCTATCAATAAGACAATATCAAAAGTTTTACTGATAGAATCCAACTAACTGTAATTTTTTATTTCTTTTTAGTGAATATAAGATTTTTTAAGAGACACGGAACACATATTTTGTAAATAATATCTGAATATATAAATCATTGTTGTTACTGAATATTAATGTTTTAAATGTAGGCGTTTTCTATGTACGTATACTACCTACATAGAGTTTTTTAATGTAAAGTTTTGATGTATTCTAAACACTTATTTTCTTGCTACTGTTTCCATTGACGATTTTTTACTAATATTATTGATGTAATATATTTTTATTTGAATGATTTAAATCTAAACTATCGTTACTCCCAACTTTCTATACCGATTAAACTTGATAAACTTTACTGCGATAAAAATCTCAATGGTGATGAAATGTTAGGATAAGTTACCACATAGAGTTTGCATTTAGTACGCGTAGCACTTACTATTAGCGTTGAAACATACTGATGCCACGTTGTGCCTGAGCCGTTTTGTACGTGTGTAAAGTATCGTAGGTTAGGTCTACGGAACACCACAGCGCGCCTTCGGTCGACCACGACGATACACTCCTTAGCTCGTAACAATCGCGTGAGATTTCATGCTCGCTCACAATCAGTCATTACTAACACTACACAAATAACTCATGTAAAAAAGCAATAAGTTTGATCTGTCCAAACAGCTCATATACTAGCATATACTTGGCTAAAACAATTGAATATAACCGAGAATGAAATCGAACGCAAAAATTTAGTTAGTGTAATTTATTGATTATTAAGCTTATGATATGTAATTGTAGTCCCAAATGTGATATTACCTCACATAAATAGCGTTGTTACAAACGTGTAGTAGGCCATACGGTAGAAGAGTTCTACCCTCGATGGGTTCGCACTGGAACCGTGCTGTATCATGCGTGTATTCGATATGTTGGACAAATGTTGTTAAAGGAATTTATAATAAAAAGTAAAAAAGAAGTAGGAAACCTGTAAGATCTGGAAATAGATAAATGTATTAGGTGTTATGGAAAATGTATAATTTGATAGCACAAGGAATTTTGTTATATTAAAAACAGGTTGCCATCTACCAATTGTTATGAATTCATGCAATATTATATTTAATTTTAAGTGTTGATGTGCAATAATCATATCTTGCGAATTGTAAATAACTCCCATTCTCAGTCAGACACATTTATATTAATCGATCATTAGTATTAAAATGCAATGTTTCTTTGACGTTATCTCATTGCTTTCCTATTGATTTATTTATTGAAGCATTCCCGTATCTTTGCACTATAATTGACTCAATATTATTTTTCACAAAGTGTTTTGACATGGTGTTGTTTGTAAAATTATTACTTAGAAATTTTCTATACATAAGTATTTTTATTGCATTATTTTCCTATAATTAAAATTTAATTAGTATAATTTATGGTTTTATTTCTTGTTCCTTTAGCAGCACTTAAATTAAAATACCAACAGAACACAAGCTAACATACCCGCTGTTGGTGCACTCAATACACGCATTCAAAGCGCGGCGAGAGTTGGACTTATTATATTTTAAATGATTAAACACTGACACGCCGCAAGATGACTGGCAGGAGCAATTAAGAATTATTCAATGCCTTGATCGACTGTGTCGAAATCTGCACACAAACACGGAATTTCATGGAAATTTATTGTCTGTTTGCGAAAGATACGTGGTAACTGTTATGAAACGGCTCTAAAACGCTGCCGTCGACCATGAGGAAGTCCTTTGCCTGGCATGATGCTGAGAGTGTGAACATGATGATGATAATATGAGATGTTCAAAAGAATTTTAATTTAATGATTTTAGACTAAAATCATTAAATTAAAATGGGATGCGAGATCAACGGACGGACGGTTGTAGGGGGGACAAAACCAATAGCTGTCGCGGAAGGTGTTCACCAAGGCTCAGTACTGAGTCCCTTCCTATTTAGCTTGGTTTTGGACACACTAACGGAGCAGCACTCAATTCAGCAGTGTGGACTTTTATATGTATACGCAGACGATGTAGCTATCTGCACTGGACTGAGAGTCGAAATGAGTTACAAGAGGCACTTGTTGCATGGAAACACCAGTTAGGAAATGGGTGACCTGGCGCTGAGTGTTGCGAAAACCCAGTTCATGGTTTTCAATGACCCATACCTGAACCATAGTCCAATACCCATAAATGAACAATTGGTCACCTTGTGCGATCAGTATAAGTATCTGAGCAGTATGATCCACAAGTCTGGTAACATGGAAAGCAACATTCAGCACCGTATAGCTGCAGCGTGGCTTAAATGGCGAGAAGTAACTGGTGTAACACTAACATGCGACAACTGAATGCCTGTGAAACTCAAAGGCTTGATCTATAAGACCATAGTAAGACTAGTCCTAATGTATAGCAGTGAGACGTGGGCAGTCACCCGAAGAAATGTCCATTACCATTCAAGTCGCCGAAATGAAGATGCTGAGGTGGATGGATGTGCGGCGTCACCAGGCTCGATAAAATCAGCAACGAGTAAGAAAAAGAAAGAAAGAAAATATATTTATTTGGCACCAACAGATTAGTACTTACTAAATAACTAAGACTAGATAGATTACAAAAGAACCTAAAACTAATGGCACCAAAATGGTCTCCGCTCAGTATGAGGCGAAGCCGCAATAAGTGCGACACAGCCACTGGTATTCTGCGGAAACCATTACAGAGAAAACGGCATTCGCTAAACCCACGGCTGACAACATAAAATAAAAACTACAGCTAATAATAGCAAAATAACAATAAAATTACAAATCAACAAAACAATAATAAATTACGTGCGAGGAATCACGCAGAGGAGTCACGCAGCGTGACATTGCCTACAAGATGCAGGAGAGTAGGCTGTGATGGTATGGTCATGTGAAGAGGAGACCTCCAGACTACGTTAGGGAATTTGGCGCTAAATCTTTCTATCCCAGGCCGAAGATCCAGAGGCAGGCCTAGGGTAAGATGAAGAGATGTGGTGCTGAGGGACATGGTTGAGTGCCAGTTATCCGAGAAGGATGTCAAGGATAGAGCGAAGTAGAGAAGAAAGATAAGGAAGGCTGTCCCCACCACCATATAGGATTCATAGCCGGGAAGAGAGAGAGAGAGATTTTAGACTAATATGACAATTCCAAAAAAAAATTAAATCAATTTTTGTTTACTACAAAGCATAGGTATCTACTACAGATGTAAAGTGTAATAACTAAGTATGACATGAGGAAGTTTTTTATGATGCTATGAACTTTTTATGGTAATTAGGGTTCCGTACCCAAAGGGTAAAAACGGGACCCTATTACTAAGACTTCGCTGTCTGTCCGTCGCTCTGTCACCGGGCTGTATCTCAAGAGCCGCGATGGCTACAGTTGAAATTTTCACAAATTATGTATTTCTGTTACCGCAATAACAACATTTATACTATAAACAAAATAAATAAATATTTAAGGGGGGGCTCCCATACAAAAAACCCGTTTTTTTTGCTGTTTTGGTACGGAACCCTTTGTGCGTTTTTTTAAGTAAAAGTAGCAAATAGAAAACAAACATTAACATAACATCTGAGGCGGAGTGGCTTACACATCGGTTTTCAAGGTGTCGCCTGCTCCGAGGACTCGGGTTCGATTCCCGGACGGGTCAATGTAGAAAAAGTATTTTTCTAAATTTTGTAGGGTCTTGTGGTACCTTAGTTGTTTCTGGTTTCCAAAATACGAGTGCTTTAACTAGTTATTCAAATACAGTAATATTTCTTAGTGGATAGGTAGCAAATATTTCATTACAGGTAATAAATAGTGGCAAGTAGGTAATAAACAGTGTACATGGTCTCATGTCCATATCTCGTATGGTCCAGCCATTCTGACGGTCCACTGTTATTATTATTACTGTTTTCTGAAAAGACAACGTATCAAACATTGCTTAAATCACATTAATATAACATAACAAACAAATAAGTAGTCTCGGTTTCCATTTCCACTAAATTATGTAGATCTTAGAGTTAAGCCAGATATATGTTTATTTTATGTAGAGTTTAGGAAAATAAATACAAAACACAACATAACCACAAACTTTTATATTAAAGTCCACAGTAGCCTTAAAACTAAAGATTTACAGCCTGCGTCCTCGTCGACCACCCTTCCTGCGGGTCGAGTCTGAGGGCACGGGGGTAACATCCTCAATGCGGCCAATCTTCATACTGGAACGAGCAAGAGCTCGCAGAGCTGACTGGGCTCCAGGACCAGGAGTCTTGGTCTTGTTGCCTCCAGTAGCACGCAGCTTTATGTGGAGAGCAGTGATACCAAGAGTTTTGCATTTTTCTGCTACATCCTGAAATTAAATTCATGTTATCAAATTTTGTGTAACAGCAATAACAATTTTACAGATTTGTTCAGAAAATTGATAGTAATACAATAAACAAAATAAGTTTCTTAAATATAGTAATCCAGTAAGTAAGTAAGTAACAGCCTATAATCATCCCACTGCAAGGAAAAGGCCTCCATCATTGAATTCAAGTTACCACTGCAATGATGGGAACTGGAATAATCACCACGCTTGCCTAATCCACCTAATCAGGTAATATTAATGACAACCATTTGGATCAGCGGTAGTAAACGCTGCTTCTGAGCCATGGGTCGCGGGTTCAATCCCCGCACAGTACAAATATTTGTGTGCATGAACATATCTGTTTGTACTGGTCTGGGTGTTTTCTATGTATTATGAGTATGTGTTTACAAAAAAAAAGTATTTAAGTAAGTTTATCAGTTGTCTAGTACCCCATACGACAGGGTACTTAATAGTACCTTAATTTGGGACTAGATGGCTCTGTGTGGCCCAGTGAGGCCTAGTGTCTTAAATATAAAAAAAAAAGAAAAGTATGTATTACAAAAATATGAACGTAGTTCATAGTATCAGTTGTTCTAAAAATAAAATACCACTTCTGTAAATAGAAAGAATATCTCGAAATGGTAATGATACAAAAACACCATCAAAACATAACCTCAAAATATATATGTAGCAGATGTAAATTTAATACCTGAGCGGCTAACATAGCGGCGTAGGGTGAAGCTTCGTCACGGTCAGCCTTGACTTTCATGCCGCCGGTGACTCTGGCGATGGTCTCCCGACCAGACAAATCGGTGACATGAACGAATGTATCATTGAAAGACGCGAAAATGTGAGCGACTCCAAACACTGTTTCTCCAACCAAGTGCTGGGGACCAAGGGTTACTTGAACCTCCTCTTTCGCAACTTTGTTTTTTCTGGGAGCCATGGTTCAGCCTGAAAACGACAACACTTGAGCACTAATGTAACCTAAATAAATCTAATTAATCCTCGTAGATATAGATTAAAAATTATTCCGACAGATTATCTGATTTATTCTACACAATCTGTACGGCGTATTTCATCAATAACTACACTTTTTCATACACTTTTTACAATATTCAGCGATACCTTTGCTTTTGAAAGCTGTCAAAAACTGGAAAGAAACACCGGATCTCAAAACGTCAATGTTATTGCAAATGTTGCCATTGTATACATGTACGTCATTGGACGTACGTACATACAAGATAAGACAAGAATTTGAGCTAACATTTATGACATTAGTTATCAGTTACTGTTGCTATTCGAGAAGTTGAGATTGAGCTAGAAAAAGTTAATTATTAAACATAATTATTCTATGTTTATGCATTAAACCATATTTATTAATTTCATATAGTCAAAAAAGCTAAATGTAATCGTATGTTTCTCAAAATATTTATTATTTCATAAGTTGTAATAACTGCAATGCAGCGTTCGGTTTTACAAATAATCAATAAATATGAAAACCATTTAGAGGCATAGTTTGAATTCAACAAAATATGAAAAAGATGCGATCCACAAAACTTGAGTTCTCTATTAGAATAGCTACTTTTCGAGACAACGCGTGAAAATAATTTGAAACTATCCCACGGGAACCATACATCTTTATGGGATACCATACAAAGTAGCTTATATTTTATCTCCAATTTTTACCCCGATCGATACAGCAGTTTGGTTATGACTGAAAATCTAACATTTATCAAAAACTTTTACATGAATCGGCTAATTGGTGGGAGGAGAATTGGCGAAGTTCGCGACTTTTGATTGTGATTAATTTTGATTCAGATCGAGCATTCATTAGGTTAAAAACAGGTTTAACCCTTTGATTATTTATCGTTTAACCCGACTATCGGTTCAGTCTTTGAGTATCTAACCAACGGGAGACGCCATTGACAGGCGTACCCCGCTGCCAAAGGTACGAGACCGCCGGTCATACAGGGTGCTGATTTTAATACGAGCGGAATTTATAAAAACAACTCATGGTCACATATGTAACAAGGATCAGGAAGTTCAGGAACTAATAGATACAAAAAAATAAACTGAAATTTTAAGCGAATATTTTGTGTTAAACCCTTTTTTTAAATTTATTTAGGTTAACAAACAGTGAACACAATATATATAGATTAAATAATATTATAATGGTAAGACAGTGTTATTATGTCACCCACAACATCAACCACAATTTAATTACTTAACAGGTATTGAGGTGGTGATGCAATCGAAACCTTATTTTAAATAGGCATACTTACTCCTACTGTACACTCACCGACAGAGAGCTGCCGATACCATCCATTTTAATTATATGTTTTTGATTTGAGATTTGAGTAAAATAACAAAACTATAAAGAAATTTAGTACAGAAACAAAACTGATTAGATTAAAATTATTAAGAAACTAAGTGAAATCCAGAAGAGAGGCTGGCTCCCACCATCAGCTAGTGTATTACAATACTCACAAACTTATACCAATCGGCCTTGCACAATCATCTACAAAATCCATTTGTGTAAAAGAATAATTAATTGTAAACATCAACAGGTATAAAGTTTAAATTAAATATCTTCCCATGTAATGAGAGCAATGATATTAACAACTAATTAATACGAAAGGAAAGACAAAACACAAAGAAAGAGAGTGAAACCCTTACTGCACTGTGGCGTCAGATACTGCAAACTGTTTGCACTGTACGCAAAGCACGCGCGAATCGCGTAGACAAGCGACAGGTACCTACTAACTAGCCGTCATTGCTTGCTTATCTCTCTTTATCTTCCGTCTGCGTTATTCCCGAATGTGTAAGAATGTTCTATAACATCGTTCAAGATTCGTTTAAAAGAGCACTACTTATCTCAATCATTACAATGTATTTAGTTTATGTAGGTATATAATATGTATCTGTTGTATGTATTTTACAAGTAGGTTTATCCTTTTTTTATATATAATTTAATTTGAAGTATATTAGAGTGTAGTTTAAGTAGGTATATTTATCATTAACCATACACACCCGTAAGGGCAACCTGTACGGAAGAGGCGTCAGAAACCTTGGGGACCAAATACCCCCTAAAAGCACTGGTGCAGAATGCAACGGGAAACCACTGCACTATTTTCCCACGAGAGTCATGATGAAAAAGTCGTATAAATGTAAACGTTTGCCGAAATGCGATCCGACTGGCGATCGGCGCCCCGAGTTGTCCGGGAACCAGGGTGTGAAATTGGTTACCGGCCATGAGGGAGCGGGTGACCAGGCGCCCCATGGAAACTATGCTACTGGAAGGACAAAAATCCAATTGCGTAATGATATCCGCATCGGGACGTGGAATGTAAGAGGACTCATTGATGAGGGAAAGCTCCATGTGTTAGATCACGAACTTGAACGATGCAATATTATCATTGCGGGGCTGAGTGAGACACATTGGAAACTTATAAAAGATGCCGTGCACGAATAACAAACCAGCGCAAGATCCAAAAAGAGGCAACATTGGATGTCGACTGATACCTGGAACTTGATCGAGAAGCGTAGAGACCTTAAAGCTAATGGCGCCAAGATACAGGAACTAAACGCCATGAATTCCGTCATACAAGCCGCTTGCCGTCGAGACCGTAATGCAGCGCTACAGTCAATATGTGAAGAGGTTGAACGCCACTCTGAAAAGTTTGAAACAAAAGACTTGCATATGAAAATCAGACTTATAACCCGTCAGTTCAAATCAAAGACTTGGGCTATTGAGAATGCGACCGGAGATACCGTCACAGAGATCAAGGAGATTGTTAGCGCCTGGAAAGACTACTGTACGTCTCTGTACGCTGACACGGCTGCGAACATCACAGCGATTGGCGATGAAACCTCAGAGCAAGAACCAATGCCGTTGAGAGACGAAGTGCGAGCAGCTATCAAACACCTCAAACGGAATAAGGCGGTAGGTGTAGATGAGATCCCGATCGAAACAATAAAAGCCATGGGGGACGTCGGAGTAGACATACTGCACACCATCTGCTGTCGAATATGGATCACTGGAATTTGGCCAAGCGATTGGTCACACTCTATATTCATACCGCTACATAAAAAAGGATCAACAAAAAAGTGCGGTAACTATAGACTGATTTCCCTCATATCCCACGCCAGCAAAATCATGCTACATATTGTCAACACGAGGCTTCAAACTTACCTGTCCCGAGAGATCGCCTCCGAGCAAGCTGGTTTTGTAAAAGGTCGAGGTACAAGAGAACAACTACTCATATTGCGGCAAATTGTGGAAAAAGCTAGAGAATTTAACGACCCTCTTTATGTATGTTTTGTTGACTTCAGAAAAGCCTTCGATACCGTCAAGTGGTCGAAACTGTGGTTGGTCCTGACGGAAATGGGGGTACCGCAACATATTGTACACCTTATCAGGCGCCTGTATGAACATAGCACTGCCGCTGTCCGCATTGACGGTGTTGACTCTGAACGTTTCAAAACACAGGCCGGCGTTAGACAGGGTTGTATATTATCGCCCCTACTGTTTAATATATACATAGAGTACATAATGCGGATAGTTCTCGAAGAGTGGGATAAGGGAATGTCCGTAGGAGGTCGGAAAATATCAAACCTAAGATATGCAGACAGACCAAGTTTGGTCGGTAATTTTGGACTTACGACTAAAGTTCCGCAATATCCAGACAGATTGTAGTTTTTAGGGTGGTACTTTTATTGTTATTAATTATCACTGGAAAAACGAACACCGACTACTCGCCAAAATGAGTAAAAAAATAAAAACCAATAATAGGTGAAAATTAAGGAAAAAAACATAAAAATAATTCTATCTCCTAAACTGAGCAAAATTGTAGATCATACATGGTGGTGATTTGGATACACCTTAATATACAATATAAATTACTCACCGTCACTTGCGTCTACATATTTGAATTGTGTCGTTTCATAAGAAAGCACGGTATATATTTTAAGCATTATGAGGGCACGTCAATCAAACCGTTAAGCCTCAAGCCGCGCAAACGATTATATTCTACCTGCGGCCCGACTTGTATTATACAAGCGCGGTCCGCATAAGGCCGCAAACTGGACGGCCGCGGGTGCGGGCGCGGGCGGCGAGGCTTGTTGCCCGCCCCCCGCGCCGCTGCCCTCCAGAACGGTTAATACAAAATTAAGCATAAATATCAAGTCGCGCGAGCCGCGGCCGTCCAGTTTGCGGCCTTATATGGCTGTAAAGATATATAATCATTTGCCTAACTTTATAAAGGCCCTCCAAAATAATGAATTTGAAATAGAGTTGAAGAAAATATTAATGTCGAAAGCATACTATAATTTAACTTTTCATGGTCACATCACGTAGACTACATTTGTAATAAAGTTGAGATTACTCCTAGGTAAATTTTACCACTTAAGATTTAATGACAAAATTTAATAATTCAATACCATTGACATTTAAATTATGATTTTTGAAATTACTGATTTTTATTTGTTTTTTGTTTTTGACATAGTAGCTCAGTTGACATTATAGTATAATGATAACATAATGACATATTGTGAAATTTTTGTGACCACTGCGCTGACACTGTTTTATTTTTTTTATTTTTTTTTTATTTGATTGTGATTCTGATTGTTAATAAGATAATTTATAATGATAATAATATGTATAATCACGAATACCTTATTGAGGTCATAACATAATTAAATTAACATCTACATGCCTGTCTGTAAAATTATATTATGTAGTGAATAAATGAATATGAATATGAAAATAAGGCACCTAAATTTTAGCTTTGAACGTCAACTCCCCGGCCACCCTGTATAATCAAAGGGTTCAGTTATCGATGGGGTATGGCAACTTTCAATTTAACTCCACATTTTAAATACGGTTCGATTTATTTTGTAAGTAGAAGAAGCCTACATAATATCCTCAGAGCTCAGCGTACGTCGCTACTGCGTCGAGCTCAAAACTGATCGGATGTGGAGAATCAGCGTTATTCGATATGACAACTTCCGGAAGTAGAATACGTCATTGCCAACAGATTCATATTTCCATCGCATTTTTAATGCAGAGCAAAATCGTCGGTTTTAGCGACGTAACATATTGCAAATAAGTGTGAAATATTGTGATAAACTTCTTCTAGTATTAGATAATCTAGTTCAATTTTAATAAGTGAGTGATAAGTCTGTAATTACATTTAATTGTCCATCAAAGTTTATTCTACACGAATGACGTTCTGTCATTCATGTTACTCAACTCAGTAACACATTGTTACTACGTTCTTGGTGTGATCTAGAAAGATAGCAATATTACGGCGATATTGCCCAAGTTAAGCTTTCTACGTCCAGCAGCTCAACTAAACTGCGCAATCTACGCTATCTAAACATTAAGATTTGCAAGTCATAAATGAGAGTTTCTTTGTGAAGATGTGTTGAAGTAATACCTATTCGTAAATTTCAGATTCAATATGTTTATTTTGGATTGGTTTACTGGTGTCCTCGGCTTCCTTGGTAAGTATAATTTGCTCTACTTTATTTCATAAATTTGTGGTTTTTACACGAATTTTACCTCCAAACGTAATGTCAGGTTTATTTGTTATTTCACAGCTATAATTAGAATAAATTGACAGTCATCATTACTATCAAATCCAGTTTATGGTTTATTAGTATCTTGGTTATTTACTTTTCTGTTCTGATTGCAAATCATGATTATCTGAGTCAATTAAACATCAGATTAATTATTACTTAATTAGTATTTGTTTAAGTTTACCACCCTGTCACCACACTGCATCATCAACAGCCCATAAGACAAACCAATATCCTTGTAAGACCTAATGGTCGTAGGAACAAAAATTTTAGAGTCAGTAAGACCGGGGCTTATAAAATAGCAAATTACAAGTAACGCCGGACGTGGATGCGAAGGAATAAAATTTAAGTTCGAAAAGTCGCACCTAATGAAAAAGTATTGGCATATTTCTGGCGACAGATGTTCAAGTTTTGTAGTTGTTGAATGTTTTGCTAGTAAAAAAAGAATGTCACATAAAAAAATTACATTTCCGGTGGTAGGATGGTGTGCACGAGATGACTGGGTAAATTAATTATTTATTTTCAATTAGTAAACATTTGCACAATTGCGAAACCAGTTACAATAGTGTTATTTAAAATACTGGAGAATATAATGAAATGTTGATTTCACAGATTTTTCTCAACTTTGTGATAATTTTAATCGATTGAAAAATTACCGTTCCTTTCAAAGAACCATTCGGTTTTAATTAATTTAATATACTTAAAAATAATATTATTTTATTCCTTCAACCTGCATATTTGCCAATCATGAGTAAAGATTACAAAGAGATACATTAGTTTCGTTTTTTTTTTATAAAAATAATGATTTCTCGATTTTTAAATGTTATTATTTTAATAATTTATCCAATTTTCAAAAGTACAACTTCTACATCATAATAATAATAAAAGCCGACTGTTCCTCTCCATGCACCAAATTTTAATATCAAATTAAAAAGGAACTGCTACACTGAAATAAATTATTATACTCCTGTACAAATACACAAACCAGTTTTACTGAATTATGATAGTATTAACGGCAGTATTTCAATTTGTCGTGTTTTATCAGTATTTTAACTTTTCACTAAATATAGTCAGTAACGCCGATTGCCTTTTGAAAAAACAAAAAAAAGAATAGTTTCTATACTAAGTTATTTATTGCTCCTGTTGATATGACTTTGATGCAATATCTCTAACTTGGCGAAATTGTTAATTGAAGTGCTCAGCGTGACTGACTATAAAAAGTTAGTCTCACTTATAACTCTAAGCAATTATGCTCCCGGTCTTACGAGGTTATTATAAGTAATGTTCATAAGCCACTTAAAAAAATATTCTTAATATGACGCATATTATACTCCAATTTTAATCACAAATAAGTATACAATATTTACAATTCAAAACTACACATTTATTTTTAATTTTTTTTCTAATTGTCATGGCATTGACTGGTGATAACACTGTTATACATTAAAATGTTTTATGCAGTGACAATGTTATTATAATACTTAGAATAACAACAATACTATCAACTTTAATTGAGTGTATAGTGCCATTCAAAAAAATTGATGAAACCATTCCTCTAAAGATTCATTAAGATGTATATTATTGTATTCTCCCATCCAAAATATTGGAAAAAACGATCAGAAGTAAATTCGAGGCCAACTAGAGCAAGAATTATGAACAGATACCATCCTCCTTGTCATAAACAAATATACAAGAAAAATATTTTTAATATGTGTATTGTGTTGTTTATTAAATTACCGTTACTGTATCACCGCTTTTATAATGTCAAAGAATTTCTTGAAAATAAAGATATAAAAAAAATCGGTTAATAATGAAGTGTCATAATTCTAAGTTTCATGTTTGGTCAACTCAATTTTATTCATTTTAATTTAAGGTTTGTGGAAGAAATCAGGTAAACTATTATTCTTGGGCCTAGACAATGCAGGCAAGACTACTCTTCTGCACATGTTAAAAGATGACAGATTAGCACAGCATGTGCCAACATTGCATCCCAGTGAGTATCATTATGTTAATTTAAAATAACCTAGGTATAACCTTTATAAACCTTGTGTTTACCCAATTTCAACAAAATTGATTCTGTAGTTTAGGTGTGAAAGAATAACAGATAGACAGACAGACAGTTACTCTCACATTTATTATATTTTTAAGGATTTTGGATATTATGATTTAATGCACAACTTAATCACAACATACATTATGTGATAACCACATTAGGAACCAGTAAAAATATGTCTCCAGAATTAATTAATTGTATGTTATTGTTAACTTGGCTCAGTTTATTATGGATAATAAATAGAAAAGGCAGTGTTTGTTTGTTAATTTTAAATCTCTGATTAATTAAACCTTCATTAACAAATGTTGATATGTTGCAGAACTAGTAAACAAACTTTTTGAATATATAAAAGATAATTATTAAGTATGTATTATGACAAAAAAGACACTAAATTAAAACCTCTTCTTACTAAAGTAGGGTAAAGAAGTTTTGTATTGAACTATTTTTAAAGTATTAATTTTATTCTTCAGCATCGGAGGAGCTGTCTATAGGCAGTATGCGTTTTACGACGTTTGACTTGGGCGGGCATCAGCAAGCGCGGCGCGTGTGGCGTGACTACTTCCCCGCCGTGGACGCGATCGTTTTTCTCGTGGACGCATGCGACCGCCCGCGTCTACCCGAGTCCAAGGCCGAGCTGGACTCACTCCTAACCGATGAGACTCTCAGCAACTGCCCCGTGCTTATTCTCGGCAACAAGATTGACAAACCCGGTGCAGCTAGTGAAGATGAGTTGCGACAGTTCTTCAACCTTTATCAACAAACCACTGGAAAGGTATGTCTAATTTGATTATACATATTATGCATGGTAATGTGGACAACATAACTATATAACTTATTCAAATTAATTCAAAATGATGGTAGTTGTAAATGTCAAGTTTTGTTCAATGACATACTGTATATAGTTTTTTCTACCATTTTTATTAGATTCTTTGCTGCATGCAAAAAGTTTTGTAGGGTTCCGTACCTCAAAAATAAAAACCGAACCCTTATAAGTGGATTTTCTGTCTATCAAGGAATTATTATTGTATTTTCTGATCTTTAAAATGTTTTTATGCAAAGGATGCATTGCTTAAACTAGCTATTGCCCGAGACTTCTTATGCAAGAAATTTTAAATATGAAACTACTGCAGACTTTGTATCAGGAAGTAAAAAGTAGCTTATGTGTTATTTCAGCCTATATTCTACCTTAGTAATAAATAAATAAATAAATAAATGTGGACAACATCATATACATTGTTCTGATTCCAATTTGAATAACTATTAAAAGCATTCGTATTTTGGAAACCAGAAACAACGAAGGTACCACAAACACCCAGACCCGAGAAAATGTAGATAAAACTAATTTTTTCTACATTGACCCGTCCGGGAATCAAACCCGGGACCTCGGAGCAGGCGACACCTTGAAAACCGGTGTGTACGCCACTCCGCCAAGGAGGTCGTCTATCGTCAGTAAGATATTAGGAAGATCAGTAAGATTGGAGTCTCAGTCACTTCTTCCTTCCTTACTTTCCTATAAATAGTTTTTACCTTTAAATATTGATTCAGTTGCGTTATTGTAAATTGCAGGGTAAAGTATCCCGATCAGAACTGCCTGGACGGCCCCTGGAGTTGTTCATGTGCTCGGTGCTGAAGCGACAGGGCTACGGCGAGGGCTTCCGCTGGCTCGCGCAGTACATCGACTGAGCGCCGCGCCCGCCTCGCTACACGCATGCTTGCCTATTCTCTTAACGTAGCTGCGTATGCTCTCGGTATCGTGATCTTTCCAGTTATACTTTCCATTTTAATCTTTTTCATAGATATTATATTCAGCATATTATGTGAATGCTTGATGAATATGTTTATAATATTCCATAGAAAAACTCAAATTCTACTAATAAGTAGTTAACACCTGTCTTAGATTAGGCAATTTACTGTCAGAACAAAGCTGGGGTTTTTGGAGACTATAACACATTACTAGGTTTCTCATCTTTCAGTTTACTGACTACTTACATAAAATTTGTAGCAAGAAAACTTTCAAAATGTTAAACTTCTTTCTGATACTGTGTGTAATTCTATTCTTATTATCCGTAAGAGAACCATAAGCAGCTACGTCAATAGATGTGTGTGTTTGTAATGCATTCTGAGCAGCCTCCCTCGCTTACTAGTAATGTTTTACTAGGTCCCTTGACTTAACTTTTAAGTACCAAATCTTCCTAAAGTTTTAACTTCTAAGACCTACTTTACAAATGAATACGTGTCACAGGCAGGGGTATCGTAATTTTGTTCCAAGTTATCTTTTATATTACTGAAGATTGAGGGGTTAAAATGATTTATATAATTATATTAAAAGTAGTTTGTATTAGTCAAGATATTTGGAATGAGATCACCTTTATATTTGGTTTGTAAATAAAAACTTTCAATTGGACACAATGTATTTAGTTATTTTAGAAATAACCCTGCAAACTGACGTTCTTGAAATATGTTATTGATAAAGTACAAAGCATTTTTATAGAAGTTTTAGAAATATCTGACTAGAAGCCAAAATCATTACTAGTTAGCGAGTTCGCGCGGTACCATTATCTTGGCTACAAATAGCTCATAGCTGTAATGTCAGTGACTTTTGTTTGGCTGTCAAACGTTTAAACAATCTTAATTTTAAAAAGGGTTAAATCGTTTTTGGGGTTTATATTCTCGGAATATGTTCCTTCTCTTCTTTAGGTTTTGAAAACCAGATAAATTTGTGTCAATATAAATGAGGTAATGGTGCGAAGCATTAGGTATGGATTTATGTATTCCATGGCCCGTTATAGGATTTCTTGTACAGAAACCAGAAATATGCAGGCAGTAACGAAATATTTGATAAAAGTGTTGTTATCATTAATCTCCAGAAGTTGAAATGTAATATGGGCCTCATAGAGATGACGATGCACGCTGATAAAATGATTCATGTATGAAACCTTCAATATTTATTTTATTTTCATTCCATCTTTATTGAATAATAAAGAGCTTTGACTCTTCTTTGTTGAATTTAGTAGCACTTGTGTTATATGATTCTGAAATAACGATTTATTTTTGCTCATTAAGTCAATCGTTTATGATGTTTTAGCGGATTGTTCAGTAAAATAAGATTTGGTACACGGCTAGTCTGTTACAAAATATAAAATGTTTTAAAAAACGAGTATGAAGTTCAGAAAAACGTTTCTTCTATGACTTATAATAAATATCTACTCAATACATTTATTGTTAAGTCACGACACACATGGGGTAACAGAAAACACTATTGTTTTTCAATAATGTCTTAAAGTTTTGTGTAATAAATAGGACATCTACTCGTCACGTATCTAGACACTAGTGTCGTACATATTGTTGGTTTATCGCAATTCAAAATACAGCTGTTATTTGGTCTTAACACGACAAAATATTTTTTAATCATTATATTCATAACGTATTCTTTTTTTATCTATTTATGGTTTACGTACCAGTTTGTACATGTGGGGTTGTTTGAAGTTTTGAACTTAAATGGTGACGAGCCGTTTCCATATATTTGTTGCGATATTGCGATCAAGAGCCTGCTGGTTCTCCAGCTTTACTTACAATTAGACAATGTTATTTTGGTATATTATTTGCAGTATAAGTAAAAGAAAACAATATTTGTAATAAAATTTATATGAAATAAGTCTTGTTTTATTGATAGAAATCAATAGTCTATCTCTGTTTTGCATGTCGCCTTTTGATCCTTGTTCGGTAAATATTAATGATGGTCTTTTAATAATATTGAACATTAAATGCCCTTCGGAGCATAATGTGTCATACGATGATTTTTACTGATTTTATACCGGTATGAGTAAAGAATGGCCACGTTCTAGGTAATTGGTAATACTGCATTTTTTGTTCATTTCTGTTTACATTGAATTTGTCTAAGGCTACATTAGGCTGCCCGCCCACGTCAGACTTTTTGTAGGACCGATAATCGGGCCGATTTTTCTAAAGTAGGCAGCAGCATACACAATAATGACCAATTTTTTGTAGGACGTGTGCGTTGCTCCATTGCTATCAGTACGTTCTATTTTTCTCCTACGAAAAATCGGTCACTGATTATCGGACGTGTGTGAGCAGCCTTATGCTCCGAAACGCCTTTGTGTGCTCACAGCTGCCGGTAGTGATTCATCTGTTCTGGACGGTATGTCAAACGCACATGAGATGGGAAGTTGGGTCGTGCTTTATCTAAATTCTATTCTAGACTACCGTTTTAAGGAGAAGAATACGGACCAAGATAAGTTCGAATATAAATTTGACGCAGCTATCGCCTAAACAAGCCATGGGATTGTCATCTGAATTTTTTTCCAGTTCGTGAATAGAACTACAATCAGGTCAATAAGAAGGTGTTGAGCAGTTTCTTAACTTGAAAGTGAAATCTCACTTGCACGTTGGCTGCGGATTTTTCGTAAATACCTAGGTAACACTGAAAATGTTTAGAAAATGAAAAACTGCTTAATGTAGAAAGTTGCCAATACTTTTATTTGTATTCGATGGAACTACTGAGAAAAGCAGTGGGCCCATTCTTTCTTAAGGGATTTTTCTATGGCATTTTCGTACGCTTTCACAGCATCGTAAAGCGAATACCTCGAATTTTATCTTTAGTTCTTGGGAATAAATGAAAGTCGCAGGGCGCCAGGTCAGGACTGTATGGCGGATGACTCATTATCTCGATACCTGCCATAGTCAAATATTCAACAGTCCGTTTTGCCGAGTGCACTGAAGCATTGTCGTGGTGAAGGAGGATCCTGCTTCGAGGGCGCTGCTGTCGAATTTTTTCCAAGACAACAGGCAAACAGCGATTGACATACCAGTCTGCAGTAACTGTCCTTCCATCTTCTAGCACAGCTGTCGCGAAATGACCTTTCCGACCAAAGAATGAGGCAATCATCTTTTTTTCCTTGACTTCTTCCTTTCTTTACCTTAGTTCTAAACATTTGCCGCCCGCCGCGTGTGTGACGATCCGTCGCCCGCGCCCGCGCTCCGTCGATCGCGCCTGCGCTCCTCATACTATTTTTCATCATAGATACGCGAGCGTGCGCCCCCGCGCGGGTTTTAGCGTTCGCCCTAAAACACGGACTTCCAACCGCAAAGCGTGTGCGGGCCGCACTCGCTTCGAGCGAATATGTCGTCCCAAACGGCTGGGCGGCCGAAACACGCAAAACGAGACAAATTGATTACACAAAAACGTGTGCGGTCGCGCCAGGTATGTGTTCTCGGCGCATAATTGTATGGAAATTCACCAAACACAGACGATGTATAAAGCAGCCCTAGCGTCAATTGATAAAACCACGCATTTTAAACTCGTTTCAGAAGCCAACGTGTCAATTTAATAATTGCAAAGGGAATTTAAAAATACAAATTATCATTCTTTTTAGAAGACAGATATTACAAGATTAACATAAATAATCAATAGTGTATGTAAAGTAGTTTATTTGGTGTGCGTTACACCAGCGGAAAAGTATTGAATTTCTTGATGTATGCTGTGGGTACAGATCCCTACACAATTTGTAAGAAATTAAACAACGATATTGATTGTTTTTTAATAATGTACGTGTTAATAACAGATAGAATATATTGTTATAATAATGGTATTAGGTACTTAACTTTCCTTAAATTATTTATTGTACCTACACATGAATAAAGTTATAGGTACACATGAAATGTTTTATTATGACAAACTGTGTACATTTGTGTGCGCGACTGTATCCATAACGCTGTCAGTTTCAGAAGGGTAACAGTAAGTATTGCGCGGCCGCTTTTTGATAGTCGTGTAAACTTGGTCGGTTTATCACGGTTTTGCGCGTCGCAATGGGGGCTATCGCTAGTAAATTTGCCACTAGAGGCGCTAGTGTCGCGTGAGGTCCAATATCATTCACTTTGTACTGGTTTTAGCGGAATTTGTTGCATAAATTATAATTTCTTTAATTTACCTGCTGGAAAGTGATCTCCTTCGTAAAATATAGCAAATATGGATTATTTGGCGATTAATGTGAACGCTTTAAAAGCGGAATTAAGAAAAAGCGCAAAAATAGGCGGCCTCAAGAGCATCTATTTCAGAATTTAGTTTGTTGATATCAAGATAGTTATTTATAATCAATATAACCTTAATTAGATTCAAGATATAACACTTTGTTTCGGCGCCAATCGCCTTTGACAGCTATAACTCCGGACCTCAGTCTACAGTAGCGCCAACTGGTGAGCAAAGAAACGGTAGTCCCCATTGTTTCTTATTTTAACTTCATAATTAATAGGTATATTTTGCTGCAATTTTGCAGGTGGATGACTGAAGGAACAGTAATTATTGGTATATCTGAATTCTTGGCTATCCATACCAAAATCGTTCAATCTAAGATCAAAATTCATAATTATGCATCTCTTATTAGTTATTGGCTTACAGTAGGCCAACGAGACCTAACTATACGTTGCAGACGATCAAGAGCTATGCATCACTGTCAATAATTAATCTCTATGACTCCTATTTACAGTGCTAGGGCAATGGCCCTATAATGATAGTTTATTTTATTTTGTATCTTCTAACAGGTGCCTTTATTAAAATTCTGTTTTTGCTCAAATCACGCACAAATTCATCAAATCGTGCGTAAAAAAAATGAAGTTAGTGCGTTTTTCCGTTCTTGATACCTATATAGAAACTATGCAAACGTTACTCCAGCGGCATTTTGCATAACTTCAAAACCTTGAGGCGCACAAATTTAAGATAAACACGCACATTTACAGCACGTTATGCTCTAATTCCCTGGCTAACCTGTTTTCCAGAAAAGTCTTTAGAAAAAAAAGGTGCCTCTAGGGTAACGTTACCCCAGCGGAAAGTGTTTTTGCGAATATCTCCATAGGGGTTACATGCACAAATTCAAAATTTCGTGCACAATTACACGAGCTGACACTCTAATTATGTGTGGTTAAAGTCAAGAAATTCAATACTTTTAAAATAATGTTCTTCAATTTCTTCAGGTCTGTCTGTTCGTCTGTATGAATATTTTGCTATGATTTATCTTTCACATACCTACTCCAGCTCCCCGCGCATACCTAGGCGCGGTGTTGATCTGACTTCTATTTCTATTCTATAAATAGCTTTGTAGCTATATTTTTCTATTTTTATAAATAGTAAATGATGTAAGTAATAGGTAATGATATTGAATTTGTTTAAGGCTTCAAGGTTCATTAAAATAAAAACCATTAAATTTCACATTTTATTTTAATCATATATTAATATTTTCAGATAAATAAATAGTTTTAGTTACTATTTTAGAATATACATACTATACTTTTCTACGATAAACACATCTTATATTACACACAACATCGAAAATTTTAAAGTACATTAGTATCTATTTTGTGATACATATATATTTGTATAAAACAAAATTACAAATACGTGATATTTCTATCTTATATAATTATTGCACTCTAATGGGTGTTTTGGTGAAGGCCGCTCTCGAGGCGGGTTGAATATTGTGGAGTTGTTTAACACAGTAAATGTTGTCTAAAATAACCTTCATACTATATTATATAAACAGTTATAACAATGATATCACACAAACTGTGTTTCCCAAGTCAACCGTGCGTTGAGGCTTGAGGCTGCTTGTCGCGACGACCACGGAAATGTTAGCATCTGAACTAGTTCACAGTTTAGCTAAACTTCATGAATGAGATCAATAGTTTTGAAAACACGGCTCCATGAGCACTCTATAATAAAATACCTATATAATTTTCTCGTTACTCTTTACAATTTACCAAAAATGTAAAATTTTCCCTATGATTAAAATGTCTTTTAAAGCATCGTTAATTATAAAAGTGTTTAAGAAAGTCAGTTTTCTATTAAAATTTACACGATAAAATCAGAACTGTAAAAAACTATACAGACTTGTTTACAAAAATTTCACAAAAATTATGCTTATCGAACACGACAATTTCGTTTATGATCAGTCAGAAAAAAACGCCGAATTCGAAAGAGACAACAAATATTACACGACACAACAAACCGACGCGCGACGTCCCGGTCTCGAGTCATATGCCACCAACTAAACCAAACCAAACGAAAGAAACAGAAAATTGTGACCACTCGTTATATAATAATCAGAAGTTAAATTAAAAGAAATATAACGATTTTTAGTGGCATAAGACACGGAAACAGTGTGAATCCCCCATGCACTGCACTGTTTATGCATTAAGTATATACCCTACGCGTAACGATAGCAATTGTACGAATACAAACTGCAACATAACAGATTTAAGTATGAAGTCTATACAAGGGAGTTAACAACTAAGGGAGACGGCGGCGGTAGCTTCTCTGGACTTGAATCACATTGTAGTTTTTAAACGAATGTGAGTCGGGACCTGGAAAGCTAAGCTGGGCCACAAAAGCAGTGTGTATGCAGAGTGATCGTAATCGTGCTACGCTCGCGTAGGCATCGCATTCACGTGGCAATCGAGGGACTACAAAATGTGTCGCTCAGCGCGTGGCCCCACATGATCACGTCGCGCGCTCCCGCTCTGCATCGCTGCGCTCGGCGTGCGCGTGGGGCGGCGGGCCGGACGGGCGCGGCGGCGGCGGCGGCGGCGGGCGCGGCGGCGGCGCGGGCGCGGGGCGCGCGCGCGGGCGGCGCTACAAGGCGGTCTTGAGGCGGATCTTCTTGAGGTGCGAGGGCGAGGGGTTGGGGAAGGGGCGGCGCTTGGCGCCGGGCGGCAGCGGCTCGGGCGGCGCGAGCTCGTCCCAGGCGGCGCCCAGGTCGTCGGACGAGGAGGAGGCGGGGGCGCGGCGGGGCGCGGCGCGCACGGAGCGCGAGAAGCTGCGCTTGCTCAGCTTGGCGGAGGCGAGCGAGGCGCGCGGGCTCTCCGCGTCGTCGGCCGAGCGGCGGCTCGCCTTCGCCTTGACGACCCCGCCGACCTGCGTCTTGCTCGAGTTCGGCTTCCGGATCGCGAGGACGTTCCTCCGCTTCGTGGCGAGCGTCCGCGGCTTGGGCTCGCTGTCGGCGAGGTAGCGCGTGCGCGAGGGCGCCTTGACCGGCTCGTTCTTCTTGGCGAACTTCAAGCTGACGTTGATGATGTCGTGCCCGGAGCGCGGCGCGAGCACGGGCGGGCTGCGGCGGCGCTCGTCGGGCCGCGCGTAGGCGTACGCGTTCTCCTTGCGCTCGTCCGTCACCTTGCCCTTGGAGCGCGCGTACAGCGGCGCGCGCGTCGGCGACGACGTCTTCGGTCGCAGGCGAGACATCGTCAGCTGAAACGAGACCGAGTTGCAGCTGATGGGAACTTGCCGTGAGATCTAACGACTAAAGCCAAATTCACCTGTACCGTCAATGTAGCGAACGGTGCAACAAAACTCCCAATCTGGTTAAATGTCCAATAAAAAAGTGACTCGAACCTGACATAAAAACGACTTTCGTTGCATCGTTTTATTAAATCCCCGAAGCGGTTCATTAGCCTTTACGAAAATAAAATAACAGCACGTTACAAGAGTTTTTATATGGAATTATAAACTTGCAATTAATTATGTACTTTATTTTCAGTGCTAAATAAAGAAAATTTTGTTTGTGGCTGACTAATCTAGAACTAAAACCATATTAGTACGTTCTAATGTAGTATGTATGATGTTATTGAGTCGACGCGGACAACACGATTCACTCATGGTTTCTTACCCCGACTATTACGTACTAAAAGTACTGGTGTTTTATTAGTGGAAATCACTGAAAATTAAAGAAATTTGTTAAATATCAAAAGAATATAGAAGTGTAGGTACACACCGTCATGTTTGTCGTAGAAACGATGTAAAGTAGTTATATGAAACAGAAAACAACTTGTTAGTTATTTTGTTTCATAAATTACAGAATTTATTTAGTAGATTTATATGTGACTTCTATCATTTGAAATTTGAATTGGACAAGTGTGTAATAAAAGTGTGATGCTACGGGTTGTTAGGTATTCTCTCTCTCTATCTATTTCTATTAATAAATTGTTGAAATAGATTGTTGAAAGTGGTTTTTATTTATGAGAACAGCCTGTATTTCCATCGTTCTAGCTGTCAACCTATATGCGTTAACAAAGCAATAAACACTTAATTATTGTAATACACACTGTATTACAATAATTAAGTGTTTATTGCTTCGACTAGCTATTTTAGAACGAAAATCAATTTTTATAAAGGCTTCATCCTTTTAATCTTAATAAGGACGGTAATATCAGTCGATTTTCAATTTTCAATTTTAGACTTTCATAGTATAAGGCATGATTTTTAAATACATAATTGAGCCCTCTTCGATTTATATTTTGTGACGTGTTTAGAGATGCAGCTTGCTTTGTGACGTGTGTGGAGACGTAGTCTGTTTTGTATCGTGTGTAGTGATGTAGGCCGTTTTGTGACATGTGTACATGGAGGCTAGAAGAAAGGAGAACCACATCATGTATGGGGGAAAAGATGAAAAAGTGTCCACCTGTAAAAAAAAAAATACAGGTGGTGCTAGTTTAGTTAGTGGAAACGATATGAATATAGCGGTTATTATTTTTTTCGACAGTAAAATATGAGTACGTACGTATAATAAATTTTTACCAATTACTTTGATACTGAAGTTAAAATCTATGTTTTATTTTATGTTAAAAATATGATATTTTAAATATAATTTTATATTGTACCTATTGTTGATAATAAATTATAATTTTTTGCCTGTTATACGCGTTTTGATGAGTTTTTTATTTAGATTATAATTATGAAATCCTTGTACCTATCAAAACATTACTTTAAAAATTTGTAGCACAATTTTTGAAATCTTTCCATTTGTAGTAGTAGTAGATGGTTCTCCTTTCTTCTAGTCTCCATGCATGTGTAGAGACGAAGCGTGTTTCGTGACGTCTGTAGATACGCAGCCTGTTTTGTGACGTGTGTAGAGACGCAGCCTGTTTTGTGACGTGTGTAGATGCGGCCTGTTGCGTTGAGAAGCAGCCTGTTTTATGACGTGTATAGAGACGATGTCTGTTTTGTGACGTGTGAAAAGACGCAGCATGTTTTGTAAAGAGTGTAGAGATTAGACGTAGCCTGTTCGTAACGTGTATAGAGAGTAGACGAAGCATGTTTTGTGACGTATATAGACACGCAGTTTGTTTTGAATCGCGTGTAGAGATGCAGCCTGTTGTGTTGAGAAGCAGCCTGTTATGTCACGTGTATAGTGTGTAGAGATGCAGCCAGTTTGTGTCGTGTGTCATGTGTAGTGGTGTTGGTTACCTGCGGGCGCATGGTGCGCGAGTGCGCGCGCAGCCACTCGCGCACGGCGGCGAGGTTGCGGTGCTCGGAGCACGGGATGCGCGAGTTAGGGTGCGCGCCCGTCAGGTCCAGGATCGACGCGCCCAGCGACCGCCCCACCTGTTCACGACTTAACTATACTACTGCTACTTGAGTCATTATGTTACTGATAACTTTTTCATCATCTTCAAAATTTTTTATAAGCGTCCAGAATCGTATTTTGAGCCCATTTATGCAGTAAAAAATGTTAATCAAGTTTTCAACAGAAAATATTTTTCGCAATATACATAGTTTTCAATTTTTACGGTCCTAAGCCTGGTAAGGTATGAAGGGGAAATCAAAAACTTATGGATAGTATCGTAATGAATGAATGAGATGCGCATCGCGTAAGAAAAGTGTTGCTAGGAGGCCGTATCAAAAATTTTATAATTTTGGCGGACATTTTCCAAGTGCTTTATCTTGATATTTTTGTACTGGGCAATACCAAAAGAAAAATACGTCATTTGTTTCTTGTCTCGTAGATTGCTATATTAAAATTTGAAAGGTGTTTAAAAATTTGAACCTGTCTGTATAGAAGATATGTATCTTACTAATCTTACTTATTAGGTACCTACTAATATTATAAATGTGATGGTTTATATAATAATAATTACATGACGTCGGATGTGTTGCTATTGTAATAACAAGTTAAATCATTATTGCATATAAATAGTAAAGACAATAATTGAGGGCCAATCATATTAGGCAATGTTGCACAGCAGGACGTGATGTGTTACACGACATCAACGCAACACAAAAAAGAAGCCAGCATCTATATCGGCGAAAATTTCTCTAGATCGAGTTAGTCCCGCGTGACACGGTTGAAAAACCAAGATAATTAGAAAAAATATATATTTAATTTACTAAACTATCAAAATAAGTACTGCTTTTAAACTCTCTACTGTAACTAATAAACACAACCTCTCCCACAAACTATTTCTACCATAATTGACAATATTGGACTCAATTGATTGATGACGAGCCGCACAGGGTAGCCGCACACAGTGTAGTGATTGGTGATAAAATATAATAACTACGACATTTATAATCTGTATCTCATGTCAAACGATTCACCAATCACAGTGTGTTACGTCGTACGTGGGTAACCTCAATGTAAACAATACAGTGTGTGATACTTTTACGACTAAAATTGCTTTTAAAACAGGAAAAATTGATGATTTGGTATATTTAAGTACATAATATACAATGTAACAAATTTCAGATTTAAACATGTTATGTACGTATTTGCAAGCTTTCGATTGTAATAAATAAGAATACAATTATAAATGTTTTTTTTTGTTTAAATATAACAGCTGCCATGGAAAACGCATAATTGGAAGAAATATTATATTTCAAGCGGAATATTTCACAATAATATCAAATGAAGTAAAACATTTTGTACACGACTGTACCTCCGTAGAAATGTAGGGAAAATATTTTTTTTTATTTTAAATTAAATCAGCTTAAATTTATATTCGCTTCAGACGACTATTTCATGACTATTTTTTGGCACAAACTTGAAACCGAAATTCGTAGGCGTTTAGGAGAAATTTGAAGTTTTCAAATGTTCAAGCCATAATCCTCACAAGGGGAACCTTTATATCTCTGGAATCTCTTATGGACTGTTTCTGAGATTTGGCATGTAGTTAAGAATATTTCATGACTATTTTTTTAAACCTTAACCAATTCGATAGACTTTACCGTTTGCTTGCACCAAAAGTAAGGATTACAGCTTGACGTTCAAGCCATAATCCTCACTAACCTATAGCTATAGCGCCGAAACTAAAATGCAACTCGACGACCTCCGTGGCGGAGTGGCGTACACACCGGTTTTCAAGGTGTCGCCTGCTCCGAGGTCCCGGGTTCGATTCCCGGACGGGTCAATGTAGAAAAAATGTGTTTTTCTACATTTTCTCGGGTCTGGGTGTTTGTGGTACCTTCGTTGTTTCTGGTTTCCAAAATACGAATGCTTTAAATAGTTATTCAAATTGGGATCAGAACAATGTATGTGATGTTGTCCACATTTATTTATTTATTTATTTATTTATAACTATTTTCTGTACTTGTACGACTATTTATGACTATTTCAGGACTATTTTTTAGCATTGTCAAAATTCGTTTTCATTGAGATTTCAAATATGAGAATTCCAGCTTGAAGCACACAAGGCTCGGTTACCAGTTTAGACATTATTAGATGCCGCATGGTTATTATTCATAGCCCGAGGCCGAACTCAAAATCGCCTCTTCGTTCTTTATTAAGAACCGAGTCGATGTATGACGAATATTTTTAGTTGGAATAGTTCTGATCATTTGACTGGATACAAAGTGTAAAAAATATTTTTTATAAATTTTCTATTCATTTTCAGGTTACTTTCAGGTTAACTGATCTCTTATCATTTTATTAACCATTTCATGACATTTCGAATTATAATTACATATATTGTACCTAACTAAAGCGGGATGAGCGCTGCAATGGTTAACGAGAGGGCGAGAGGCGTAGAGCCGATGTGTGATATAAAATAAACAATGCGTATGATAATGGCAAGAAAATACGGAGGCCTAAAAGCTCGTATTTAGCATAGTGCTATTACATGATTCAATTTGTAGATCAAAATATGGATCTTAACTACATAGGAATTGCTGTGGTAGAGTACGGGATTACACATATGTGCACTTCTCGACGAATAAGAGTGATTTTAAATGCAGTACCTACACCAAGAAGGGGTATACATATTTTGCTGTATATCAGATAAATTTTCTCATTTTGATAAGAAAAGATCACCTTACAGTGTGGTGCCATCCTTAATTCTAATGGAGGTGCATGGTGTCAAAGGAGGCGATCAAATGACTCTTTTCACCAACAATTGGCCATACTGCTGCAAAGCGAAGCTATTTTGGGAAAATCCCTCTTTCGGAAGATTTAAATCCAGCAGGGGTTTGGTGTAGGCTGGTGATGAATAATCTATTTTTATTTATTAATAATATCTATATTTCAGTTTTCTTATGTCCAATTAAATTTATATATATTACTGATCCTATTTACCTACCTCATTTAAATTTACGTGGTGCTATTATGTGCGCTATAAAATCAATTAACAATAACACAAAAACCATAACTGTTGTGATAAGCAATGCAAAAAACCTGGAGTTTTTTAAATGCCAATTATTGAAACCTCATTATGAAGTATTGTTGAGTAAATTTATTATAATTTAGTACATAATTCATAAATTAATAAAATTGGAAAGCATTGAAAAGGTAAAAAAACTAAGCTACTGAAAGTATGTACATTGTATTGTGGTATCTGTGGTTTGGACAAACCTCGACCGGGGAAATCTCGCGGAAAACCTCCAGATTCTTTTTCCGACCGTGTCTTACCTGAAAGCCGTTCGGGATTGCTAAATTGTATTTAAGTTGCTGTAAGAGCTTAATATAACTAAATTATTAAGAAAGATTATCGTTCGATTGAGTATATTTTTTTCAAGTCCTCATTCCTGTCTAATGATTCCGAAGCAAATAATAAACATCCTTATATGATAAGTAATAAGTTGTAATAAGTTTCAGATGCTATATTTTTCAAGACGTGCTTGTAAAAGAAAAGTATATTTTGTAGAACATATTTATTCATATATTTTTGGATACCATGTAGGCTAATCTATGGCGTCTTGCTGAACTGCAGCAATTATTTTCTGTACAGTATTTACGCTTGTGACGAATCTCATGTTACTGCATCTACTGTCTATAATTACACAATCTATGTTAACACCGTTTAAGATACACATAACAAAAAAATGTGATGAAAATTATCTCGAATCATTAATATTAGTTGGTGATAATAACCATAACCAATAACTTTTTCTGTTTCCTGTGACTAGCGACATCATAAAAGTGAAAAATAATAATTGCTGAAATCACATAACTTATCAGGTCAAAAATATTTATGACGGATGATTTCAGTCTAACAGAAAGGCTCGGCCCTTTTCTGATAAACCGATCGACCAAAGCATACACATACAATCACAAACGTATAAATTTCTTGCCTCGTTACCAAGGCACGATCGTGAACGAGGCAAGAAATTACTCGAGTAGGTTGTGACACTTCACGTAATTTGTCAATGGTACCGTACAACTAAAGTGGTGCGAATCTACTAAAGTCTACTTTCTAATTTCGTGTACAATACTTACACTTACTCTATAGGTTTATAATAAGTAAGGTATTCGACACCAAATTTTGCAACCCAGAGAGACTAATCTGTACGCCTATATAACGGTTCTGGTATAATAGCCAGTCTCCTTTTTATAATATTTATATACGATAGATATCAATGACCAACTTTAGCATAGGAGACACACTTAAAATCCATTTCAGAACAGAATCTTTTTTCTTTCTTTGTTTTTTCTGTAACTTGGCAAACTGTTCCTTTAACAATAAGCCAATCCTTTGTCAGAGAAATTCTCACGTATAAATGATTTGTTAGAAGGGGTTTGTCCAGCGACTCCACCCTTGTTTATGGTGTTTTATTTAATTCAGAATCTTTTGCTAAGCCTAAGCGAGTTAGTTAGCGTATCTTCCCTTATACCTAAAGCCGCATTCGATAATTTGTTTTCGAACTGTGGCATACCAATCAACCAAGAACCGAATCTAACCCCGAAATTGAAACAGAGGCTACTAAACAACGCAAAGCCTGTATACGGATCTATCTGTCTCCTTCAGATAGTCTAAGACATCAGGCCCCCAATTCCGCCAATTTATATTCTTAATAATTGTATTCTTTAACACATTTATTAAGGTTGTAATGTCAAAATATACGACCGCGATGCAATTACGATTCTATTGAGCCATTTGTAAATTAGCGGAATTGGGGCCCTGTACGTTTGAGAGAGACAGACGGAGTCGCATACGGACAGCGTCGCCGAATAACTGTACGTATAGTTTCTAACTAATTATGTGCGTCAATCTAACCACATCATATCTCACATCCGGCGCACAAACCTGGAACGGGTTTACCTCTTCGAAGATGTGCGGCGTGTACTTGGGCGGCAGCGGGGCCGTGGGGGGGGCGGCCCCGGTGGGGGGGGCGGGGTCGCGGGCGGCGGGCGGCAGCACGTTGACGAGGCGGCCCGTGTTGTAGTTGCACTCCAGCGTGTACGAGCGCACCAGGCCGGTGGCCTTTAGCACCGCCACGCGGCCCGAACCCTCGCGAGACATGCCGTCGCGACGGTCCCTGTATACAAGCGAACGATGTATTGGATGACGGCGACGATGATGATACGATTTATTCCTATAAATAACGACCCATTGGTCGAGTAGTTTATGTATTGCGCCAAGATCTAGGGGTCGGTTGAAATTTTCGAACAGGGCTCGGGTGTGTGTTGATTATGCTTGTACCCAACACTGCAGTGGTAACTTGAATTCAAGGACTTTGCCCTACATTGGCATGATTATAGACTGTTACTTATATGAAAAAGAGACTTTTTATTGCTTTGAAATAAATAAGCAGTCAATTAAGTGCGGTACTCGTGACGTAATAGCTCGGACAGATAAAAACTATGGCAGAATTTCGTATGTCAATTGACTAAAATGTCAAATATCCAACTGATTTCAATCAGATAGACAATTAAATTCTTTGACTGTACAACTGCAGTATAGTGCTAATGCCAGGACACTTACTTAAGATACATGTTCCTTTCAGTAAAATTGCAGGATGAGAAGTGGAAGTGTAGGTTGTTGAGCGACATAATTCGCGGCAGCAGCATACACTCCACGGAACTGTCAACGTCCTCGAAATGGTTGCCGTACATAAATATGCCTGTGGAAGACCAATTTATATGAATCGGGGCAATTCAAAGTACTAAATAAAATTTAAAAAAAAACGTAAAAGCAAACAAATTTGATAAACCTTCTTACATAAAACAAAAGTGAAAATGTATCTGTGCTAGGTACCTACCGATCTGTTTGAATATTGTTAACTTATTATGAGTGTAAATGGTCGTAGGGACTTAGTAAGTAGAGCTACTTCATGTAACTTGGTAAAAATTGGTAAACATACATGAAAAAAACCCATCCAATAAAACAAAGATCCTCCACTTCGTTCGAGTTGCTTAAAAAATAATTATAACTGTCAACATAAGCGTTCACAGTCCGTTTGTACACCGCTGCATCGCTATACTACGGTTTGGCAACGTCGCGTGCTATGTCCGAAACATATCATAAATCATAACCGACAAAATATTCTTGACGCGAGCTCTTGCCGGTAAGCGGATGCTACGTAACGTGTCAGTAACGGAACGTAGTGGGACATTGCTTCATATAAATTGAATAAAATAATATTATAGATGCAAATACGTCGGCACGTCTACGGTTACGAGAACAGATGATGACATTCTATAATGAGGCGATTTATATTTTAAACCAAAGGTAATTTTTTAATGATTCAAGTCAGAAATAAGGCTTAACCAACTAAGTAATTAAGAAGTAAGTTACATGTACCTTTCTTTGACGCATGTCCATGTAGATCTATGTATAGATAGAGGCCGGAGTCCGGCTCCTTAGGCGGCGGTCGCGGGGGAGCTGCTACGGGCACTGCTACAGGTTTCTTCTTAAGTTGCTTTGTCATCGGAGGCTTTGACTTGTCTTCTTTTAGAGGCAAAGAGTGTTGCTGTTGATTAAAAAATGTTAGAGCTAAGAATTTTTAATTCAATTTGATAATGATTTGCAATGTGCACCTAATGAGATGTTGTTCGGCTACATGTTACTTACGCGGCGGAGCTGAGCGAGGAAGCGCAGTGACAAGTGGCAACTGAAGCGGAGCAGAGTAGTGTAGCGAATCATAGCAAAGTGGACCCAAATTGCTTTGATCAGTGTTCTAACCAGTCAGTCAAATATTATAATGTCTAGGGGAGACTATACGTTATGTCTTTGGTATAAAAAGCTACGCTTTTATCTTTCTTTACTCGAAAATGAAGATTCGGAAGCAGATGATTGCCGCAGATTAATTGGCCACAAAATAAAAACAAAGATTCGGACCCTGTTTCACTACCTTCCTTTCGACACCGGAGCCGCGTATTAGTGTGTTTAGTTTATTTCAAAGGCCTGCCTCCTTTCCATTTACACTACTTCCACAGTGGAGATTTCGAGCATACGGTCAGTTCCCCAACCCTCCGCCTACGTCAGTGAAAAAGCAGCCTTGAGATAACGTTGCGGTTTCATCGAATTTCGAAGATGGACGCTGAAGAAGTCGTAGCTATTTTTTACCACGCTTTTATTAGCTTGGGTTGTATCTATGTATGTATGTATGTATGTATGTAATGGAATCTTTGAGCTTAATTTTCACCGATTTCCAGAAGTTTGATTAATTTGAAACTTTGCACACGTATCAAGGGCCGATGACAATGCAATAATTTAATAACAGTTTTCCCAGTTTTCCTCTGTAAGAGAGAGTAAAAGAGATAGAGCTAGCGCGCGATCTGTATTAATTATTCCTGCATAGGTTTGGATAAAAAATAAATTATAGTTTAAAAAACTAAAAAACCACGCTTTTAAAACAGATTGAACTAAAAAATTAAAAATAAAACTGTAGTAATCAATTGAAAAATTCATATTATTGTACAAAAAGCGTGGGGGGCTTGATTTAGATTGTTGTAAATATTTCATCAATAATTTACTATATCTGTGGATATCATAACAAGCACCCCACGCTTTTTGTACAATAATATGAATTTTTCAATTGATTACTACAGTTTTATTTTTAATTTTTTAGTTCAATCTGTTTTATTATATTTACTTGCGCTATATAAAGAAAAAGAAACAAAGAAAAAGGTACTGGGTTCATCCTTTTTTGCAAACTCGAGATGAAAGTAAACATTTTGAAATATTTTTCGGATATCTCAAAAAGTATGAAGACAAGTTTTTTCGATACACTAGAATAAGTCTAAAATCATTTGAAGAACTTTTAAGCATTCTGAGAACCTGTATAACAAAGCATGATGCACAGTGCACGTGCGTCGTCAGTGGCGGGCGGTCGACCGCAAACTACTAACCGCGTAGTGGGTATAGCAACCGTCCGGATGACCGTCTGTCGGGCCGCAGCGCTGCGAGCGACCGCAACGGTTGAGCGGCAGCCGCATGACAGTGCGCATTAATAATAGGGGTTAAAGTATGAAATTGCCGATTATTTTCCCACTTTTTATTTTGTTTATAGCTCTTAAGTATAGTCATATTATTGCGTAATTCTTTTTGTATTGTATCAAAAACTAAATAAAGTAACTTTTGACTAAAAAAATAATGCAATACTAGTGCCTATTACTTCAAAGGAAGTAGTTAAAAAGACCCCTTACAATGTGTCAGCTGACCTTCTTGCTTCAATTAAGTATATTTGTATTATATACTTTGATTTTCAGAAATTTAAATACTATAATGCGTAGCTTTATAACCATCTAACTTTCACCTTTAATTGCATGGAAAATGTTAGTATGGAAAAATGACTATTCTCGATTTCGTCCATACAAAACGGCAATTTCATACTTTAACCCCTAATACAAATGTTAACCGGTCGTCTGACCGCATTCCGGCTAACCGCATAGTGCGTTGCTGGCCTTACCTCGGGCTCGGGCGGCGGCGCGGGCGCGCACGCGTGCGGCTCGCCGCTGTCGCCCGCAGACACCGCCACGCTACACGTGGACACCGCATCACACAACTTCTGGGGGGGACAAACATTATTCTATAATAACGTTTATTTAATCAGTACGAGCCACTGTAAAATCTTTTATTAATAAAACGTTACATACATTCGAGAAAATAATAACTTGAGACACACACAGTTCTATTCAAAAATGACACTTCTATATGACTGCGCTTTCAGTTCACGTTTGAATATGAGCAGAAACAAAACTTTCAAGTGTTAGGTGATTGGTTTGTTTAAAATATGATTTAGGTAACCTTTGCGTAAATAGTAAAGAAATAAAGTAAAGTAATTGATGACTTTTAAACTTTCGCGTTGCTTTATCATACGAAATTTAATGGAAATTAACCGCGGTCACTCAATATTATTTTGCCTAAGGTTTCAAAGGCTGACTGAAACAGCGGCGTACTCAGTGTGAAAAGTAGATTCATCTAATTCTACCCACAAATGTTTAATTTGCCCATTCCCCAAGCACCGCCACGTCATGCTACACTCATGTACACGTGTGCCTAAAAAGAGTATAGTAACAGCCTATAATCATCCCACTGCAGGGAAAAGGCCTCCATCAATGAATTCAAGTTACCACAGCAATGATGGGTGTACTGGCATAATCACCACGCTTGCGAAATGCGGGTTGGCGATCGCAATCCCGAGCAACATTCAAAAGTTCGAAACTTTTTGTTGCCCGACCCGGGATTCGAACCAGGGACCCCGAGATCTTGGCCCGGTATTTAAACCACTAGACCTTACGGGGCGTTGGACCAACGGGGCGTTATCCTATTCCGCCACGTGTGACTATTCCGCGAAAAAGCCGCTTCTGTATAATGATGCTTCTTATTTAGATAAAAGGAGACTGTCTTTTGTATATAATCACTGGTTCTGTGTCAGATTGACACCGTCTTCCCGATGTTTTATTTTTATACTGATTTATTTCAATCTCCCCTTGCACTACCATTAAATTTGAACTACCACCTTGCACTACCAAAAGAAATTGGTTGTGATGAAATTCAATCTAGTGTTTGTTGCCTGATTTGTTGCAATCTAGTGATTCACTCGTAAACGTTCGAATAAAGTAAATTATTCTCGATACTCACCAATTCTTCATTATTTTCTGTGATAACGTATTTCTTAAAGCAGTTAGTGCAGAAATAAATTGTGTCGTCCTTTTCACTGGCCTCGGCTTCTTGCATCTTTAACAAAAAAGTACTACTGTATATTTTGTTAACCCTCCGTAAGGACATACAACGACTATAGGTACTATTGCAATATACATCAAATACACTTCTCCGTTAGCTACTGAAATCTTTTGTTCGACTGAATTTCCGGAGATGTACTTAACGATTGGAAAGTAGAAAAAGGACTACTAAAAAAAATTTACAAGGTGTAAAAGTTGTTTGATTATAAGTGTATAATGCTACTACTTTTTAACTAGAGACAACACAGATTTATCTAATTCTACCCACAAATGTTAAGGCTGTTAAGGCCATTAAAATAAGTAATTTATCTGTCTATCGCACTGAAGCTACGTTTTCTTACTTTTTTTAATACACATTTGACAATTAACATGGTAAGAAAGAGACGTACATATCGTTCTTGTTCGTCAATCTGCTGTTTTTGATATTCCCTGTACTCATCTATGTTGTGGCTCACGAGGTTGTCTGACCGCAACTATAGACATTTTGATTATGATTTCACAATAGGTAAGAATATTTGAGTAAACACGATCTAAGGTAGTTTAACAATGGTACAAACATGTTACTAGTGCTATTCGACAGGGTCTTCGATCTGGGAGAATTACTTCGTTTTGGTTAAAAATAAAACTGGGGAATTATTGGGATTTTTTGAAATTTACAACGTACGTGTACGGTTGGCCAAAAAAGTGGTCTATCACCCTAAGGTTGAAAATCAGTCGCGAGTAACATAACAACAGGGTTGATTTTCCCATGCAAATATATTCTGACATCTACTAACACTATAACGTTATAAATGTGCATATCATTGTTGAAAAGGTAATAAGTCAATGAGTTCAACCTTATCGCTACTTTACATATACTTGAAATTTTGTCAAAACTGGTAGACCATTTTCTTGGCCGACTGTACCAAACCGAGTTTTTTTTTTGTCATGGCATTCATGAACTTCCTGACAGGTTACATGACACCAGTTAGCAGTCAATTTTTAAAGTTTTTTTTCGTCACTAACCATAGAGGCGTTGTACCCGGGCACCATGGAGGCGATGCCCGGCATGGTGTCCTCGAGCTTGCTGACAGCCCGGCGGCACTCCTGACACCATCCCATTCGGACGTTGGATAGCCGACACTCCTTCCCACCTATGGAGCTGTCTCTGTGCGATAATAGAACAGTTTGTTACGACACAGAATAACAAGGCGACACGGTAATGGTCCAGCTATATTAACGTTCGTGGACCACGAACGTTAATATAGTTGGACCATCACCGTAACCACGAATCGTGGTTGATTGTATCAGTCTGACCTACGAGCCTAACGCTCATTTCTTAAGTTTTAAGGAGTACATTTGTAAGTGTCAATTTATTAGGAGTAAATAGCCGTTTCGTATTAATGTTTTGACGCAAAGTTTGTATGTTGTTGCGTATAAAAAACAAGATTGAATTGAAGCTGCCTTTTGTTTGCATTGATACAAACTACATTGAAATCTCTGCCAGTGCAGAGATAAAGTTTGTACGTAGGCACAACAAGAATCAAGTGATTTTTTAAGGGATATGTTTGTATAAGAATGTTAGTCGTAGTACACTTTTTTGATAGATGCAGAGAAATCAAAATGATCTGATGTTACCAACCCGGTAACCGAAGAATTCGATTCCATCAGCAGACTGATGCTGTTCTTCAGCGTATCTCTTAGTGGTCTCAGCGGGTTGGAGCCATGAAAGTTAAGCTCTTCGCTTGTACTAAGATGGACGTTGGACCCCAGACACGTTCGCAGCATGTTGTCATTGAGAAGCGACGAGGTCTCTGCGATGTTAGAGTTTGACGGTTTTGATGATATGTCTGACGTTTGGGACGGCATCTCTTGGAGTTTCATGTCGAGCACCTAGAACGAATGACAATGATGTTTTCATATAAACACATCAGCTCAAATATTGTAAGACCAAAAACATAATCACTATCAATTAGTTAAGCTTTAATATGAGTATTTCCTATTGTATAAATAATCTATCTTCTTTTGTCTTGTTAAATATTAAGCATGCTAATTCAATAGTAGATACCAAAAAATGAAAATTTACTAGTTTCGGATATAAATTAGAATAACAAATTTAACATTGCAATTGCACGTTAAATAATATAACTCTAATATTTTACTTATTAGTCGAAGTTATTCTATGGCTCATCGTTTCAACAGTGGATAAATAAAATATGATTCGTATCTTCTATGCTAATACCACCACAAGTATATGGCTGGCAGTTTGTAATTAAAACAAGCTTTAGATAAAGCATAGCATCCAATTAAAGCGATTAGTTAAGGTAACAAGCAGATAGGATTTTGTTTAGATTAACATTTCAAGATAACGCGCGTTTTGAGCTTAATAAGAACGTCATGATTTGACACTAATATCGTATGAATAAATAGTAAAATGCAATTAAAATCAGTTTAATCACTAAAGCACTGGTAGTTTTAACATTAAATTTGTATTTTCGTATATTTGGGGTGAATAAAGAATATACTCAAAAATTTGACGACAGATTTAGATGAAATTTGAGCCCCGACATAAGATGTTCCCCTCTTAAAGGTAGATTTTTAGACATCAAACTTTAAGGGGGTAGAGGGAATCAATAAATGCTGAACCCATTCATATTGAATTGGGTATGGGTACAATTTTATAGTAAATTTTTGCCCTACAAATCATCACGAAAATTTTGCAGCGTAGCATATTTTAAATAATGTCCGACCGAAAGTTTGGTTTCGGTTTCAGCCAAAAATCAAGTTTCGGCTGGAGTTTTGCCGAAACCGAAACTGTAGTTTAGTAGTGAGTTACTTCATTCAAAATGTAAGTATGACTTTACTACTAGGGCGGTTTCAGACTTATGTTTTTCTCTGCGCGTATACGCTCGTTTTGAGCTAATGCGTAGAGAATGCATAGCGTGTATATGCGCGAATGCCGGCGGATTTGCTCGAAAAATAAAATAGGACAATGTTCTTGCTCGCGCTTATACTGTCTTGTATGGGCGTCAACGCAAGAAGAAGCGTCAAAACCGAACCTGTAAGCGCGTGAACGCAGTTCCAAAAACGAGCTTATGCGCGCGTAAAAAAAGCTAGTCCGAAACAGCCACTAATTGTGATCTAGGTACCTTTGGTAATTCTAAATGTGTGATTTGATTATCTTTGTTGAGACTGGAACTAAGAGTGTAATAGTAATTTCATTTAGTAATTATTATTTTTATACATACACCGTGAAATTTTAGTGGTTGTTTTCCCGCAGTAATATGATTCTATCTTAGTAGTACAATAGATTTGTGCAGTTTTTTTTATTCAAATAAAAAAATAACAGTTTCACGATTGTGATAAACGAAACTCGAAAGCAACCTCGAACCAATGGTACCAGCCGCGCCGCAGCCGGTCACTGGCCGGGGTCATTGCCCCTCGCGCGGTGCAGTTTATGCTGTATTGCTTAGTGAGTAGAGCTTCTTTTGCTTTGAACATTGATTTCGTGCGGCAAGCAGTACCCAAACACGTCACATTTTGTAAAGATACTATCGTATCTCACGCTTTTGAGTTGATGATAATTTTTTTGATTAGTTGAGAACAACGATATCTTTATTTTCCAAAAAAAAATTGGTTGCCTGTAAAGTCGGTATACGGGCGAAAGTTTTACGTGACAACGACTTTGAGTGGTAAAATAATTTTAATGTGAATATTCATTCGTATAGTAGGAAGAAGGATGAAATAATAGTAACAATTTAAAACATTTATTTATACAAAGAATTATATTTAAAACATTAATTTATACAAAGAATCTCGCACTGAATTTCATATTAACAAAATTTTATTGAACTGGATTTTATAGAAGCGCAAGACATGAACCGGTGTGTATGCCTATCTCTCTCACTCTCTCTCTCTCGCTCTGTCTCTCTCGCTCTTAGGCGGGCTAACTGTGCTCGAGTGGAAGGGACGCGTGCCTTTCACTTTTTATGTCTGTCTCTCTCGCTCTTAGGCGGGCTAACCATGCCCGAGTGGAAGGGACGCGTGCCTCTCACTCGCTCTCATTGTGAGCGCATAACGTGAGCGGAGCGTAACGCAGTTTCTTGAAGTGTCACCCGGCAAACCAATTTATAAGACGTTGTCACGTCAATAATAATTAATTAATTAATTAATTTTAAACTAATAATTTACTTAACACTATCAACATTTATCAATAGTATGACATAACCTATAAACTCAGTTTCTCAACTTTTGTGTCAATCTAACAATTAATCAATCAATCATAGTTTACGATAATGAAATATCAGTGTACAATTTTTACCTTTATTGTTGTAGTTGTTGTAAATGACGAATCTAAGCACTCCACATTTTCACTACAGACACAGCTGACGATACTTTAACCACACGTGTGAACTTGTATTATGACGCTTTCTTGTTTTTCCAACGCCAAGAACGTTCGAGAAAGACAAAGACAGAGACACAAGCATGCGCCGATTCAATGCGCCTAATTCTCTAGACCGATCATAGTTGAGTGGGAGAGAGACGCAAGGCATTCGGCGGGCCTCTCTCTCGTTCGGTGACTCATCGTAACGTTACCGAGCGTTACACTTTTTCATAAGTGACTCCCAGCCGCAACCTAATTTAAGACGTTGTCACGTCAAAATAACTCGCACGATTCAATGGTGCTACTAAAGGTAAATCGTTCTGTTGCGGGAAAACAACCACTAAAATTTCACGGTGTATAAGAGGTACCTTAAAGACATTGATGATTCTGTTTTGATTGTTAATTTTTATATTTATATAAAAATTTTTTTCATGTTGATAAATCTGTATTATGTTACGTGTGTAGATTTATATATCTTTTCATTAAGGTATGATAAAGATTAACACGGGCAGTGCGTTTGAGCTCACTGAGGCTGCCGGATTTCTCTAGGTGGCTTTCGGGCTTCTACCGTGGTTCCAAGGTATATGGGGGGGATTCGGCATGCCTGGTGGGTTCTGGGCCTTTATCGCGTCGCACGTACCCTGCGTTGGGGTCCCGCTGAAAATCAGCGTCGTGACGGCCACGCCTGTCACGACTAATGCTGAGCGGGGACCTTTTTTGACACCTTTATTTAAGCTTAGTTTTTAAACAATGTGCTGTGTTTCGTTCTTGTATTATCTGTGTCAAAATAAATAATTCTTTCTTTCTTTCTTTCTTTCTTTCTTTCTTCTAAGTACAATACAAACCAAAGTATTAACTAATAAGATATCAAAATACCAATACTTAGTATTTAATGAAACAGTAACAATTAGTGATTTGATTATTGATAACTGATAAACATGTTGCTATAAGAACTTAATTTGAAAAAATAATATTTTTTGATTTTTTATTATATTAAATAAATGATTACAACAAAATTCATATACTGTGTTTCCATTTCATGTTCTAATTAATCTATACTACTATTATAAAGCTGAAGAGTTTGTTTGTTTGTTTGAACGCGCTAATCTCCGGAAGAACTGGTTCGAATTGAAAAAATATTTTTGCGTTGGTTAGACCATTTATCGAGGAAGGCTTTAGGTTGTATAACATCACGCTGCGACCGATAGGAGCGAAGCATCAGTGAAAAATGTTGCAAAAATAATCACGATCATAATAACAGAAATTGACGCGGACGAAGTCGCGGGCAACAGCTAGTGTAGAATAATTGGTAAAATGCACCAAATTTCAGTATTTTAAGTTTTAAGGAATTTTATACTTGACCACGTGAGTTTCGGTTTCGGTTTCGGTTTCGGTTTCGGTTTCAGCCGGAAAACCAGTTTCGGTCGGCCTCTAATTTTAAACGAAGTTAACAAGCCGTCGCGTCGACCAACTTACAATACGTATTTGAAGCAGAAAATGTCCGTTGAAAAGTAATTAATTTATTTTCCTATAAATTTACGAATGACGTGAAATTATGGAACTACAAAGTCAGCATTTGTGACGTGCGACTATGCAACCCTACACTGCTCGTGACCTAACACGAAATTTGGGCGTTTTTTTTGGGTTATCTATCACTTTCCCTTTACAGACACAGTATAAAGGAGAGATGACGTAAATAAAGTTTACCTGCTCTGCCAAGTGCGCGGTATCCCCGCTAAGGTTTCTGCTGTCCTTCCTCGTGCTGTCTGAATTAGATGGCTGCTTTATGGTGGTGGAAGACTTTGTACCCGACACAGGCTTGCCGGATTTTTCACGTTTGAACTCGTTTCCTTTTAAAGCCGATGTGTTTGAGGACTTCTTTTTCTTTGCATCTAGAAGCTAATGGAACGACGAACGTTTGCAATAAAAATACACCGTGAAATTTTAGTGGTTGTTTTCCCGCAACAGAACGATTTATCTTTAGTAGCACCATCGAATAGTGCAAGTTATTTTTCGAAAATAAAGATATTGTTGTTCTCAAGTAATCAAAAAAATAATCATCAACTCAAAAGCGTGAGATACGATAGTATCTTTACAAAATGTGACGTGTTTGGGTACTGCTTGCCGCACGGAATCAATGTTCAAAGCAAAAGAAGCTCTACGCACTAAGTAATACAGCATAAACTGCACCGCGCGAGGGGCAATGACCCTGGCCGGTGACCGGCTGCGGCGCGGCTGGTACCATTGGTTCACAATCGTGAAACTGCTATTTTTTTATTTGAATAAAAAAAACTGCACAAATCTATTGTACTACTAAGATAGAATCATTTTACTGCGGGAAAACAACCACTAAAATTTCACGGTGTATATATTAAATGGACATTGAAATTGTACCCTGATAGATTTTGCAGAAGCTATAAACAAAAACATTTATACGATACGAAAGTTGAAAGCTTATTCCGGAATGGCAGTTTTTCAAGATTAAGATTTAAAACAGCACCCGCGCCCAATTCAATTGAAATTTAAAAAAAATTGTGCCCTCATACTCCATAAGCCGGACTAGTTGCGAATAGACGTAGTGGATTACCGCAGGATAAAAAAGACAATTTAGCAATTTTATGCATAACGTTACCTCAGCACTTTCGTTAATGTTCTGTATACTGCGTGAAGTGAAGCTTTTGCTATCTTCACAGATATCCTCTTTTTCGCATCCAAAATGATAGTACCTAGGAAAAAAGTACATATTAGACTTTCAAATTACTAGCTTTCGTCTCTTTGTTAAAAAACAATTAAATACATTAAAAAGCTAAGCAAGTACAAGACTTGTGAAATGGCCATTAGCATTAGACTTTATAATTAATAGATTTGACCTGCAATAAATATTTTTTCCAACTATCTTTCAATAGCATTATATTCTGAAAGCACGCGATGCCAAACGGTCTTTACTTATTTCGCTTTGTCATAACTTAGTATACGTAATGTAGTGTCACACTACAAGTGTGACCGTAAAACTCATCGTTTATTGCAATTTACGATTTTCCAGCGTAGCTCAAACGTAGAAAACAACTAAAGACCAAGTATTATTAATGAAAAATTATGGACAGATAAGTCGTATCACATATGTAAAATATAAAATTATAACAGAAACTAAAAATTTGAAGATTTTCAATTTCTTTTTAAACTTTTTCATAATAGAAGGTTTTGCTTTGACATATAGATAAACCTTAATTTAAAGAATGCTGTTTAACATACAAAAATATTAATACCTATCTATACTAATATTATAAAGCTGAAGAGTTTGTTTGTTTGAACGCGCTAATCTCAGGAAGTACTGGTCCGATTTGAAAGCGAAGCGATTTTTGTGTTGGATAGATGGACTATCCAACACAAAAATCGCTGCAACCAATAGGAGCGAAGCATGAGTGAAAAATGTTGCAAAAATTATCTCGATCATAATAACGGAAATTGACACGGACGAAGTCGCGGGGAACAGCTAGTAAAAAATATAACAGTAAAATATTTTTAAAACATTTTTTTAATGAATTCATGAGCTTACCTTATTAGCGCCCTCGAAGCATAAACTGTAGGATGATATACCAGCGAAGGGTTCAAATAAACCCTGTTCAAGTTGACCCCCCGCGTGTCAGTGCGGTAGTGGCCCCTGGCGACTCCGTCAGGGTTGAGGAAGGGGATCATCTTGAACACGTAGTGCTTGCGGAGCTGAATCGCAATCGGATCATTACGGTTCAAAAGCAGATTGAGGAAACCATTGAAGACAAAACTTGAGGGAGTTTCGCCTGGGTGCACTCGCGCAGATATGAAGATTACCTGTTGGCCGAAAGTACATTCATTTTTGGTTACTTATAGATTAAGAGTGCAATAAACATAATATAATTTATACAAAATGAAATATAAAGATGCAAAAATACACAATTCTTTGGAATAAGTTTAGAAAGTCTTAAAACATTTTGAGATTCCCTGTAATGTACCTAAAACAAGTACAATTTTCTGTTCCTACTTTCTACCGTTAATATTTATATACCTTCTTATTTTGGAATTTAAATGGTCGCTCTTGATTTTCAGGAAAAAGATTCTTGAGCCTTTCCTCTTTTTCAGCTGATATACCGTGATGTGAAGTTATCGTTAACAAATCAACACGCCTCCCTGCAAAAAAAATATGATATTAAGCACCAATTCTTTACCGTTTTACTTTGTAATATATTGTTGAGCAAACTTTAAGTAGGATAAAAATGATGTAATTGCTTACCTTCAAGAGAGTATACGAGACATTCTCTATGATAATAAATGTCATCTAACGATTGAGGAGGTGGTAAAGGAAGCATTTTCATATCGATAGAATTTAGAGCTATTTGCAGCTCTGCAAAGGAGAATGGATATGTAAAAGCAAAAAATGTTGTGGCTTTTAGGTTTTCGGAAGTACGATATTTAAAACTCAGCGTGAAGGTATTGTCATCCGTCTGAAAAAATAAAAAATAAAAATTATTTGTCTACTTATGCAGAAATAAATAGTAATACTTAGAATTATAGAAAATAATTTTAATAGACACTATAACAACATGTTACCGAGTGTACAGGGCGATCCCTAATTCTCTCCCACTGAGGTTTTCCCGGTAATGTCCGTGTAACTGGAGCCATGCCTTGGTTGTACATCTTTCCTTGTTTATTTAAGTTAATCAGATTCAGCCGCACCTATGATCAAATAAACAGAAAATGGAATTTTGAGTGATGGTCAATACATTTTAGACTTGTTAGTTATTTCTGAATTGGTCTCTGGTATTGGTATTACTGATGGGTAATATGATATCCACTAACTGACTGAAGTTGAAGGTATAATGTAAATATCATGAGGAATACGGATAAGGTATTTGTTTGTTTTTTCTCATTTAAGCAAAGTATTTGGCTTTCATAGTCTTCTGTGGTGTTGATTTTTTAAGACATGCCTCACTGGGCCACACAGAGCCATCTAGTCCCAAATTAAGCTACTATTAAGTACCCTGTCGTATAGGGTACTAGACAACCGATAAACTTACTTGTATACTTTTTTTTTTGTAAATACATACTTATAATACATATAAAACATCCAGACCAGTACAAACAGACATGTTCATGCACAAAAATATTTGTACTGTGCGGGGATCGAACCCGCGACCCATGGCTCAGAAGCAGCGTTACTACCGCTAATCCAAATGGTCGTCAATAATGATTACTTATGGTTTATACTTTATTTGATATTTTAGCAACTTAATTGCACTTATAATATCAGTATATAAACTCGAAAAATTTTGTCTCAGGCGGGACTCGAACCCGCATCTCCTCGCATGCCGGGCGGGCGCCATACCATTAGGCCACCGAGACACTGCGACACGGCGCGAATTTTTCAAGCATATTCTTACGCTGTGAGCCAGCGTTGCTTCATCAAATGTTAGGAGTTTGCACCCTTAACACCCGAAAGAAACATCTTTGCAGATGTTTGACAGTCAGTTAAGATGAAACAGCTATTTATATACTTTATTTGATATTTTAGCAACTTAATTGCACTTATAATATCAGTATATAAACTTGAAAAATTTTGTCTCAGGCGGGACTCGAACCCGCATCTCCTCGCATGCCGGGCGGGCGCCATACCATTAGGGCGCGAATTTTTCAAGCATATTCTTACGCTGTGAGCGCCGTGTCGCAGTGTCTCGGTGGCCTAATGGTATGGCGCCCGCCCGGCATGCGAGGAGATGCGGGTTCGAGTCCCGCCTGAGACAAAATTGTTCAAGTTTATATACTGATACTTATGGTTTTTTTCCCAGATATTTCAGATAAATTACAATAATAATTTTTATAGGATTGTGGTTCAATGTTGAACTTTCTAGCCTGCGCAGACGAGGGACTTTTCTCCGCGGTGGAGAAAAAAGTACGCTCCGCGAATAAAAAGTCCGTCTCGGATTTACCGCGGACTCAACGCACACGGCGTGCGATCATTTGTTGCCCCGAAATGTAGAGAAGTGCACGCTATGGAAGCAAATATTCAGAGGTTACGTTGTGTTGCAATTTACATGAAGTTTAAGAGAAGACATTTTAAAAGAAAATCCTGGTTCATCCTCTTATTTCGGATCGATTAAAAAATGGATATTTTCATGCGAGACATGCTCGGTTAAAACATTATCCAGAAATATTCTTTAAATATTATAAAATAAAAGAAAGAAAAGGAGATGGTAAATGATCAAAATTTTTTTCATGACATTACTAAGGCGCGTCCATGCGTCGTAAACCTTCTTTCTATTTCTTTCGGGTGTTAAGGGTGCAAAACTCCTAACATTTGATGAAGCAACGCTGGCTCACAGCGTAAGAATATGCTTGAAAAATTCGCGCCGTGTCGCAGTGTCTCGGTGGCCTAATGGTATGGCGCCTGCCCGGCATGCGAGGAGATGCGGGTTCGAGTCCCGCCTGAGACAAAATTTTTCAAGTTTATATACTGATATTATAAGTGCAATTAAGTTGCTAAAATATCAAAATAAAGTACTTCTTTCTATTTTTGTGATCAACATGCTTCAATTAGGATTCAGTATTTAAACTTAAAAAATTGACACATCTCGGTGGCTTAATGGTATAGCGCCGGGCCCGGCATGCGAGGAGATGCGGGTTCGAGTCCCGCCTGAGATATAATTTTTCAAGTTTAAATACTGATATTATAATTGCAATTAAATTGCTTAAATATCATATAAAGAATTTAAATAGCTTTTTCATTTTAACTGACTGTCATCGCTTACTAACAGTGATAAAAATATGCTTGAAAAATTTGCACTGTGACGCAGTGTCTCGGTGGCTAAATGGTTAAAGTGCCGCGCCCGGCATACGAGGAGATGCGGGTTCGAGTCCCGCCTGAGACATATTTTTTCAAGTTTAAATACTTATATTATATTATTATTATTATACCCCAAAGAGGGGTCTTAAAAGTAGCTCTTTTCAAGTCAATGAGGTATCCAACTGCTGCCTTGTACGAGGAGGCGGGGGTTCTGCGCGTCAGAAAACTATTTCTTCTAAGAGTTGTACTCCATACGCATAGAAGTGTCCTATCGTCGGACGAATACCAGAAAATGCTCACTAAGCGTCTTCTCAGGATACCCGTCCCCGCTACGAAGACTATATTCGTGCAACGTTTCTGCAGGTTTCTGATGCCCCACATCTACAACGAACTGTCTGCTGTGTTAGACTTTAGGAACCAACCTGTACATAACGTCAAAGCGATGGTAACTGAGCTGCTCTTGGGATGGTGTTATGATAAAGCAGAGGGAATCATAAAAGTTGTAAAATAGTCTAAACTTAGCTCATTAACAACCAAATAAAGCGCGCGCGCGCACACACACACACACACACACACACACACACACTCACACACACACAAACGCCAGCTTTGCCCATTGTAAAGAATTTATAATTTGTAATTATTTTTAACATGCAAGAATGTTTCTGTTTTTTTAACAAGTTCTGCGAAAATCACATGTAAATCGTACACTGTTCCCCACAGGACAGGCATGCCTAGTTTGGGGACCGGTAAAACCTGTCTGTATTTTTATCCTGTCAATAAACATTTTTTCATTTTTTTCATTTCATTTAAATTTCATTAAATTTTTATTTATCAAAGTATCACATAAAAACATTTCTCGAAGCGGATTAATAATTTAATATTGTTGTTGTTATTTGCTTTACAATAATAAATAAGCAAAATTTACCATATTTAATATAAGTCCCAAACAGATGAGGAATAAACCTCTTGACATACCTCGTTCCACAACTTTGTCTTTAAATTTCGGTTGTGATACTCTTTTTTTGACGTATCATATAGAGAAGTTCTTTTTTCGACTTCTTTTATTAAAATTTTACAATCGATTTCCGGCGTCATCGTTTATCGTCGTGCATAAGTACGTCCCTCTCGAGCGCACAACGCGGACTTAAGTCCGCCATGTGCGTTGCGCTTCGCCTAATCACACGAGTTCTATTTTTTTCAGGGACTCCCCCATACTTTTGTCCGGTCTCTACTAGTAATTTGGGGGATTTCTTGTACGCGGTACTTTTAATCCCTCGTTTGCGTTACTCAATACAGTTGTAAGCGATCTATTTTAGCGGATAAAAAAGTCCGTGGACTAAAATCCCTCGTCTGCGCAGGCCATTAATTGTATTAAGTTTGCAATAGAATGAATGTGTCCATATAGGAAGTTAGTCCATGGAAGCATCAGAGTCAAATTTCATAAAATATACTAGTATAATAAGGCCTCAAAAGCTGTGTTTACTTGTAATAAAAAAAAAAAACTTACCAATACATTAGGCTCACTAGCCTGCACCCCAAAATAGAACCACGTCCGGTTGCCATTCTCAAACTCTGTGCCTGCACAGTCTGGTCGAGTCCACAAGTTGAACTCATAGTCAGGGGTCTCAGTTGTATTTGTTTTTGGGTTCAAGCTGGGAGCTGGAACAGATTATTTAATAATATATTGTTTTGTAAGAACACTTGCAATTGTGAAGTGTGGAAGGGACTGATGTAAAAAACCTAATTAGAATGAGATTTCATTCTTATCAGAATGTACTAGTATCTTGGAAACAAACTGCGTGCAAACAACAGCTTTATAATAGGTGTTTACCAGCGTAAGCCCAAGCATTTAAAAATAGCTCCAACTAAATATTGCAAGTAACATCCAGGACAAAGAATTGCTTGTCCTTATTAGAGGTTAATCTAATTTGTCCCCATATAGTTGAGAGATTTAATGAGAATAATCAATTGTTAGAGTCATCAATAATCTTCAAGACCATGAAAAGGCCAAAACGAATTGGCAGCAAAGAAGTGCAGATACACGACATTGGACTTTGTTTTGTGAATAAAAATTTAAGAATTATGACTTACCGATGAGCTCCGTAGGCACCCTCTCCACATGTCCGAGGTTCCCAGAGTCAAAATTATGAATAAAATAAAATCCACCGCACTCGATCAAATTGTTGTGATCCATAACTAAAATATTATGTTGGACTACATGATACAAAAAAATCACAAAGTCGCGGATGTTTGCGAGCCGTTTTGAGTACTTCTACTTTATCAATTTATTTAAAAAACTGTATGATTTGACCTGCATGTTTGATAATTTCAAAATGTCACTAAAATTCGGAGACTGCACTGTTTTTCTAAACAAAATTATGTAATTTTGTTGACATCGATTGACGGATAACAGCTGATTTGTAAAATTGGTGATCTTTTTAAAAATTAAATTGCCACAATACGGTTTTCAATCAATCAATATATATTAAAAAAATTGTTGAATTTTTACAATCACTTTTATTTATATACTCTGATTATATTTCAAAGATTCACTTTTTATTTAGAAATTGGAAAGAAAGACTATGCCATCATGAAATTTTATCCAAGATGGCTGCCAGTGACAATCGCCTCTCGCGTCATTATCATTTTGTGCCAGTGTTAAAAATATTAATTAAGCTTCCCTCTAAAAAGTTTTGTAAATTGCAATATCTATTATTTATTAAATGTGTTATTATTTCCCAAACTGCCTTTTTTTTTCATACAATACAAAACAGAAATGTTGCCACTAGAAAGTTCATTCATTTCAGTTGCAGCAGCCAGCATGCTTTGCTTCTGCTTGCTTTTCCCGCCGAAACCTTATCGTAAAGTAAAAGAACGTAGTATTATGTGTGTGTGTTATCTTTATCAGTGGTAGACAGCAAGACGCAGTGCCTCCGACTCTGAAAGCAATAATTTTGTGTTTATAAACATTCGTCGAACTAGTCCTCGGGTAAGTGTCCATGTTTTCGCAGCGTAAGTCATGACTAGGACGCTCTGATTAAAGACCTTACTTTTCAGACATGTGGCAGGGTTAACGTAAAGACGTGATGAAGTTTCCCAAATGGGCAGCATTTGGGCAATTGAATCCTCTAAAAATCTAACGGCTTCTTTCTCGAAGTTGTTTCTATCAAACTGGTTTACTTGTCCTAGGTAGAGGGAGGGGTTTTAGACAAAGTTCATTCCAAGGTCCAGTTGTCGAGAGGCTTTGTTAAGGCTTTACAACATATCCACTAGATCCTGCCTGCAACGACTCTGCCATCACGACTATATCATCGGCAAAACAGATGTAAGTATGCGCCGTTTATGTTTATGCCGGCGTCCTTTCCAGTCTAGGGTTTTGAAAACATCCTCTAGTGCGTTAGTGAACAGCTTAGGTGATAAGTATCACATCCCCCTACTTCATTCCGCGACGCATCTGGATGGGTTTGGTTTCCAGGCCTTGTACTGGGATAGTCGCGGCTTCATATACTTAGACAGCTCATCACCTCAACGCTTCGAGCAACGCCAGTCGACTTGACATCGCTGCATGGATTCCAGATCCAATTTCTCGTAGTCCACGAATGCCAGACACAGGGGCTGATTGTAGGTATTAATGTGAATGTAGTCTACGATAATAACCCTAGCAAACAACTTGAGACGTGCGTGGCTCAAGAGCAAAATTAGTCGAAAGTTCTTAAGGAGCGACTTGTATCCCCTTTTATGGAATAGTAGTACCTATCACGACGCTCTTGTTCCTTGCATCCGGTGTTCCGGGGTTGTACCGTTTTGGAGGACGACATCGATAAACTTTTGGAGCGCTTTTAGGACTGATGTCCAACCTGCGCGTAGAATACTGGAAACGAGATATAATAGTCTTAGTTGAAAGATCATTTTAATATAAAGGAGTTTTACATACGTAATAAATCTTTATTGGTCTTCTTAGCTCGCTAGATACTTACCTAGTAGGTAGGTGAGCAATTAAAACAATTTGGCCTGTATTTGGACTTGTTTGCTTTGGTTAACAATGCAAAGCCGCACACTGCGACGGTATCAGAATCATACCTACCTTATTTTGATACATAGCTTATCCTACCCCAGTGCTCTTATAAGCTTTTTTTTACAGACTACAGAGAATATTTACTTTGATCTTTACTAAGTAATACCACAAAGAGCATTGATTTGTATTGTTGTATCATTTGACCGAATACACTCTTAAAGTAGTTAATCGATTTAGATGAAATGTTGTGTATTATAAAAAGTTTGAAACCCGGGAAACGACATATTATAATGTTTTTATCCCGGTAATCATTCTTAAAAAGAATTGGAGGGGCTGGGATACATCAATATTTACTTAATTTGATATGAAGAACAACAGGTTGAGATTTAAAACATATTACCGTGAGCTCTAAAGAAAAAAATAATAATCGGGAGTGCTACGCGCCCACGCGGACAGAGGCGTGGGCGCTTGTCTTCATAAATGTAAAATTTTGTTATGCTGGCCAAGAGCGAGTCAGACTCGTACACGAAAAATTCCGTACAATCCGTTAATGTTAGTCCGTGGTTAGTCTCAGACAATTAGTAGGTACTAGAAAGCTACAATTTGGCAAAGCTATAATTTGGCATTTATCCCTCAACCCCCAGGAGGCACGCGCGTGCCGCGATAACAATTGATTTCAATTGTGTCTGGAATAACTCACGATCGAGGGATTAAAGGATATAGGTTATAGTGTTTTAAATTGTGTCTTAAAAAACTTTTTGTAAGGTTCCTCAGATCTGTGTAATAATGGGAATTATGCCTGTCGAAAGTTTTATTCAAGGATTTGTTTATCAATTTACGGTAGCAATTTACACAACATTGATGAAACTCCGCTGGCTGATAGCCTTGAATAAATTCTTCGACACAGACAATATCTTGATAGTTCAATTGGTTGAAGCAGTCGCCTGTTTAGCGGAAAGTTGTGAGATTAAGTTCAACCTAAAGCATCAGACTTTTTTATGTTAGGAATTGGGTTTTCAATGTAAGTACACCACCTATTTATTAGTTTTAAAAATAGTTCTAAACATAAATTTATAATATCAATTAAAACTTGAAAAATTATGTTTCAGCCGTAACTCGAACTCGCATCCTCATGCATACCAGGCGCAATGCTTTGTCTATTAAGCTACCAAGAATTACAACACAGCGCCAATTTTCCAAATATGTTTTTATCGCTGTAAACCTGTGTAGATTCATCAAATGTTAGTAGTACAAAACTCCTAACACCCCAAAAAAAACATCTTTACAGATGTTTGACAGTCAGTTAAGATGAAACAGCTATTTTAATAAGTTGTATGATATTTTAGCAACTTAATTGAAAATATAATAACAGCATTTAAGTTAAAAAAAAAACTTAGGCGGGACTTGAACCCGCATCACCATGCATACCAGGCGCGGTATCAAGACATTACGTCACAGCGCCAATTTTCTAAAGTTATGTTTTTATCGCTTTAGTTACATAAATTTATAGGTTTACGTAACCGAGATAACAATCAAATTGTATATGTCACCGTAAAACTGTGAGATCTGTCAGTTTGCAAAACAACGCGTAAGACTAAAGGTAAACTGACGGTGGTTTAGGTTAGGTTAGATTGTAAACAATCGACGTTCTGACGAAGTTTACAATTTTACGGTGACATAATATGCTTAAGAAAAGTGTATTTCGAAATTTGTGACGTGTAACTATGGAACCCTACACTGAGCCTAGTCTTGTATTCAAAAGAAAAGCGGTTCATATCAAAGTGCCTACGACAGCATGCTGACAGTCAGGCGAAAAGAGAAACGGCAATCACAGGCTTAGTAATAGTTTATTATTATCTGGTGTGGTAATAGTAATAAGGCGGGACTACAAAAATAAAATTATATGCTTAGGTTGGTCCTACTTTACATACTAAGTCTATGGACCTACAACTACTTTAATAAAATAAAAGCAGAAAAATATGTCAAATTTGTATTTCATTTCATCCTTATGACTATAACAATATTAAATAAGCTTAAATTTAAGTAATATAATATGTATTTTAATTTAGGCGTGGCACTTTACTACGGATTACAAAACAAATACGTTCCTTATTTTCAAATAACTTGGCCAATAAATGCCGTCATCACAAAACTTATAAATTGAAAGTGTACGCCTAGCCTATCGTTATCTTTTATTAATAATAGTACGTGGACTACGTTACCTACAGTTGCATCTTACTAAATTGTCTTTTCTGAGCATATTATTAATGTTTTTAAGATGAGAGTTAGTCAGGTAACAAATCTTTAGCAGCACAGCCGTTAGTGTTACAGACGTTAAGATAAATTTGTGTGATCAATAAACAATTAAACATTCGCAAGTAATAATTTACGATTAAATTATAATTATCTTCGATTATAAGATTAAGATTTTATTTGAGGCTATATATGAAATATATGGATACAAATTATAAAGAAAAGAGAATATAGTCCTATCTAGTAAAATTATTGTAACTTTCTTTTGGAGGATGGTTTTATGGTCTCGAATAACAACTTAATTAATGGACTAACGTCGAAATAGCAAAAAAAACATACTAAGCAGGTGATTAGCAACTGTGAGTTTTTTTTGGTTAGAAAGATTTTTCAATGGTAAATATGGCAAATTTGACAATTTATTAATTAATATAATAAAGAAAGTTAATCAAAATTATATTTTTTTTCTTGTCTGCATCACACTTAGCTAAATAATCGGCTGCACTATGGGTAGCCTGATTAATACCCAGCTTGATTACCCGAATAGAAGCGAACATACAAATACTCCAAATACTCATGGACGTGATGAGGTACATTTTGGCATCTTCTTTTGGCTCCATCACCAAAATAATGATATGACTGAGTAAACAAATTACACGATTTTTGACATCTGTGGTGATTAAATTACTAACGGGCATAGTTAGTTACTAGGTAGTTTAACATAGTTGACTGTATATTACGATATATTACTTTGTCAAGTTACTAGCTGTTGCCCGCGACTTCGTACTCGTCAATTTCTGTTATTACGATCGCGATTATTTTTGCAACATTTTTACTGATGCTTCGCTCCTATTGGTCGCAGTATGTTGTTATTATAGGATAAATGGACTATCCAACACAAAAATAATTTTTCAGTTCGAACCAGTAGGTAGTTCCTGAGATTAGCGCGTTCAAACTCTTCAGCTTTATAATATTAGTTTAAATGAGAAATAAATTAATTACCTAGGTACACCTACTCATTTAACAGAAATCAAAATTTTAGTAAATTAATTCTGTACCATGATTCATCGTTAAAAGTGCTTCGTGATATTTTAAGAGCATTGATCAAATAATTATAAAGAGAAACTTCCTAGTCCCCTTTGCTATGCCTAGGTTGATATTTGTAGAGTTAGATGTCAACAATGTTAAAAACAAAAATATCACATTTCGGACCTAAATCTAGGGTACGTTTATAACTCTTATGTAATGAATACGTACACTTAAAACTTAATTTACGCACAGATGAATGTAATGGACAATCACTTACATACTTCATTAATATAATGAGGAACGATATATCCTACTGAGCCAATATTATTACAACATTTCGTTTCTACCACGCTTATGAATTACGTCACATACGATATAATATTGATTTAAAACAATTTGCTACAGACCAAACGACTAGAATGCTCACATGCATTACACTCTGTCTGAACGATATAAAACAAAATGCTTAACACATTGAAATTGCTGGAATAAATAGTCACAAATACCATTAACCACTACATACAAATCCATTCTATCGAACTCGCTCAAAACGTTTGGCGTAATTTATTGCTAAGAAGTGATAGAAAAATTGCCGTGAACGAATCAAAATATTGCACTAGTAGCTAGAGGCCGTCCAGGCTTAACTAATAACATTTTAATCCACTTAAATTAATCTTATTCACGACTTTTAAAGGTGTTCAGTGAGCGCTAGCGGAAGACGAATGTGATTGTTTGAGCAGATATCAAAATTTACAAGCGCTTTATTGTGAATTTTAGTCCAAAGATGTGTACACTGACGGTCTGTGAGAGTTCGAGACTTGAATTCGACAATAAAGATCACATTCCGGCGACACACACACGCGTCATCACTTAAATTTGAACATAGTTTTTGGGTGTTTCAGTTGATGTTAACCCTTTCCCTCCTCGGGTATGGTGATAGAGACGGTGGAGGGTCGTGGGGGTCTGTCGTGCCGTTCGGGCTTATGCACCAGCGGCATACTCGAGCGGGATATTTCGTCTGTGGTGGTGAGCTTGCACTCCACCACTCGGTAGTTGCAGGCGGGCGGGCAGTCAAACTCCGGCCGCGAAACGGAGTTGGGGATGCTGTCGTCGATGCTCTTCGACCCGTCTTTGAATGGGGGGCAGCTGTAAAACGGAAGGAGATTTTTAATACTGCTATAGTTTTAATATAAGGAGAGCTAATCATTTTCTCCGTAAACTCGAAGATAACTGTAGAATATTAAGCTCCCTACACCTAACTTCCTAAGATGTTTGTTAGGTCTCTTCAAAGTTCAAACTGTATGATATAGGCAATCTTGTGTGCTTCTGACAGCAAACTTACCATGTCAATATTTAAGCATGTGTTGACTCTAAGGTCCCAACCCTAGAAAGTCGAATACCATGGTTGGTAACCTACTATAATACAAAAACTCACCTTAAAGGCGGTGGAGTAGGCGACCTCGAAAGGGGGAAGCTGGCTACTTCCCTGGATATGGCCAGCGACTTTATGGATCCGAAAGTTTGTTCCGGGCTAAGCGGAGCTCCCAGTACTGACGCCATTCCTCTGTAAATAGGAATGTGTATTTTTATAACTTAGATTTATTAGAATAGAATTTCTTAACTATGTTATAGAGATCCTCCGCAGTTCTACCACGCAAAGATCAGCTTCGATTCCTAGTCGGTATAATTTAGGGAACGATCTTTTCTTAATTAGTTTTGGTTTAAAAGGAGCGGTTGTGTTAAGTCTTTCTTAAGCCGTTGGTCCCATCTTCAGTCAAAAGGTGGTAGCCGTCGAGAGATGTCATCAGATTATCTTTGAAGCAAAGTTTGTATTGCGGCTTAAAAATAAAACTTACACAACAGA